>JADMNL010000025.1:201420000-202160000 GCA_016271365.2 Neoceratodus forsteri
CTCTCTGTCCAAAAAGGACTCCAAAGGTAAGTCCCACCGTCTACGTTCGTGGGAGCGGGAGAGGTCCCCATCCCCGGATAGTCGACACTCTACTTTGGTTGAGGTTGCGGCTAAGGCCACTGGCTTCACGGTGTCCCCGTCAGGTCAGCCGGCCGAGACAACCATTGACGCAGTAGAGATTTTTCTCGACTCGTCGAACGGTTTGTCGACTGGAGAAGCAGACAACCCTTCACCGGTTCCCCCGGTAGAAACCAAGGACTTGCCTGTGCCAGAGTCCCCGGTTAAGGTTCCTGAACCGAGAGAGGAGCTGGTTTTCCCGGCCCCCTCTCTGACCCACCCTCTGAATCCCCGAAGGTCTCGGACCTCTTCCAGGTCCAGCCGGTCCCGCCGACATTGGCGGTCTCTGTCTTGGCACCATGGAAAGCGGTGGTGCCGCTCGTCCTCTTCGGAGGATGGGCTCCGGCGCCAGTTGCGTCAGCGCTGTAAGGATCTAATGTGGCAGCAGCTCTTGTCTGAGAAAAAGCAGACTCCATCGCCTTCCCCGGCCATTAAGTGGCTGTCACCGGAGCGGCCAAAACAACCCCTCGTAGTGGTCGATGAGACTAAGCCGGCACCGGTTCGGCCGAAACCAGCTGTGCCACCTATTGTGGTGGAACCTCCACCTCCACAACCGAAGACTGGGGCCCCAACCAAGGATTCTCAGTCGGGTCAGGATTTGCCCCATAGGTTGTCGGTCACCCTCACTCCCGATCATCTTCTGCAGGTGGAGGCTGGCTGAGGCACTCAGCAGCTGTTCGAGACTCCTGAGTCCAACGACTCCTTGTTCTCCAGACTGCTTGACTTGGAGTCCACTGGGGGTCGGTCGGTGGACGAGAGCCCATCCTCGTTCCTTGGAATGCTTCGACTAATTTCAGAGTCCACTGGGATGAAGCTTGAACCCCTTTCAAAATGGGCCAAGTATCCCCTCACGGGAGATATTGGACCAAGGGGATTCCCCTACGGAGGCCTTCCCGGTGGCCGAAGCCATTGTTGGCCCAGCCCTGAAGCTGTGGCAGCGGCCAGCTTCTTGTCCAGCACCTTCGGCCAGGGTGGCTCTGAAGTATGCTGTCCCTACCGGTTCGCTCTCTGGCTTCTCGGAGCACCCGTCTGCGGAGGGGTTAGTGACCAACGGTGTGTTCCAGCGTTCCAGGAACGCTTTGGATGTGGACAAGCCACCCGATAAGGAGTCCAAGAAATTGGACTACTTTGGGTGGAAATTCTATGCTGCTTTCTCCCTAGGCCTTTGTCAGGCTAGCTCGGCCGTCCTGATGGCACACGTTTTTCACACGGCCTTTTGGGCTCCCTGGATGAGGTGATTCCTCATCTCCCGGCTGACCTTCAGACGACAGTCAAGCAGGTCCGGGATCGGGGAATGGCTGTGGCCAAACAGCAGCTCCAAACTTCCTTGGACATTGCTGACTCGTGTGCCCGGTCAGTAACGGCCGCAGTAGGCCATGCGTATGAAAGCTTGCTGCGGATCTCCACCTTTATGGCGGATACCTAGCATAAGCTGGCAGACATTCCCTTCTTAGGTACAGACTTGTTTGGTCCCGGGGTGGAGGGTCATCTTCAAAGGATCTAAGTCCAACACCACCTTGGACTCTGTCACATCTGCCCAGAAGGACACAGGCCTCCAGCAGCGTAAGCAATTTTCGGCCTTCAGCCCCTGTGGCATGTCTGGCCCAGCAGCATCAGGGCCAGCAGGCTCGCACTTGGCACCCCAAAGCCAAGCCTGCTGTTTTCTCCAGCAGCAAGCTGGGAGGGAAAGGTCCAGGTGGCTCCTCGGCCGGCCCTTCCTCCAAGCCTGCCCAGTGATGGGCTGAGAGGTGTCTTCCCCCAACCTCGTCACTCCTCCCTGGGTTCCCCCCCATGGGGGGACGGCTCCGCCACTTCCTTTCCGCCTAGTCTATTATCACCACTGACTGCTGGGTGTTGGAAGTGGTGGTAGGCAGGGGTCTGCCTCTGTAATTCGAGCAGTCCTCACCCTATCGAGCTGTCGCCCTGTGGGGGGGGGGCTATGGGTTCCGCAGTGCCTCTGTTGGCTCATCAAGCCGACATTGCCCAGCTCCTCCATAAGGAGATAAGGGAGATGGCTGACCCTCCTCCAGACCCAGGGTTTGTGCCTAGGTATTTCCTGGTCCCAAAACGGATGGGGGGGCTGGCGCCCCATTCTCAACCTACATGACCTAAACAAGTTCCTAAGGTCTCGTTCCTTCAGGAAGGTCACTCTGGCTCAGATCTTTCCATCCTTGGAACGAGGCGTGTGGTTCTGTTCTCTGGACCTTCAGGACACGTTCGTTCACATCCTAATCTGTCCGTCTCACCAGCGATTCCTCTGCTTCAGGGCAGAAGGATCCCTTTACGAGTTCCGGGCCATGCTCTTCGGCCTCTCTCCAGCTCCCAGGGTCTTCACCAAATGCATGGCAGTGGTGACAGCATTCTTGCAGTGCTGAAGGGTCCGGGTGTACCCTTACCTGGACGACTGGCTGATTGTAGTCCCCTCCAGGTTGGAGGTGGAGCAGTCCAGGGATCTGGCCCTCCAGGTCTGCTCTCAAATTGGCCTCCTCATCAACGAGGCCAAATCGGAACTCGTGCCTTCACAGGTGATTCAGTTCATCTGGGCAGAGCTAGACTGTCTTCGAGCCAGAGCACAAAGCTCCCGGTGGACAGGGACGAGGTCCTTTCCTCCTTTGCCCAATCATTTCTGGTTGGGCAATTGCGCCCTGCCTGGGACTTCCTGCGCCTCCTGGACCTCATGGCGGCCTGCACCAGCGTGATCCATTGGGCCCACTGGCATATGCGTCCCCTGCAATGGGGGCTGGCCCGCCAATGGTCACAGTGCTCCGGTCCTCTGGATCAGCCAGTGACAGTGACCCAGGATATGTGGAACGGCCTCCAGTGGTGGCTCGTTCCAGCTCATCTGCAGGAGGATATCCTGTTTGTCCGCCCGAGCAGACTGTCACTCTGACAACTGCCTCTCTGGGTTGGAGTGCCCATCTGGCGGAGCTCAGAGCTCACGGTCTCTGGTCCCCTCAGGAGTCTCTCTGCTGCATCAATCTGCTGGAGCTTTGAGCGGTCCGACTAGCCCTCGCTGCCTTCGCTCCATTTGTATGGGGTCAAGTGGTCCAGGTCCAGACAGACACCATGGCCATGTACTACCTAAACCGTTGGGGCGGGACGCACTCCTTGGCTCTGTGCAAGAAGGCTCTCTGCACTTGGTCTCTTGTGATCAGTCTGGAGGTGGATCTCCTAGCCATCCATGTGGCAGGAGCCTCCAACACTCTGGCCGATGCCCTCAGCCGGATAGGTGCTGCATCTCACAAGTGGTCTCTCCTGCCAGAGGTAGTACAAGATCTGTTGTCCCATGGGGCACCCCTGAGGTGGACCTGTTTGCCTCCAGGGAGAATGCTAAGCTGAGGCTGTTTCATACCTGCCCCCCTCAGCAGGGCTCGCTGCAGGGGGGTGCCTTCTCGAGGCCGTGGACCCTGGGCCTCTTCTACGCATTCCCTCCATTTCCCTTGATCCACAAGGTGCTTCTCAAGGTGAAGAGGGACGAGACACACGTGATTCTGGTAGCCCCAGACTGGCCCTGTCTGTTCTGGCATCCAGATCTCCTCAGCCTCAGCTCTAGGCTCCCGAGGCAGCTTCCAGCCCGCCTGGACCTGATCTCAGTCAACAAGGTGAAGGTACTTCACCCGGACCTTCAGTCCCTGCACGTGACAGCCTGGTTCCTAAGCGGCTAGAGTTCCAGGCTTTGGGTCTTTCCGACGAGGTCCTCAACGTTGTTGAGGCATCCCGTAAGGAGTCAACCAGAAAATGCTATGCCTTCAAATGGAAGAGTCTTTTTTTTTTTTTCCCCAGCCATTTGGTGTCAGGATAAGGGGTTGGACCCTTCCTCCTGTTCTTTGGCTAGCATTCTGGACTACCTGTGGTCCCTTTCTCAGTTAGGGCTTCGGTCGACGAAACTTAAGGTGCACCTGGCAGCCATCTCTGCTTACTGGGTGCGGGCCGGAATCAGTCGGTGGTGCAGGAGAAGGTGGTTGGACGCTTTTTTCAAAGGCCTTGATCACATATCCCCTCCAGTGCGAGAACCTCAACCTCCATGGGATCTACAGTTGGTATTGGCTAAGCTCATGGGCAAGCCAATTGAACCGATGCACAGGTGTGATATCTCTTGCCTGTCGTGGAAGACTGCCTTCTTGGTGGCTATCACGTCAGCCAGAAGGATGGGAGAGCTCCAGGTGCTTTCCATAGTCTCCTTATCTGGTCTTCCACAGGGACAAGGTTGTCCTGCATCCCCACCTGAAATTCCTTCTGAAGGTGGTGTCGGAGTTTCACCTTAACCAGGTGTTGACTCTGCTGGTGTTCTACACCAATCACACCTCGGAGGCCGAATATAGGCTCCATACTCTGGACCCTAGAAGAGCGCTCTTATTATGAGGAGCGGACGGCTGAAGTTCAGGGAGAGGTTCGCCAGCTGTTTGTCACCTACGCTGAAGCCGCACCTGGCAGACCTGCAGCCAAGCGCACGATAGGCAGGTGGGTCACCTCCTGCATAGATCTCTGCTATAGGTTGGCGGGCATGGAGCCTCCCAGAGGGATAAGAGCTCATTCTACCTGCCATACCGCTGCTTCGATGGCTGCATCCAGGGACGTCCCTGTCCAGGAAATCTGCAGGGCTGCTACCTGGAAGTCTGCACACACCTTCATTACCCACTACCACATCGACCTTGAGTCACGCCAGGATGCTTGTTTTGGGACCTCTGTTCTCCAGTCCTTATTTCCCAAGTAGAGGGTGCACGCCTTGCTTGTCTCCTCCCGGAGAACTGCTAGGAGTCTGCTAGTAAGTGTGGATTGAACAACGGATCCACATCCCTAGAAATACAGGTTACTCGCCTGTAACAGGAGTTCTTGGAGTGGTATATGTTCATCCACACAACCCACCCAGCTTCGACGCGCAACCTGGCTTCCAGTGGGCTAGTTTTGGCGTCATGGGGCAGAGCTGAGAGTTTTACCACCCGGGTGGGTGAGAGAAGCCAGCTTGAAGACCTTCCAGCAAGATTTAAAGCGGCAAGGAACCTGCCAGTAAGTGTGGATGAACAACATATACCACTCCTAGAACTCCTGTTACAGGTGAGTAACCTGTATATCTGCTCCATCTCCATGTGGGTTTCTGTCCCCCGAAAATAATTCTTTATAGTATTGTTTAAATACCAGTGCTATTTCATCTGGCTGTTCCAACCTCCCTTCAGTTTATTTATTTTTATTTTTTTTTTGTATATAAGGTACATGTCTACTGGCTTGGGCCTTAGTCAAAGTGCCAAAAGCTTCAGCGAATTATTTATTTATTTATTACCGGCACCCCCCCTCGATAGTATTTTTGATTTAAGAACCGAATAACCACATCCGTTTCACTTTCTAGAGTGTTTAACTCAGCCCTCCCTCTTTTTTTTTTTATTTTTTCTTTTAAAATTTTCCTTCCCTCTTCTGGATTTAATTTGTGCTTTTGCACCAGTTCCTTAATTTTTTATTTTTAAAAGCCATGTATTTATCCCTGTGTTTCTTTTTGGCAGATGCTAAACTTGTCATTAGCTCCTTATCACTGCCTTCATCATGTCCCACCAAAGGAGTGGGGAGCAGTCCTCTATGGGGGAATCTACTGCCAAATGTTGACTAGTTTGGGTACTTTGCTGCACAAAGTTCTTGTCATTTAACAATGAGGCATTCAGTCTCCAATTTGTCCATTTAATGCTATTCTCCCAAGAGACCTTGGCGGGTATTGGAGCATGATCCGACAGAGTAATAGGATGAATTTTTATGAAGTGGTGAACAGACGGAGATCCGTTTTTATGTTAAGAATGTCTGTTCTCAAATAGGAGTCCTGGGTGGCTGAATAAGTGTGATCCATTTCAGTTCCATGCTGGGATCTCCAGATGTCCATCAATCTTCCCCCGTCATCAGAACCCCCAACCGTTTATTTTATTTGTAACCGTTGGGCCTGAGGACGATCCAAGGCTGGGTATAGAGTGATGAAGTCCCCCTTCCCAAAAAATCAAGAGGCCCCTAAGCAGATCTGCTAGTCTTTGGAAAACCTCCAAATGGAACGCTTCTGCATTCACATTGGGTGCATACACATTCACTAAATGTACTACATTGTTTTGTACAGTCCCAGTGACCCTAATAAATTTTCCCTGCAGGGCCTTTTCAACATCCTGTACTATAAAGGGACTATCCCTTTTTAAACAAAATGGCTACCCCAGTTTTCATTGCTGATGTATGTGAAGCCGCTGCTACGTGTCCCACCCATTGGCGTCTACGTTTTGCATGTTCTAAATCGGAGAGGTGGGTTTCCTGCAGGAGGGCAATATCACAGTCCAGGCATCTCAGTTTGGTTAACAACTTGGTTCTCTTCATTGGGGAATTAATCCCTTTCACATTATAAGAGACTTAGCTGCACTGTTTTTGGGTTGCAGTATTAACTTTCTGGTCTAGAGTCCTGTAACTGCATATCAGTGCCGCCCTCCTCACAGAAGACCTCTGCCTCCTAGATTCCTCCTCCATTAACAGGTAACCACATTGAACACGTATCATAACTTTCACAGTATTTAAACTTCCTTTTTTAACCATAATAACCATCGGAACAATCCTCCGTTTCGAAACTAATGAACTTCGAACAGTAACTCCAGAAGTCCCCTGACAGGGTGATTTGGCTTCCTAGGGAAACTCTACAGGCACTCTTGTGCTCAAGAGACTACCCCTCTAGGATTCCCCAAGGGGGTTGTGGTTGCTACACTGAATCATGTAGGTAGCTGACAACGTAAAACACGTCACTCAAGTGAGAAATATGCATTCCATATCAGACTCACAGTTTGATATGTTTGCATATAAAGTTCTTCATTCCCGCACCCCCCTGTCCTTAGTATCCAACACTTTCCTCTTAATCCAGAAAGCTGTTTAATTTTATTTTGTTAGGAGGAGTGAGTGTAGGTGTCTTCTCCGTCCTTTAGGCCACTGTTCATGGGGCATCCTTCAAGTGAGACTGATAATCAGTCAATCTGATGCATTATTGCAGCTTACTTGATGCCCCTCTTCCTTTCCCTTCTAGTATAGACTTCGAGGAAGCATTTGCCTCTACCATTACCCCCATATCTCTTCCCTGACCATTAAGTACACAAAAGCCCCTCCCCCACCCCATCTAAGTATAACTTTTCAGACTAATGTCCAAACCATTTGGAGGGAGAACGAAGAATCTTCCCCCTGTAGTCCCCATATCGCAATGTTCAAGTATTTGGGTGGAGGACTGCTGGGGAGTTCAGGACCAAGACGTAGAGTAAACAGTGCCTTTTTATGTTAATAGTCATTTCTTGGGTGAGGTTTCTGTATCTCCTACTGATTTTGTCAGCTGTGCTCACTGACACTCTGGATGAGTTTAGCTATGTCCAGAGCTGCAGTGTGAGAAATTGACCCGGGCAGGCCCTTCCTCTTCCCAGAGCCCCTGGTAACCAGATGTCAGGCCCCTGCTTTCAGTTTCCTCTCTAAGATTTCCACCTTGAGATCTGGGACTGATGCCCAATTCCTTCAGCGTGGGGACTGCCTCCAGAAGCGATGGGAAGATTTTAGTGCCTGATTCCAGAAAAATTTTTAGCCTAATGGGGTAAAGCAGCCGGGCTTTCACCTCCTTCTTAATTTTTAGCTCCTTGATTATTCCACTGGTTCTCTGTCTCTCAGCCTGCAAGGCAGAAGAAAAATCCTGGTTAAAATATACTGTGGCTTCTTGGTATTTTATTTCTTTGTGCTTCCACGCCTTGTGTAAGATCCTGGGGTCTGAGGGCTTAGGGTAAGTGATCTGTGCACTCTGTAAATATCTAAATTCAGGTCTGAGGGAATAGATGATGCAGATCACAGGAGGTGCTGGATAAAATCTGCAGTTGTTGCATAGCCCTCTTCTGTACCTTCTGGGATTCCAAGGATCCTGAAACTATTTCACCTCGACCTGTTTTCTAGGTCTTCCAGGTACATTTGCGTTTCTCTTGTCATGCTGCATCAGATACAGCAAGTGGCTGCTGCTTTCCTGAGCCTCTGATAGCTTTGATACTCGGGAGTCGTTGGCATACTTTTTTTTATCCAACGTACGAACGTCCTACCTGAGGTCGGCTAAAGATGAATCAAAATCCAAGGAAGACTGCGCAAATATGACTACCATGCCAACATAAATCCAATTAATCGTGGCATGAAGAACAGTGCAGGAGACTGCAATTTATTCGGTCACCATATCCACAAATCAATTTATAAAAGTGAGTGGTAAGGAACTTCTGCAATAAATTACCCCTAGCGCCTCGACTCTCGCAAGTCTTCAGACTCGTGAGAGGGGGGTAGTTTGTTTATTGCAGAGGTTCCTTACCACTCACTTTTATAAATTGATTTGTGGATATGGTGATTGAATAAATTGCAGTCCCCTGCACTGTTCTTCGTTCCACGATTAATTGGATTGATGTTGGCGTGATAGTCAGATTTGCGCACTTCGTTTTCCTTGGATTTTGTCTGCGAAGGTTAGTCGCCTTTCTTGGAGTGCTGCATACTTGCTCTGGTCTGTGCAGTTTGTGGTGTAGTTTTGGATTCTTCTTTAAAGAAGAATCAATCTTGTTTTCGGTGTTGAGGACCTTCTTTAAGGTATGAGCCGTCTCCTCCAGTTGCTCTGTTTCATCCGGTTCCATGTCTAGGGAGGAGTCTGTGGGGTAGCGTCTATGCGAAGGCATGGTCTTAAAGCCTTACTACGATCCTCCCAGCACCAATTGTTTAATTTTGCCTGCTGGTGTGTTGGTTACCTTTTGCCCTCAGAGGCTTCCAGGCCATCTGTTGGCTAATGAGGAGCCCTTAATTCCAAGCAGGGAGGGTTGAGGAACGAGGATGCTATCTGATTCTGGAGAAGAGACCATGGAGCTCTTCGGATCAACCTCCCACCATTACCATGATGTCACCAGAAGTTTTATTCTAAATTCAGGCCCTGCCCCGGGGAGGTAGAGGATTGTGCAGGGGTGTGCAAATCCTATTGCCTTGTCTGTGTCGAGTAAAAATCCTTGAAAGGCAAGTAAAAAGAGCTAATTTCATTGTAATGAATGGGGTCAAGTGAAAATTCGGCTACAGTCATGGCAGGACCAGTTCTAAAAGTTTTTATCTGAATACCCCTGTGGTTGTTCAGCTGTAGATACATCACAACAAGCAGGTGGGACAGCAGGTGTGATTCCACAGGCAGCAGACTGTTCTGATGCTGATGTCCCATCGTTCTATTTTGCTCCTCTGCTCTCTGGGTAACTCTATCACGTGAGGGTCCTGTTCTGGTGGTGAGTGACCATAGGATGGCTAGAAGATACAAGAAAAGGAGTTCTGTAAAGGTAGGAGCACAGTCGGAAGTGTCCTAAGGGAAGTTGGCTTGCAGGAAAAAAAGTGAAATACCAGAAAATGAATCTTACAGAAAAAGCATGCTTGCCATATGATTTGCCCTGACCCTGGTTCATTCAGGGAGCAGTGGACTTTCACCTTTTTGGGGGAGGGGTTGGGGTTCAGTTTGCCCTAAATGAAATGAGGAAATGAACGTCCAGCCCTCACTCTGCAGAGGTGGTAACAACTGTTAAGTACTGATGTGCATTGGGGGAACAGGGTGTAGAATTCTGCGCTTCGTGTGGCCAGCAGAAAGAAAAGGGTCTGAAGTCAGCTTCTTGAATGGCCCAATAGTAGGGCAAGATGCTACTGTGCAAGCATAGCTAGTGTTCCGATCAGAACACAGGTTCCCTGTCACCAGGTACGCCAGGGTAGGTAGAGCTGTCAACTGCTTGCTCTGATGGCCTGTCATGAGTCACCACCACTCTGCTGGTCCTTTACAAGAGGAGAGCCAATCTGTAGGGACTAATAGGGAGAAGGATGATTCACCTAAGTGTTTCAGGGCAGTACAGGGAATGCTGCCACACAGAGGGGAGAAAAAAATTTGAGTTCTTTGTGGTGGCTGTATAGCATGTATTTGACAGTTTGGTTAATGCTTTTTCATTTGAATGACCGTTTCCATGGTGCTGTAACTTCGTTCCCCTGTGCTGTTTGTTCCTATTAGGTAAACCCACAGACTGGTTATATTGACTACGATCGACTAGAAGAAAATGCACGCCTGTTCCATCCCAAACTCATTATTGCAGGTAAAACCTAGTTCTCTCCACACCCCAGAGTTTGATTTTAATGTTATTTTACTGGCCCGGGACATGGTGCAGATTGCTTTGGGCCAGTGTGTTTGTATCCCTACTTTCCCGATGTGGCCCGTATGATTTAGCTAGCATCAGGGAAATGTGTGGTCCTTTTAAGGCTTTCTTGGCAGAGTGACTTTTTAGCCCGATTCCTCTCCCATCCCCCCAACCTCCAAGTTCATGGCATGTGTCACAGCTGTGCCATATTCCAGAGTGTCTCTGATTAGTCCATTATTGCTCTCTCCACCTGCACGTTCAAGCTGTCCCCATTTGGAGACGACTGGAGCCATGCAGCTGGGAAAACGAAGAAGAGGGAAGGCCAGCACAAAGTAACGAGAGAATAGCATGCCATGAGTACTAGTGGGACGTAAACTACAGTCTGTTACAAGGACTGTAATACAACATGTGTACAACCACATGTATCCAACTTCTTTGAACCATAAAATTTGTTTTAACTATTCAAGTGGCCTTGGCCAGGCAAACAAGGGTGTTTCGTCATGCAGATGAAGCCATGGATTGAGCTGCAGTTGAGGGGAGGGCTTCGACCATAGCATGGTTAGAGACCGAGTGATAGATTAACCAGTCGTAGGTGATGGTAAGAGTGGCGGGTGATTGGACAGGACACAAGGGCCTAGTTCAGGCCCAGAAAAGGTGCAGCCAGGTCTGGACAGCAGGAAGTACCACATGGGGTTCCTAGACATTCGCATTGGCAGCTGCCTGTGACCACATACCACCCTGGCTCTAAAGCTCCAGTAACTGCCCGGGGCACCATGGTTTTTTTGACTGGCCCCACCCAATTACTTGTTATAACTCCTTACCCTTAGATTTCTGCTCTGGAAGTGTGATTTCTGTCAGGGCAGGCTGAAAGGCTATGAAACCAAGAGGCATGGCATGACTCCAGACAAAAGACCAGCATGTGAGCAACCAGAGAAAGCATACCCATTTACAGCCCAGCTGTCTCTTGGCCACCTTGTGGGGCTCCAGCAGCTTGCAAGTTTAGGGCCCCACTGGGAATAAAAGGGGCCTTCCATGCCACAGCCCGGTAGGTTTAGGCAAAACTTAGTTGTTGCTTTACTTGAGCTTGCTCTGTTTTTTTGACATTTGTAGTGGGGGGGATTGATTTTTGTAGCTTGTCATAGGGGCAGGCCAGTGCAGATGAATATCACTTTCCGGTGGACCAGTGGCAAAAAGAGATGTTCGGCAGGAATCCTGATATCCCATCTAATAGAATTTTTGTTTTTCTTCCCACTTTTTTCATTTTTTTTTTTTTTCTTACTTTTTGTCCTCCTGCCGAGCCGTCAGAGCTCTGCCCTGGTCACAGTAACCCCGCGGCTTCCACCGCCTGTTGAGCCCCTCGCTCTCCTGGCTTACCCCCCCCCGGAGGTGGGGCATGGCACTGTAGCGGGCACCGGTGCCATGCAACTGTATCTGGTTAGGAGAGCCCTTGGCCAGGCGGCTAATTGAAGTCCGGGGGCAGGGCGTCATAAAGACGGCAGGCGTGGAGGGATTTTAATCCCTGTAGGCTGGGGCGGAGACCTGCAATGATGCTTGCGTCTATCCCACCCCAGAGACCCTTGACTCTGCGGTGTGCAGGGTGATGCACCTAGCCTCCACTAGGTGTCACTCCTGCATCGAGTGCAAAGACCCCCCCTCCCTTCCTGGAGAAGGAGAGCTGTCCTGAGGACGCTCTATCTTTCTCCCCCTGGCTGGCCCTCCGACGACCCGGGCTCGTTCCCAAACCCGGTTCGCCGGTGTTGCAAGTGGAAATCTAGCTGCTGTGCTGGCGGGCCGGCTCTCCCACTTTCTGCTCTGCAGCCTGCCTCACCATAATAAGCACTGTCTCTGCCCAGTCACTCCGTGGGTTACCCATCCTGGGTGGGCCCACCTATCGTACCTTAGATGGATACTTCTTGGAGTTGGACAGGGTCTGTCTCTTGAAGGTGGCAGTGAAGGGCTGCTAAGGTGGGGGCTTTTTTTTTTCTTCTCGCTCTCCTTTTTATTTTCTTTCTTGTAGACCTCTGGCTTCTTAATGCTGACATGCGCCGGTCTGGCCTGTGATGCTCATACATGCATAGCATCTGTGGTTTGAGGCAGCGACGCATATTATACAATGGCAAGAAAGAATCCTGGACTCTGGTCAGTGTATGCTTGAGACAGTGATGTTACTACACAATAACATCACTGTATGGATGATGTTCTTTTGCACGTCTTTTCTTAAAAAACATACTGCCACTAAAATCTAAGCGTTTATAAAAAAAAAAAAAAAAAGTTTTGGATAACACTTAAATTACCGGGGTTACTAGAATCCCAGTACTACCTAGTGGTAGGCAGGGAAGGCAGCTTGTGAAACTCCAGTTAAATGGATTTCACACTCTCGCTCTGTTCTCGGTCTCAGCTGAGACCGAGGGATGACATCATTATAGAACTTTCGCAGCTGCATAAGCCACACTGGAATGTTGCAGTTGGAATGTTAGTCTAGAACGCTGGGGATTTTGAATTCGGTCTGTGTGCAGTCAGAGACAGTAGTACAGCTGTGTGTGCAGGCTCTCAGAGCTTTAAGGGCTGTTTTAGTGCTACTTTTGGAAGGTGTGTGTTTCCACCTGAAGAGGAACACAGGAACTGGTAACTGAAGTGGTGGAGACCGCTTTCAGTGGTTCAGTAGCCCCATCCCTGAAGGGATGGAGGGAAGGTTTTAGCCTGTTTTCCAGGGGCAACCCCCCCCCCCCCGGGGTCTGGCTAAGCGAAAGTAGCTGCCTGTTCGAGTTGTGCTGAGGCACCAGAAGCTCAGAGATATTCCTTGTGGAGGAAATGCCTGTGGGGCACCTGCAACCAAAGGGTGAGTTCGCTGTGAAAAAAGGACCAAGTGTTTTCACCTGAACAGAAGGAAACTAAAGGGACTGTTACTGTGGGGTCAGGAAAAGACAGCAAAGTGCAGTTGGAAAGTGGGGATTGGACTGCTTAATTCAGTGGAGGGTCTAGAGTAATGGACTATGCCACTTAAAAGTATGTTCAAGTCCAGCACAAATGGGAAGCAAAACAAGCAGATGGAATGTGAAATACATTTAGCAAGAATCTACATTGCAAGGCTTTACATGACGAGGTGTTTACTGTCTAGAGAAATGGCCAGGTATGAATTGCGGGAGCGAGAGGTGGGAGACCCCCCGCATCAGTAGTAACCAAATTCACCTTTACGGATTTGCTCCGAGACACCTTTTACTTTCTCTCAGGTACTTGGCCAGTGCCTGAGGAAAGTACCCAGATGTGGGATTGAAAGGAAGAATTCCCTGATGGAGCCGAGGTGCTCTTAGATGGTTTAGGGAGCCACCAGAAAATGTTTTCATGAAGTATGGAAGGTGTCCAAGTGGCTGGCAAGGGAGCTGAGCCAGGGAAAACCCAGAATAGTGTACAAGTTTGGGCTGTGTAACCCAAAGCAGCGTGCAAGTGCGGGCTGTGTGCCCAGTGGGTTCAGAGCCTGAGGGCTAAAGTTTTGAGGAAGTGTTCTTGTTTCTTTTAATCTGCATTACCAGGAGTGTAGTCCCGTGGGGGTCCATCTATGCTTTGTTTATTCTGTTTGGATGTGAATAAAAAGCCACACTTCAGAATCCCACTTCTGGTATTGGACATTGCAGTTATTGCTTCCTGTGTTCGGAATTACTTGGGTGCCCCTGTGCAGAGTAGCCAAACCTAGCCTTTGTGCAGAGTGACCTATTCCTTCCCGAACCCAGCCCACCTGGTATTGCTGTCAGATTCAAACACCATACCAGCCCTGGGTTACATGTATAAATAACAACGAGCCATTGTATAATAGAAATAAGGCACTCCGGGGGGTGTGTGTGTGTGTGTGTGTGTGTGTGTGAGATAGCGTCACTCCTGGGGTGGTGGAAACACTGTGCTTCAGCCCACACCAGGAGTGACATTATTACACAATAACACACACCCTGTCGTGCCTTATTGCTTAAATATGCTACTCATCTGAGTCCTTCTGCAAGGTCACTGTTGCAGCGTGAGAATAATTCCAGGAGCTGTGCAACCTGCTTTAGGCAGCACTGGGGCTTCGATTTCGGAATGCAAATTTCTGAATCCAGGATGTAAACGGGGGTTGCCTGCCAGTTAGTGCAGTGCATCAGCCAATAAATTCACTTCTAAACGATGCATTTTTTTTTTTTTTGAACATTTGAAATGTTTGTTTAAGCGAGATTGGCCATTTGAGTGGGGGTGCTGTCTAGTTTTATAGTTGGGAAGACTGCCACACAGAGAGGTCGTGTCTTTTCTTTTCAGGGTCACACCATGAGCTAGTGCCTGTTGGATTGTTCTCCTGTTTCACAGTTCAGTGGCTAAACTGTTACTCTAACTACATGAATTAGAACAGCGTACTCGGGCGTGTGCATCATCTCCACAAAGTACTTGGTGCCCTGGAACTTAGAAGCTTCTTGCAAAGATTCTCTATCTCCACTGTGTTGGTCTGGACCTAATCTGCATTCTGACATAAGTTCTTAAGATCTTACTTCAACAAACAGCTCTTGCAGCAGATTACACCATTAAGATGGACGCCTGCAGGCAGCAGGACCCCACAGAAAACTTCTAGCTAGCTACAGTACATAAGCAGGGGACCACCCCCGATGTCTGCCCCTCCCCCGGCATCACATACATCATAAAATGGTCAGTCCCCCCGGCATCGCTCAGTTCTTTTCCTGCTGTCTACTTGCAAGCATCTGCTCCACGGACGCCTTCAACTACTGAATGACACCATCACTTGAATATTTCTTATTTTTCTCGAACAAGTTAGATTTTTATTTTCTGTATTCGCATGTAGTCTTCCCCGATGTCCTGTTTGAAAATCACTTCTCTAAGTGTGCGTGTGGCAAAATGGATCCCTTTTTAAGGACCAGCACATGGCCTTTGTCAGGTGCCTGGGCCCAAAACACGACACTAAGGCCTGCTTCATTTGCCAAAACTTAACAGCCATACGAGGACCTGCAGACGGTTTTGGAGACCTTCCTTTTAGAAAAGAGATTAGCAGCTATGCAGAGAAGTTCCATTTCTCGGAAGGAGTCACTCTACTGATTGGGGAAACGGAGGGGAGGGAGCGGGAGAAAGAGCTCTTTTCATCCACGTGGACGTCTGACTCCAGGGCTAGTTCTGATTCTCCCTGCTCCACCAGATCTCAATCTCTGGCAAAGACCCAACCTCCACTGGCTAATGTCCAGAAGTCTGGTGATACAGAGAAGACCTCCACCCTTCAGCCTCTTATGGTCTGCCCTAAGGACTCCTCGCTTAACCGTCCTTCGGGCTCTTCAGGCTGATCTGCAGTGACGGATTGCCCACCTAAGGCACACTCCAAGTCTGCTACCACTGCAGGCCCTGACTTCCTGAACTGGCGCTGGGACACCAACCACACGTCTGTCCCCCAAGCCCCCAGGGGTTCCATGAGGATGTCCATTAAGTGGACCATAGATCTGATGTCCCTCAAGCGGACTTAAGACCCAAAGCAGATGTTTGAGCAGACTTCCGCCAAATGTCCCAAGGAGTCAGAAGTCCTCTCTCGCCAGAAGGATGTCACCTCGTCTGTACCGGAAATCAGTCTTCCAGGATGTTCGGACGACGATGGTATCGACACCAGGGTCGAACAGATTAATGACGACCAGATGGCAGGAAGGGAGGAAGGACACCTCCCACACGACCAGACTCCACCCGAGGACCAGTCGACTGGTGCGTCTGGCCACAAAAAGCCTGATGCAGACACCTTGAGGAACAGATGCCAGGTCAGTTGGGCCTTAACATAAATGAAGTTAAGGAATTGTTTTCCAATTGGTGGGAAACCATTAGGAAGGACATAATACCCACAGAACCTCCTGTGGGGGACCTACCTCCTCCAAAAGAGAACCCCAGACAGACCACCCCCTAGAGAGAAGAGTCCAGTACCTAGGGGCAGGTCCAAGCACAAAAGATAGGAAACGGCCACGGTCTCCTTCCCAACCCCCCTCCCCCATTTCTCCTAGTGCACATAGGCCTAAGACACCACAAAAAATCAGACTCTTCATCATCAGAGTCTTACTCCTCATTTTCTGAATCATCCAGGTCGGCATTGCCTTTGTGTCCCTTCTCCAGATCCAAGGAATCTGCCAAGGTTGTTCCCAGATGACCCAACAGTTTATGGATATTGTGCGACATATCCAAGACAGTATGGGTTGGGACACCAAAGACTTGGATCCTGAACAACACCACCTGGTGAAATACTTTAAAACAGAGGGACCCCAAGCCAGTGGTGGTCCCATTATTAGTGGACACCTTCCAAAACCTAACGAAAGCTGCTTGGAAGCACCCCTTCTCTCTCTCTCTCTCTCTCTCTCTCTCTCTCTTCCCCCGCCCAAGAAGGTGTATCTTCTGTACAGGGCCCCTCTTGAGGATCCCTATTTAGCAGAACCAGTGGCAGACTCTGTGGTCATAACGGCCACTCACAATTGGTCTCTAAGACCACAGCATCTCGGTACACAACCCCCAGACCGAGAATCGAAGCAACTCGGCTCCATGGGGAGAAAAATATACACATCAGCAACTTGCTCAATTAGGTAACTTAATTTTCCTGACCCACATGGTGCAATTTCAAAATGCTTTGTGGGAACAAGGCCATAACCTGTTGAAGGACATGCCTGAGGGAGACAAGAAAGAGGAGCTAATAAAACTCCTCCAGACAGGCTCTGACGTGGGAACACTGGTACTCGGTGGCTTATGATTCCGCAGACTCTGTGGCCAGAAGTGCAGCATCAGGAGTCCATCTTAGAAGACACTCTTGACTGAGAGTGTCTGTTTCTTACGCCTGATGTCCAGAAGGGTATCGTAGACGTCCCATTCAAAGGCTCGGTTCTCTTTGGCGAAGAGTCCAGGAAGATGATAAAACTACAGGAAGGTGGTAAGATCAGTACAAGCAATATACAGACCCAAGCAGAAGCCATTTCTGAGGCAGCAAAACAGATTCAAGGGCAAACAGGGTCAACTACCCCGTGTTGGTCAACAGCAGAGAAGTGGCTTCAATTGCAAAGGCTAACCTCGCTCTACCAGAGGTCAAGATGCCAGGAACACACAAGCTCCTCTGGCTACCCTTCCCTCCCCTTCCACTGCCTGACTCACCACAGACTCTTCCTCCCCCTCCGGTTCAAAAGGAAGAGAAGGTTGAGGTTCGCTTTGCAAACCACCTGCCAGGGTGGCAACAAATCATGACAGATCAATAGGTGCTACAACTCATTCGAAGAGGGCACTCTAGAGTTCATAGGACAGCCACCGTCCAGACCATCACTGCGTTCCAAGTATTCACGCCAACATGCCACAGTAATTTAAGAGATGGCTTCCCTTCTCGAAAAAGAGGCCATAGAAAAGGTCCCATGGATCAAGAGAGGGAAAGGGTATTATTCCCACTTCTTTCTGGTGCCAAAGACAGGAGATCTACATCCAATCCTAGACTTAGACTTAAGCAATCTCGACACCTTCATGGCATACAAATGCTTCAGGATGGTGACCTTACCAGGCTTGATCCCGATGCTACGCCCAGACGCTTGGCTCGCATCGCTGGATATGCAGGATGCCTACCTCCACATTCCAGTCCTGAAACGTAATCGGAGGCTCCTGTGACTCGAATTCCAGGGTTGCCACTACCAATTCCGAACTCTGTCTTTTGGCAGCTCCGAGGGTATTCGCCAGATGCCTGGCAGTGGTAGCGGCGGCACTCGGGAGAAAGGGTCGCTGTCTTTCCCTATTTGGATGACTGGCTTCTGACTGCCACGTCCCAGAGAGTGTTAAACCAAGCTCTACAAGACACCTATTCAGTAGTTGACTCCCTAGGTGTCGTGATCAGTCTGGCAAAATCAACCCTCACACCCTGCCAAAGACTTCAGTTCATTGGCGCAGTACTGGACACAAGCAGTGGAAGGGCCTTCCTACCAGAAGACAGGGCAGAACATCTACGAGGCCTGATTAGACCCATCAGAGCTCAGTCTGGTCCCAGCGAGGACCATGCTCCGTTTTTTGGCAGCATATGGCGTCCACCATAGCCACGGTTCCCCTTTCACGTCTCCACATGAGAGCCATTCAGTGGACACTCCGAGTCCAGTGGGACTAATGCCAAGACAAGTTGGACCAGCTAGTCTTGATCCCCAACTCTATTCTCGGAGTCTTGCAGTGGTGGGTGGTTCCGGAACACCTCTTGGTAGGAGTTCCTTTCCTGTCTCCTACCCACTCCTTGATACTGACCAGACACATCGGAATCAGGTTGGGGTGCCCATTTGGGTGGCAAAAAGACTCTGGGACTATGATCGGTTACCAAAGGAGCCCTTCACATAAACGTCCTCAGGATGAGGGTAGTTCTTTAGGCCCTTCAAGCCTTGTAGACAGACATATCCCCAGGACACTTACTGATCCAAACAGACATGTCGGTAGTGTTCTAAATCAACTGGGGGGGGGGGGCACTCACTCCTACCAACTCTGTCGAGAGGCCATGAGTGTAGTACTGGGCAATGGAGCACATCCCACTGTCTGCAGTGCATGTTCCCGGATTACAGACCACGCTGGCGGATCTGTTAAACAGATCTCGATCCAGCGCACACGAATGGGAGCTCCTACAACCAGTAGCAGAAATGCTTTATGAAAATTGGGGGAACGCCAGCTCTGGATCTATTCGTCTCCCCATACAGTGCAAAACTGCCCAGTTTCTGCTTGCTGGATCCAGGGCCTGGTGTTTACTGGTGAGACATGGTGTCCCTCTCCTGGACAGGCAGGTTTTTCTCTGCCTTCCCTCCATTCCCTTTGATCCAGAGGGTCCTGCTCAAACTGCAGGGCAACGGAGCAGTCGTGATTCTGGTGGCCCCATATTGGCCCAGATATGGTTCCCTCTTCTGCAAGGGCTAGCAAGCGAACCACCACTTCCTCTTCCATTCAGCTCACACTTACTGTCACAAGACAACAGGTCTCTGATTCACCCAAACCTCAGGTCCTTGCACCTGCATGCCTGGGTCCTAAGGACCTAGCAGTGTCTCGCCACAGTGTGGCGGATGTCCTAGTGGCAGCAAGGAGGCACTCTACTCGTGCCACATACGTCATGAAATGGTGCTGGTTCTGCCTTTGGTCATCTGCCCGTGACCAAAACTCACCATCTTGCCTGGTAAAATCTGTTCTAGGGACGTGGATATGTTCAATCCACACTATCTGGCAGATACCATGCCGCTTTAAGATGTGCCGGAAGGTCTTCAAGCTGGCTTCTCCCACCCACCCAGGTGGCATAACCCTTGGCTCCGCCCCTTGACGCCAGATCTTCCTTACTGCTTGGAAGCTCAGGTTCCCTTCTTGGCGCTCTCGCATTTTGCAGGCCCTGGATCTTAAATCTTCGGATTTTTTCCCAAAACTTACCCTTAAACTCATCAGTTTGGTCTTCTCCGGCTGCGATGGAAGCAGTCTGTTCCCAGGTTCCGTCGGTGCCCTTGCGGGCAGATGTCTGGCACCGACCCCCACACCATGCGCGTTTACTGCCTTGGGCATACCCACAATCTGCGGGCTTGCGGTCTGTTTGTCCTTTTCTCCGTCACTCGGAAGACCTCACTGCCTGTACCTGCCGGTCAAATCATAGGACATCTGTTGGGTGGTGTCTGCGGCGGGCTGTGTGGAACAACTGGAACAGCATGAACAGCTCATGGCCCTCAAAGGAAGAGGCGGCCCAGGCCGCAGCCACCTCCTGTTCGGCTTCGGCCTTTATTGTGCTCAAACTGGGTTCTTCTTACACGGCTTCCTTTCGAGAGCTGTGCCATTCCCCCTCGACTAAAGGGGAGGGTCCTTCTGGGTCTCTCATCCCTCGGTCCCAGAAGAAGGTACCAAAACAAGGTAAGACCCACCTTCAGTGCTCTTGGGGGTGGGAGAGATCTCATTCTCTGGACTGTCTGGTCTGAGGCCCGGACTGCTGGTTTCTCGGTATCCCTGTCAGACCAGTTGGCAGAGACGCCTGTCTATGCGCCCAACATTTTTCTCGAGCCCACCAATAGGTTGTCTACTGAGGAAGCTGACAGTTCTTTGTCTCAGACACCGGTGCCTTCTGGGGACTCTGCTCAGCCTCCTGAGCTGAAGCCTCTGGCCCAGGACCTTGAACTGGAGGCGCAGCGGGTCTCCCCTGCTCCTTCCTCGGTCCACCGTCCGTGTCGCTGATGGTCGAGGTCTCTGTCCATTTCTGCGTCTTGGGTAAATCCCACAATCGGCGGTCTCTGTCCCGACTGCAGAAAGTGCCCCTGCCGCTCTTTCTCCTTGGCTGAGGAGAGGCTCTTGTGCAAGTTGCGTCGGTTCAGTGAAGATTTAATGTGGCAGCAGCTCATTCTGACTGGCTGTAAGCAGACACCAGCTTTTATGCCTGCTATTAAGTGGCTGTCACCCAAATGGCTGACTACTCCTGCCACAGTTTCCTCAGTCAAGAACCTGGTTCCAGTGCTTCTTGCTCTCCAAAACCTGCTTCCCCCGCCCATTGTGGTGGAACCACCGCCTCCTCAGCCAAAAAAATGGGGCGCCGTCCAAAACTTCTGTCAGCTTCGAGTCTGCCCCATCGGCTGTTGGTCACTCACCCCCGTTCAGCCTCGGCAAGTGGAGAGTGACTCAGGCAGTCGCCAGCTGCATGCAGACTCTTCAGAGTCCAAAGACGCCTTGTTGCACTCCCATCCAGTGGACCTAGAGTCCCTGGGGTGGGGGGGTCTCTCCATGGACGAGAGCCCTTCCTCGTTCCTTGGTATTCTTTGGCTCATCTGAGTCCACTGGGATGCCGCTCAACCTCGTGCAAAAGCGGGCCAGATATCCCTCGACTGAGATCCTGAATAAGGGGGGTTCCCACGCGGAGGCCTTCCTGTTGCCAAGACCATTGTCTTATCCGGCACTAGAGGTATGGCAGCGTCCAGCCTCTTGCCCAACGCTGTTGGCCCGCAAGTATGCGGCCCCCACAGGTTCCCCTCGCTGGCTTCATGGAACACCCCTTGGTTGGTGGCAGACTATTTGTTGTGGTGTATGTGTGTTTTTTTTTTTGTGCTCCGGCAACACCTGGGACGTGGACAAGCCCCCGGATAAGGAGTCCAAGAAATAGGACCACTCTGGCAAAAAAGTTTATTCTGTTTCCTCACTGGGCCCTCGCCAGGCCAGCTCGGCTATTATGATGGCACACTTCTCACATGCCTAGTTGGGCTCCCTGGATGAGGTGCCTCATCTCCCAGCTGACCTCCAGGCCACGGGCAAGCAGGTCTGGGATCGGAGTAGGGTGGTGGCTAAGCAGCAGCTCCAAACTGCTCTGGATATCTGCGATTCATGTGCCCGTTCCGTAGTGGCCGCAGTGGCAGTGTGCCACAGGGCTTGGCTGCGAATCTCAACCTTCACGGTGGATACCCAGCACAAGCTAGCAGGTGTCCCTTTTCTGGGCACCGAACTGTTTGGTCCTGGTGTGGAGGGTCACCTCCAGCGCACTGAGAAATCCAGTGCCACCTTTGATTCTGTCACATCTGCTCAGGACAAGGGCCCTCGCTACCAGAAGCATAAGCTCTTTCGTCCCTCTGCTCCTGCTGCTAGACCAGACCAGCAGGCTCAGACTTTGCGCCCTAGGCCGGCCCGGTGGCGCTGAGGTGCTGGAGCCTTGCCTCGCGCCATGCTGGTGACCTGGGTTCAGGAATCGATACCGCTGGGGCCTGCAGGGGGGGGAAGAAGGATGAAGCACCATGGCAGTTTTTCTCTGGGGGTTAACTGCAGGCTCCTGTCATGATACCACCACCTGGGGGAGCCCAGGAGGAAGGTGGAGAAGCAGTAAAGGCATTGGGCAGACGTCTGCAGAGGGGCGGAGCAGGAGGCACGTCTCAGCGTGCCTCCTTAATCATAGGCCAGAGGTTGGCAACCCGCGGCCCACGAGCCACATGCGGCTCCCGGGGCTGCTCCTGTTTCACCCACATACCTCCGAGGTGTGCTACCAGGTCCAGAATACTTCCCACTGCTCCTGCTGCTCTCCAGTGAAAATACCCGCAGTGGCATCCCTTTTCTCGTGCATGGTGTTCTCTTCCCAACCCCCGCGGTGCTGCCAGGTCCAGAATACTCCCTGCTGCTCTCCTGTACCCTGCGGCGGCATTCCCGTTTCTTCCGCATGGCATTTTCACGCATATTCCACATGGTCCGTGGTTGCCAGGCAGAGAACAAAGCAGGGACTTCTAGCTAGTGGCACCACCAAGACTTCCTTCCGGTCTGTCCCTCTTTCTCTTCTTCTGCCACTGCCCCCTCCTCCCCCCGCCGCCCCGGCTGCATTATTTAATTATGAATCCCCTCCCCTTTACCTGAAGCCCGCCCCCTAAAGAGCTTGCAGGTGTGTGTTCCATTCCCTCTCAGGTCCACGACAGCGCTATATAGTCGCGGGGTTAACCAGAGGGGGAACCACAATATTGGTTAGTTTCTGGAGTAACAGGGATACAAGGAGGATTGAGGAGCGCTTTCCCTGCCAGCCAGCCTGCTGCCGCATCCGAGGAGCGTTTCTTAGCCTACTGCCGCATCGAGGAGCGCTATGCAGCCATACTTCGCTGCCACCTATTGAGCTCTGCGTTTTGGGGCTTTGTTCTACCACAGGCAGTTGGGAGGATTGGCAGAGAGACCAGCAAGAGGCCAGAGAAACCAGCACCAGTGCCCAGCACTCACAACTGAGCTGTATTCACTTTGGGCTGTGGGTTGTGCTGACTGGGGATCCTCCAGCTCGCTGGGCCACTGGTGAGCAGTTCAGGGAGGCTTGCCACACCTGAGACAACAGCAGTACTAACTGAACATAATCTGCACTCCTAGCAGAGTGTGAGCAATGCATATCTGCTAAAGGTAAATCTGCTGTCTGCTCCAGTGGCCCCTGTACTGCTGCCTTTGCCTGCAAAATGTTTTGCTGCTGCTTCCCAGCAGGGAGGAAGAGGAGGAGGAGTGGGTGATCAGCTGTGCGAGGGAGACCAGCAAGTAACCACAAGAACCCAGAAGAGGAGGCGCAGGAACAGCTAGACATATTCACAGGTAGGTGCATGAGGATACATTGAATTATGTTTGGAATTATTTTTGAGTAATGATTGTGGGCATTTCTGGGGGGTTGTGATGTGTGAAATCCATGTGTTTTCTTAGCTACTCTGGTTTGCTGAATTAGACAGCAGTAGTAGTAGTAATAAGGTAAACGCTCATTTTCAAGGGACATCTCATTATCATATTGGTACGATTGTGATATCAGTATAACTGTTAGCTGTGGTTATATAATATTGCAAGCCTACCCCCCCCACAACACCAAAGAAATACCTTACTGCACTTTTTTATTTTATTTTATTATTTTGTCAGAGGGGTGGGAGGATGCTTGAATCAGTTTTGCTGGATTTGTGTTAATATACACTACCGGTCAAAAGTTTTAGAACACCCCCATTTTTCCAGTTTTTATTGAAATTTACGCAGGTTAATGTCTCAATGTACTCTGAAATTAAAGCATAGAACAAATAAACAATTGGAGATAAAAAAGAAATCATAGAATCATTTTGTTTAACAAAATTTAATCTAAATTTTTGCCTCATCAAAGTAGCCACCTTTTGCAGATATACTGTAACCGCCAAACACACTCGTGGCATTCTTCCTACAATGGACATCAAATATTGTTCGGTAAGTTCTTCCCAACACTGTTGCAGAAGTTCCCACAACTGTGTTGCACTTGTAGGTTGCTTTGCTTTCACCCTTCTGTCTAGTTCATCCCAAACCAGCTCGATGGGGTTTAAGTCTGGAGACTGTGCTGGCCATTCCATGATTTGAAGCCTACCATCTTGTTCTTTTCCTCGAAGGTAGTTCTGACATAGCCTGGAGGTATGTTTTGGGTCATTATCTTGCTGTAGGATGAACCCCGACCAACTAGGCGTAGACCAGAGGGTATTGCATGGCGCTGCAAAATGCTGTGATAGCCCTTTTGGTTCAGGGTGCCAGTCACTCTGTGCTGTTGTCCTGTGAGCCGCCTATCACGCAAGCTGTTGACTCTCAGAAACTTGTCTTCTGATTTTGTTGTGGCTTTGGGTCTGCCAGACCTCTTCCTGTCAGTTTCCAAGTGCCTTTTGATGGTGTAGGAAACTTTACTCACTGACACCTTGGCTTTCTTTGCAATTTCTCTACAGCAGTTTTTGCTAACCTAAACTTTTTTTAACCTCTAGCAGTTTACCGCTTACCTTTGTACCATTTCAGGTTATTCACTGGACTTGAATTGCTTAAATTTCAATAACTGGAAAAACGGGGGTGTTCTAAAACTTTTGACCGGTAGTGTACCTTTTTTCCATTGCCTTTATTGGTGGGGTAGCCCAGGGCAACTTAACACTGCATGCTTATGGTTGGGGCATATGTCTGGCTTGTTGCTGCTGCGGTGTCACTTCTGTGTGTTTCATAAACAAGATGTAAATGTGCAGCAGTGCCTTTCTTAGGGGAAGAGTGGTGTGTGTGTGTGTGTGTGTGTGTGTGTGTGTGTGTGTGTGTGTGTGTCTCTTCTGCTGTGTTGCGTTGATCACTTCTGATGCTCTGCTGCGCTTTAGCGCTGCAGTCATGTTGAGAGAACATCAGAATTGATTGAATACAGCAGACCAGGGGTTCAGTGTATCTTTATTTTTTTGTAGACTTTGTTTCCCTCTTGACGCCAACCACCCGACTCTCTCTCCAGTGGGGACTCTTGACTACCATTCTGCCCACCTGAAGGCTCAGTCCTACCAGTTGGTTGGGGGGCAGCTTTACTCCATCTGTTCCTGGTACCTGTTCCCCGGATTTAAGCCCTCCGGGGTGGGAACACCATTCTCCTCAAGTGACGTGTGTGTAAATCTGGATTGGCAACCGGAAAGTGGAAGAGCTCCAGCGGTAGCCAACGCACTCTGCCTGGGCATGGGGGGGTGGTCCCTGGTCCCACCATCTCCTACCGGTGGATGGAGATTTTCCTTTGTTCCACCACAAGGAGCTTGGACGTGCAGTGGCGGCTGGGCACTTGTGTGTGCCGCCACCTGCCAAGCTCTACCCCTGCTACAGAGCAGCGCATCCCCAGAACCCTCCCCAGGCACTCAATCCCTCTCCTCCCCTCTTCACTCCCTGCAACCCTGGTTCATTCCCGAACCCGGGTCGCCAGTGTGGTGCGAGGTGCTGTCCAGCGCCTCAACCCTCAGTGGCACCAGGCCGGCTGAAGGCTGTGTATCTTAACATGGCATGTTTATGGATGGGGGCATGTCTGGCTTGCCACTGCTGCATTCTATCACTTTTGTGTGTTTAATAAATAAGATATAAATGCGCAGCACTGCTGTGTGTGTGGTGGGGGGTTCTGCTGTGCTATGTTGGTCACTTTTGAAGTTCTGTTGTGCTTTAACACTGCAGTCATGTTGCGAGAATATCAGAATTGATCGAATACAGCAGGCCAGGGTGCTCCCCCAAAAAGACATTGTATCTTAACACTTGCTGGTTCTGCATCTATTGTTTTGTTGTATCCTTTAGCAATGTCTCAAATAAGAATAAGGATTCTTGTTCCCTATGTGCAGAGTTGGTACGTGTATTGATCATAAAGCATGCCAGCTTTCAGTCTTTTGGTTATTGCCATCTGCCATGTTCAAACTATTTCCAGTTTTGCTGTGGGCATTCTGCCAGTCTCCGTGCTGTTCCTTAATTGTGGGTCCGATGTCTGTGGCTACACCCAACTCTGGATCTGACGTGTTGCTAGTAAAGGAGGGCAGGATGAGAGAGGGGGGAAAGGGTGGAATGTGGTTACCCTTAATGCTAGGAGCCTTGGGAGGAAAACTGCAGAGTTACAGGTGCTCATGGCAGAGGGAGAGGTGGACATTGCAACCATCACAGAAACATGGGCCACACAATACAATGACTGGGACCTGTCTGTACCAGGGTACAGGTTATTTTGTAGGGACAGTGTGATTGGGGAAAAGAGGGGGTGTGGCACTATATGTGAAGGTAGGACTGAAGTGTGTAAGGGAAGAAGGGGAGGAGGGTAGTACGGAGTCACTTTGGATGCAAATCCAGGATTCCAAGAATAGGATTCTTAGAATGGGAGTGGTGTACAGGCCGCCATCTCGGACAGAGGAGTTAGACAGGGAACTAGCGGGATAGATCAGGAGGACCTGCGAGAAGGGTAGTGTGGTGATTGTGGGGGGACTTCAGCATGCCAGGAGTGGACTGGAGTACCCAAACAATCAGGAACAGAAGGGAGCAGGTACTGCTGGATGCCTTCCAGGACAGCTTCCTGCTGCAAATGGTAAGTGAACCAACCAGGTTAGAGAATACCCTTGACCTTGTGCTGGCAAATGGGGACTTTGTGAGAGAACTTATGGTGGAGGAACCGCTGTCGGGGAGTGACCACCACTCAGTATGGCTCACATTGGATAAGGGCAAGGAAGGAGTGGAATATGGCACAAGAGTGCTGGACTTCAGGAGGGCTGACTTTGGGAGGATGGGGGAAGTGGTAAAAGAGTGCCTGGCCAGAATTCAGTCTAGTATGGACACTAACCTGAGGTGGTAGCTCGTAAAGCTGGGGATAGTGGAGGCAACCAAAACCTGCTGCAAGGCCCAGAGCAGGAAGGCTAGGGCTAAGAAACCGAGCTGGTTGAGCAAGGAGGTCATGGAAAAGGTAAGGAGGAAAAGAGCTGCCTTTAGGAAGTACAAGAAAACAGGGAAAGGGGGAGGACAGGGAGAAGTACTTGACGGAATCGAAGGAGGTGACAAGGACAGTAAGGGGAGCCAAGGCATTAAGAAGGGGGAGAAGGACTTCTTTAGGTACATCAGGGAGAAAAGGAGCTGTAAGGACCACATAGTAAGGATTAGGAAGGAGGGGGGTTTGGGTGGAAGCAGGGTGCGATAAGGCAGAAGCACTAAACGAGTACTTCTGCTCAATATTTACTAAAGAGAAGAGGAGGTGACGCCAAGGGGAGAAATGGCACAAGCGGGGAGAGTGGGTGACAGATGGGAAATCATGGAGGGCAGAGTTCGGGAGGGTTTGAAGGCACTGAGGGTGGATAAGGCGCCAGGCCCAGATGGCATCCACCCCAGGGTACTGAAGGAGCTGGCAGAGGTCCTTGCAGGACCTTTGGCAGGCTATCTAATGCCTCACTACATTCGGTGTGTACCTCAGGGCTGGAGGATGGCTCATGTGGTGCCCCTCCACAAGAGTGGCCCCAAGGATGAACCGGGAAACTACAGACCAGTGAGCCTCACATCCATCGTGGGTAAGCTAATGGAGACTATCCTGAAGGAAAGGCTGGTGGTCCTCCTAGAGGCCAGAGGACTACAGGACAGCAGATGGCATGGCTTCATACGTGGCAGATCCTGCCAAACCAACCTGGTGGAGTTCTATGACTGGGTAACTAGGCAGCTGGATAGGGGCCATGCAGTGGATGTCCTGTATCTGGACTTCAGTAAGGCCTTCGACTCGGTGCCGCATGGAAGGCTGGGAAGTAAGTTAGTAGGCACAGGGGCAGGTGCAAAGCCGGTGAGATGGGTAGGGAACTGGCTTCAGGGAAGGTAACAGAGGGTGGTGGTGGGTGGGTTGGGAGCTCTCACACCCAAGGGTAGTGACGAGCGGTGTTCCATAGGGCTCGGTGTTGGGACAAGTGTTTGGAATATTCATTGCAGACATATCATTGGACATCAAGAGCAAGATGAGTCTGTTTGCTGATACCAAGGTAGTAGCAGTGGTGGATGACCTAGGGGATGGCAGGGGTTGCAGGATGATCTGGCAAAGCTTGAAACCTGGTCAGACACCTGGCAACTGGGGTTTAATGCCAAAAAGTGCAAGGTGCTGCATTTTGGGTTGAAGAACCCAAGGAGGAGTTACCAGCCTGGAGTGCAGTTAGCCCAGACAAATGAGAAGGATCTGGGGTGCTCATTAGTGTCAATGAACAACTCTGCACAATGTAGGAAGGCGGCTGCAAAGGCCAACAAAATGCTGGGTTGTATTGCAAGGGGTATATCCTCGAGGAGGGAGGAGGTGATTCTGCCACTGTATAGGTCATTAGTTAGACTGCACCTGGAGTACTGCGTGCAGTATTGGTGCCCGTATCTGAAGAGGGACATTAAGATCTTACTTCGAGACACAGCTCTTGCAGCAGGTTACACCATTAGGACTGAAGCCGGCAGGCATCAGGACCCCACGGAAAAATTCTAGCTATCTTCAGCGGGGACTGCCCCCGACGTCAGACTTAGTACATAAGGGGGCGGTCCCGCCAAATTCCCCAGTTCTTTCCGGCCGTCAACTTCCATGTCTCGACCCTTCGGTTCAGTCTCTAGCGCGCGACGCGTGGTAAAGTGTTTTCCTACGGGAAATTCGTTCTCTACAATCAGGTTCTTCGCTGATGTCCTCTCCGACCTCTGGTTACTCCTTGAAGTGTGCTTGTGGGAAGCAGATCCCTTCAAGGATCCGCGACTCGCCCTGTCCGGTGCCTAGGCCCAGACTACCGACACCCGGTCCTGCTCCTTTTGCCAGGGTTTTAATAGCAGAACCTGGATCTGCCCAGAAGGCCCTTCAGGCATTCCTGCTAGAAGAAAAGCTCAAGACCATGTCTTTCAAGGGGATTCTTCGCAGAAGGCCACAAGCATGCTGAGAAGCATAGGGAGAAGGCCCTTCCAGGTCCCTGCCTAGGGCCTCAGACTCGGCAGCTCTGGTTTCCAGGTCCGACCGCTCCCTTCCGGGCCAGCTCTCAGCCCCCGCTGCGGTGAGAAAGTCTTCATCCTCTTCCCAGGCCAAGACTTCCAGGCCTTTCTCGTCCTCCAAGGCCCTGGCTAAGTCGGGGGATCACCACCATCACCGTAAGTCGGGTTCCCGCCTTTCTGAACCCGACGTCAGGTCTGCTTCCTTGCCTCCTCGCAAGACCAAGGAGCTCACCTCTCTGAAGAGGCCGCAGGACCCGACGCCGGTGCGTCCGTCGTCGACCTCTCGCCACAGGTCCCCGGAGCTGCCGTCTGCCAGAAGTCCGTCGCCGCAAGGCTAGCGCATCACCGGACACGGTAGGGGACTGGCCCGCTCCTATTGATAAGAGTACCCGACGCCTCCGACCGGCGTCGGTCAGGGCATCCATCACTGAGGAGGAGTTGGCTTGGCCGAGACCAGATGGGCGACCCGGTCCTGTCAGGCGTCCAGGAACCCGCCACTACCCGAGCCCCTGTGGAGCCGATGCGGGACCAGACGACCGTCCTCCGCGCCCGGACCGTCGTCGGGCCTTTCCTTTTCAGAAGTGAAGGAGCTGTTTACTTACTGGTGGGACACCATAAAGAAGGACATGGTCCCCACTCCACCTCCTCCTCCGGTTACTCCTCCAGTTCCTGTGCCCCCCTCTCCATCGGGGTCGGCAGGCCGATTACCTCCTCCTCGGGAGCACAGAACACCTCCTAGGGGGAGACCAGACAGACGGAGACCTCCGTCCAAATCCTCTTCCAGGTCACCCAGCCCTAAGAGACCCAGAAGACACCGATCGCCTTCGATGGAGGATACGGGATCAGAGTTCTCAACATCCAGATCCCCATCTCCCCTCTCCATCCCTTCTCCGGATCCACGCGAGATGCCAAAGTCTCCTCCGGATGACCCTTCGTTCTCTGATATTATGAGACGCATCCAGGAGAACATGGGATGGGATGCGGAAGAGCTAGACCCCGAAAGGCTACACCTTGCAAAGTATCTTCGGCAGAAGGACCCCAAGCCTGTGGTGGTGCCACCCTTGGCAGACACTTTCGTGGACATCACCAAGGCAGCGTGGAAGCGTCCACATTCGCTCCCGGCGATGCCGAAGAAAGCTGATCGCTTGTACAAGGCTCCCAGGGAAGACCAGTACTTGACTCGGCATCCTCAGGCCGACTCTCTGGTCATAACAGCCTCTCATGACCGGTCCCAGAGACCGCAACATTTGAGCATCCTGCCACCGGACCCAGAGTCCAAACAGCTGGCTTCCATGGGTAGGCGCACGTATGCTTCTGCAACCTGCGCCATCAGATCCCTGAATTATTTGACCCACATGGTGCAGTTCCAAAATGCCTTGTGGGAACAGGGTCTGGATGCGGCTGAGAAATTGCCGGAAGGTGAGCAGGAGGAGGAGATGCTACAGCTCCTTCGCACGGGTTCGGACATGGGAACCCAAGTGCTACGAGCCGCGTACGACTCCGCGGACTCCTCGGCCTGAGCAGCAGCTTCAGGCGTATGCCTCCGGAGACACTCTTGGTTACGCGTCTCCGGTTTCACCCCGGACGTCCAGAAGAATATCATGGACGCCCCATTCGAGGGAGAAGTTTTGTTTGGTAAACCCTCAGAGAAGATAATTACCAGACTGCAAGAGGCCGGGAAGGCGGTGAGTTTGGTTCAGGCCATGTACCGACCCAAGCTTAGTTCCTTTCGTAGGAACCAAAGCCGATTTCGTGGACGGACGCAGAGACAACAGTCCGGCCCCGCTCCACAACAAAGGGGCTCCGGCTTTCGCAGAGCCCAGGGGAAACAACCCGCAGGCCGAAGCCAGCGTACTCCTAAGCCGGTCCAGCCAGCGGGACCCTCAGCCACCACAGTCTGACTCCTTTCCGGCCCCTGCCCCTCAGGATCAACGGGAAATCATGGTCGGGGGCCGCATTGCGAACTTCCTGCCGGGATGGCAGGCTATAACCACCGACAGGTGGGTTCTTCAGTTGGTCGGAAGAGGCCACTTTATAGAATTCACAGAAAAGCCACCCTCGAGGCCTCCTTTGCTCTCCCGGTACCCGGGTCAGCACAAGTCACTGATCTGGCAAGAAGTACTCGCGCTCTTGCAAAAGGGAGCAATAGATGCGTCCCGGAAAACCAGAGGACAAGGATACTATTCCACTTCTTTCCTGGTTCCAAAAAAGCAGGGGACCTCCGTCCGATTCTGGACCTCAGCGACCTCAACTGTCGAGTCGCCTACAAGAGATTCCATGGTGACTCTTCGGGTCTCATTCCCATGCTGAAGCAGGACGCCTTCTTAGCGTCTCTAGACATGCAGTACTCATACCTGCACATCCCTATAGCTCAGGCGCACAAGAGGTTTCTGCGCTTCGAGTTTCTCAGCCACCACCTTCAATTCCAAGCCCTCCCATTCGGACTGTCATCCGCACCCAGGTTCTTTACCAAATGCATGGCAGTCGTGGCAGCGTCTCTAAGGAGACAGGGCCATTATGTGTTCCCGTACCTGGATGATTGGCTTCTCATGGCCGCCTCCAGAGAGGCGTTGTTACGGGCAATCCAGAGTACCCAGGACCTGTTTCGATCTCTGGGCATCCTAATCAACCACGAGAAGTATCTCCTGGTACCGTCACAGAAGCTGCAATTTATAGGCGCAGTACTGGACACCGTTCAGGGAAGAGCATTTCTTCCAGACGACAGAGCGGAGCGCATCAGATCCCTCATCAGGAGCTTTGATCGAACAAGACCGTCCCAGCCAGGTGGTCCTTCGCCTGCTCGGACTCATGGCTGCGGCCATTCCGACCGTCCCTTTCGCAAGGCTCCACATGCGGGTAACTCAGTGGATGCTCAAGGTGCAATGGGACCAAAGGCAAGACCACATGCAGCATCCGGTCAGAATCACGAACACCGCGATTCGAGACTGGCAGTGGTCGCTAGACCCAGGGACATTCTCTATGGGCGTCCCATTTATAGCGCTGTCCCCGGAGGTAATTCTCACCACAGGCGCCTCTGGTCTAGGGTGGGAGCACACCTGGGCCAGGCGATGTTCCAGGACGTGGACCCTCTGGAGCTCACCTCCATATCAACGTCCTAGAGATGAGAGTCCTTTATGCCCTGCAGGCATTTCAGTCAGAGATCCCGCCGAGTACTCTTCTGCTTCAGACAACACGGCGGTGATGTATTACCTCAACAAACAAGGAGGCGCACACTCTTACCCCCTTTGCAGGGAGGCCATGAGGGTGTGGGATTGGGTAATCCGACACGGCGCAAACCTGATCACAGTACATGTTCCCGGGGTGGACAACACTATTGCAGACTGCCTGAGTCGCTCCCAGGCCAGAGTCCACGAGTGGGAACTTCTTCAGGAGGTAGCAGAGGATCTGTTTCTTCGATGGGGAACTCCAGAGTTGGACTTGTTCGCTTCCTTCCAGCATAAAACTGCCCAATTTTTGCTCGCTAGATCCAGGGCCTGGTGTTTTCTGGCAAGACGCGTTGTCCCTCTCCTGGGCGGACAGATTCCTCCGTTTTCCCTCCCTCCCTTCCTGTTGATCCAGAGAGTTCTTAAACTGCGCAGGGAGCATGCTACAATGATCCTGGTGGCCCCTTTTTGGCCCAGACAAATCTGGTTCCCTTTGCTGATACAGCTATCCCGGGAACCTCCGCTCCCGTTGCCTTTCAGCTCCCATCTCTTGTCTCAGGAGGAGGGTTCACTGGTCCACCCAGACTTGCGCTCACTGAACCTGCATGCATGGCTCCTAGAGACATAGCCATTTTGCGACACGGGGTCTCGCAAGAGGTTGCGGAAGTTCTTTCTGCAGCCAGAAAGCCGACAACGTCACGACGTGCGCCATGAAGTGGCGCCATTTTGTTTATGGTCAAACCGCGACCTGTCCCCTTTAGGTTGTCCGGTGAAGGCGGTATTAGAGTACTCCGCTCCTTCCGTTCGGGTCTCGCCTACTCCTCTATTAAGGTGCACCTCTGTGCCATTTCTGTTTATCACCTTCCGGTGGGACAGCGCTCAGTGGCACAATTAGATGCCTGTCGGGAATTCCTGAGAGGGGTGTTGCATCTTAGGCCACCCATTAAGGACCCAGTGCCTCCATGGGATTTGCTCTTTATCTTGGAACAACTCGCGCTTCCCCCTTTTGAACCTGCCGCGGATTGCGAGCTGCATTTTCTGTCGTGGAAAATGTTTTTGGTTGCTGTTACGTCAGCAAGAAGAGTTTTTGAGCTTCATGCTCATGTGCAAAGAGCCTTATTTAATTTTCCACCGGGACAGAGTATCCCTGAGGACGAATCCTAAATTCTTGCCTAAGGTGGTTTCCACACTCGCTCTCAATCAGGATATTGACCTGCCGGTCTACTTCCCTAATTATTCTAACAGAGGAGAGGTGCTGCTCCACACCCTGGATGTTCACCGCAGCTTGAGGTACTACCTGAACAGAACTAAGCAGCTTCGTAAATCGGAGCAACTTTTTGTTTCCTTTACTGAAAGGATGATGGGCCAACCAGTATCCAAACAGTCCCTGTCTCACTGGCTTGTCCAGTGCATCTCATACTGTTGTGATATCAAACAAAAGCCCCTCCCGGGATCAGTCCGAGGCCATTCCACTAGGGGTGTGGCCACCTCCTATGCAGTACTTCGAAACGTCTCCACCTCTGCCATTTGTGCTGCAGCCACTTGGAGCTCTGTACATACTTTTATCAGGCATTATAGCCTGGACATCGCTTCACGGCGAAGAGCAGGCTTCGGCCTGGCGGTGCTACAGGGTCTCCTGTCCTAGATTCAGGACCTGGAATATTCTTTTAATTTCCTCCTCCCAGAAGTTTTTGCAAGCGCTACTACTTGGGAATCCGTCCTAATGGTGTAACCTGCTGCAAGAGCTGTGTCTCGAAGTAAGATAGTACAGTTACGTAAGAACTTACCGTAACAGCAGATCTTCGAGAACAGCTCTTGCAGCAGGTACCTTCCTGCCCACCTTCCCCCTTGGAGGAGGCATGGCTTAAGCCTTGACTAACAGGGATTTTTTCCCTTTCGACTTCTGACGGTGGATCCTCTGTCTCCCATTTTGATGTCAGCCTGCGACCGGTAGTCTCTGGCGGGAGAACTGGGGAATCTGGCGGGACCGCCCCCTTATGTACTACGTCTGACGTCGGGGGCGGGACTGACGCCGGGGGCGGTCCCCGCTGAAAATAGCTAGCTAGAATTTTTCCGTGGGGTCCTGATGCCTGCCGGCTTCAGTCCTAATGGTGTAACCTGCTGCAAGAGCTGTTCTCGAAGATCTACTGTTACTGTAAGTTCTTACGTAACTGTACTTTACTGGAGGGGGTGCAGCGCAGGGTGACAGATTATCAAGGGGCTGGGGAACTTATCATACGAGAGGAGGCTGATGGAGTTGAACATGTACTCACTGGAGGAGAGGAGGGACGGGGGACATGATTGAAACCTTCAAGTATATGAAAGCAATAAACAAGACGGGTACAGTGGGGCTGTTCAAAGTAAAGAAGGGGAGGGACACCAGGGGCCATGATATGAGACTGGAGGGAGGAAGGTTCCGGAGGGCGATGAGGAGACACTTTTTTTACAGAGGGTGGTGGCTGGGTGGAATGCGTTACCTGCCGAAGTGGTATCCAGTAGAACAGTGGACTGCTTCAAAAGGGGATGGGACAGGACAAAGATGAGGGTCAGTGAAGGGGAAGGGTGGATGAGAGGGGCAGCTGCAGAATAAGGGGTGTTAGCTGCACATTTGAGCAGACTTGATAGACCTCTAGGCCTTTATCTGCTGGCAAATTTCGTATGTTAGTATGTTTGTGGCATGATCTTTCCTTCATCTGAAATGCATATTGGCAAATTGTGGAACTCCTTTTGTGCACACTTCTGCCACACTGCTTTCTTAGAGGTCTATTATGTTGTGTCATTCTTCTAAATGTGTCTCAGGTTGTGGAGCTGAGCTCCTCCTTTTTTTGCCTTTTGTTTTCTCATGTGTCTCAAAGATGTGGTGCTCTGTTTTAATGACATTCTTCCTACCACGTGGCAATAAAGGTTATAGATGACATCTTTCTTTGTTTGTTTTTTTTGTGGCCTCTATTCAGAAAGTATCTCAGTTGGTGTATATTGCTAGCAAACATGGCGCATCCGGCTAAAAAAAAATTGCTGATGAGAACCGGACATTTCGGGATGAGTGGTTTTGATCATGGCTTATCAGTAGGAAGGGACTGCCATTCTGCATGATTTGTTGAATCTCTCGCCGCAAACAAGAAATCGAATGTACAGCGTCACTTCATGACAAAACATCCAACATTTGAAACCAAATATCCTGAAGGACATGCACGAAGGAAGGTCTTTGAGGAGCTTGAAAAGAAATTGGGGAAGAAACAAACTCTGCTGACATCTTGGTCATCTGCCAATCATCTTACAACAGCCAGCTTAATTGGAGCTCTGCAGGTGGTTTGCACAGGGAAGCCTTTCACGGATGGAGAATTTCTGAAAGATACATTTCTTGAAATGGCTCCATATTTGTTTGCAGACTTCAAGGAAAAGGACAATTATTTGCCAGATTCAAGATTTGCCAATGTCTGCTAAGATCGTGAAGGATCGTGCACATAAAATGATGCAAGATGTGGATTCTCAGGCAGTGAAAGATATTGTCGTTCTCTTACTTTTCTTTAGCACTTGATGAATCCACAGACATCAAGGACACAGCACAACTGGCAATAATGGTTTGATTTGTTTGTGGGTCCAGAGTAAAAAGAATTAGTGAGCATTTGCCCTCTGAAGCAACAAATCAGAGGACATCTTCGATGCTCTGAGTATTTCCAGAAGGAGAACCTGCCCCTCGACAAAATGGTGAGTATTTGTACTGATGGAGCCCCCAGCATGACTGGATGTCACAGAGGACTTGTAAAGCTTCTCGAGGGGAAACTACAACGGCCAATTATGTTTCATTGCATTCTTCCTCAGGAGTCGCTGTGTGCCCAGTCCCTTGGAAAGGAGATGGCAGATGTGATGGCACTTGTGAAAATTGTAAACATCATTCTTGCCAGGGCTCTGAACCATCGGCAGTTAAAACAACTCTTGCAAGAGTTGGACTCGCAATATTCAGACCTACTGATGTACAACAGTGTTCGTTGGCTTTTTAGGGGCAAGGTCCTGAAACTGTTTTGCAGACTGCTTGACTGAAATAAAGCAATTTTACATGAGAAGGGCATTGTGCATGAAGAAATATCAAACAGCTTTTGGCTCCAGAAGTTTTTCTTGGTTAATCTGACTGGACATTTGAACAAACTGAATATTGGTCTGCAAGGACGGGGCAATACTGTGTTCTCCCTGTGCAAACAGGTCCTGACCTTCTCGTCAAAACTGAGTGTTCCAGAATGACTTAAAAAGAGGGACACTACATCATTTTGATTACCTTCATACATTTAAAATGGACGAGACAGGAGAACCCAGCTTCACTATGAACACTGTAGTGCTTAATGCAGCTATCAATGGACTGATCAAAAACTTCAGTCACAGATTTAAGGATTTCAGAAAATATGTACCAGCCTTCGGTTTATGACCCAGCCATATCAATTGAATCTTGATGAAATGCAGCTGGACCATTTTAACATCCGCATTGCTGCCTTGGAGATGGAAGTGGCTGAATTTGTAGAGTCCCACATTTATTTGGATGGATAAATTTAGAGAGCTAAATGCAGAGCTAGAAAATCTGGAAAGAAGACGGGCAGAGCTAGCGCCGCACACGTGGGCAAAGATGGAAAGGCTGCCAAAGACAGATGGGCTCATCTTCTGTGCTTGAATGGCACTCCCTGATAATTTCAAGACAATGGAATAACTTGCTTTTGGCATGCCGTCAGTTTTTGGCTCCACCTATCTGTGCGAACAAGTATTCTCTCACATGAACTGTATTAAAAACAAATTCCGCTCTCGGCTCACTGAAGAATCATTAGATATTTGTACTCTATTGAAACTGACCAGTTATAAGTCAGATGTTGAAAAGTTGAGCAAAGGGATGCAAGGGCAGAAATCTCACTAAATTAATTACTTAAATAGCACTGTCTGTATTTTGGGGAAGGTCTTGTTTTTTTTTTTTTTTTTTTTCTTGAAGTCTGCCTTTTATCAATTGGCACCGAACAGTGGTGAACAGGGCATGAACAGAACAGTACTGGTTGTAAGATGCATTTGTAATCACCAGCAGTTTGTGCACTGGCACAGTAGTGGTTGTACATTGGAAAGAGGTACTTTGAATAACCAGCAGCTTGTGCATGGACACAGAAATGGTAGCTGCTTATTCAGAATCCCTCTTGCTAAGATACAGCCAGTACTGGGCAGCAGTTTATGCATTGGCACAGAACAGTGGTCACAGAGCAGTAGTGGTTGCACATTGGGGAGAGGTATTTTGAATAACCAGCAGTTTGTGCATGGACACAGAAATGGTAGCTGGTTATTCGAAATCATTCTTGCCAAAATACAGCCAGTACTGAGCAGCAGTTTATGCACTGGAACAGAAAAGTGGCACCTGAACAGTACTGTCTGTATTTTGGAAACATGGATTTTGAATAACCAGCAATTTATGCTTTGACACAGATGGTGGTGAATAAATGTTTGTGTTTTTGGTAAGTGGGATTTGTAATAACACAGTTGATACATTTGCACAGAATTTATTCAAGAAATGTAGCAAATTAATTTGTATAGAATGTATTTATTGAATAAACTCAACAAATTCATTTGCACAAAATGTCTGCACAATAAACAGTGAATTTATTTACACAGAAAACGTGTTCAATAAAAACAGTGAATTCATCTTAATATAGTCTGTGTTTTTTCAACAAAGTAACATACATTTCATATAAAATGACATAATTGGAGAATGTCTAGCACATACATGTGCATTAGTCATGATCACATCTATAAATATATTGTGCAGCTCATATCTATATCTATATCTATGTCTATATATATATCTTGGCGCCCTAGATCCAAGTCCATTACTTCCTCTGGTTAGGAAGCACGGGGGGGAAGGGTCCCAGTGGATCCTCCTCCAAGCCTACCCAGTGACGGGTTGTGGGGTGCCTCGTTGCACCTCCCCTAGGTCCCCCTGTGGGGGGCCGGCTCAGCCACTTCCTTTCTGCCTGGTTCACTATCGCCACGGACCGCTGGGGTGCTGAGTGGTTGGCAGGGGCTTGCCTCTGGAATTCGAGCAGGTCCCTCCCTTCCGAGCATGCGCCCCATGGGGGGGGGGGCGCTACAGAGTCCACAGCCTCCCAGTCAGCTCTGAGTCATCAGTCAGCTTCTCCGCAAGGGGGGTTATCTGCAAGGTAGCGGATCCTCCTCCCAACCCAGAGTTCGTTTCCAGGTACTTCCTGGTCCAAAACGGATGGGGGGCTGGCACCCCATTGTAGATCTGCACAATTGAAACAAGTTCCTAAAGCCACACACCTTCCGGATGGTAACTCTTGCACAGATATTACCATCTCTGGAGCAAGGAATGTGGTTCTTTTCCCTGGATCTTCAGGATGCGTTCTTCCATGTCCCGATCCGTCCATCCCACTGGTAATTCCTCCGCTTTCGGGCAGAGGGAACCCTTTTCGAGTTTTGAGCCATGCACTTCGGCCTTTCTTCAGCCCCTAAGGTCTTCACCAAATGCATGGCTGTGGTGGCAGCGTTCCTGAGGCGCCGAGGGGTCAGGGTGTACCCTTACCTGGATGACTGGCTGCTAGCAGGTCCCTCCAGGCTAGAGGTGGAGCGGTCCAGGGATCTAACCCTTTGGACTTGCCTAGACCTTGGCCTCCTGATCAGCGAAGCAAAGTCTGAACTAGTGCCTGTGCAGGTGATCCAGTTCATCGGGGCAGAGCTAAACTCCTGCTGAGCCAGAGCTTACTCCCGGCAGACAGGGCAGAGGTGTTCTCCTCCTTTGCCTAATCATTTCTGCTTGGGCAACTGTGCCTGCCCGGGACTTCCTGGGCTACATGGTGACCTGCACCAGGGTGGTCCGATGGGCCTGCAGGCATATGCGTTCTCTCCAGTGGGAAATGGCCAGCCAGTGGTCTCAGCGCTCGGGTCATCTCGACCAGCTGGTCCCTGTGACTCTGAGGATGTGGGACGGCCTCCAGTGGTGGCTCATCCTATCCCACCTGCAGGAAGAGATCCAGTTTGTTCGCCCCGAGCCAACAGTCGTCCTGACACCTCTCTGATGGGTTGGGGTGCCCATCTGGGGGAGCACAGAGCCCATGTACTCTGGTCCACTCAGAAGTCCCGATGCCACATCAGCCTACTGGAGCTCTGAGCGGTCTGGCTGGCCCTGACCACCTTCGCTCCATTTGTTCAGGGTCAAGTGGTTCCCAAGTACAGACACACCATGACCATTTATTATCTCAACAGATGGGTGGGATGCACTCCTTCCTAGTGTGCAAGGAAGCTCTTCACATTTGGTCCTTCGTGATCAGCCTGGAGGCGGATCTCCTAGCCATTCATGTGGCAGGAGCCTCAAACAGTCTGGCCGATGCCCTCAGCCAGATAGGCGATGCATCTCACGAGTGGTCTCTCCTGCCGGAGGTAGTGCAGGATCTGTTCTCCCACTGGGGCACCCCTCAGGTGGGCCTGTTCATCTCCAGGGAGAAGATCAAGCTGAGGCTGTACCTGGCCGGCCCCCTTCAGCAGGGTTCGCTGCAGGGGGATGCCTTCTTGAGGCCGTGGACCCCAGGCCTCTTCTGCACCTTCCCTCCTCTGCCCGTGATCCACAAGGTGCTCCTCAAGATCAGGAAGGACAAGGCACAAGTGATCCTGGTAGCCCCGGACTGGCCTTGCCAGTTCTGGTATCCAGATCTCCTCTGCCTGAGCTCCAGGCTGCTGAGACAGCTTCCAACCCACCTGAACCTGCTCTTCTTCAATCAGGGGAAGGTTCTCTACCCGGACCTTCAATCCCTGCACCCGACTGCCTGGTTCCTGAGTGGCTAGAGTTCCAGGCCTTGGGTCTTTCTGACGAGGTCCTCAATGTTGCTGAGGCATCCTGCAAGAAGTCTACCAGGAAATGCTATGCCTTCAAATGGAAGATTCTCCATTTGGTGTCAGGGCAGGGTGTTGGACCCCTCTGTGCTGTCTGCTGGCTAGCTTTTTGGACTACCTGTAGTCCCTCTCCCAGCAGGGGCTTCAGTCAACGACCCTCAAGGTGCACCTGGCAGCCATCTCTGTTTACCAGGTGTAAGCAGTCGGTGGCGCAGGAGAAGGTGGTCTGGTACTTTAAGGGCCTAGATCACTTATCCCCTCCAGTGCGTGAACCACCAACTCCATGGGATTTACTGCTGGTCTTAGCTAAGCTCATGGGAAAGCCATTCAAACCGATGCACAGGTGACATCTCTCGCCTGTCATGGAAGACCGCCTTCCTGGTGGCTATCACGTCAGCCAGAAGGATTGGGGAGCTCCAGGCACTTTCTGTTGAAGCTCCCTACCTGGTCTTCCACAGGGACGGGGCTGTCCTGTGCCCCCACCCGAAATTTCTTCCAAAGATGGTGTCCGAGTTTCACCTGAATCAGATGTTGACTCTGCCAGTATTCCACCCCAGTCACACCTCGGAGGCAGAGAACAGGCTCCATACCTTAGACCTGAGATGAGCGCTTGCCTACTATAAAGCGCGTACAGTGCAAGTTCAGGGAGAGGTTCCCCATCTGTTTGTCACCTGCGCTGAAGTTGCACCTGGCAGATCTGCAGCAAAGTGGACGATTGGCAGGTGGATCACTTCCTGCATTGATCTCCGCTATAGGTTGGCGGGGAGTCTCCCGTAGGGCTTGGGGCTCATTCCACCCGTCCTACCGCTACGTCGGTAGCTGCTTCTAGGGACATCCCTATCCAGGAACTCTGCAGGACTGCTACCTGGAAGTTGGCACACATCTTCATTACCCATTACCACATCGACCTTGAGTCACGCCAGGATGCTGGTTTTGGGGCCTCAGTTCTCCAGTCCCTGTTCCTTAAGTAGGGAGTGTGCACCTTGCCTCCCTCCTCCCGGAGAACTGCTAGGAGTCTGACAGATGTAGTGTGGATTGAACAACCTATCCACATCCCTAGAAAAACAGATTACTCAACTGTAACCAGTAGTTCTAGGAGTGGTATATGTTCATCCGCATGGAACCACTCGACCTCCCTGGCCTCGACTCACACACCTGACTTCCAGCGGGCTAGATCTGGCGTCATGGGGCGAAGCCGAGGGTTATACCACCCAGGTGGGTGGGAGGAACCAGCCTGAAGACCTTCCGGCACATCTTAAAGTGGCAAGATACCTGCCAGATAGTGTGGATGAACAACATATACCACTCCTAGAACTACTGTTGTGAGTAACCTGTGTTTTGTTTTAAAGTACCTTCTTTCCTTTTCTCAGGCAGGGCTGAGCTACCCTTCAATAAAGGGGCATCTTTGTGCACCATTCAGAGACAAATCTTTGGCCCAAATAGATTTGTCATGCACCTTCTTGCATGGTATCCTTCATTTGGATCTTCTCCATTTTATAACAGCTCACACTACCTCTCGTTGAACCAGCCACAGATTGCGAGCTACGCCTTCTCTCTTAGAAGGTGTTATTTTTAGTTGCAGTTACTTCAGCAAGGAGAATTTCAGAACTCTTACCACTTATGTGCAAAGAGCCTTACTTGATTTTTCACAAGGACAGGGTGTCCTTGAGAACCAATCCTAAGTTTCTTCCTAAGGTAGTGTCCGAATTAACCCGTAACCAGGATACTGACCTACCGGTCTACTATCCAAGGTATACCAGTAGAGGAGAAGCTCTCCTACACACACGGGATGTACACAGGATTCTCGGGTTCTACCTGACCAGGACCAGACCGCATAGACAGTCTGACCAGTTGTCTTTGTCCTTTGCCTACAGGATGTTAGGGGCTTCGGTGTCAAAACAGACACTCTCAAAATGGTTGGTGAACTTAATCATGTTACTGGAAGCGAAACAAACTCTTACCGGGACCGGTGAAGGGCCATTCCACTAGAGGGGTAGCAACCTCTTTTGCTTCCCTGAAAAATGTTTCAGCAGCTACTTGGAGTACAGTGCACACATTCATCACACTACAGTCTGGACTTTGCCTGTAGGCACAGAGTGGGCTTTGGCCTTGCAGTTTTGCATGAGCTTATTTCACCAGGGGTTCCTTTCACACTTCTCCTATCCTCCTCCCAAATTTAGGGGCAACACCTGTCACTGCTTCGGACTCTGTCCTAATGGTGTAACCTGCTGCAAGAGCTATCTGTTTCTCGAAGTAAGATGGTACAGTTACGTAAGAACTTACCATAACAGATCTTAGAGAACAGCTCTTGCAGCAGGTACTTTCCCATCCACCTTCCCTCAGGAGGTCATCTGCATTTGCATTATCAGCACTAATGGTCTTCCTCTGGAAGCAGATCCTGTCTCCCCATCAGAATCCCATTGCTATGCCGGGAGTCTCCGGAGGGAGAACTGAGGGATGCTTGGGGACCACCCCTTTTATGATGTATGTGACGCCGGGGGCGGGGCCATTAGGGGCAGTCCCCTGCTGTATGTAGCTAGCTAGAAGTTTTCCGTGGGGTCCTGCTGCCTGCCGGCATCAGTCCTAATGGTGTAACCTGCTGCAAGAGCTGTTCTCAAAGATCTGCTGTTACGGTAAGTTCTTACATAACTGTACTTTTCCCCTGAAGAGGGCGATTGTCCGGGATGGTGTCCCTGGCTAGTTTGACTGCTAAAGTCCAATTTGTAATATTTAAAACCTGAGAGCAATATCCTGGGACTTGAAAAGTGCCTTTTTAATTTTTTTAGCCTTTGTATTAATACAGTATAGAAAGTATGCCTCTCTTGTTACACTTGGCAAGTTCTAAGAATTGTGAGTGGTCTCTAACACCCAGTCTAAAATTTAATTTATGTATGATGTATCCCGGATAGCCCAGCTAAGGTGTAACATCTTGTTTCCAGTGGTTTCTTGCTTCTACCCATTTCTACAGCTGGGGTGGGGGGCAGGAGCACTGAGGTGAGGTTACTTGCTCAAGGTCACAGAGTTGCATATTGGGCTATGGGGTTTGAACCTGTAATCGTCTGGTTCCCAAGACGATACATTAATCTCTGAATCACACTGCCTGCTACATGGCTTAATGCAAACCCGGGAGTAAGTAATTGCACTAAAGAAATGGATCAACAAAATCTGTGTCCAAGCAATCTCGCCTCGTGGAATAACTCTTCACCAGCCCCCCACCCATTTTATAACATGAAATATAAACTGAATTGTCTCTAAATATTTGTTTCAAAATTCTCCTGGGAGCGTTGTCTACTCTTTCAGTAAATAGATAATAAATATTTCAGTTTATAGAATGTCCAAAGCTTAATTTGGATATTTTTGTGTTTGTATTTACTGCTTTAGGAGTCAGCTGTTATTCTCGTAACCTTGACTATGCCAGAATGAAGAAGATAGCGGATGAGAATGGGGCCTACCTCCTGGCTGACATGGCTCACATCAGTGGACTGGTTGCTGCTGGAGTTGTTCCCTCACCCTTTGAACACTCTGATGTGGTCTCCACAACTACTCACAAAACTCTGCGAGGGTGCAGGGCTGGCATGATCTTCTACAGGAAAGGCAAGTGTGCTGCTTATGGATTCATCAAGGCTCTTCAGAAGAGGCCAGCATAATGTAGGTTTCCAAACATTTTATCAAAATAGTTCCACGGTGGCTTTAGTCTTTTTAAAATATACCTCATAGTTCAGAATAGCATTGTTCCTGTTTGAAACAACAAAAAAAGGGCAACACAGAATTGCCAATAGTAGCATCTCCTTTTTATCAAAGAACATTTTGTGTAATAAACAGAGTACTCTGGGACTTTTAGTAGTTGGATGTCTGGGTTCCTCTGATTTTCAAAAGAAAAGATTTGGGAATGTGGATAAAAATACTGAAGAGGCCCCTAAAAAGCAATAGATGAAACTGCTGACAACAGTAGTAGTAAATAGTTTTTTTTTTTTTTTTTTGTTTTGTGCCTCCCGTTTCTACACACACACACACACCGCCCTCCTTTGGGTCGCCAGTGGACCCCCTGCCCACCAAGCCATCCCCCCATTGCCATCGTCGCTGTCTCCCTTGTGTTGTGGGCCGGTCGACCTGGCATATCCCTTTGTGGGGGGGGCCTCCCGGGGCCCATGAGAGGGGAGATGGGGTCCAAAACTGGATGCACGGTGGAGGATTGGCCCTGAAGGCTGCTGCCAGGGCTTGCGTGGCATGAGGAGACCTGGGTGACCATCATCCAGTCAGCCAAGCGGGCAATTTTCTCTTTCTCCCTCCATCCCTCCCACGTTGTGGCTGCACATGCACGGTGTCCTGGGAAGGATTCGTGGTGACGCATGGTCAGCCATGCTGCTAAGTGCACCTCTGCTGGGGACCACTAGGGGCCACTGTAGAAGCAGTGCAGGCTCATGCCATCCCTCCCAGGGAGGACAGCAACCAAGCGGATGCTCCTAACTCTCCCTGCTGGCCTCTGCTTCTGCTGTCCCGGGCTCAGGTTTGAACCCGGATCACCAGCATGTCATGAGTTTATTTTTAATGGCGTCTCTCCCCAAAGGCCCAGCACTCTTTTCAGCAAGAGCAGGAATAGACCATCCATGTAAATTAAATATATATACCAAGTTTACATGCAAGCTGCAAATTCGATTAGAAAATGAATCTGATTACCTTAATTTTCTATTGGATTTCAGCTTGCTCTGTTTTCATGTTGGTGTAATCCGAATCGGTTCAGTCACCAGTTTATATGTTGCTTCTGTGTATTTAGAAATCTTGAGTTTGGTTCCCAGACGCCTCCGCATGCGCTGATTATTGTTAAATTTTACGCATGTGCTGAGGTTGCCATGGAGATGGGTGGTGGCCACACTACAGTTTGTAGTTAAGCTTGTGGTCTTGTGAAAATTAAAATCCCGGTTTACAGTCTTGAGGTAAAATGAAAATAGGTTTGCTTGTTTATTGAACAAGGGCAGCAGCTATAACTTTTTTTAATAAAACACTTAATACTTTTGTTTTTTCTACCACGAAAATATTTAACACTCACACTGAACAAAAATACACGAAACGGTCATTTTCTTTATTCTTTTCTTTGGGGGTGTGCTTTCCAGTCAGTGACCAGTTTGTCACAGTGCAGTTCTACAATACACAAACTGATAGGTCAAGTTAATAGGCTACACATGATCTTTCAAACGCTCGTGCTGGATACATCCAGGGTTTGCACAAGACATTGCGCATGCGCAGTTCAGTGAAAGAATTCAGACTCACTGGCTGCATGTTTACACTGTGCAGTAATCTGACTTGAAGTGATGAAACCCAGCACACTCAAACAGATTCCAGAAGGTAACGTGGTTCTATAAGATACCAAAATGCCTTGTTCACATGCTTCTACAATTCCAGATCGAATCTGGTTGTTAGAGTGGAGAGAATTCCATTTCCAGACAGATTTGAGCGTGCATTTAAATGAGGTGATAGACTCAGGGCTAGAAATTCAGAAAAAAAATTGGTGTATTTGACAGAATACCAGGTTCTAGGGATGTGGATATGGTGTACAGATCCACACTTCTGGCAGTATCCTTTCCCTTTAAATATCTTGCCGGAGGGTCTTCAAACTGGTTCCTCCCTCTCACTCGGGTGGTAACTCCTCGGTACCGCTCTGACATCAGATTTTTCTTTGAGCTCTGCCTTTGAGTAGGTCTTTTGCTTTCAAAATCAAAAAACTTCAAGTTCATTTTCAGTTTTGAAAAGCATTCCTGTTGGTATGGGCGAATTGAAGTTGGCGCCCAGTTTTAAATTGTGCAGCTGCTGGCAGAAGATGTCCCGGATGGACCCGCACACCTCGTATGTTAACTGCCTGGGTCACTAACATGATCCCCAGGCTTGCGACCAATGTCGCACCTTGAGTCCAAACACCTTGGAGGACTGGCATGCCAGTTGTCTTCTCGGGTGCCCAGTTGACCAGGACCATTTTGTTCATTTGAAAGATGCCCGCTGGGCAGTCTCTGCAGCTGTGGAGTCCACTGAACAACTTGTGGCCTTCGAGGAGGTGGCATCTCATATCGCAGAGCATGCCTCTTCAGCTTTGGCCTTTGTACCACTTTCCTTTGGTGCCACTTTTACGGGTCAGTTTCGGGATTTGTCTGTTCCTTCCCACCCTTGGGCAGGGTTCTTCTAAGGGCACAAAATCCTCCAAATTATATATATCCCTAAAAATGGTCTTGTCTAAGATCATGGGATTGCGAGCGCACTCTGACCAGATTCCCGTGTTTCCTTGGAGGTTTTGACTTTGGTTCAGGCCGCTGACTCCACAGTCTCACCGTCGGCTGAGACGCATGTTGACCAATCTGTCAAGATTTTTGAAAGTAAAAAGAGCTGCACAGGGACCAAGGGTGCTCGATGACAAAGCCAGTAACATTGAGAAAGTCATGGCACACCTAGCCCCACACCAAAGTTCAGTACATTTCTAGGATTGTGGGTATGTTGTTCATCCACACTGTTTGGCATGTTCCTTTCCCCTTTAAGATCAGCTGGAAGTCTTCAAGCTGGCTCCTCCCACCCACTTGGGTGGTATATGCCTCGATTCCGCCCCATGATGCCAGATCTTCCTTTCTGCTGGAAGATGGGTTGCCTTCCTCGTGCTCAGGCATTTCATAGGCTCTGGCTTTCAAAACCTCGGTTTTGCTGAAACAAACTTATTCGAGTAGCGATCGTGCCTTTACGTCATCTATCATGGAAGAGAAGTCTTCTCCAGGATTTCACCAGTGTCCTTGCAGCCAGAAGATGTCACGCACTGATCCCCATCTCACGTGCGTCTACTGCCCTGGAAGTGTCTGCGCGACACACCTCGTCTTATTTTGCCTTGCATCCAACTTCCTGAAGACCGGCTAGTGCGTTTGAAGTTGGGGAGACGGAGAAAGGAACCTTGCGGTGAAAGTTTAAGGGAGGCTAGGTGAGCAGTTTCAGCGTCCACAGATGGCTCCGCCCGAGTGGTTAAAATGCGGCATGAAGGCAGTCGAAGAAGGGAGCTGCCAGCGCTCGACTAATGTGCTTTTTCGTTCCTCTCAATCTGGGCTCCACCTTTTCAGGTTCTTTTAAGGAGCTGTGACAGTCTTTCCCCACCCAGGGTGAGGCGCCTGCGGGCTCACACTCCTCCCGCTCTCAGAAGAGGGAAAAAGAATCTGGCCTGTCTTCGTTTCGACGAAGACGCTCTTGGAACAGAGAAAGTTCTCGGTCCCAGGAACATGCGGTTTTAACCTCTATTGAGATCGCTTCCTTGGCCACAGGCTTCACAGACCTTCTGTCTGGCCAGACAACAGAGGAGGTGGCCGATGAAGTCTAGATCATAATTGACCCTCCGTCGCCGGCCGTGGCTCACAACTCCTTGGAAAGGACTTCAGTCCTTGTGTTCCCTGATGAGGAGACCCAGCCAGCTGGTGTCCCGGTTCCAGACCCCAGAGTTTCACTGATCCCTCCGGTGTCTTCTGAGTGAGTCTGCCTGCCCGATCTTGGTCGAAGTCCAGAACCTCCTGGGCCGAAAGGCCAAGGAGGAGCCATAAGCGCTCCAAGAAGAGGGGGTGTCACAGGTTGTCCTCGTCATCCTCTGAGGAGAGGCTCCGACAGAAACTCCATTGGCACTACAAGGACCTTATGTGGCAACAACTGATTCTGACCGGCCGGAAGCCGGCTCTGCCACCTACCCTGGCCATTACTTGGCTTCTGCCTCCTAGGCCAAAGCCAACCCACTCGGAACCGAAGCCCTTGTCCCCCCCGAGGGCCAGTCCATCCTCCGGTTCGGCCTTTGCCGGTCTCCCCACAGACAGTGGTGGAGCCACTGCCTAAGCAGCCTGTGGGAGGGGCTCCTTCAAAAGAGGACCGAAATAGATACCGGACTTTGCTGATGTCTGTCGGTCACGGTCACCCCGGACCTTCGTCAACGGGTCGAGGGTGATTTGGGCGGCAAACCGCTGTACCCAGACTCCTCTGACTCAGACGTCGCTGGACTCTACTCACATCCAGGGGATGATGAGTTGTCTGTTGGCACAGGGATGGAGGAAGGCCCTTCCTCCTTCCAGAGGATCCTCTGTAGAATCAGAGATAAGACAGGGATGCCCCTGGAAGCCAACCAGAAAAAGGCAGAGTAACCTCTCACGGACATCGTTAAGAGAGGGGACAGCCCTACGGAGGCCTTTCCTGTGGCTGAGGCCATTGTTGGCCTGGCACTCTAACTGTGGCAGCACCCTGCCTCATGTCCAGCAGCGTCTGCAGCAAGAACTCTGTGCCCATGGGGTCTCTTGCGGGGTTCAGAGAGCACCCTTCGGCCGAGAGCCTGGTGACTGTTTCTGTGTTCAGGCGTGCTGGCAGTTCTGCCGTAATGGCGGTTCCTCCCCCAATAAGGAGTCCAAGCTTTTTGGACCATTCGTGGAAAATCTATGCGGCTTCCTCCTTGGGCCTTTGTCAGGCCAGTTCGGCCATCATCATGGCACACTTCTCTCATGCCCTTCTTGGGTCATTGGATGAAGTCTTCCCACATCTCCCTGCAGACATGCAAACCACAGTTCAGCAAGACCAGGACCAGGGCTGTGCTGTTGCCTAACAGCAGCTCCAGACATCCCTGGACATTGGGATTCTTGTGCCCACTCGATGGCAGCCGCAGTGGCCTCTCGCCACAGGGCTTGGCTGATATCCTCCTTCCCAGTGGATACTCTGCATAAGCTAGCTGATGTGCCTTTCCTCGGGACCGACTTGTTCGGCCCAGGAGTGGCTGGTCACTTACAATGCATTGAGCAGTCCAGTGCCACCTTGGAGGCCACTTCTGCCAGGAGTTCTTCAGGCAAGAACCAGCAGAAGAAAAAGAAGCCCTTTCGGCACTCTTCCCCTGCGGTCCAGGAGATCTACCAAGGAGGTCAGCAGCATCAGCAGGCTCCAGCTTGGCACCCTCGGCCCAAGCCCAGACCCCAACAGGCCCGCAAAGGGGGCTGAGGCTCTGGTCCTGGAGCCTCCTCCTCTAAGCCTGCTCAGTGACGGTATGGGGCCACCACCCCATCTCTGTCACGCCAGCTCTGGGTCCTCCTGTGGGGGTCCGGCCCCGTCACTTCTTTCCGCCTGGTCCGCTATCACTATGGACAGGTGGGTTCTTGAAGTGGTCGGTCAGGGACTGCTTCTGGAATTCGATCAGTACCCTCCCAGCTGAGCCCGCGCCACCTCGGGAAGAACAGACTTCCACGTGCACCCAGTCGGCTCTTCAAGACTACATTGCTCTGCTCCTCCTCAAGGAGGCAGTAGCTGTTGTGGCGGATCAGTCTGCAGACCCAGGCTTTTTCTCCAGGTACTTCCTGGTGCCCAAGCGGATGGGGGGCTGGTGCCCCATTCTAGATCTCCACGACCTGAATCAGTTTCTCAGGTCATGCACCTTTCAGATGGTCACTCTGTCCCAGATCATACCATCCCTGGAGTGAAACATGTGGTTCTGTTCACTGGATCTGCAGGACGCGTTCTTTCCCATACCAATCTGTCCATCCCATCAGCGGTTCATCCGCTTCAGGGTCGAAGGGACCCTGTACGAGTTCCAAGCCATGCTGTTTGGCCTGTCATTGGCCCCACGGGTCTTCACCAAATGCATTGCAGTGGTGGCGGCCCATCTTCGGGGGGGGGGGATCCGAATTTACCCCTACGTCAACGATTGGCTCCTTGCAGGTTCCACCCGACAAGAGGTGGAGAGGTCCAGGGATCTGGCCCTCAAAACCTGCTCCTAATTCGGCCTCCTGATCATCGAGGCCAAGTCGGAACTCGTGCCTTCTCAGGTGATGGGCTTTATCAGGGCAGGGCTAGACTCTCGTCGAGCCAGAGCTTGGCTCCCGGCAGACAGGGCGGAGGTTCTTTCCTCCTTTGCCCAGTTATTTCTGGTTGGGCACTTGTGCCCTGCCCGGGACTTTCTGCGCCTTCTGGGTTACACAGTGGCGTGCACCTCAGTGGTCCGTTGGGCCTGGTTGCACATGTGCCCCCTCCATTGGGAGCTGGCCGCCCAGTGGGTTCCACGCCACGGTTAGTTCGACCAGCTGATTACTGTAACCCAGAAGATGTGGGACGCTCTCCAGTGGTGGACCACTCCAGAATGGTTGCAGGAAGGGATCCTGTTTGTTCGCCCCGAGCCGACGGTCGTCCCTACGACCGATGCCTCTCTCATGGGCTGGGAGCCCACATGGGGGGACAACAGGGCCCACGGGTTCTGGACCCCCGAGGTGTCCCGATGCCAAATCAACCTGTTGAAGCTCAGAGCAGTCAGACTGGCACTGTCAGCTTTAGCTCCTCAGCTCCGGGGTCAAGCGGTTCAAGTCCAGACGGACAACACCACAACCATGTACTACCTCAACAAACAGGACGTCATGCACTCCAGTCTGCTGTGCAAGGAGGCGCTCCACATCTTGATCCTCATAAGCCGGTTAGAGGCGTTTCTTTTAGCCATTCATGTGGCAGGAGTCTTGAACCAGCTGGCAGAATGCTGTCAGCCGTATAGGCCAGACATCCCACGAGTGTTTTCTCCATCCAGAGGTAGCTCACAGCCTGTTCTCCCACTGGGGCAAACCGATAGTGGACCTATTTGCCTCCAGGGAAAACACCAAGCTGAGGCTGCATCATGCCCGTCCCCCTCAGCAGGGTTCTCTGCAGAGGATGCCTTCTCAAGGCCGTGGACCCTAGGCCTCCTCTACGTCTTCCCTCCATTTCCCTTGCTCCACAAGGTGTTACTCAAGGTGAGAAGGGACAAGGCGAAGGTGATTCTGGTAGCCCCTGACTGGCTGCACCAGTTCTGGTATCCAGATCTCATCTGCCTCAGCTGCAGGGCCACGGAGCAGCTTTGTACATGCCTGGACCTGATATCTCCAAACCAGGGGAAGGTCTTCCATCAGGACCTTCAATCCCTGCACCTCACAGCCTGGTACCTGATCGGCTAGCGTTCCAGGCTTTGGATCTTTCTGAAGATGTCTACACCATGGTGGAGGCATCTTGAAAGGAATTGACCAGGAAATGTTATACCTTCAAATGGAAAAGATTTTTCATTTGGTCTCAGGGCAAGGGTCTGGGCCCATTATCCTGTTCTCTGGCTAACATTCTTGACTACCTTTGGTCGGTCTCTCTCTCTCTCTCTCAAAGGGGGTCTACAGTGATTGACCCTTAGGGAGCACCTGGCAGCCATTTCTGCTTACCGGCCGCAGGCCGGTCAGCCGACATTGGCGCAGGAGACAGTGGTCGGGTGCTTTTCAAGGCCTGGATCACACATCCCCTCCAGTGCGGGAACCTCCACCTCCGTGGGATCTACTGCTGGTACTGGCAAAGCTCATGGGCAAGCCATTCGAACCAATGCACAAGTGTGAGCTGTCACACTTGTCGTGAAAGATGGCCTTCCTGGTGGCTGTTATGTCTGCCAGAAGGACAGGGGCACTCCAGGTGCTATTGGTGGTCTCCCCTCATCTGGTCTTCCACAGGGACAAAGTTGTTCTGTGCCCCCAACCGAAATTCCTTCTGAAGATGGTGTCAGTTTCACCTTAACCAGGTATACTAGCCTAATTACACCTCTGAGGCCAAGTACAGGCTCGATACTTTGGACCCGAGACGTGCTCTCTCCTGTTATAAGGAGAGGATGTCGGAAATGCGCAGAGAGGTTCACCAGCTGTTTATCACCTACACTGAAGCCACTTCTGGTAGACCTGCAGCCAAACGGACCATAGCAAGATGGATTACATCATGCATAGGTCTGTGCTACGAGTTGGGCAAGGAGCCTCCCAGAGGGATAACAGCTCATTCTATCTGCCATACTGCTGCATCGGTGGCTGCTTCCAGGGACATCCCTATCCAGGAAATCTGTTAGGCTGCTACTTGGAAGTCAGCAAACACCTTCATTACCCACTACCAAATCGACCTTGAGTCACGCAGGGATGCTGGTTTTGGGACCTCAGTTCTCCAATCTCTGTTCTCTAAGTACGGGGTGTGCGCCTTGCCTCCCTCCTCCCGGAGAACTGCTAGGAGTCTGCTAAACAGTGTGGATAAACATATCCACGATCCTAGAAAAACGGGTTACTCACCTGTAACAGTAGTTCTAGGAGTTGTGTGTATATGTGTGTGTGTGTGTGTGTGTGTGTGTGTGTATATATATATGTGTGTGTGTGTGTGTGTGTGTGTGTGTGTATATATATATGTGTATGTATGTATATATATATATATAATATGTGTGTGTATATATATTATATATATATATATGTGTGTGTGTATATATATATATATATATATATATGTGTGTGTATATATATATATATATATATATATATATATATGTGTGTGTATATATATATATATATATATATATATATGTATGTGTGTGTATGTGTATATATGTATATATGTAATATACACATACATACATGTGTATGTGTGTCTATATCTTAGGGACATGGATATGTTCATTCACACTGTCTGGCAGGTTCCTTGCCGCTTTAAATCTTGCCGGAATGTCTTCAAGCTGGCTCCTCCCACCCACCCGGGTGGTAAAACTCTCGGCTCCGCCCCATGACGCCAGATCTCCCTTACCGCTTGGAAGCTCAGGTCCCCTCTTCAGTGCTCTGCGTCTAGACTGGATCCAAACTCTTCGGTTCACCCGAAAATAATTTTAAAGTTTCCTAGACTTTGGTCTACTACTTCCTTTGCAGCTGCGATGAACAAATCGACTCCGGGTTTTCGTCGGTGCCAATGCGGGCAGATGATGTCCAGGACCGATCTGCACTCCACGTGCATTTACTGCCTCAGGCTTGACCACGACCCGCAGGCCTGCGAGTTGTGCAGGTCTTTTTCGGCAAACATCCTCAAAGACTGTGCTGCCCAGCTCCAACTTGGGCGCCCCGAGAAATGTTATCTGCCGGTGAAGTCCAAGGAGGCCCGTTTGGTGGTTTCCACGGCGGCTGGCTCAGCTGAGCAACTCTAGCAGATCGCCCTTGAGGAGAAGGCAGCCTAGGCTGCATCTTCATCTTCCTCGGTCGTGGCATTTATCCCGCTCTCCTTGGGATCCTGCTACACAGCTTCTTTTAAGGAGCTTTGCCAGTCCCTCTCCATGAAAGGAGAGGGGCCATCGGGACACTTCTTGGTCAAAAAAGGACTCTAAGGGCAAGTCCCACCATCGACGTTCGTGGGAGCGGGAGAGGTCCCCTTCCCCGAACAGTCAACACTCTACTTCAGTTAAGGTTGTGGCTAAGGCCGCTGGCTTCACGGTGTCCCCGTCAGGTCTGCCAGCCGAGACACCCGTCGACGCGGTCGAGATTTTTCTTGACCTGTCGGCCGGGCTGGTGAAGCAGACAACCCTTCATCACCGGTTCCTCTGGTGGAAACCGAGGAATTGCCTACGCCTCCTGTGCAAGGCTCCCAAGCCGAGGGAGGAGCGGGTCTCCCCCGCTCCCTCCCAGACCCAACCTCGGAAACACCGACTGTCTGTCTCGGTCCAGCTGATCCCGCCGACACTGGCGGTCTGTCTCAGCACCAAGGAAGCGGCGCACGCTCGTCCTGCTCCTCGGAGGAGGAGAGGCTTCGGTGCAAATTGCGTCAGCACTACGAGGACTTAATGTGGCAGCAGCTCCTTCTGACCGGGAACAAGCCGACGCTGTCCCCGGCCATTAAGTGCCTGTCACCCGAAAGGCCGAAACAACCCCTCACGGTGGCTGAGGTACCCAAACCTGGGCCGGTTGTTCGGCCAAAACCAGCTGCCCCACCGATTGTGGTGGAACCTCTCCTTCCACAATCGAAATCGGGGGATCCGATCAAGGAATCTGTCGAGTCAGGACTGCCCCACCGGTTGTCTGTCACCCTCACTCCCGACTGTCCTCTGCAGGTGGAGGGTGGCTCAGGCCCTATGCATCTCTTCGCAGACTCCTCTGAGTCTGACGATGACTCCTCCCTGTTTTCCAGGCCCCTTGACTTGGAGCCCTCCGGGGGGCAGTCGATGGACGAGAGCCCATCATTCATGGGTCTGCTTCGACTCATCTCGGAGTCCACCAGGATGCAGCTCGAGCCCGTATCCAAGCGGGCCAAGTATCCCCTCACGGAGATACTAGACCAAGGGGATTCTCCCATGCAGGCCTTTCCGGTGGCTGAAGCCATTGTTGGTCCAGCCTTGGAGTTATGGCAGCGGCCGGCTTCTTGTCCTGCTCCTTGACCAGGATGGCCAGGAAGTATCACGGTCCCTACCAGGTCTCTGTCCGTTTTCGGAACACCCTCTCGCGGAGGGTTGGTTACCGACAGTGTTTTCCGGCATTCGGGAGCGCTAGGGATGTGGACAAGCTCCCGACAGAGTCAAAAAGCTGGACCATGTCCGGTAGAGAAGCCAGTGCTGCGTCCTCCTCTGCCTCGGGTCAGGCTAGTTTGGCCGTACTGATGGCGCACTTCTCCCACGCCATATGGGCTCCCTGGATGAGGTGATACCTCATCTCCCGGCTGATCTGCAGACTACTGTCAAGCAGGTACGGGATCAGGGAAGGGCAGTGGCGAAACAGCAGCTCCAAATGGCTCTCAATATTGGAGACTCCTGTGCCTGGTCAGTAGCGGCCGCAGTGGCCATGCGCCGCAGAGCTTGGCTGAGGATATCCACCTTTACGGCGGATACCCAGCACAAGTTGGCAGACATCCCCTTCCTGGGTACCGACTTGTTCGGACCTGGGGTGGAAGGCCACCTCCAGAGAATTGAAAAGTCCAATGCCACCTTGTACTCTGTCACGTCTGTTCAGAAGGACAGAGGCTGCTGACAGCAACATAAGTCCTTTCGCCCTTCGGCCCATGCGGCACGTCTGGCCCAGCATCAGGGCCAGCAGGCTCGCACTTGGCACCCCAAAGCCAAGCCTGCAGCTTTCTCTAACAGGAAGCCGGGAAGAAAAGGCCCAGGAGGTCCCTCAGTTGGTCCTTCCTCCAAGCCTGTCCGGTGACTGGTTGAGGGGTGTCGCCCCCAACCTCGTCACTTCCCCTGGGTTCCCATTGAGAGGAGTGAGCTCCATCACTTTCTTTCCGCCTAGTCGCTATCACCACTTGCGGACCGTTGGGTGTTGGAGGTGGTAGGAAAGGGTCTGTCTCTGGAGCTCGGGTAGGCCCGCCCTTCGAGCCGCCGCCACCACGGGGTTACGGGTCAGCAGCTTCTCTGTCAGCCCGTCGAGCTGACATTGCCCTCCTCCTCCAAAAGGAGGTGATCAGGAAGGTGGTGGATCCTCCACCAGACCCAGGGTTTGTGTCTAGGTACTTCCTGGTCCCGAAACGGGGGCTGGTGCCCCATTCTAGACCTGCATGACCTGAACAGGCTCCTAAGGTCTCGGGTCACTCTGGCTCAGATCATTCCATGCTTGGAACGAGGTGTGTGGTTCTGTTCTCTGGACCTCCAGGACGCGTTCTTTCACGTCCCAATCCGTCCGTCCCACTAGCGATTCCTCTGCTTCAGAGCAGAGGGGTCCCTCTTCGAGTTCCAGGCCATGCCCTTCGGCCTTTCTCTAGCTCCCAGGGTCTTCACCAAATGCATGGCAGTGGTGACAGCATTCCTCTGGCGTCGAAGGTTCCGGGTGTACCCCTACCTGGACGACTGGCTGATTGCGGCCTCCTCCGGAACGGAGGTGGAGTGGTCCAGGGATCTGACCCTCCAGGTTTGCTCTCAAGTTGGCCTCCTTATCAACGAGGCCAAGTCGTAACTCATGCCAAAGCAAGTGATCTAATTCATCGGGGCAGAGCTAGACACTCTGCAAGCCAGAGCACGACTCCTGGCGGATAGGGCCGAGGTTCTTTCCTCCTTTGCAGAGTCATTTCAGGTTGGGCAATTGCACCCTGCCTGGGACTTCCTGCGCCTCCTGGGCCTCATGGCGGCCTGAACCAGCGTGGTCCATTGGGCCCGTTGGCACATGCATCCCCTACAATGGGGACTGGCCAGCCAGTGATCAGTGCTCCGGTCCTTTGGATCAGCCAGTGGCAGTGACCCAGGAGATGTGGAACACTCTCCAGTGGTGGATCTTACCAGCTCATCTGCAGGAGGGCATCCTATTTGTCTGCCCCGAGCCAACGGTCTCTCTGTCGACCGATGCCTCTGATGGGTTGGGGTGCCCATCTGGGGGAGCACAGAGCGCATGGCCTCTGGTCCCCTCGGGAGTCCTGATGCCACATCAACCTGCTGGAGCTTCGAGCGGTTCATCTAGCCCTCACCGCCTTCGCTCCATTTGTACGGGGTCAAGTGGTCCAGGTCCAGATGGACAATACCAAGACCATGTACTACCTGAACCGCCAGGGCGGGACACGCTCAATGCCCCTGTGCAGGGAAGCTCTCCGCATTTGGTCCCTCGTTCGCAACCTGGAGGCGTATCTCCTTGCCATCCATGTGGCAGGCCTCCAACATTCTGGCTGATGCCTAAGCCGGATGGGAGCTGCGTCCACAGTGGTCTCTCCTGCGGAGGTAGTACAAGATCTGTTCTCCCACTGGGGCATGCCTCAGATGGACCTGTTTGCCTCCATGGAGAATGCGAAGCTGAGGCTGTTCCATGCCTGCACCCCTCAGCAGGGCTTGCTGCAGGGGGGTGCCTTCTCGAGGCCGTGGACTCCAGGCCTCTTCTCCGCCTTTCCCCCATTTCCCTTGATCCACAAGGTGCTTCTCAAGGCGAGGAGGGACAAGGCACAGGTGATTCTGGTAGCCCTAGACTGGCCCCGCCAGTTCTGGTATCCAGATCTCCTTAGCCTCAACTCCAGGCTCCCAGCCCGCCCGGACCTGATCTCAGTCAGTCAGGGGAAGGTATTCCATCCGGGCCTTCAGTCCCTGCACCTGACGGCCTGGTTCCTGAACGGCTAGAGTTCCAGGCCTTGGGTCTTTCCAACGAGGTCCTCAATGTTGTTGAGGCTTCCTGTAAGGAGTCTACCAGGAAATGCTATGCCTTTAAATGGAAGAGATTCTCCATTTGGTGTCTGGGCAAGGGCCTGGACCCTTCCTCCTGTTCCTTGGCAAGCATTCTGGACTACCTGTGGTCCCTTTCTCAGCTAGGGCTTCTGTCGACGACCCTTAAGGTGCACCTGGCAGCCATCTCTGCTTACCGGGCGCAGGCTGGGAAGCAGTCTGTGGCGCAGGAGAAAGTGGTCGGGCACTTTTTCAAAGGCCTTGATCCATTATCCCCTCTGGTGTGAGAACCTACACCTCCGTGGGATCTACTGCTGGTATTGGCTAAGCTCATGGGCAAGCCATTCGAACTGATGCACAGGTGTGAGATCTCTCACCTGTCGTGGAAGACCGCCTTCTTGGTGGCTATCACGTCAGCCAGAAGGATGGGCGAGCTCCAGGCACTTTCCATCGAGTCTCCTTATCTGGTCTTCCACAGGGACAAGGTTGTCCTGCGCCCCCACCTGAAATTCCTTCTGAAGGTGATGTTGGAGTTTAACCTTAATCAGGTGTTGACTCTGCCGGTGTTCTACCCCAATCACACCTCGGAGGCTGAATATAGGCTACATACTCTGGACCCTAGAAGAGCGCTCGGTTATTATAAGGAGCGGACGGCTGAAGTTCGGGGAGAGGTTCACTAGTAGTGTCACCTACGCTGAAGCTGCACCTGGCAGACCTGCAGCCAAGTGGACAATAGGCAGGTGGGTCACCTCGTGCATAGTTCTCTGCTATAGGTTGGCGGGCATGGAGCCTCTCAGAGGGATAAGAGCTCATTCTACCTGCCATACCGCTGCATCGGTGGCTGCTTCCAGGGACTTCCCTATCCAGGAACTCGGCAGGGCTGCTACCTGGAAGTCAGCACACACCTTCATTACCCACTACCACATCGACGTTGAGTCATGCTGGTTTTGGGACCTGGGTTTTCCAGTCCTTATTTCCTAAGTAGGGGGTGTGTGCCTTGCCTCCCTCCTCCTGGAGAACTGCTAGGAGTCTGCCAGACATTGTGGATGAACAACATATCCATGTCCCTAGAAATGCAGGATCTTACTTCGAGTGGGAGCTCTTGCAGCAGGCTATTACAATAAGGACTACGCCGCAGGCACTAGGACACTCCAGTGAAACTTCTGCCAGCAGTACACAGCAGGGACCGCCCCCGACGCTGGCCCTGCCCCGACGTCTGTCAGGGTACAAGAGGGGGCGGACCCAGCTCCACCTCAGTTCTTTCCTGCCGCATCCCGCACGTGAAGGAGGAATAGCTTCTGCTCGCCAGTTGCAGCTAAATCTTCAGAATATTGTCTTCAGTGAAGACTTTGGAGCCGTTTTTTCGACTGTTTTTGCTTTTGAGGTGCACCGAAGTCTGTCCGCTGCCAGTCTGTTATTTTACCGCTTCTTTAGACTGTTTTTCGTCTTTCTACCCGTTACTGACGTCAGTCGTTGCCTGACTGTTTCTTTGAGTTCGGCGGATGTCTTCTCAGGCGTCTGTTTCTCCAGAGCACTTGAACAAGTGAGTGTGGGAGGCAGATCTCGGCAGATCTCAGCGGACAGCCATCGGCTGTGTTTTTTGCCTGGGCCCGGACCACGACACTGCCAACTGCTTAGATTGCCAGGCTTTTACCAGCAGGACCCGCATCCGCTTCCTCAAGGTCCTAAAAGCCTACTTGCTGGAGCAGAAAATGGATCTGCATTCCTCGGAGGGAAATGGAAGGAAAAAGCGCCATAGCAAAGACCGAGTCGGTCCGGCACCACTACTAGTCGCCCGTCCAGCTCGCGTGTGGCCCTCTCCGAAAAAGCCCATCCCTCGGGTTCTGGAGGCACCGAAATCTTCTCGGTGAAGCCCGGCCCTTCAGGAAAAACCGGCTAAGCCCAGGTGACCCTGCTAAGGGGTCACCACTAAGTCATAGAAGGGTGCCTGCTTCGGCCCCACCTCCCTAAGGCACCGGCGCCGCCTGCTAAAGGCATGCCTCCGGAGCCCAAGGACTCTCTGGCGCCCCCGGTGGCAACCCGTCGGTACCAGCACCGCGCCGGGCAAAGGACGCAGGAGTGGACGTGGAAGAGACTACGTCCCCGTCGCCCAAGTCCTCCTCCCCCTGGGCCCCCAGGAGGGCTCTCCCTCGTGCCCCGATGTCCCGGAGACCTCCTTCCCAAGACGGGCGGCTGAGATCTTCACAAAGGACGAGCTCTAGGATCTGTTTTCCTTCTGGTGGGGGCAGGTCCATAAGTGGTCCTCCCTGTCGCCGGCCCAGACACTGGTTCCGGACCCAGCAGAAAAACCACAGCCGGGAGGTGAGTCTTCCCTGCGGAAGTCGCCAGAGCGCCCGCCTACACCTCCCTCCAGGGCTTGTTCTCGTACTAGGTCCGAGGACCACAGACGTCTGTCTAGGTCACGCTCCAGGAGCCCTTCTCGCTCTAGGTGAGAATGCTCCCAACGTCGGTACTCTGACCGACGTCTGTTTCTGCTCAGTCGCCGGTCCAGGGACCGGAGTCTTGTCTTCCGGCAGACGTCGGTCCCCTCGCTACCGACAACAGCGAGAGCCTGGTCATAGGGAAGGGTCAGACTATTCAAAGTCGTATAGTAGATCCTCCTCACCATCTTCCCCTCAGTTTGAAGTGCTCCCCAGGAGAGGAGGACCAGCCTCGCTCGCCTCCAGACGATCCTACCTTTTATGGATGTCATGAGGCACATCCGGGCCTCCGAGTGGGATATGGAGGACCTGGATCCGGAACGCCGGAGACTGGCTAAGTACCTGAGGCAAAAGGAGCCAAAACCTCTGGTCATCCCTCCTTTGGTGGATATGTTCCAGGACTTCACTAGAACCACCTGGATGCATCCAGCCTCAGTTCCGGCCGTTTGGAAAAAGTTGGACAGGCTGTATAAGGCCCTGAGGGCAGAGCCCTTTCTCGCTGAACACCCTCAGGCCGATTCCTCGGTGATCACGACTGCCCATAAGTCCAGGCAGCCGAAGCACCTCAGCTCCCAGCCTCCCGACCCGGAGTCTCGCTACTTGGACCAGGTGGGCAAAAAGGTATATGCTGCTTCCACCTGTTCCATACGTTCCCTCAACTTTCTGACGCATATGGTACAGTACCAGAATGCGCTTTGGAAGAGGGGACAAGAGCTGATGAAGACTCTTCCAGACTCTGCCCAGAAGACAGAGCTCCTGGACCTCCTCAAATCTGGCTCAGACATAGGCTCCCATGTCCTGAGAGCCTCGTATGACACGGCAGCCATGGCAGCCGCTTCCGGGGTGTGCCTATGGCACCATGCCTGGTTGATTCTCCAGCTTTCACCAGGATCTGCAGGCTGGTATCGAGGATCTGCCCTTCCAGGGTACCATGCTGTTCGGGCAGGAGACGGAGGCCTTGATCTCCCGTCTCCAGGAGTCGGGCAAGTCAGTCTGGTCAGTCCGCCAGATGTACCGCGGTGACCAGTGACAACACCGTAAATGGCCTTTTCGCAAGTCCTTAGGCGGTCAAGGTCAAGCCCGTAGCAACCAACAGGGGCAGAGAGGAGGCTTTCGCAGGAGATCCGGCAACCAGCAGTCTGGACCTACCGCTCGTGGGCCCAAGTCCTCCCAGGTCTCTCTCCCACTCCCGGCTCAGCCCAATGGCCCCCAGCAGGAAGATCCAGGGGCAGGTTGGGGCCGCTTCCTTCATTTGAAGGGTGGGAAGTCCAATGACACAGACCAATGGGTCTTAGACATCAGGAGGGGACACACGCTGGAGTTCAGAGTTTCCACTGCACACTCCGCAAAAGCTCTCCAGTTATCCTCCTTCTCACATCCCACTTATAGAAGGAGAGCCAGACCCTCTTGCAAAAAAGGGCAATAGAGATGGTCCCCTTGCATCAGCGAGGACAGGGGTTTTATTCTCACTTTTTCCTGGTCCCAAAAAAGACACAGGACCTTCATCCCATTCTGGACTTCCTCTAACCTTTTTATCGAGTACAAAAGGTTCAGGATGGTGACCCCCCAAGGACTCCTCCTCTTGCTACACCAGGGGGACTGGCTCTGCTCCCTCGACACGCAAGATGCATACATGCATATCTGGGTCTTCCCTCCCCACCGGAAGTTTCTGAGGTCCCACTTCCAAGGGGAGCACCATCAGTTTCGAGTGCTTCCGTTCGGCCTCTCTTCTGCTCCGCAAGTCTTCACCAAGTGCCTAGCAGTGGTGGCTGCGGATCTAAGGCGCATGGGGCACTGTGTTCCCCCTACCTCGACTGGCTACTTATGGCCCCGTCAAGGGTAGGCCTTCTACGTGCCCTCGAAGACGCTTATACTCTGTTCCAAGGCCTGGGGATCACCCTGAACTTGCGAAAATCGTCCCCGGAGCCCAGTCAAAAGCTCTCCTTCATCGGAGCAATCCTGGATTCCGTCCAGGGCATGGCCTTCCTTCTCCAGAACAGGGGAGATCGCCTGCGAGAGATGGCAGAACGGATCTCCATAACTCCAAGTTCCAGCTCAGAACTTCCTCAGTTTACTGAGGCACATGGCGGCGGCCATCCCTGTCACTCCCTTGGCCCACCTCCACATGAGGGTCCCACAATGGATGCTCAGGGTGCAGTGGGACCAAGGCCACGACGATCTAGACTCCCGGTCAGATATGCGGACCAGTCAGGAGAACTTTGCTTTTGTGGATGGACCCCAGGAATTTAGAAGGGGTCAGCTTTCGTCCGGAGCCACAAGTCAAACTCTGACGACAGATGCATTGGACCTGGGGTGGGGCGCACCTGGGTGCTCGTCGAGCATGAGGGTTTGGTCACCTGAGAGCAGTCCCTTCACATCAGTGTGCTGGAAATCAGGTGGTTCTCTACACCCACAGGCTTTTCAGGAGGACCTGGTGCCAGGCTCTCTTCTAGTTCAGACAGACAACATGGCGGTCGTCTTCTACAACAACAAGCAAGGGCACTCATTGTATCCCTTTGCGGGAGGCGATGAGAGTCTGGTACTAGGCGATGGAGTGGGGCATTCTGCCGTCTGCAGTACCGTTCAGGCGTCCTCAGCGATCTGGCTGACAGCTGGCAGAGTCGGCGTTCAGAGTGCCGAGTGGGAGCTGCTGCAGTCCGTAGCAGACCAGCTCTTCGACAGGTGGGGTCTTCCAGAGCTGGACCTCTTTGCGTCACCTCGCAACGCCAAACTGCCAACGTTCTGCTCACGAGAGCACGTGCCTGGAGTTTTGTCAAGATGAGTTATCCCTTTGCTGGACAGGGAGGTTTCTCTATGCCTTTCCGCCCTTCCCTCTCATTCAGAGTGCTTCTCAAGTTGCAGGCAGAGGGGGCCCGAATGATCCTAGTGACCCCCAAATAGCCGCGGCAGATTTGGTTCCCACTACTGCAGCAGTTATCAACGGAACCTCCAGATCTTACTTCGAGATACAGCTCTTGCAGCAGGTAACACCATTAGGACTGAAGCCGGCAGGCGTCAGGACTACAGAAAAATTTTAGCTAGCTATCTTCAGCCGAGGACAGCACGGTCCGCCTCCGACGTCAGGCGTGGTACATAAGAGGCGGTCCCACAGAATCCCCCAGTTCTAGGGACATGGATATGTTGTTCATCCACACTCATTGGCGGTATCCTTGCCGCTTTAAATCTTGCGGAAGGTCTCAAGCTGCTCCTCCCACCCACCGGTGGTATAACTCGGCTCCGCCCATGACCCCAGATCTTCCCTTGCGCTTGGAAGCTCTGAGTTTCCTCCTTAACGCTCTGCGTTTGTGACTAGTTCCTATTTCTCCGTTTGCAGTTTAAAATAATATTTTAAAAGACTGATCTTGATCCTCATGACTCGCGATGGATAAATCGACTCCCAGTTCCGGAGATGCCCATGCGAATAAGAAGATGTCTCGGGCGGATCACACTCACGTGTGTCTACACTTAGGCCTTGAACACGACCCGCAGGCTTCGACCTGTGCTCATCTTTCTCGGCTACGATCTCGAAGACCGTGCTGCCCGGTGCAACTGGGCGTCCAGCGTTCCCTCCGGTGAAGTCAAGGAGGCGGTTGGCGGTGTCGCGGCCGGCGGTTCGGCGGATCAACTTCGGCGGATGGTAGCCCTCGAAGCGCGAGCGGGCGTATCTTCCTCGGCCGCGGCATTTATCCGCTCTCTCTGGGTTCTTCTACGGCTTCTTTAGGAGCTTTGTCTGTCCCTCTCCACTAAGGAGAAGAGCCTGCGTCTGCTGGACCTTTCTCGGTCAAAAGAGGACAAGGTAAGATCCCTCCGTCGGCGCTCTTGGGGCCGGGAAAGTCCCTCTCCCGGAGCCGTCGACAGAAGCCGATCGGCGGCTCGGCCGGCCACTGGCCTCACAGTGTCCCCGTCAGGTCAGTTGACCGAGACTCCCACTGATGAAGTCGAGATTTTCTCGACCCATTAGACAGCTGTCGCCTTTAGCAGCAATTCCCCTCTCCCGGTTCCCCGGAGAGTTGAGATCCCGTGGGCTCGCCTGTGCCTCGGTTCCGGAGCCCTCGGATGGACCTTCGAGCGAAGGAGGTGTCGGTTCGGCCGACACCTCCTGCACGACAGGAAATTCCGGGACTCTCGGTCTCGGTCTCGGACCTCTTCGTCGGTCCAGCCGTTCCCACCGTCATAGGCGGTCTCGGTCTCGACACCATGATAGCGGCGTCGCGCTCGTCCTGCGTCCTCCTCCTCGGATGAGGGGACCCGAGCGTAGATTACGTCGACGATGCGAGACCTTATGTTAAACCAGCTCCTCCTGGCGGGAATAAGCCGACTCCGGGCGCCTTCAGGCATTAAGTGGCTGTCACGGGCAGCCGACACAACCCCTCGACTTGCCCGAGCCTATACCCAGGCGGTTGTTCGCCAAAACCAACTGCTCCACCGATTGCGGTGGAACCTCCGCCCTCCACAGCCGCCAATTGGGGCTCCGACCAAGGATTCTCGGTGGCTAGAGGTTTACCCATCGGCTGTCAGTTACCTCACTCCCGACCGACCTCAGCGGGTGAAGGGTGGCTCGAGGCCAGAGGCAGCTCTTGAGGACTCTTCGAGTCCGAAGATGATTCTCCTTCTTCTCAGCGACTGGACTTGGGTCTTCAGGAGGTCAGCCAATGGGCGATAGCCCGTCGTCCTTCCTAGGACTGCTTGGCTCATCTCGGAGTCTACGGGATGGGCTCGAACCCGTTCCAAGCAGGCCCAGGTATCCCCTCGCGAGATTCTGGACACGAGTTCTCCGGCAGAGGCCTTTCGGTGGCGAGGCCATAGTGGGTCAACACTGGAACTTTGGCAGCGCCCTGCTTCCTGCCCTGCGCCTTGGCCAGGATGGCCAGAAGTATCACGGTCCCTACAGTTCCTTGTCCGGTTTTTGAACACCCCTCTGCTGAGGGTTGGTTACCGACAGCGTTTTCAATGGCGCCCGCCGCCAGGGATGTGGACAAACCTCCTGACAAGAGTCCAAGAAATGCGGACTATGTCGGGCGAAAAGTCACGCTTCGTCCTCTCTCGGCCTTCGTCCAGGCCAGTTAACCCGTCCTCATGGCACATTTTCTCATGCCCTGTTGGGCTCCTGGATGAGTCATCCCTCATCTTCCCGCCCGATCTGCAGACTACGGTTAAGCAGAGTGCGGGACAGGAACAGAGCAGTGGCCAAACACACGCTCAGACTGCTTTGGATTATGGGGACTCATGTGCCAGATCGGTGGCGACATGGTGAAAAGCTATCGATCGGCGAGCTTGGCTGAGGATATCCACCTTTACTTGGATACCCAGCACAAGTTGGGGATGTTCCCTTTTGGGGACTGACCTCTTGACCCTGGGGTGGAAGGTCACCTGCAGAGGATCGAGAGTCAATGCCACCTTGGACTCGGTCTCTTCCGCTCAGAGGACAAAGCCATAAACCACAGCCTAAGCCCTTTAGTCCTTCTGGCCTTTGGTAGCTTGACCCAGCAGCGTCAGGGCCGGCAGGCTCGGCTGGCATCCCAAACAAGCCGCGGCTTCCTCTAACAGGAGGCAGGGAGGAAAGGGCCAGGAGGTCCTCGGCGGTCCCTCCTCAAGCCTGCCCAGTGACGGGCTGAGGGTGTGTAGCCCCATCCCCACGTCTACCTTACCCTAGGTCCCCCGCGGAAGAGCGGCTCCAACACTTCCGTTCCGCCTGGTCGCTGTTACCACGGACAGGTGGGTCTTGGAGAGTGGTGGGAAGAGGCCTGCCTCTGGAGTTGAGGCAGGCACCACCCTTCAGAGCCGTCGCCCTCGAGAGGCTTGGGATCCCAGCCTCACTGGGCGGCTCGTCGAGGCCGACATGCTCTCCTCAGAAGGGAGGTGGTAAGAGAGGTGGTGGACCCTCCTTCCAGACCCAGGTTTGTGTCCAGGTACTTCCTGGTTTCAGAAGCAGACGGGGCTGGCCCCATTCTGAAACCACGACCTAAACAAGTTCCTAAGGTCTCGAACCTTCCAGGATGGTCACTCTGGCTCGAGATAATACCATCCTTGGGAGCAGCGTGTGATTCTGCTCTCTGAGACTTGCAGGGCCAGCGTTTTTCCGTCCTATCCGTCCGTCTCACCAGAGATTCCTTAACTTCCAGCGGAAGAGATCTCTCTTGATTCAAACCATGCCCTGGCTTGTCTCCAGCTCCAGGGTCTTCACCAAATGCATGGCAGTGGTGACAGCATTCCTCTCGTGGCCGGGCCGGGTGTACACCCTTACCTGGACGACTGGCTGATGTAGCTCCCTCCAGGAAGAAGGGCGGGTGGTCAGAGATCTGGCCTCAGGTCTGCTCTCAACTGGGCCTCCTTGTCAGCGAGCCAAGTCAGACTTGAGCCGAAGCAGGTGATTTATTCATCGGGCGCAGCTCGACTCTCTTGAGCCAGGCGGCTCCCGCCCGGACAGGGCAGGGTTCCTTTCCTCCTTTGCCCGATCATTTCTGGTTGGGCAATGCGCCCTACCGGGACTTCCTGCGCCTCCTGGGTCTCATGGCAGCCTGTACCAGCGTGGTCCGTTGGGCCCGCTGGGTTATCGTCCCCTTCAGTAGGGGACTGGCCAGCCAGTGGGCTCACAACTGCGATCGCAGGACCAGCTTGTGTCGGTGACACAAGGGATGTGGAATGCTCTCCAGTGGTGGACCCGTTCCAGATCAATTGCAGGAGGGCATCCCGTTCGTCCGCCCGAGCGGCGGTCTCTCTATAGGCGATGCCTCTCTGATGGGTTGGAGTGCCATCTGGGGAACACAGGGCTCATGGCCTCTGGTCCGCGGAGTCGATGCCACATCAACCTGCTGGAGCTCGGCGGTCCGCCTAGCTCTCACCGCCTTTGCTCCGTTCCTCCGGGGGTCAAGTGGTCCGAGTCCAGGCGGACAATACCACGACCATGTACTATCTAAACCCTTGAGGCGCGGGCGCTCCACATGCTTCTATGCAGAGCTCTCCGCATTTGGTCTACTTTCGTCGCAGCCTGGGCGGATCTCCTGGCCATTCCGCGTGGCAGGGCCTCCAACACCCACAACCCGTGCCCTGGGCGGATGGGGCTGCATCCGCAGGCTGGTCTCTCCCCACGGTAGTGCAGCATATGTTCTCCCCTTGGGGCACACCTCAGGTGGACCCGTTTGCCTCCACGGAGAGCAGCGAGCTGACTGTTCCATGCCCGCCCCCTCCAGCAGGGCTCGCTGCAGGGATGCCTTCTCGAGGCAATGGACCCGGGCCTCTTTCGCCTTTCCCCATTTCCCTTGATCCACAAGGTGCTTCTCAAAGGCGAGGAGAGGACAAGGCGCAGGTGATTCTGATAGCCCCAGACTGGCCTCGCCAGATTCTGGTACAGATCTCCTCAGTCTCAGCTCCAGGACTCCAGCGGCAGCTTCCAGCTCGCCGGACCTGCTCTCAGTCAATCAGGGAAGGTGTTCCATCGGACTTCAATCCCTGCACCCCTGACGGCCTGGTTCCTGGCTAGGTTCAGGCTTTGGATCTTTCGTGAGGTCCTCAATATAGTTGGGCGTCCCGTGAGTCGACCAGAAAATGCTATGCCTTCAAATGGAAAAGGTTTTCCATTTGGTGTCAGGAACAAGGGCTGGACCCTTCCTCCTGTTCATGGCAAGCATCTTGGACTATTATGGTCCCTTTCTAGTCAGGGCTTGGGTCGGCGACCTAAGGGTGCCTGGCAGCCATCTCTGCTTGCAGGCGCGGGCGGGAAGCGATCGGTGCGCAGGGAGAAGGTGGTCTGGGCGCTTTTTCAAGGCAGCGATCACATTTCACTCAGTGCGGGGAACCCCCACCTCCATGGGATCTACTGCTAGTACTGGCAAAGCTCATGGGCAAACCATTCGAACCTATGCACAGGTGTGCTCTCTCTCACCTGTCGTGGAAGACCGCCTTCTTGGTAGGCTATGCCGTCAGCCAGAAGGATGGGAGAGCTCCAGGCGCTTTCCATCGAGTCTCCTTACCTGGTCTTCCACAGGGACAAGGGTTGTCTGCTTCCACCGAAATTCCTTCCGAAGGTGGTGTGGAGTTTTCACCTTAACCAGGTGTTGACTCTGCGGTGTTCACCCAATCACACCTCGGAGGCGAATATAGGCTCCATACTCTGGATCCTAGAGGCGCTGCAGCTTATTATAAGGGCCTTTGGCTGAAGTCAGGAAGGTGCAGCAATGTTTGTCACCTACGCTGAAACGCATCTAGCAGACCTGCAGCCAAGCGGACGATAAGCAGGTGGGTAACCTCCTGCAGAGATCTCTGCTATAAGTTAGCGGGCATGGAGCCTCCAGAGGATAGAGCTCATTCTACCGCCATACTGCCTGCAGCGGTGGCTGCTTCAGGGCATCCCTATCCAGGAAATCTCTGGGGCTGCTACCTGGAAGTCAGCAAACACCTTCATTACCACTACGCATCGACCTTGAGTCACGCCGAGGATGCTGGTTTTGGGGCCTCGAGTTCTCAGTCTCTCTTCCCAACAAGTAAGTATGTCAGGGTGTGCGTGCCTCCCTCCTCCCGGAGCTGCTGAGGTCTGCCAATGAGTGTGGATGAACAACATATCCATGTCCCTAGAAATACAGGTTACTCACCTGTAACACAGGAGTTCAGGAATGGTATATGTTGATCATCTACATTTCGACCTCGGCCCGGCTAGCCCTGAGCTGTCCAGCGGGCGATCAGCGTCATGAAGGGAGCCGAGAGATATACCACCGGGTGGGTGGGAGGAGCAAGCTTGAGGAACCTTCGGCAAGATTTAAAAGCGGCAAGGATACTGCCAATGGTGTGGATGAACAACATATACCATTCCTAGAACTCCTGTTACAGGTGAGTAACTGTATTTCTTTCCATAAATCGACTTGCATGCCTAAACCCTCGGTCTTAGTCTAGCTAGCGACGGCGTGGTTGCTGAACTTTCTCACGAATTTAATCCCTGCCCAGAATATTTCTTCGCTGATGTCCTCTCCGACCTCTGGGCATACATGAAGTGTGCTTGCAGGAAGCAGATCCCTTTGAGACCCCCACAGGCCTGCGTCCGGTGCCTGGGCCCAAACACGATACAGGCCTGTCCCCTCACCAAGGGTTTAATAGTTGCACGAGGATCGGCGACAGAAGGCTCTTCAGGCGTTCCTGCTAGAAGAAAATTGAGAGCCATGTCCGCTGAGGAGTCTTGAAATCACAAGCATGCGAAAGAAGAAGAGAAGGACCCTTCAGGTCTCAACTCGGGCCTCGAGTCCGCGCTCGAGTTGAAGTCAGACGGTCTCCATCCAGAATCCTTCTCTCCCCGGCTGCGGTTCAGTTTCGCTCTTCTCCGGCCCCTCCTGCCAGGCGCGTCGTCAGTCCTCCCCCAGGGCCTCGGAAGTCTGGGGCGATCACCACCACCACCATAAGTCGGGCTCCCGCCCGTCGGCACCACAATCCGGTCCTCTTCAGTTCCGCCGCGGAAAGCTTTAGAACTTACCCCTCTGAAGGGCGGTAGACCCGGCTTGGCCTCGACCTCTGACAACTGCCGTCACCTCCTCGGAGCTGTCGCCGGCGTGAGACGGCCAAGTTTTTTCCCCATCGGACGTCGGTTGGGCGACAGGCGTCCGCCACGCCTGAAGGGACTCCTGTGCCTCCGACCGTCGTCTGGCAGGAGTCGCTAACGGAGAAGATCTGGCCAGCCAGAGGACCGGTAGGCGACCCGGCCTCGTGCAGTCCCAGAGCCCTCGCCGCCTTCCCGAGGTCTCTGTGGAGCAGTCGCTGGGACCAGGCGGAGCCCGGTGCCTGGGCCGTGAGGTTGTCTTTAAGCGGATGTGAGAGATCTCTTCACATACTGGTGGGTACACCATCAAGAAGGGCGTGGCGACCAGCTCTTCCTCCTCCGGCTCCGGCCCCCATCCGCCTGCAGGGTCGGTTAGCGTTCAACTCTCCCAGGAGTCCAGATCTCTCCAGGTTCGATCAACAAGAGAGACCTCCGTCAAAGATCTTCTTCTGGTTCATCAGCCTAAAGTCAGGAGGCCGCCCGGCGTTCGCCGTCGACGGAGGACAGGGATCAACACTCCACCTCTAGATCCCCATCTCCAATCTCCATCCCTTTCTCAGGACCCATGTGAGACTTCCACGGTCTCCTCGGATGACCCCTAGATTCATGGATATCATCGCCATATCCAGGAGAACATGGGGTGGGATCACGGAAGAGTTAGACCCGAAGGTTCGCCTTGCCAAGTATCTTGGCAGAGGACCCCAAGCCTGTGGTGGTGCCACCCTTGGTGTCCACTTTGTGGGCGTCTGCAAGGCGCGTAGGCGATCCACATTAGGTTACCGGTGTCGAAGAGCTGACCCGTCTATACCACAAGGCTCTAAGGAGGACCAGTATTTGAGCATCAACCTCTCAGGCCGATTCTCTGGTCATAACAGCCTCACATGACCCGGTCACAAGCCAACATTTGACACCCTGCCACGGATCCAGAATCAACAATTGGACTCTCTGGGCAGGCGCACGTATCTTCTTCTGCTACCTAAGCCATCAGATCCTTAAATTACCAGCCCACATGGTTCAGTTTCCAGAGCGCTCTGTGGAACAGGGGTCTGGAGGTAGCTGAGAAACTACCGGTGAGCGAAAGGAGGAGATGCTCCAGCTCCTCCGCTCGGGGTTCAGGCGTGGGGACCCAAGTGCTTAGGCAGCGTGCGATTCCGCTGACTCATCGGCCCGAGCAGCAGCTTCTGGTGTTCCTCGGAGACACTCCTGGCTCGTGTCTCCGGCTTCACCCCGGACGTCCAGAAGAACATTGGGCGCCCCTTTCAAGGGAGATGTTTTGTTTGGTAATCCCGGAGAAGATTATTACCAAACTACAAGAGCCGGGAAGGCGGTGAGGTCGGTACAAGCCATGTACAGATCCTAGGCTCTGTTCCTTCGTAGAACCAAACCGATCTTACTTGAGACACAGCTCTTGCAGCAGGTTACACCATTAGGACTGAAGCATGAGCGCCAGGACTGAAATTCTAGCTAGCTAACTTACAGGCGGGGGACTGCCCCGGCGTCGGTCCGCCTCCGGCGTCAGCGTGGTACAAAGGGGCAGTCCGCCCAGATTCTAATTCTTTTCCGCCGTCGAAGCTTAGCTACCTGACCCGCCTGGTTACCAGTCTGGCGGACGGCGTGAATAGTTCCCTTGAAAATCTTCAGAATCCTCTTCAAGCAAGATCTTGATGTCATCACCAACTTCTGGCCATCCGCCCAAGTGCGCTTGTGAAGCAGATCCCGTTCAAGGACCCCCCACGCCTCGTCGGTGCCTAGGCCCAGAACCACGATACCGGGCCTGTCCTTCTAGCACAAGGTTCAACAACGTACCGGATCCGGCGTCAGAAGGCTTTGCGGCGTTTCTTCTGGAGAACAACTGAAGACCATGTCCTCAAGGAGCTCCAGGGTCACAAGCGCGGAAGAAGGAGAAGGCCTTCAGTCCTTCCAGGGTTGATCCCATTAGCTCGGTTGAAATCTCCCTGGCTGCAATCAAAACCTTCATCTCAGGAGAAATCCATGGACATTTCCTCCCCTCAGGGCCTTGGCGAGAATCTGAGGCGACACCATCACCACATAGTCGGGTTCCCGCTCCTCGGTACCCGACGTCAGGTGCCGTTGGTGCCTCCACGCCAGCGCTGGAGCTCACGCGCTTAAAAGGCCTGTAGCCCAGGCGCCCGGCTCGACAGCGTCAGCCGTCGCCCCCTTCTTCCCTTGGAGCCGCCGTCATTAGCGACCGGACGACCAGTACATCCCAGCGGACGCCCGGTAAGGACGACGCCGCCCTCCTGAAAAGAGCCTGTTGCCTCCGAGCCGACATCGGTCAGGAGCCTCTATCAGAGGACCTGAGCAGCCCGAGGACCAGGCAGGCGACCCAGTCTTCGGTCCTCCCCAGGGAACCAGCCATTACAGAGCCCCTGTGGGCCGGCGCGGGACCCGATGACCGCCCACGGCACCGGGCCGTCGTCTGACCTCTCTCTAGTGAGTGAAAGATCTGTTCACCTACTGTGGGATACCATAAAAAGGACAGGTTTCCCCTCCTCTCCTATCTCCTTCTACTCCGGTTCCTGCCCCCTGCGCCATCTGGGTCGGCAGGCCGTGTTCCTCATCCGGGAGCCTGGGAACCCTCCAGAGACCCTGATAAGCGGAGACCTCCATTAATCCTCTTCTGTCACCCAGCCCCAAGAGATCCAGGAGGCGCCGGCGTTGGCCTTCAGCGGAGGACACGGATCGAACTTCTCACCTCTAGATCCCCATCTCCACTCTCCATCCCTTCTCCGGACCCACGTGAGATGCCCTAGTCTCCTCCGGATGATCCCTCGTTCCTTGATATTATGAGACATATGCAGAACATGGGATGGGATGCTGAAGACTTAGACCCCAGAAAGTGCGACTAGCCAAATATCTTGGCAAAGGACCCCAAGCCTGTGGTGGTACCACCCTTGGTTGACACTTCGTGGGCGTCACCAAGGCTGCGTGGAGCGTCCACACTCGCTCGAGCCCGAAGAAAGCTGATCGCTTGTGCAAGGCTCCTAGGGCGACCAGTGTAGCGCGGCATCCTCAGGCGATTCTCTGGTCATCACAGCCTCACATGACCCGGTCACGAGGCCACAACATTTGAGCACCCTGCCACGGACCCGAGTCAAACAACTGGAGCGCATGGGTAAGGCGCTGCGTATACTTCCGCTACCTGCCATCAGATCCTGAACTATTTAACCACATGGTTCAGTTCCAGAACGCTTTGTGGAACAGGGTCTGGGCGGCTGAAAGATGCCGAAGGTGAGCAGAAGGAGGAGATGCTTCAGCTCCTCAGCAGGTTCAAACGTGGGACACAAGTGCTAAGAGCTGCGTATGACTCCAGCGGACTCATCGGCCGAGCAGCAGCTTCTGGCGTTGCCTCCGGAGACACTCTTGGTTGCAGCGTCTCGATTTTACGGACGTCCAAAAGAACATCTTGGGGCCTTTTTCGAGGAGAAGTATTGTTTGGTAATCCTACAGAAAAGATCATACCAAACTCCAAGAGGCCGGGAAAGCGGTAAGGTCGGTTCAGGCCATGTGCCGACCTAAGCTTGGTTCCTTCGTAGGAACCAAAGCCCGTTTCGTCTTGTGGACGCCAGAGGCAACAGACACTCCGCTGCACCTCAGAGGTGTTTGTAGAGGCAGGGGCAAACACCCACGCCAGCCGGGGCAGCGTTCTCTAGAGCAGGCCCAGCCAAGCGGGTCCATCTGCCGCCACAGCCTGACTCCTTTCCGGCCCCGCCTCAGAATCAACGGGGTTTATAGTCGAGAGTGCATTGCGAACTTCCTGCCGGGATGGCAGGCCATTACCACCGACAGGTGGGTTCTTCAGTTGGTCAGTCTAGGCCCTATAGAGTTCATGAAAGCCACCCTCGAGGCCTCCTTTGCTCTCCGGTATCAGGGTCAGCACATAGCCTTGATCTGGCAAGAAGTACTCGCTACTTGAAAGGGAGGCGATAAGTCGTCCCAGAAACCAGAGAGGACTAGGATACTATTCCACTTCTTCCTGGTTCCCAAGAAAACAGGGACCTCCGTCCAATCTTGGACCTCAGCGACCTCAATGTGTCGGTCACTTACAAGAGATTCCGCATGGTGACCCTTCGGGTCTATCCCCATGCTCAAACAGGGCGCCTTTTGGCGTCTCGAACATCAGGATGCCTGCACCATCCTATAGCTCAGGCGCACAGGAGGTTCCTGCGCTTAGAGTTTCCGACCACCACCTTCAGTTCGAGCCCTTCCTTCGGACTGTCTTCCGCACCAGGGTCTTTACCAAGTGCATGGCAGTCGTGGCAGCGTCTCTGAGAGACAGGGCCTACGTGTTCCCGTACCTGGGCGACTGGCTTCTCATGGCGCCTCCAGAGGCGTTGCTTCTTGCAATCAAGAGCCCAGGATCTGTTCGATCCTGGGCATCCTCATAAATTGAGAAGTCTCTCCTGGTACCGTCACAGAAACTGCAGTTCATAGGGCAGTTCTGGACACTGTTCGGGAAGAGCTTTTCTTCCGGCCGACAAAGCGGGCGCATCAGATCCCTCATAAGGGACCTATCATTAAGCAAGGTTGTACCTGCCAGGTGGGTCCTTACAACGCTCGGACACATAGCTGCGGCCATTCCTACTGTCCTTCGCAAGACTCACATCGCATTACTCGAGTGGATGCTCAAAGTGCAATGGGACCAAAAGCAAGACCACTTGCAGCATCCGGTCAGACTCACAATTCAGTGATTCAAGACTGGCAGTGGTGGCTAGCCCAGAGTAAGCTCTCATCAGGCGTCCCGTTCATTGCGCCGTCCCGAGTCACCCTCACCACAGGCGCTTCGGTCTTGGGTGGGGCACACCTGGGCAGGGTAAAGTCCCAAATACGTGGACCCAGATGAGCTCACCTTCACATCAGCGTGCTGGAAATGAGGCGGTCCTCTATGCCCTGCAGGCCTTTCAGTCAGTTATCACCGTGTACTCTTCTGCTAGACAGACAGACCACACGGTGATGATACCTCAACAAACAGGCGCACTCTTACCCCTTTGCAGGGGCTGGCAGGTGTGGGATTGGGTAATCAGACACGGTAGCGAATCTGATCACTGTGCGTTCCGGAGTGGACAACAGGTTGCAGGCAGCCTGGTGGTTTCTCAGGCCAGAGTCACTGAATGGGAACTCCCTTCAGAGGTAGCAGATGATCTGTTTCTTGATGGGAGAACTCAGATCTAGACTTGTTCGCCTCCCATCCAGCAAAACTGCCCATTTTTCCTCGCTAGATCCAGGGCCTGGTGTTTCTGGCGAGGCAGCGTTATCCTCTCCTGGGCCAACAGATTCCTCGCATTCCCTCCTTTCCCGTTGATCCAGATTCTTCTCAAACTGCATGCAGGAGCACATAATAATGATCCTGGTGGCCCCATTTGGCCCAGACAGATTTGGTTCCTTTGTTGATTCAACTATCTAAGGACCCCGCTCGTTACGCTCAGCTCCCACTTACTGTCTCGGAGAAGGGTTCCTTACACCCGGACCTCGTTCCTTGAACCTGCATGCTGGCTCCTAGAGACATAGCCATTTTAATCATGGGGTCTAGCAGAGGTTGCAGAAGTCCTTTCTGCAGCCAGAAAGCGACAGCACTTGCGGCGTCGCCATGAAGTGCGCGTTTTTGTGTATGGTCGTGAGCGCGACCTTTCCCCTTAGGTTGTCCTGTGGGAGTAATAACAGAATATTTGCTCTCCTCTTTCATTCGGTCTAGCCTGCTCCTCTATTAAAGTGCACCTCTGTGCCATTTCGACACCCACCTCGGTGGGAAATCGTACAGTGGCTCAGGTAGGGCGCCCTCTAGAAATTTCTTAGGGAGTGTTGCACCTTGGGCCTCCTATTAGAGACCCTGTGCCTCCATGGGATTGCTTTTTGTCCTTGAACAGCTCACGCTTCCCCCTTTGAACCTGCCGCGGTTGCGAGCTACGTTTTCTGTGCGTGGAAGCGTTGTTTTAGTGCTGTTACCTCGGCAGAAGAATTTCTGAACTTCACGCTCTCATGTGCAAGAGCCTTATTTAATTTTCCACGGGACAGAGTATCCCTGAGGGCCGAACCTAAATTCTTGCCTAAGGTGGTTTCTTCCTCCTCACTCTGAACAGGATATCGACCTTCGGTCTACTTCCGAACTACTCTAATAGAGGAAGGCTCTGCTCCATACCTGGATGTTCACGCAGCCTGAGGTTTTACCTCAACAGAACTCAGTCCTTTCGTAGTTCTGAGCAGCTTTTCATTTCCTTCTCTGAGAGAATGATGGGCCAATCAGTATCCAAACAGTCCCTTTCTCGCTGGCTTGTCCAGTGTATTTCTCACTGTTATGGTATCAAACAAAGCCCCTCCGGGTACAGTCTGGGGTCATTCCACTAGAGGGTGGCTACTTCCTTTGCAGCGCTCAAAAATGTTTCCACTTCTGCTATATCGCTGCAACACTTGGAGTTCTGTGCATACCTTTATCAGGCATTATAGCCTGGACATACGCCTCGGCGTGAAGGGCTGGTTTGGTTTGGCCGTGCTTCAGGGTCTCTCCTAGGTTCAGGACCTGGTATTTATCCTTTATTTTCCTCCTCGGATTTTCTGACAAGCGTTACTGCTTGGAATCAGTCTAATGGTGTAACCTGCTGCAAAACTGTGTCTAGTAAGATGGTACGGTACGTAGAACTTACCGTAACAGTAGATCTTCGAGAACAGCTCTTGCAACAGCTCTCTCCCACACCTTCCCCTTGGAGGAAGCATGGCTCCAGTCTTTCTGAGCAAGATTATCTTTCTGTCTTCTGCCAATCCTAGGTCTCCCATTTCGATGTCAGCCTGCGGCAAAGAGTCTCCGGGCGGAGAACTGGGGAATCTGGCGGGACCGCCCCTTTTGTGCCACGCCTGGCGCCGGACGGGACCGGCAGTGAGGCGGTCCCGCTGTAGTTAGCTAGCTAGAATTTTTCCGTGAGGTCCTGGCGCCTGGCTTCAGTCCTAATGGTGTAACCTGCTGCAAGAGCTGTTCTCGAAAGATCTACTGTTACAGTGGTTCTTACATAACTGTACTTTTTAGTAGGCGGACAGAGGCAACAGCCCGCTCCGCTACACAACAGAGGGCTCTGGTTTCCATGAACCCAGGGTAAACAACCCGCTAGCAGAGGTCAGCGCACCCCTAAGGCGACCCAGCCAGCAGGCCCATCTGCCCACACAGCATGACTCCTTTCCGGCCCCGCCCCTCAGGATCAGCGGAATTATGGTGGGCGTGCATTGCAAACTTCCTGCGGGATGGCAGGCGATCCCACCGACAGGTGGGTTCTGCAGTTGGTCAGTGTCGGCCACTATAGAGATCGCAGAAAAGCCACCCTCGGGCCTCCTCTGCTCTCCCGGTATCCAGGTCAGCACGGAACCTTAATTTGGCAAAGTACTCGCGCTCCTAGAAAAGAGGCGATGGATGCGTCCGAGGAACCAGAGAGGACAGGGATATTATTCTCACTTCTTCTGGTTCCCCAAGAAAACAAGGGGACCTCAGTCGATTCTGGACCTAAGCGACCTCAATATGCCGGTCGCATACAAGAGATTCCGCATGGTGACCCTTCGGGCCTTATCCCATGCTGAAACAAAGGCGCCTTTTAGCATCCCTAGACATGCAGGGGCGTACCTGCATATCCCATAGCTCAAGCGCATCAGAGGTTCCTGCGCCCGAGGTTTCTGAGGCCACCATCTTCAGTTCCGGGCTCTCCCGTTCGGGCTGTCATCCGCACAAGGGTCTTTACCAAATGCATGGCAGTCGTGGCAGCATCTCTAAGGAGACAGGGCCCTCGTGTTTCCGTACCTAGGCGGCTGGCTTCTCATGGCCGCCTCCAAGAGGCGCTCTTGCTGCATGATCCAGAACACTCAGGACTTGTTCCGATCGCTGGGCATCCTCATAAATCACGGAAGTCCCTCTTGTTACTGTCATAGAAGCTGCAGTTTATGGCGCAGTACTGGACACGGTCCAGGGAAGAGCTTTTCTTCCGCCGACAGGGGGCGGAGCATCAGGTCCCTCATAGGGGCTTTATCATCGAACCAGACCGTACCGGCCAGGTCAGTCCCTCGTCTGCTCGGACACATGGCTGCGGCCATTCCTACAGTCCCTCTCGCACAACTCCACATGCGAATAACCCAGTGGATGCTCAAGGCACAATGGGACCAAAGGCAAGACCATTTGCAGCATCCGGTCAGGATCACGAAATCCGTGATCCGCAACTGGCAGTGGTGGCTAGCCCCCGGGTCGCTTTCCAAGGGCGTCCAGTTTGCAGCGCCGTCCCCGGAGATGACCCTCATCACAGACGCTTCAGGTCTCTGGTGGGGGCACACTTAGATAAAGTGAAGTCTCGGGTGCATGGACCCCATTGGGCTCATCTCCATATCAATGTCCTAGAGATGAGGCGGTCCTCTATGCATTTCAGGCCTTTCAGTCGATAATTCCACCGTGCACTATCCTGCTTCAGACAGACAACCGCGGTAATGTATTACCTCAACAAGAGGAGGCACACCTCTTGCCCCCTTTGCAGGAGGCCATGAGGTGTGGGATTGGGTGAATCGGACCAGGCGCAAACCTGATTGCGGTTCACGTTCCAGGGTGGACAACACGATCGCATGAGCGGCCTGAGTTGCTCCCAGGCCAGAGTCCACAAGTGGGAACTTCTTCAGGAGGTGGCAGAGGATCTGTTCCTTGATGGGGAACTCCAGAGCTGGATTTATTAGCATCCCATCAGCATAAAACTGCCCAATTTTTGCTCGCTAGGTCCAGGGCCTGGTGTTTTCTGGCGAGCCGTTGTCCCTCTCCTGGGTGAACAGATTCCTCTATGCTTCCCTCCCTTCCCGTTGATCAAAGTTCTTCTCAAACTACGAGGGAGCACGCCAAATGATTCTGGTGGCCCGTTCTGGCCCAGACAGATATGGTTCCCCTTGCTGGCACAGCTATCGGGAACCCCGCTCCCGTTACGCTCGGCTCCACCCTACTGTCTCGGGAGAAAGGTTCATTGCTCCATCGGTTTGCGTTCTCTGAACCTGCATGCTTGGCTCCTAGAGACATAGCCATCTTGCATCACAGGGTCTACAAGAGGTTGCAGAGGTTCTCTCGGCAGCAGAAAGCGACAACGCATGCTCGTATGCCATGAAATGGCGCCGTTTTGTTTATAGTCACGGGCTCGTGACCTTTCCCACTAGGTTGTCCTGTGGGAGTAATTTTAGACTATCTCCTTTCTCCTTTCATTCAGGACTAGCCTACTCCTCCATCAAAGGTGCACCTTTGCGCTATTTCTGCCTACCACCTTCCGGTGGGGCATCGTACTGTTGTGCAATTAGACGCCTCTCGGGAATTTCTCAGAGGAGTGTTACACCTTAGGCCTCCCATCAGGGACCCAGTGCCTCCATGGGATCTGCTCTTTGTCCTGGAACAACTCATCCCCCCTTTGAGCCTGCCGCGGATTGCGAGCTACGTTTTCTGTCGTGGAAGACGTTATTTTTGGTTGCTGTCACTTCAGCCAGAAGGATTTCTGAGCTTCACGCTCTCATGTGCAAAGAGCCTTATTTGGTTTTTCACCGGGACAGAGTATCCCTGAGGACGAACCCCAAATTTTTGCCTAAGGTGGTTTCGACACTCACTTTAAACCAGGATATCGACCTTCCGGTCTATTTCCCGAATTACTCTAATAGAGGAGAGGCTTTGCTCCACACCCTGGATGTTCACCGCAGCCTGAGGTATTACCTTAACAGAACTAAACCCTCTCGGGTTCTGACCAGCTTTTGTCTCCTTCTCCCAGAGAATGAAGGGCCAACCAGTATCCAAACAGACTTTGTCCCGTGGCTTGTCCAGTGTATTTCATACTATTACAGATTAAACAAAAGCCCTCCCGGGTTCTGTCGGGGTCATTCTACCAGGGTATGGCCACTTCCTTTGCAGCACTTAGGAATGTCTCCATTTCGGCTATTTGCGCTGCAGCCTCTTGGAGCTCTGTGCATACCTTTATCAGGCACTACAGTCTGGACTTCACCTCTCGGCGAAGAGCCGGTTTCGGCCTAGCGGTGCTGCAGGGTCTCCTGTCCTGAGTCAGGGCTTGGAATGTTATTTCTTGTCTTCTACCTCCTCCCGGATCTTCTGGTAGCGTTACTGCTTGGGAATCAGTCTAATGGTGTTACCTGCTGCAAGAGCTGTATCTCGAAGTAAGATAGTACAGTTACGTAAGAACTTACCATAACAGTAGATCTTCGAGAACAGCTCTTGCAGCAGGTACCTTCCCGCCCACCTTCCCCCTTAGAGGAGGCAGGGATTTTCTCCCCGATTGTCTTCTGACGGTGGATCCTCGGTCTCCCCTTCTGATGTCATCCTGCGGCCGGGAGTCTCTGGCGGGAGAACTGGGGATTCTGGCGGGACCGCCCCCTTATGTACCATGCCTGACGTCGGAGGCGGGACCGGTGTCGGGGGCAGTCCCCGCTGAAGATAGCTAGCTAGAATTTTTTCCGTGGGGTCCTGACGCCTGCCGGCTTCAGTCCTAATGGTGTTACCTGCTGCAAGAGCTGTTCTCGAAGATCTACTGTTACAGTAAGTTCTTACGTAACTGTACTTTCCGCTGCCCATATGCTCGCAGTTACTGTCCCAGGACCAAGGGTCGCTGGTCCACCTGGTCCTTACACCTACATGCTTAGCTCCTTCAGATGTAGCTCAACATATATCCGGGGTTTCCCCGGAAGTGGCGGCAGTCCTAGTTTCGGCAAAGCCCTCTACCCACTCCGCCTACGCTATGAAGTGGAAGCGTTTGTCTTTGGGCATAACCACAGCGTTTGGATCCAGTCACCTGCCCTGTGAACTCAGCATTACAGTATCTCCTCTCCTTGTACGAAAAGGGTCTGAGTTACTCCTCTCTCAAGGTGCACATGTGGGGAATTTCCGCCTATCATGCTCTCGTGGGAGATGGAGCATTGTCACAATTGGATGTCGCCTGCACCTTTCTTAGGGGAATTCTGCATATGAGACCTCCCATTCGAGACCCTATCCCACCCTGGGACCTCCTTTTTGTGTTGGAGCAACTCACCGTCACTCCTTTTGAACCAGCAGCGGATTGTGAGCTGCGTTACCTTTCTTGGAAGGCTTGTTTTTTTGGTTGCTGTTACTTCAGCTCAAAGGGTTTCCGAGCTTCAGGCTCTGATGTGCAAAGAGCCCTATTTAGTTTTCCACAAGGAAAGGGTTTCCCTCAGAACGAATCCTAAGTTTCTTCCGAAAGTGGTCTCAGAGTTGACCCTCAACCAGTCTGTTGACCTTCCTATTTATTTTTCTTCACCTTCCAATAGAGGGGAGGCTCTCCTCCACACATTGGATGTCCACAGGACTTTGAGGTACTACCTCAAGAGGACAACTCAGCACCATCAATTGGAGCAACTTTTTGTGGCCTTTGCACCCCATTGCTTGGGTCGACCAGTGACCAAGCAGACCATCTCAAAATGGATAGTTCGCTGCATCTCGTTTTGTTATAAGAAACAGAATAAACCCCTACCGGGCCCTGTCAGGGGTCACTCCACCAGAGGAGTGTCTGCTTCTTTCGCCGCCCTGCAAAATGTCTCTATAAAGGACCTTTGTGCGGCCGCCACCTGGAACTCTATGCATACCTTCATCAAGCATTACAGCTTGGATATCGTCTCCAGACACCAAGCTGGCTTCGGCCTAGCTGTTTTACAAGGGCTTCTGTCCTGAGGCCTCTGGAGTCGGCATATTCCACCTCCCGGGGTCATCTACCTCTTTGGTGTGGGACTGCTTGGGATTAAGTCCTTATTAGAGAGCTGCAGTAAGAGCTCCCATCAAGTAAGATAGTACAGTTACGAAGAACTCACCGTAACAGTAGATCTTAGAGAGGAGCTCTTGCAGCAGGTGCTACTTCCAACCCGCCTTCCCCCTTGAGGTGTGCAGATCCATCTTCGTTGACATCTCCATTTCTCTTCTACAGTTGCTTCGTCTCCTTCTTTTGTCAGGCCTTCCTCCGGGTCTTGGAGGGAGAATTAGGGTGGAGCTGGGTCCGCCCCCCTCTTGTACCCTGACCGACGTCTGGGTGGGGCCGGCGTCGAGGGCCGTCCCTCCTGTGTACTGCTGGCAGAAGTTTCACCGGAGGGTCCTAGTGCCTGCAGCGTAGTCTTTATTGTAATAGCCTGCTGCAAGAGCTCCTCTTGAAGATCTACTGTTACGTTAAGTTTTTGCGTAACTGTACTTTACTCACCTGTAACAGGAGTTCTAGGAACGGTATATGTTGTTCATCCACACGACCCACCCGGCTTCGACGCACAACCTGGCTTCCAGCGGTCTAGATCTGGCGTCATGGGACAGAGCCAAGAGTTTTACCATCCGGGTGGGTGGGAGGAGCCAGCTTGAAGACCTTCTGGCAAGATTTAAAGCAGCAAGGAACCTGCCAGACAGTGTGGATGAACAACGTATACCATTCCTAGAACTCCCGTTACAGGTGAGTAATCTGTATTTTTCATCCACATGGACCCACTGGACCCACCTGACTTCCCTGGCTGCGGACGCACACAACCTGGCTTCCAGCGGGCAAAGATCTGGCGTCATGGTGCAGAGCCAAGGTATATACCACCTGGGTGGGTGGGAGGAGCCCGCTTGAAGACTTCAGATGATCTTAAAGGGGAAAGAGACATGCCAAACAGTGTGAATAAACATATACCACTCCTAGAACTACTGTTACAGGTGAGTAACCCGTTTCCATTGATTACCACAGTAGTGCATCAGTGACCAGATAGTCCCACGCCTGGAGGAACCACAGCTAGACACCTGTAACGTTTCAACCGAATGGTCTTTGTTGACAAAGACCATTCTGTTGAAACGTTAAGAGGTGATTGTAGCAGTGGTTCCTCCAGGTGTGGGCCTACTTGGCCAGTGATACACTATTGTGGTAATCAATAAATGTACTGAACTTTGGTGGAAAAACCTTATTTGTGTCTAATTTTTTTGGCATGGGGCTAAGTGTGCCATAACTTTTTTCTCACTGTCAAGATTTTTCTCGGGCCAGTCAACACACTGTTGCAGGACGAGGGGGATTCTTCCCTCTCCAGGACTCTGGTCCTACCTATCCTCTCCCAAGGAGGGTCAGGCCAGCTTCCTGATCCGGTCCCATACCCACAGGATCCTGTTCTCTCTGAGAAATCTCTGCATTCGCCGGCTCCCTCTTGTTGGGTTCCCAGACAGTAGAGATCATTTAGCCTGAAGTCGAGCAGTCCTTGCCAGCATAGGTGTTCTCACTCTCTGCATTTGGGCACGCGGCATCGCCACTACTCTTCCAGTTCCTCCAAGTGAGGAGAGGCTCAGACACGAGATGCACCGGTGCTGTGAAGAAGTAATGTGGCAGCAGCTCGTGCTCTCCTGGATTAAGCAGATTCCGGCCCCAACCCCTTCTGTGGGTGCCACCACCAAGGCCCCAGCCTGCTCGGTCTGTTCTGGCCTCCCCTCCCAGCAGGGTGGAGCTGCTTCCTGAGCAGCTGAAGGAGGATCCCTCTTCTAAGGACACCCATACTGCTTCCGGGCTTCCTGATCTGCTGTCAGTCACTGTTACTCCCAATAGACCCCGCAGGGATTCGGGAGGTAGACCGCTTTTCGGCGAATCCTTGGAGGCTGAGGACTCCTCCCTGCATTCTCGTCCATTAGATGTGGAATCGGGGGAGGATTTGTCTCTGAGCATAGTCCCACTTTTGGAGCTTGCTTTATTTGATTTTGGAATCTACCGGGATTCAGATGAAGGCTGTCCAAAAACAGACCAAGTATCCCTTGACCGAAATCTCTCCCAGGGGGCCTTCCTGGTCGCCGAGCTCATTCTTGGACCCGCTCTAGAGCTTTGGCAGCACCCTGCCGTGCGTGTCTGCCCCAGAGTTCCTGCGGGTTCCCTGTCTGGTTTCACCAAGCATCCCTTGGCTGAGGATTTGGTTGTCTACTCTGGTCTCTGGACGTTTTGGCAGTGTCTGACGTGGATAAATCTTCTGGCAAAAGAATCTAAGAAATTTGATCACATGACCAAAAAGGTCTATGCAGGCTCTTCTCTTGGCCTTTGGTAGGCAAGTTTGGCCCTTTTTGATGGCCCATTTCGTTCATGCCTTACTGGGCACTCTAGATGAGGTGCTTCCCTGGCTCCCGGCTGACTTACAGACCATGGTCAAGCAAGTCCAGGACGAGGGCCATGCAGTGGTCAAACAGCAGCTCCAGACAGTCGTGGACATGTGATTCCTGTGCCCAGTCTGTGGCCGTTTGCCACAGGGCTTGGCTGCGGATTTCTACCTTCACAGCAGATACCTAGCACAAGCTGGCGGATGTCCTCTTCCTGGGCACTGACTCATTCAGGCTGGGGGAGGAAGGACACCTAACTAGGATTGAGAAGTCCATTGCCATCCTGGGCTCTGTCACCTCCACTTGGAGGGATCCCAAGGGTTCTAAGCTTCAAAGAAGAGTCCTTTTGGCCCCTCTCTGCCCCCGCTGCCAAGCTGTCCCAGCCCTGAGCTGGGCAGCAGGCCCAGGCTTGGTGCCCTCGACAGAAGTTTGTTGCTTCAGTTGTCCACAAACCAGGTGGTCGAAGCCCTGCTGTATCCTCAGCCAGACCCTCCTTCACCTTCAAAATGGTCCAGTGACAAGCTGGGGAAGTGCTTTCTGGGGGTCTCTGCCACTTCCTTTCCGCCTGGTCCGTTGTCACCACGGACGGTGGTCCCTCCTAAGTGGTCGGTCATGATCTGCCTCTGGGGTTTGAGGCTTACCCTCAGGGCTAAGCCCACACCCCACAGGCGGGCTTGGTGTCTGCCAACATGCTGTCAGTCCTTCTGGAAGACCTTGCCCAGCTCTTCGAGAAGGAGGTAGTGGCTCAGGTCCCGGACCCTCCCGTGAGTTCAGGGTTTGTCTCCAGATACTTTCTGGTTCCAAAATGGATGGGGGGGCTGGCTGGCACCCCATCTTAGATCTGCATGATCTGAACTATTTCCTTCAGTTGCACACCTTCAGGATGGTCACTCTGTTTCAGATCATTCCGTCCTTGGAGCAGAACATGTGTTTCTGCTCCCTAGATCTTTGGGATGCATTCTTCCATGTTTCCACTGTCCATCCTATTGCCGGTTCCTTCGGGTCTGAGCAGAAGAGTCTCTGTATGAGTTCTGGGCCATGCTCTTCGGCTTCTCCTTGGCTCTCCAGGTCTTCAAGTGCATTGCAGTGATGGCAGCCTACCTGAGATGTCGAGGGGTCTGAGTGTATCCATACGTGGATGACTGGCTGACAGTCCTTCCAGAGAGGAGGTGGGGTGGTCTAGGAACATGGTCCTCCAGACCGGTTTGATTCTTGGCCTCCTGGTGAATGAGGCCAAGTCTGAGCTTGTATCTTTGCAGGTGGTTCACTTCTTCAGGGCAAAGCTGGACTCCTGCAGAGCCAGAGCTAGACTCCCAGCGGACCGGGCGGAGGTTCTTTCCTTCTTGGCCCGATCATTTCAGATTGGGCAGTCGCGCCCTGCTCAGGATTTCCTGCACCTGTTGGGATTCATGGCGACCTGCCCGAGCGTGGTCCGTTGGACCTGGTGGCACACGCACTCTCTGCAGTGGGAGCTGGCCCATAAGTGGTCTCAGAACAAGGGTCACTTCGACCAGCTGATCACTGTGACCCAGCTGATGTGGGATGCCCTCCAGTGGTGGTTAGCCCCGGAACATCTGCAGGAAGGAATCCCTTTTGTCAGCCTGGAGCAGACTGTCGCCACGATCACGACCAGTGCCTACCGATCACGACCAGTGCCTACCTTATGGGCTGGGGGAACACAGACTGCACGGACTCTGGACCCCGAGGTCCCGATGCCATGTCGACCTGCTGTGGCCGGGCGATTCGGCTGGCACGGACTGCCTTTTGCGCCCACACATTCAGGGTCAGGTCATTCGGTCCAGATGGACAAATACCTGACCATGTACTGCCTCCACAAGCAGGGCGGGACACACTCCCTTCCTCTGTGCAGGGAGGCTGTCTGCATCTGGACCGTCATGCTCAGTCTGGACACTGATCTCCTCGACATCCATGTAGCCAGCATGTCCAGTCAGCTAGTGGATGCCCTCGGCCGGGTGGGCGAGGTATCTCATGAGTGGTCTCTCCATCTGGAGGTAGTGCACAGTCTGTTCTCTTGGTGGGGCACCCCTCTGGTGGATCTGTGCCACCAGGGGGAACGCTAAGCTAAGGCTGTATTGTGCCCGCCACCCTCAGATGGAGGATGCCTTCTTGAGGCACTGGACCCTGGGCCTCATGTATGCATTCACTAATCCACAAAGTGCTGCTCAAAGCCGGGGGGGACAAGGCTTAGATGATCCTGGTGGCTCTGACTGGCCCCGCTAGTTCTGGTACCCCGATTTCCTCAGGCTCCACTGCAGGCTCCGTGACATCTACCTCAATGCCCAGACCTGCTCTCATGCAGTATGGGGAAGGTATTCTGTTTGGACCTTCAATCCCTGCACTGGACAGCCTGGTTCCTGAGCAGCTAGAGTTCCAGGCTTTGGGTTTCTGAAGATGTTCTCACTGCAGTTGAGGCATCTTAGGAGTTTACCCGAAAATGCTATGCCTTCAAATGGAAGGGGCTCTCCATTAGGTACCAGGGCAAGGGGCTTGACCCTTTGTCTTGCCCAGTGGCTAGCATTCTCTATCACCTTTAGTCCCTCTCCCAGTCAGGTCTTCGGTCGACTACCCGACCTTAAGGTGCACCGGGCAGGCATTTCTGCATACTGGGCATGGGCTGGTATGCTGTCAGTGGTGCATAAGGTAGTCTGGTGCTCCTTTTTTAAATATAAAGGCCTTGACCACATTTCCCCTCTGGTGCATGAACCACCACCACCTTGCGACTTGTTGCTGGTGTTGGCAAAGCTCACGGGCAAGCCATTTGAACAATGCAGAGGTGTGACATCTCTAACCTGACGTGAAGACGGTCTTCTTGGTCATCTCCACCAGAAGGATCGGTGAGCTCCAGGCACTCTGTGGAGTCTCAATACCTGGTCTTCCATAGGTACAAGATTGTCCTTCGCTCTAACCTGGAGTTCCTCCTGAAGGTTGTCTGAGTTTCATCTTAACCAGGTGATGAATCTCTCGGTGTTCCTCACCAACCACACCCCGGAGGCTGAGCACAGGCTCCATACTCTGGACCCTGAGGCGAGTGCTTGCCTACTATCAGAAGCACATGGCTGGAGTTCAGAGAGAAGTTTGCCAGCTCTGTCACCTACGCTGAACCCACACCTGCAGACTGGCAGCAAAGTGGACGATTGGCAGGTGGATTGTATCCTGCATCGACCTCTGCTATACGTTGGCTAGTAAGGAGCTCCCCATAGGGCTAAGGGCTCATTCCACCAGACTTACCGCTGCCTTGGTGGCTGCTTCCAGGGATATCCCTATCCAGAAGATGAGCAGGGCTGCTACCTAGAAGTCTGCGCACAGCTTCATTTCCCATTACCGCATTGACCTTGAGTCACGCTGGAATGCTGGTTTTGGGGGGCCTCAGTTCTCCAGTTTCTGTTCCCTAAGTTGGGGGTGTACGCCTTGCCCTTGCCTCCCTAGAGAACTGCTTGGAGTCTGCCAGAAGTGTGGATGTGTACACCATATCCACGTCCCTAGAAAAACAAGTTCTAGGGACATGGATATGTTGTTCATCCACACTGTCTGGCAGGTTCCTTGCCGCTTTAAATCTTGCTGGAAGGTCTTCGAGCTGGCTCCTCTCACCCACCGGGTGGTAAAACTCTCCTTACGCCTCATGGCCGATCTTCCTTACTGCTTGGAGCTCAGGTTCCTCCTAACGCTCTGGTATGGACTGGATCCTAACTCTTGGGTTCACCAAAAAATAATTTTAAAGTTTTCCAGACTTCGATCTACTTCATCCCTCACAGCTGCGATGGATAAGTCGACTTCCGGTTTTCGGCGGTGCCCATGCGGGCAGAAGATGTCCAGGACCGATCCGCACTCCACGTGCATCTACTGCCTAGGGCTTGACCACGACCCACAAGCCTGCGAGTTGTGCAGGTCTTTTTCGCTAACGTCCTCAAAGAAGCGTGCCCAGCTCCAACTTTGGCCTCTAAAGCGTTATCCGCCGGTGAAGTCCAGGAGGCCCGTTAGGCATGTCGTGGCGGCTGGTTAGCTGAGCAATTCCAGCAGATGATCGCCTCGAGGAGGAGGCAGCCCCAGGCCGCATCTTCATCTTCCTCGGTCGCGGCATTTATCCCGCTCTCTGGGATCCTCCTACACAGCTTCTTTTAAGGAGCTTTGCCAGTCCCTGTCCACGAAGGGTGAGGGGCCATTGGGACACTCTTCTCGGTCAAAAAAAGGACTCTGAGGGTAGGTCCCACCGTCTGCGTTAGGTAGGGGTGGTCCCCTTCCCGGACAGTCGACACTTTCTTGATTGAGGTTGCGGCTAAGGCTGCTGGCTTCACGGTGTCCCAGTCAGGTCAGCCGGCCGAGACACCTGTCGACGCGGTCAAGATTTTTCTCGACCCGTCAGACGGGCTGTCGACTGGTGAAGCCAACATCCCTTCATCACTGGTTCCCCCGGTGGAAACCGGGGACTTGCCTGCGCCTCTCGTGCCGCAGTCCCCGGTCAAGGCTCCCGAGCCGAGGGAGGAGCAGGTTTCCCCCGCTTCTTCCCAGACCCACCCTTGGAAACACCGAGGGTCTCTGTCTCGGACCTTGTCTCGGCACCGAGGAAAGTGGCGGCGCCGCTTGTCCTCGTCTTCCTCCTCGGAAGAGGAGAGGCTTCTGCGCAAATTGCGTCGACACTACGGGGACCTAATGTGGCAGCACCTCCTTCTGTCCGGGAACAAGCAGATGCCCGACCATTAAGTGGCTGTCACCTGAAAGGCCGAAACAACCCCTCATGGTGGTCGAGGTGCCCAAGCCTGGGCCGGTTGTTCGGCCGAAACCAGCTGCCCCACCAATTTGTGGTGGAACCTCTGCCTCCAACCAAAATCGGAGGCACCGACCAAGGATTTTTGGTCAGGTCAGGGTCTGCCCCACCAGTTGTCAGTCACCCTCACTCCTGACCGTACTTTGCAGGTGGAGGGTAGCTCAGGCCCCAGGCAGCTCTTCGCAGACTCCTCCCTGTTTTCCAGGCCCTTTGACCTGGAGTCCTCCGGGGGGCAGTCGATGGACGAGAGCCCATCATCGTTCATGGGTCTGCTTCAGCTCATCTCGGAGTCCACAGGGATGCAGCTCAAGCCCGTATCCAAGCGGGCCAAGTATCCCCTCAGATACTGGATCGAGGGGATTTTCCCACGGAGGCCTTTCCGGTGGCTGAAGCCATCGTTGGCCCAGCCTTGGAGCTATGGTAGCGGCCGGCTTCCTGTCCTGCACCTTTGGCCAGGAAGTATATGAGGTCCCTGCTCTTTACTGCCTCTCAGAACACCTCTGTTACTATGCGTTGGGAATGCTGTGGATGTGATAAGCCCCGGAAAAGGAGTCCAAAAAGCTGGACTATGCCGGGCCAAGGTATACGCTGCATCCTCCTCTGCCTCCATCAGACCAGTTCGCCGCATCTGATGGCGCACTTCTCCCATGCCCTCATGGGCTCCTGGATGAGGTGATCCTCATCTCCCAGCTGATCTGCAGACTATGGTCAAGCAGGTGCGGGATCCGGGAAGGGCAGTGGTGAAACGGCAGCTCCAAACGGCTCTCAATATTGGAGACTCCTGTGCCCGGTCAGTAGCGGCCGAAGTGGCCATGCGCCGCAGAGCCTGGCTGCAGATATCCACCTTTACGGTGGATACCCAGCACATGTTGGTGGACGTCCCCTTGTTGGGGACAGACTTGTTCGGCCCTGGAGTGGAAGGCCACCTCCAGAGGATCAAAAAAGTCCAACGCCACCTTGGACTCTGTCACGTCAGCTCAGAAGGACAAAGGCCGTCGATAGCAACATAAGTCCTTTCGACCTTCTGCCCCTGCGGCACGTCTGGCCCAGCAACACCAGCATCAGGGCCAGCAGGCTCGCACTTGGCACCCCAAAGCCAAGCCTGCAGCTTCCTCCAGCAGGAAGCGGGGAGGAAAAGGCCCAGGAGGTCCCTCGGCCGGTCCTTCCTCCAAGCCTGCCCAGTGACTGGTTGAGGGATATCGCCACCAGCCGTGTCGCTTCCCCCTGGGTTCCCCCCATGGGGGGACAGCTCCACCACTTCCTTTCCGCCTGGTCCGCTATCACCACGGACTGTTGAGTGTTGGAGGTGGTAGGAAAGGGTCTGCCTCTGGAGTTCGAGCAGGCCCTGCCCTTCCGAGCCGTCGCCTCACGGGGGACTACGGGGTCCGCAGCCTCTCTCTGTTGGCCCATCGAGCTGACATTGCCCTGCTCCTGGAAAAGGAGGTGATCAGGAAGGTGGCGGATCCTCCACCAGACCCAGGGTGAGGCAGTCCAGAGAAGGGCAACCAAAATGGTGCAGGGACTGCATCAGAAGACATATGAGGACAGATTAACGGAGCTCAATATGTATACCCTTGAGCAAAGGAGGGAGAGAGGTGATATGATCGAGACATTTAAACACCTTAAGGGCATAAACAAGGTGAGAGTCTAACATGTTTAAATATAAGAAAAATAGCAGGACAAGAGGACACAGCATGAGATTAGAGGAGGCCGATTAAGGGGAATGGAGGAAATTCTTTTTCACAGAAAGGGTGGTAGATGCATGGAATGGCTTACCACAAGAAGTAGTGGCTATGAATACAGTGCAGGGCTTCAAACAGGCATGGATAGGCATAAGGAGCAATACAAATGACTATGAATAGATAGGTCACTGACATAGCAAAGGCCGATGGCACATTTATAAGGTAGAAAAAGAAATGGGCAGACTGGATGGGCCTTGCGGTCCTTATCTGCCGTCAACTTCTATGTTTCTATGTTTGTGTCCAGGTACTTCCTGGTCCCGAAACGGACGGATGCTGGCTCCCCATTCTAGACCTGCACGACCTGAACAGGTTCCTAAGGTCTCAAACCTTCAGGATGGTCACTCTGGCTCAGATCATTCCATCCTTGGAACGAGGCGTGTGGTTCTGTTCTCTGGACCTCCAGGACGCGTTCTTTCATGTCCCAATCCATCTGTCCCACCAGCGATTCCTCCACTTCAGAGCAGAGGGGTCCCTCTACGAGTTCTGGGCCATGCCCTTTGGCCTTTCTTTAGCTCCCAGGGTCTTTGCCAAATGCATGGCAGTGGTGACAGCATTCCTGCGGTGCCGAAGGGTCCAGGTGTACCTCTGTCTGGATGACTGGCTGATTGCGGCTTCCTGCAGAATGGAAGTGGAGAGGTCCAGGGATCTGGCCCTCCAGGTTTGCTCTCAAGTTGGCCTCCTTGTCAACGAGGCCAAGTCAGAACTCGTGCCGGGGCAGAGCTCGACTCTTTGCGAGCCAGAGCACAGCTCCTGGCGGACAGGGCCGAGGATCTTTCCTCTTTTGCCCAATCATTTCAGGTTGGGCAGTGGCAGCCTGCACCAGCATGGTCAGTTGGGCCCGTTGGCACATGCGTCCCCTACAGTGGGGACTGGCCAGCCAATGGTCACAGCGCTCCGCTCCTTTGGATCAGCCAGTGACGGTGACCCAGGAGATGTGGGACGCTCTCCAGAGGCAGATCGTTCCAGGTCATCTGCAGGAGAGCATCCCGTTTGTCCGCCCTGAGCCGACGGTCTCTCTGTCGACCGCCTCTCTGGGTTGGGGTGCCCATCTGGGGGAGCACAGAGCGCACAGCCTCTGGTCCCCTTGGGAGTCCCGATGCCACATCAACCTGCTGGAGCTTTGAGCGGTTCGTCTAGCCCTCACCACCTTCGCTCCATTTGTACGGGGTCAAGTGGTCCAGGACACACGACCATGTACTACCTGAACCGCCAGGGCGGGACGCGCTCCATGCCTCTGTGCAGGGAAGCTCTCTGCATTTGGTTCCTCATGCGCAGCCTGGAGGCGGATCTCCTTGCCGTCCGTGTGGCAGGAGCCTCCACATTCTGACCGATGCCCTAAGCTGCATAGGAGCTGCGTCCCACGAGTGGTCTCTCCTGCCGGAGGTAGTACAAGATCTGTTCTCCCACTGGGGCATGCCTCCGATGGACCTGTTTGCCTCCATGGAGAATGCGAAGCTGAGACTGTTTTATGCCCTCCCCCCCTCAGCAGGGCTCGCTGCAGGGGGATGCCTTCTCAAGGTCGTGGACCCCGGGCCTCTTCTACGCCTTTCCCCCATTTCCCTTGATCCACAAGGTGCTTTTCAAGGCGAGGAGGGACAAGGCGCAGGTGATTCTGGTAGCCCCAGACTGGCCCCGCCAGTTCTGGTATCCAGCTCTCCTCAGTCTCCGCTCCAGGCTCCCGAGGCGGCTTCCAGCCTGCCCGGACCTGATCTGTCAGTCAGGGGAAGGTATTCCATCCGGACCTTCAATCCCTGCACCTGACTGCCTGGTTCCTGAGTGACTAGAGTTCCAGGCCTTGAGTCTTTCCGACGAGGTCCTCAACGTTGTTGAGGCGTCCTGTAAGGAGTCGACCAGGAAATGCTATGCCTTCAAATGGAAGAGATTCTCCATTTGGCGTCAGGGCAAGGGCCTGGACCCTTCCTCCTGCTCCGTGGCAAGCATTCTGGACTACCTGTGGTCCCTTTCTCAGCAAGGGCTTCGGTTGACGACCCTTAAAGTGCACCTGGCAGCCATTTCTGCTTACAGGGTGCGGGCCGGGAAGCAGTCGGTGGCGCAGGAGAAGGTGGTCGGGCACTTTTTCAAAGGCCTTGATCACATATCCCTTCCGGTGCAAGAACCTCCACCTCCGTGGGATCTACTGTTGGTATTGGCTAAGCTCATGGGCAAGCCATTCGAACCGATGCACAGGTGTGACATCTCTCACCTGTCGTGGAAGACCGCCTTCTTGGTGGCTATCACGTCAGCCAGAAGGATGGGAGAGCTCCAGGCACTTTCCATCGAGTCTCCTTATCTGGTCTTCCACAGGGACAAGACTGTCCTGCGCCCCCACCTGAAATTCCTTCCGAAGGTGGTGTCGGAGTTTCACCTTAACCAGGTGTTGACTCTGCCGGTGTTCTACCCCAATCACACCTCAGAGGCTGAATATAGGCTCCATACTTTGGACCCTAGAAGAGCGCTCGCTTATTACAAGGAGCGGACGGCTGAAGTTCGGGGAGAGGTTCGCCAGCTGTTTGTCACTTACGCTGAAGCCGCACCTGGCAGACCTGCAGCCAAGAGGATGATAGGCAGGTGGGTCACCTCCTGCATAGCTCTCTGCTATAGGTTGGCGGGCATGGAGCCTTCCAGAGAGATAAGAGCTCATTCTGCCTGCCATACCGCTGCATCGGTGGCTGCTTCCAGGGATGTCCCTATCCAGGAAATCTGCAGGGCTGCTACCTGGAAGTCAGCACACACCTTCATCGCCCACTACCACATCGACCTTGAGTCACGCCGGGATGCTGGTTTTGGGGCCTCTGTTCTCCAGTCCTTATTTCCTAAGTAGGGGGTGTGCGCCTTGCCTCCTTCCTCCCGGAGAACTGCTAGGAGCCTGCCAGACAGTGTGGATGAACAACATATCCATGTCCCTAGAAATACAAGTTACTCACCTGTAACAGGAGTTCTAGGAATGGTATATGTTCATCCACACGACCCACCCAGCCTCCCCGGCTTCGACGCACAACCTGGCTTCCAGAGGGCTAGATCTGGCGTCATGGGGCGAAGCTAAGAGTTTTACCACCTGGGTGGGTGGGAGGAGTCAGCTTGAAGACCTTCCGGTAAGATTTAAAGCGCCAAGGAACCTGCCAGTGTGGATGAACAACATATACCATTCCTAGAACTCCTGTTACAGGTGAGTAACCTGTATTTTCCTGCATCTCCTTGTCTCTGAGCAGTGATAAATTAAGTCTCCAAAATGTTTTCTTTCGAGGTGTTTTGTGACTATTTTACAAAAAATGGACACATGATCTGAGAGTAAAGTCCTCCTGCCACGCCTGCTGTATAGTGCTTAGATGCTGTTTCTGCGTTACCAGAAAGTTCAAGCAGGAGTAGGAGTCGTGCGCCTGGGAGTAAAAAGTATGCCTACGCCCCTGACCACATGTGTGCCTCCAGACATCCTCGTAACCCAATTCCTGCAGCAATTTCTGGACCTTTCTGCCCATTTTATTTGTTCGGCCCTGGGTGGGGCGACCCCTTCCCCCACTGGTAATATCCAGGTTAAATTCCCCCACCACATCAGTCTGCCCTCCGCCCAGCCTGCTAGCTGGGTGAGGAGGTTTCGATATACAGGAAATTACGTTGCGGGGGAGCATATATCGAGGCAAGTGTAATCTGCTGCCCCTCCAAGTAGCCCTTGAGGAATACAAACCTTCCCTCTATCTATTATCCTATCTTTAATTTCGAAGGGAGTGCCTTGCTTTATCAATAGAGCTGGACCCTTGCGCCTACCCCCCTTGTATGATGAGGCCACCACCTGGGAGAAGCCCAGTTTCTCAAATTTTTTGTTTGTTCTGTGAGGGACGTCTCTTGTAGCAGTAGAATATTTGCCCCTTTTGCCTCATTAACTGGAGAATCTTTGTTCTTTTAACAGGATTTGTAATACCATGCACATTATAGGTGCAAATAGTATAAGTGTGCGCCATCTTCATATCTGGTTGTGCGGTTCTAGGTTATGCCACACCTCAGGTTTTTGGCTTTTCGCCCATGGTAGTAACCTCATTTTCTTTAGGCCTTTTGATTCCCCCAGTTTTCTTTGAGAACGGTAGGCTCTAATCTTCTTGCTATGCCATGCTTAACAAAACAAACTTAACATGAAACTGAGTAATCATTAACAATAACTTGAACAGTTGTACTTCCAAGGTTGGGGGCTAAGTACCTCACTAGCCCCTTTGTACTCCTAAAATTAGAGGAACGAGGAGGATTTCGTATCCCTCCGTTTCCGGGGGACTCCCTCTAGAGCCTCGTCAACATAGGGCTCCTATCCAAAATATTTTACTGGGTTTCTAGTGCCATAGTATGCCCCGTGCCTGGCTGACCTGCAGTAAATAATTTTACCCTTGCCCTGTACTACAGAGGTTTTTCAGCCATCATTTCTGGGTAGAGCCCTCCTCTCAAGCTCCATCGCAGCAAGCAGGCATCCGCTTTCCTGGGTTTGGTATCCCAAACAACTCTGTGCTATGATTCAGGTGGCAAGGTCGGAATGTCTACTGCTTATCCGAATTATCTTGAGCCAGCCCACTACAACCAGAGGAATAGGGAAAGAGGTGGGGTTGGGGAGGGGAAAAGGGAGGGACAGGAGGAGAGGGAAAAAGGGGAAGGGAAAGACAGGAGATGTGAGTTATGCTAGACATTTCGCTTTTACGCTCTCCCCTTTAAATTCCCCCTGAACAATCCACCTGCAGCCACTCCTTTTTTTTTAAATCCCCACATGGCATTGGCTTTCGTGTCCTGATTGTCTTGCAGGGCTTCAAATGTTACTCACAGCCTGCAGTGCCCTGCTCACTACCCAAATCTCGCCATCCGTTTGGCACCAATATGAAGATTCAGTTGCACCCCCCCCACCCCCGAAACAAGTCCCCAGTATAAAGTCTCCTTCATGTATGCGATATGAGGGAGAGTAAACACCGAGCGAGGCAGTCTCAAAGCAATTATGTTCAATGGCGTGTATGTCCCCTCCCCCTTTGAAAAAGCAAAATACTCATCCTGCGATGCAGTGCAGAAGAAGCGTCCAAGTCTGGAGTGCGAGGTGGCGGCAAATCACCCTCTAACTTACTTAACAGGCCCTTTCTCATTCTCGCCTTCAAGTTAAGGAGTCATTTGGGATGCTTTCCTCTTGAGATCTTTTTGGATACTACGCATCACTTCTGTGTGGGCTTCATTTCTGGCCCCCCCGTCTTCCTGTTACCTGCAGCTGTCTAGGGAGTCCCCAATTCCGGACTCTTGGTTCTCCCTCTCCTTGAAGGAAATGTTTCTTTTCCTCAGGGCTTCAATGGCTTCCTCTGCTGTGGTGTAGATCTTCACTCCCACCTCCCAAAAATACTCTCAGCAGTGAAGGGTAGGGCGTGTGGAAGTGGATTGACTTTTCTCGTAGCACTCTCAAGATTGGTAAGTACTTGGTCCTTTTGCATTTGTATTTTGTGGGGGTAATCGTGATCCAAGTAGAGCCTGTGGGAGAGGTATTTGAGCTCTTGTTTCGACCATGCACGCCTCAGTATTTCCCCTCTGGCACTATAGGAGCTCGGTTTAAATACGATGGATCGCGGGTGGGCAGCTGGGTCTGTTGGTTTTGCGTGAAGTGATCTGTGCGCTCGTTCGACATGGAAGACCATAGAGGGCGGCAGGTCAAGTATATCCTTCAGCAGGTTTTCCAAAAAGGTTGTCATGGGGGCTATTTCCATATTCTCTGGCAGGCCATATAAGCGTAGGTTGTCTCATTGCGAGCGACCCTCCAAATCGAAATATTTTGCCTGCAGGTCCTCTGTATGTTGCACCAGGGTCTGGATTATCTTTGCGATCTGCGCAGTAGTATCTTCCGTCTCTGACAGCCTTTCCTCTATCTGGCCTATGCGATTCTCAAAAGCAGATAATTAAGTCTGCATGGCCCGAAACTAGTTTGTTTTCTTTTCTGGATTCTGTTATCTCGTGCAGTAGCCTCTCAAATCTTGAGCGTTACTAATGTTCATTTTCTCCATCAGTGTCATAATTTTGGGGGGGTCTGTGGGCCTGGTGGAGAGGACGATCTACTTGGTGGGCCCGACTTCAGTCTGGCTGCATTCTTGTTTTTCATCTTTGGCTCTTGCAGATTTTTGCCTATGTTAGTAGTCTGAAGTGATCCTCCTGTGCCTTTTGACATCTTTTGAGTGTATGTGATCGGTTTTTAGGTTTTTTTTGGGTCTGCCAGGCGAGGAGCGTCACAGATTAGGCTTGTAGTGGCTCCGTGACGTCACCGGAAGTCCCTTCATTCTTAAGGCGGTGATAGAGCCTGTCCCAACCCACCTTTGGGGGACAGGCTACTACCATTTCTTCCTGGTTCCAAAGAAATTGGGAGACGTGAGGCCTGTTTTAGACCTCGGTTCCCTGAAAGTGTTCGTGGAGTACAAACTATTCAGAATGCTCTCCCTGCAGAGCCTTCTGCACTTACTGCGGCAGGGACAGTGGCTGTGCGCACTGGACATGCAGGATGCCTACCTGCATATCCCTATACGCCCTTCCCAATGCAGATTCCTTTGTTTTTTTGTTCCGGAGGACCACTGCCAGTTCAAGGCCCTCCCATTTGGTCTTTCCTTGGCGCCCCGAGTGTTCATCAAATGCTTTTCTGTGGTAGTGGCTCACCTGCGTACCCAGGGAATGCAGGTTTTCCCATACCTGGACGATCGGCTCCTGGCGGCCCCGTCCAGGGAGGATCTCCTGCGCTCTTTCCCTTACCTTGAAGGTTTTTACCAGCCTGGGTATCACCATCAACCAGGCCAAGTCCCATCTGGTCCCCTCTCCGAGGTTCCAGTTCATTGGAGCGATCCTGGACACTACCATCGGCATGGCCATTCTGCCACTGGACAGGGTGGACACCCTTCTGGCTCATGCAAGCCTGTTGTCCGGTCGTAGGCGGGTCAGCGCCAGGTCAGTCCTTTGCCTCCTCTGGCTCATGGCAGCTGCTATTCAGACAGTCCCTCACACTCTGCATCGTATGAGGATGTCTCAGTGGATGCTTCGGTCTCAGTGGGACCAGATGTTGGATGACCTTAGACCAAGAGGTCCTGGTTTCCAACCCCATGGTTCGGAACTTGCAGTGGTGGATGGTACAAGAGAACCTTTGCTGGGGATTTCCCTTCTGCCTGAAACCTCCCTCCCAAACTTTGACAACAGACACCTTGGAAGAGGGTTGGGGAGCCCATCTAGGGTCGCACAGGACCCAGGGCTCCTGGTCCAGGCTCAAACAGACTCTTCATATAAACGTGCTCAAACTCAGGGCTGTTCTGTATGCTCCAAGCTCTGAACTTTGTATGTGCCTCTTGGTCATCTGGCTGTCCAGCCGGACATGTGCATAGTCTGGTACATCAACAAGCAGGGAGGAATGCGTTCTTACTCTCTATGCAGGGAGGCAGTGAGTTTGGGATTGGGCTGTGCGACACAACCTTCACCTGATGGTGAGTCATGTTCCGGGGGTCGAAAATACGCTGGCAGACCACCACAGCCAGTCATCAGTAAAGGCTCATGAATGGGAACTGGATCAAGGTAGTAGACTATCTCTTTCTGCTCTGGGGAACACCTCAGGTAGACCAGTTCGCGTCCCCTCACAATACAAAACTTCCCTCATTCTGCTCAGTCGCTCCAGGGCGAGGCATTTTTAGAGAGACACTCCTGTCTCTAGGCTGGAAGAACAGATCTGCCTTATGCCTCCCCCGATTCCCTTGGTTCCGAGGGCCTTACACAAACTCTGCTCAGAAGGAGCTTGCATGATCCTAATCGCTTCTTTCTGGCCCAGGCAAGTTTGGATCTCTCTCTTCTGCAACAGTATTCAGAGGAACCTCCTCTTCCTCTCACAGCTTTTGTTGGCCCAGGATCAGTGGACCCTGATTCATCCAGGTCTCAAGTCCCTTCAGTTGCATGCGTGGCTCCTGCAGACGTAGCTCAAAACTTATTTCTGGGTCTCCCCGCTTGTGGCCGAGATTCTGTTGGAGGCCAGAAAGCCTTCCACTAGATCTACCTATGCCATGAAATGGAAACGGTTCTTCATTTGGGCCTCTTCCAAGGATTTTGAGCCGTTCTCGTGCCCTGTGGGGAGAATTCTGGACTATATGCGTCATCTCTTTGACCTGAGTCTCAGCCATTCCTCTCTGAAAGTTCACATGGTGGCTATTTCTGCTTACCATGTTCCCTTTGGGGAAAGAACTTTCACGCAGCTGGAAGTCTGCAAGACTTTTTTTTTTTTTTAGAGGGGTTCTCCATTTGAGACCCCCTACTCGTGTTCCTTTCCTGCCTTAGGATCTGAGTTTTATTCTTGAAGCTTACCCTGCCTCCTTTTGAACCGGCAGCACCAGCAGACTTGAAGTTACTTTCCTGGAAGACTCTCTTCCTAGTGGCCATTACTTCAGCTCGATGTATTTCTGAGCTTCAGGCCTTGATGTGCAAAATCCCATATTTGATTTTTCATAAGGAACGTGTGGCTCTGCGTACCAACACTAAGTTCTTCTCTAAGGTGGTAGCGGAATCTACGCTGAATCAATCCATTGAGCTGCCTGCTATCTTTATGCAATACTCCAATCAAGGGGAGTACCTCTTGCATACTTTGGATGTTCATAAAATACTGAGATACTACACCACTAGGACGAAGGATCTCAGGAAGTATGATCAGCTTTTTGTCTCTCTTGCTCACAAAAGAAAGGACAATGTTGTTACCAAGCAATGCCTATCTAAATGGCTGGCTCATTGTATCACTTTCTGTTATGACAAGTATCACAAGACCCTGCCGGGTCAAGTCAGAGGCCACTCCACTAGAGGTGTCACTGCCTCTGCAGCTTGTTTCAAGAATGTGTCTGTGGCTGATATTTGTGCAGCCACCACTTGGACTTCTGTCCATACCCTTACTAAACACTACAGTTTGGACATTGCCTCTCGCCGTAGAGCAGGCTTCGGGCTGGCTGTTCTTCAAGGTCTCTTTTCTTGAGACCCTTACAGCCGGAGGTTCTATGAATGTGTAGTTTTCCTCCTCCTCCCGTGTGCTTCTCCTTGTTCCAGACTGCTTGGGACTCCGTCCTGTATGTACTTACCTACTGCAAGAGCCCTCAAAGTAAGATAGTACAGTTATGTAAGAACTTACCCTAACAGTAGATCTTCGAGAGAGGCTCTTGCAGTAGGTAATGCCTTCCCACCCTCCATCCCCCTTAGCTTTTTCAGCTCCTTTTCCAGGGAGTGAAATATGCACTTCTTTCTTGTCTTGCCTTTTTGGCCTTTGGCGGGAAAGAACTGGAAAGCAGGCAAGGGGGACCGCCCCTTTATACTGACATAGCCTGACGCCGGTCACCTGACGTGGGGGCAGTCCCCTGCCAGAGACTGCTAGCTAGAAATGTTTCCATGGGGGCCTGCCGGCTTCAGTCCTATATGTAATTACCTACTGAAAGACCCCCTCTCGAAGATCTACTGTTACGGTAAGTTCTTATGTAACTGTACTTTTCTGGTGGTCATTACCTCAGCCCGGAGGATTTCCGAGCTACAAACCCTGATGTGCAAAATTCCATATCTGATTTTTCCCAAGGAAAGGGTGGCCATGCGTACCAATCCCAAGTTTCTTCCAAAAGTGGTGGCTGAATCTACTCTGAATCAATCCATCAAGCTCCTAGCCTTCTTCACGGAGCACTCCAATCATGAAGAGCATCTCCTGCATACATTGGGTGTACATAGGATTCTGAGATACTACACCAACAGGACTAAGGATCTCAGAAAAATGGATCAACTTTGTTTCCTTCGCTCGCAAAAGAGAAGGCAATCCTGTTTCTAAACGGTGCCTCTCCTAGTGTATAGCAAACTGTATCACTTTCTGTTATGACAAATATCTCAAAATCCTACCGGGTCAATTCAGAGGTCACTCCACCAGGGGGGTTGCTGCCTCTGCTGCTTGTTTCAGGAATGTCAGCGGCTGAAATATGTGCAGTCGCAACTTGGACTTCTGTCTACACCTTTACGAAACATTACAGTTTGGACGTGGCCTCTTGCCGCAGAGCAGGCTTCGGATTGGCTGTACTACAGGGACTCCTTTCATGATCCCTGATTAGACTTTCAGCCTTTGTGGATGATTCCTCCTCCTGTTTTTTCTTTTTTCCACACTGCTTGGGACTCTGTCCTACTTGTGAATACCTACGGCAAGAGCCCTCTCAAAGTAAGATGGTACAGTTACGTAAGAACTTACAGTAACAGTAGATCTTCGAGAGGCTCTTGCAGTAGGTAATGCCTTCCAACCCTCCATCCCCCTAAGCTTTTTCAGCTCCTTTTCCAGGAAGGAAACATCCACGTCTCTCTCGTCTCGCCTTTTTCGCCTTTGGCAGGGAAGAACTGGAAGGCGGGTGTGGGGGACCGCCCCTTTATACTGACGTCGGTCACCTGACGTGAGGGCAGTCCCCCACCAGATACTGCTAGCTAGAAATTTTTCCATGGGGTCCTGGCGCCTGCCGGCTTCAGTTCTATTTGTAATTACCTACTGCAAGAGCCTCTCTCGAAGATCTGCTGTTACGGTAAGCTTACACGTAACTGTACTTTTTTGGAGGTAGCTTTTGGGATTTTGGACATGGCCCTGCACGGCCATTGTGTGGCGTGCCTCTCTGCGATATGGCTCGTTTGAAAGAGCTTTGGTGGCCAAACATGCCGCTTTTTGTTTGGTGAAAAAATTTTAAGGCATTCAAAAGTTATGCCTCTTAAGTTCCCATTATGTCAATGGGAAAATGTGTTTGTTTTGCGAACAAAGAATGGGGTTCTGGCCATCTCGTCCTGCCTGGCGATCAAAGAATTTGCAGCCTTGCGGTTCAAGAATCTTTGTCCCCGAGAATTTTAAAAATTCTGTGATCGCGAGGTCCGCCATCTTGTTTTTAATTTTCCAATCGGAAAAACGCATATCTCGGCTGAAGGGTCATGTCTGAAGTAAAACTTGGATGGGTTTTACTAAGGGGACTCAGATCTATCGAGCCATGCCCTTGGTTTGATCCAAATCTGTCAAGTTCTGAGCTTTTAAAATCTTAGTTTGCGGCTCGCTAACCATCTTTGATCGCGAGCCTGCAAATTCTGTGATCGTGCATCACAAGTGAGGGACGAGATGGCCAGATTTAAAAATCTCTTTTCTCAGCCCAGGGTTCCCTAGAAAGTTAAATGAGGGTGTTTGCCAGGGGCTTGCTCTGTCCTATCTGAATACAAAATGTTTTCAATATCCTGGTAGTCTAGTGGCCCCAATGTATATTTGATGCATATTGCTTTTTATATCCCGGTAGTCTAGTGCCCCCAATCTGTAATAAATTATTATAGCTGTTCATATCCCTGGTAGTCTAGCGCCCCCAATCATAAGATACATAATGATCTGAAATTTCCTGCCCTGGTAGTCTAGTAGCCCTCCAAAGTGTATTTCATACATATTGATTTGTTATATCCCTGGTAGTATAGTGAGCCTCTTCCCCGATCTGTATTAAATTATCATGCTTGTTCATATCCTTGATAGTCTAGTGGTGCCACCCCAGTCATAAGATACATAACGATGTGTAATTTCCTGGTAGTCTAGTGGCCCCACCCTTCCCCAAGCGGCGACTGGCACAGCCCACCTCTCACCTGACGGCCAGTCACTGTATTAGCACAAGATGCAGAGGCGGCCAAATTATTTCTGAGCACCTGTTTCGTGTTGCGGACAGTGTTTTGTTCTACTAGATTAACATTTGTTTGGTGGCTGGCCTTGCTGTTAATGTACTTTAGTCATTGGGTGTTTAATGTGGCCCGACACTTAAAAGTTGGTGGGAGTGCAACTTTCTACTTTTCTATTCTTTCTTAAAAAGTAAGGAAATTCTATGCAAAAACTTTAATGCATCAGTTAGGGTTCTTCTAGAGCGAAAAAAGAGGAAATTCAATTTTTAGGGTCCCTACCCCTTGCGCTGGACCCCCAGCCCGCCCCCACCAGCAGGCATTGAGCTGTGCGTTGGGGTCGTTGGCCCTAACTCTCACCCCATTCTCCTACACTGCACCACCTCAGCATGTTTACATATGGGATGGGGTGAGAGTTAGCGCCGACTACCCCAACGCACATCCCAATGCCTGTTGGGGGTGGGGTGCAAGGGGTGGGAACCCTAAAAACGAATTTCCTCACTTTTTTCGCAGTAGAAGAACCCTAACTGATGCATTAACGAAGTTTTTGCATAGAATTTCCTTACTTTTGACTACAAAGAAATCAAGCTGTTCCCATTCCAACGTCAAATTCATATTCCATATACTTTTTATAAACCAATGGAGCACTCTTGTGATTCAGCCCAACCAATCCACGGAACTTCAGTGACTCATCCAGTGAACACATTTGGTTTGACACCTTTAGTACCTTGGTCGCTCTTCAAAGGTTCGCAGTGTTCACATACATGCTGTTATAACATGTTGGTGAGCTCACCGTCCCTGCTGTTCAGCCAAAATAAAATACCTCCCCCCATAAATAGTAAAAGTGACGGACCAGAACTGGGTGAGTAGCTGGGAAGATCAGCAAACCTGTGGCTGGCCTAACCAGATCATGAGAGCGTGCCATTACAGTCTGCAGCATCCATACACAGTACAGATTTGACACTAGAATGAGAACAGCCCGATCTCTTTGTAGTCAAGTCACGCAAACTCAGGATAGTGTGTGAACATCGGGAAAGTACACTCCAGGCAGCAACCTGACTGTACATTTCTGAAGCTGCATTGCTGCAACTACAGGACCCAGAGCCTCAGCACAGCAGCTTGCAATGAAAGAAACACAATGAAAATAAACAGGAAAACGCTGGAAGATGTACAGTTGCCACCACCAGTTTCAAATGCAAGCCCAACACAAACGTGCGGACACAAACATCAGATGAAACAAAAAAAGAAGCCATACATGAAACCAGAGCAACCTGACCAAAACACACAGCACAAGTGAACAAAACCATGAAAATGCCATTCCAACAAGACCAGTCCTGTGCCCCCCCACCCCCGGACGAGCCTGATGTACACTGCGAGACTACACCACTCATCCACGCGTTAAACTGGCTTCACTGATTGAAATCAAAGCGGGTTGATGCTGTTCCTTCTACCACTGCCAGCAGCAACCACATAAAATAAATGAAGACTGACCACAGAAGTGCATGAAAACACCCAAGAACAGATCTACCATAAATCCGTACCCCACAAGATCAGCAAATGAGGGAGACCAGCTGTACCACCATCATGGTACAAAAGTTCAAATACCAGTCTGTCAAAAATCCTGTCAGTCTGTTTTCCAGTGTGGGGGGTAGCTTCTCCTTTGTCAGTGTGGCAGTGCCCGCGTCTGCCATTTTAGAGAAGTACTGGTGCTGAGTGACAAATGAACGCTCTGTGGACAAGAAATAAAATTTATAATGTAAACACAATAATTCCTTACTGTAGTGATAGTACTGTTCAAATACATCATTACACTAGCTCTTTAAGACCCCTCTCAAAGGCCTCCCCAAAGGGGATCTTTCTAAGGCTGTTGGGAAAGAATCCCACAGCACCAAGCCAGCCACCTTGAAGGCCAGTTTCCTGGTGTGTGTGTGTGTGTGTGTGTGTGTGTGTGTGTTTTTTTTGCCTGGTCCTTGTTACAGTCAAGAGGCCTATCTCAGAGGAGCGAAGAGAGCTCTGGCACATAGGATGCAGAAGATCCAACAGGTAGCCCGGGCCCATGTATGACCCTATAAATTAGTAACCTAATTTTAAAGGAGATGTGCCGCTTAACTGGCAACCAGTGCAGTTCATGAAGTACCGGAGATTCATGACACAGCCTCGAAAGGCTGGTCAGCAATCTTGCTGTTGCATCCAGCACCGGCTGTAGATGTTATAGTTACCTCCCACTGACCCCTGAGGTACAGAAATAGTGAAGTAGTAGTGTGTGGACTCGGAGGAGGGGGAAGTTAGCACTTTATAGGCATGAACTTGGCTTCCCAACTTCTCTGTGCATAACAAAGGCAGATGTTTGTTTCCCAGAGATTCTTATCTTCTACATAAGAGAACATGCTTAATAAGCATTTTCTTTTATAACCCAGTTCTTTATCAGCTCACTCATTTAGAGGCTGAATTTGATTAATCTTTTATTCTTGGTATGGGTGCTGACTGAGGATAACATAGTAACTAGTGCTGTGCAAACCTCCCAGTGTTTGACCTTTAGACCTTTGAACTAAAAATCTGGAAACGTCTGCAGTAGTACAAACCGGCTTTGTAGTTCAGAAGGACTGGGGGGAATAAATTCCCAGCCCTCCATAGGTGACATGGGATAGTTCCTTGGCCACCCCACCTCTTCTTCCACCAGACACATACTGTACATAATGTGGAGGGGGGGGGCACTCCTGGTTCTATGCTAGATGCTAAGACTGCCTGGTGTCCCCGCCCCCCATACAAATATAAACTAATCAAGAGCAGTGTCTCCCCAACCCAGGGTGCACCGACCAGAAGTTCCACCTGTGGTCACTCGGGTGTTGCTGCTACGATATCATGGCTTCTCCTCCCTCCCCAGAGAGGGAAGAACATTCCCTGGGGTGCTCAGTCCTCCTCCCCTCATCCAACCCCAATGACCCAGGCTCATTCCTGAATCCAGGTCACTGGCATCCTGAGCGGTAGCCTTGCCACTATTTGTGACTAGGGAGGGTGAAAATTTTAAACGTGTTCTCTTGACCTAGTGCCAGGAGCTGGCACTTTTTTTTTTTAATAGTTTGTGTTGGGTGGGGGGGGGTTAAGGATTCGAGTTTAGACAATCGAAGCTTGAATTTAGGCAGCACTGTCTTCAAGAATTGAACACCCAAAGTTTGAGATGTTTTGTGTTTTGTTTTTTTCCAGTAGAAACAAGCTTGCAGTTCTGGTAGTAACATAATAATTGAAGGTCAGAAAGGAACCAACTCTTGAGTACATCAGATTCCCCCCCAATCTTCATATCGGAGGCCAACTGGAAGTAGTATGCCATACATTAGTGTGTGTGTGTGTCTTTAATGAAGATTCAATTTTCTAATTTCATTTACCACCAGGAGTCCGCAGTGTGGATCCGAAGACTGGCAAAGAGACATTGTACAACCTGGAAGGACCAATTAACCAGGCTGTTTTCCCAGGGCTGCAGGGCGGACCCCACAACCATGCCATCGCAGGTAAAATGGCTTGCAGTGTAGCCTTCTGGTTAGAGTGCAAAGCTTTCAACGGAGACATGCAAGTTTCAAACCCATTACAGCCATGTTCTCTCTATCTTCAGTATGTCACTTAACCACATCTCACACTTATTCTGTGTAATTACCCCGCCCTGTAAAACTTACCATGTGTAATAGTTGCAGCTAGCATTGTAAAGCCCTTTGGGATGCAGTGTTGATGTAAGGCATTGTGTAATGCTTTTCCTTTGTTTTCAGCCACGCATATGTAATGTAGAATTACAGTGAGCTTCCGCCATCAAGGGAGTAACCAGTGGACCAGAATATTGCTTAAATTAACCAGACCTGCATTACGCAGCATATGTTTAAAGGCTTAATATCACTGTTGTACTGTTGCTTTTAAAAGGGCAACCCCGATGGTCCAGTGCTGCCATGCAGGCAACTCTGGTCTGGGAATGGACTCTGGTCACTCTCATTTGGAGGCAGGCCATGTGCAGTTGTCACTTGGCAGTGCACCTCTACTGGGAAGGGCTAGTCATGGGTTCTGGCATCCCAGCAACCCCTGCTGGTCGGGCCAGGGAGCTTGCTCCTCCCAAAAGGGCATTCTCTGTGTGCAAGGCCAACAAGGGGTATGCCCATGCCGAAGGGAGACTCTGGGAGAACCCGTGAGAAACATTAGTCTCCACCAAAAAGGATGGCTGACCATAGCATTAGCATGCAGCCCTGTTGCCCTTAAATGGATCCGGATATTGGCCAGAGTGCAGACACAGCCCTGCCCCAGAGGGAAGAATTGTGTAGGACTGCAACAGTGGTGGTGTTACTGGAGGATGGGGACTGGGAAGTAGCTGGACACAGCCTAAAGGTGCAGTGAAGTTGGAGGGAGTAAACATCGGGGATATTTTTATTTTATTTATTTTTAATGGTAGTGTCTTTTTTTTTTATTTTAATTTCTGAATTATTCTGTTTATTTTTGCTCAACCATTTGATACGACAGTACAATGAAGTAAGCAGACTGTCAGTAAGCAATAACACAATAGGGTGTGCACTAAACTAATTCATGCCCTGCGCACAGAGGTACATGGCACAGCAGAGTGGTATAAATGTCCAGGATGTATGTTAATTTAGCTAAGGGGAAATTCTGTATTATGACTGGAGGAAAAATAACTGTGTGTGACTCTTATAAAAACTAGGTTATGATCAATCGTAAGTATAGTAAAATAAAATATTCTTACCTTTCTTAATTTAACAAAAAAAATTGTTTTATAGGAATTGCTGTGACACTGAAGCAAGCTATGACCCTGGAATTTAAGGCCTATCAGAAGCAGGTTGTGTCAAACTGTAAAGCACTGTCTGCTGCCATGATTGACTTGGGCTACGATGTCGTCACTGGTAAGGATGACTGGCAACACACTTTCACTGGCATTTTCGGGCGCACCTCTGGTGCCTGTTTAAAAATAGGATACACGATGGCCATCTGCCAAATAAGATTTTGGTGGCAGCAAGTGGAAATTGCATGCAGGGTGCAAGACTGTAGCTTGCCAGCTCTTTGTAAAAATGTAGCCTAGTTGGCCTGTCAGTGCGGCAGTGGAGCTACTGCACGTGACGCTGGCAGCCTAGGATCAGGAATGAGTTTGGGTCTGCCGGTGGTTAATTTGAGAATCCCACACTCCGGGGAGTGAGGATCTTCGTCTGCACTGCAGTATTACCACCTCTGTGACCACAGGTGGAAGCTCAGTGGAGGCATGGGGGGGGTGGAATCTGCTGAGCTTACAGCAGCTGCGCCGCCACCCTGAGTCCTTTGCATGCAGATGCCTTGTGTAAGGAGACAACAAATGATAACATGGGCACTGCAACAGCAGAAGACGGCCCTCAAATGTATCCAGACCCTGTGCCATCTGATGTCACAAGATTCTTTTTTGGGGGGAGGGGTCCTGCCCCATTGGCACCTGGTGGAATAGAGCCACAGCTCGATGGATGTGGTAAGTTATCAGGGGTGATGGAGGTCTGGTACCTGAACTGGTGGGAGATCCAAGGAAGCCTACATCTTACATATATATCACAATGTAGGCACCTCCAAAATATCCCAGTTTGTGCTGCACTGTGGTGCATCAGAGCTTAAGCTTTTAAAAATACTTGGAGGACTGGGGTGCAGAGCACCTCAACTGCTGCCAAACAGACGACCAGAGTTTGGGAAAGGACTAGGATCGCTCGGGTCATCGGGGTAAGGAGGACTGAGTGTCCATTGACAGTGCTTCTCCTTTTGAAGGGGGGGGGGCCTGCATGAGTCACTGCTCAGTCAACACCTAGCAGAGGCTGGGTGGTACCACAGCGACAGCCACCTGATTGGCTGGAGACAGGTGTGGAGTGCATGTGGTGTCTTAATGGTGCACACCCGCACCATGGCATATTGGCCTGTCAAGCAAGAGGAAAGAAAAATGGGAGACTAGTGTGCCCTAGTTGCCATAAATGGTGGCATCTTGGAGCCCTGGGATCCCTCCTTTTGTGGATCCCTGCTGGTGAGCCTGCAGGAGTCGTGGTGGCTAGAGTTAGGGGCATGGGGGTCGATGAAGGAGCAAGGTGCAACTGGAATGGTCAAAGAGCTATATGAAGAAAAAGTTAAAATGGTATCTACTGCAGAACAGTAGAAAAGCCACAACATGCTGTCAGGCTGCCTCCCCCACCCTTTCTAGATCACACTGTATATTCTGTTGACTGAGAAGCCGTGAAACTGTTAAAAATATTTGGCCTTACAGGTTTGTATGCCCTAGAAAGTTTTCCTTTATACCTGACATGTCAAGACACATTACAAATTCTTAGAAGATCATGATTATGATGGCCTGCCAAACAAAAATAGGGTGCAAACAAGAAAGCATCTCGTAAAACGAATCTTTTAACAGGCAGGTCAAAGTCCTTAGTATTTATCTTGTCTTCTATCAGGTAACTGCACTGTGATGGTGTAAAATTATGATAAGGTGAAATCTCTGTGATGCAGTATGATTTCTCCTCTTGATGGTTTGACATTTCAAAAGAAAATTGGTCTTGAAATCCATCACAAAGTTTTCCATTGAAACCATATGGGAACATTTTTCAGCAAACCTGTTTTATTGTGCTGCAAAACGAGTAATTGTCTTAAAGTCTGACCTAGCTTTGAAAACCTGTCTGGAATGTGACATCCAGTAAGCTCCATGTAGTATTTTTTTTTTTTTTTACCTAAATTATATTTCCGTGTTTTCACTTAGTTGGGAAATTAATGTAGAATAATACGTGTGGGGGGTGTATAGTGAGAATTTTACACATTTGACGTGTTGGATGCTACATAAAAGTTTATACAAGCATCCAAGGGTGTTAAAAAATACAACGTGTTACACATTACCCCATGTCTTGTTTCACATAATTGCTGTGGAGGTTTTGCCACAGCAGTTGTATAAATGCAGCTTGATAGCCAAGCTGTAGGTCCAGTTGGGCTGAAGTGGGGAGGCAGTGTGCGCATGTGTGGAGCGAGGGAAACTCTGTGTTCGCCATTATAACAACGAATTATCATCTGATTTCCCTTTGGGAGAAAATGCTCCCTAGTTATAACACATTTAAACCATGTATACAAATGTTTCTACTATATGGCTCCATGTTTTGCCGGGGAGAGACTGAAGATGGCATTTGTCAAACAACCTAGACATGTTGCATGTTCTCACTTTTTCTGCTTTCTTTGTCAGAGTTGCAGGTTTGTGGTGCTGTGTTGATCCTCTTTTTTTTTTTTTTTTTCTCTTTGCAATGCTCAGTTTCTCTGTGTTCATTTCCTTTGTTATGGTCTCACAAATGCTATAACTAAAAATACACAGCACCATGTGAAACTGAGAATGCATAGGAGGCATTGCCTAAGCACTTAGAATACAGCAGATTTCTGTCTGTTCTCCCACTTGTCCTGTATAGACTGCTTTCTGTATTGCTCTGCATTTTCAATGGGGAAAGGAATTTAATACATATGTATTAGGGAAAGGAATTTATTGACAATATTAGAGCTAGCAGAAAAGGAAACTACGATCTTACTTCAGGAAACTGCTCTTGCAGCAGGTTACACCATTAGGATTGAAACCGGCAGGTGCCAGGACCCCACGGAAATTTTCTAGCTAGCAGTATCCAGCGGGGACTGCCCCCGACGGCCCGGCCCCTAATGTCAGGCATCATATAAAAGGGGGCGGGTCCCCAGAATCCCCAGTTCTTTTCCCACTGTCGACTCTACAGCATCGGCCTCACGGTCCCACTCTAGCGTACGACGACTCGAACTTTCAGTTTACCACTAAATGTCAGCATCTCCAACTCCTTCAGAAGGACATCCTTCCAAGTGTGCCTGCGGCAAACGGATCCCTATCAAGGATCCTCGTTCGTCCTGCCTGCGGTGCTAAGGCCCGGACCACAACACCAAGGCCTGCTCCTTTTGTCATGGGTTCAATAGTCGCACCAGGATCTGCCGCCAGAAGGCACTTCAGGGGTTTCTCTTGGAAGAGAAGTTAAGTATGGATAAAGACCCTGCCTCCAGAGGTGAATCTTCCTCTAAGTCCCACAAACACCGGGACAAGCATCGGGAGAAGGCCAGGTCCAGATCCCCTCATCGGGCCTCGGACTCGCGCACCAGCTTAGGCTCCACGCGCTCAGACTGCTCTCCCTCCAGGGCTGGCTCTCGGCCCCCTCCAGTAAAGGTCAAGTCTGCAGGCAGCACTTCGGCTTCTCTGCACCCAGTCAAGACCGCCATGCCCTCTGCTTCCTCAACACCTTCCCAGACCTCATCGAAGTTTTCTTCAGACAGTCACCAGTCCAAATCTTCTTCAGAGAGACGCCAGGACCTCGACACCAGATCGGTCTCCCAGCCACCCAGAGGTCCAGATCCACCTCTTAGGAAGACTAAGGACCCGACGTCCTTGAAATGGACGACTGACCCGAAGCGGGCTTCCAACCCTCCATCGGGCAAACGCCCATTAGATCAGACATCAGCTAAGCACCCGACGTCTGACATGTTCACCAGAGCCGAAGACTGTGTCCCCATCACCGGTGGACACCGGTCGTCTGGACTTAACAGAGGAGGACCTGACGTTGCCTGATGACCAGGTAGGCGACACTGAGGATGCTGGGCTTCCGCAGGAGCCTACACCAATTCCAGAGACTCCTTTGGACCAGATGCCATATACTGGCGACAGACCACCGGCGCCAGGTCTGTCATCTGGTATGAACATTCAAGAGGTAAAAGATCTTTTTACCTTTTGGTGGGACACAAAGAAGGATGTGATCCCAGTCAAACAACCTCCTCCTCTCCACCACAAGGGCTAGCTGGAAGACCACCGACCCCCAAGGAGCACACTCCACCTCCTAGTGGAAGATCTAAAGAATGGAGAAGACACCCCCCCCCCCCCAAGATCTTCGTCGGGGTCTCCCAGTCCTGAGCGACCCAGACGTAGACGGTCCACTCCGCCAGGGGAGGATTTTAGACCGGACACTTCTGATACCTCCAGGTCTTCTTCTCCAATCGGCATCCCATCACCTGACCCACAAGACCTGCCCAGGTCACCTCTAGATGATCCCTCCTTTTCCAAGATCACGAGGCACATCCAGGAGACCATGGGATGGGATTCGGAAGATCTCGACCCCGAGAGACGGCGCCTAGCTAGTTACCTTCGGCAGAAGGACCCTAAGCCTGTGGTAGTGCCACCCTTGGTGGACACATTTGCGGACATTACCAAGGCTGCGTGGAAGCATCCGCACTCCACCCCTGCGGTGCTGAAGAAAGCTGACCGCCTGTACAGGGCCCCGACAGAGGACCAGTACTTGGCGCAACAACCTCTGGCTGATTCCCTGGTCATTACGGCCTCTCATGACAGGTCCCAACAGCCACAGCATCTGAGCACACAGCCACTGGACCAGGAATCCAAGCAGTTGGATGCCTTGGGGAGGCGCATGTATGCGGCTGCTACATGCTCCATCAGGTCCCTGAACTGTCTCGTATGGTTCAGTTTCAGAATGCCCTGTGGGAACAGGGTCAGGACCTAGTTGAAAAACTACTGGATGGTGAGCAGGTGGTGGAGCTCTTGAACCTCCTCCACACAGGGTCAGATGTGGGGACCCAAGTGTTAAGAGCCGCATATGATTCTGCGGACTTGTCCGCCAGGGGCGCAGCTTTAGGTGTCTGTCTCCGGAGACACTCCTGGCTCTGTGTCTCCGGTTTTACCCCGGACGTACAGAAGAGTATTCTCAACGTCCTTTACAGTGGAGAAGTCCTGTTCGGTGAACCCTCTGAAAAGGTCATCACCAAGCTTCAGGACACTGGAAAGGCAGTAAGATCTGTACAGGCCATGTATAGATCCAAATCTGGTTCCTTTGGTAGGAACCAGAACTGTTTTTGTGGCCGGCAACAATAACAGCAGCAAAGGGGCACCTTCCACCGCAAGGCCCAACCTAAATCTTCCCCAGGCAGAGGACAGCGGTATACCAAACTGGCCCAGCCTTCGGGAACCAACGCTGCCACAGCATGACTCTTACCCGGCCCCTGCCCCTCCTCTGGATCAACGGGAAGAAAAGATCGGGGGTCGCATCGCTCTCCACTTTTCAGGGTGGCAGTCGATTGCCGCCGACCGGTGGGTACTTCAAATGGTCCAGAGAGGTCACTTTATGGAATTCGACCATCCACTGTCAAGACCTCTCCTGCTTTCCCGTTACTCAGGTCAGCACGCACTGCTCATACAGCAGGAGGTGCTCGCGCTTCTAGAAAAGGAAGCTATAGAGCATGTACCAAGGAACCGGAGAGGTGCAGATTACTATTCCCACTTCTTTCCGGTTCCCAAAAAGACGGGGGACCTTTGTCCGATACTGGACCTCGGCGATCTCAACGTTTCGGTCCTCTACAAATGCTTCGGCATGGTGACCCTTCCCGGTCTGATACCCATGCTCAAGCAGGGTGCCGTCCTAGCGTCCTTGGACATGCAGGATTCCTAGCTGCACATACCCATTGCTCGAGTGCACAGGAAGTTCTTGCGCTTCGAATTTCTAGGTCGCCATTATCAGTTCTGAGCCCTCCCTTTCGGACTGTCATCAGCACCTTGGGTGTTTACGAAGTGCATGGCAGTCATAGCGCCGGCTCTAAGACAATGCCACTACATGTTCCCCTACCTGGACGACTGGCTCCTCATGGCACCCTCTCAGGAGGCCCTGATGTCTGCAATTCACTGTACTCAATCCCTGATCGGGACGTTGAGCATCATCATCAATCAGAAGTCACGCCTGGTTCAGTCAGACTCTGCAGTTCATAGGCGCAGTTCTGGACACTGTCCAGGGAAGAGCGTTTATGCCCCAGGACCGAGCGGAACACATCAGATCCCTCATCAGAGACATCTTGGCAAAGACTATTCCAGCCAGACTGCTCCTTTGCCTGCTCGGACACATGGCTGCGGCCATTGCAACAGTCCCGCTAGCCTGTCTCCACATGCAGGTGACCCAGTGGATGTTACGGGTACAGTGGGATCAAAAGCAAGACCATTTGCAGCTCCCAATTTGGATCACTAATGCAGTCATCCGGGATTGGCAATGGTGGCTAGATTTAAGGAACTTGCCGGGGGTCCCCTTCATTGCGCCATCTCCAATTGTGACACTCTCCATGGACGCCTCAGGGTTCGGTTGGGGAGCACACCTCGACGGGGTCAGGGCTCGTGGACACCCCAGGAAACTCATATAAATATTCTGGAAATGAGAGCAGTTCTTTATGCCCTGCAGGCCTTCCAGTCTGAGATCCCACTAGGTACTCTGCTGCTACAGACAGACACAATACCGCTGTGATGTATTACCTCAACAAGCAGGGAGGCACCCATTCCTACCCGCTTAGCAGGGAGGCCATGAGGGTGTGGGATTGGGTTCTACAACACAGCGCAAATCTCATTGCTGTTCATGTCCCAGGGAGTGGACAACGTCATTGCAGATGGCCTGAGCCGCTCTCAGGTCAGAGTCCACGAATGGGAACTACTCCAGGAGGTAATAGAGTATCTGTTTCACAGATGGGGCACACCAGAGTTGGACCTTTTCGCATCCCCATCCAACGCGAAACTGCCCAATTTTTGCTCGCTAGATCCAGGGCCTGGTGTTCTGGCGAGACACGTTGTCCCTCTGCTGGACAGGCAGATTCCTCTACGCATTTCCTCCCTTCCCATTGATCCAGAGGGTTCTATTGAAACTCTGCAGAGAGCAGGCGACACTGGTATTTATCGTGCCTTTTTGGCCCAGACAGATTTGGTTCCCTCTGCTGCACCAGCTGTCCCAGCAACCTCCGGTTCCCCTGCCAATCAGCTCTCACTTATTGTCCCAGGAGGCAGGTTCTTTGGTCCATCCAGACCTTTGCTCTCTGAACCTGCACGCCTGGCTCCTAGAGACATAGCCATCATGCGGTACGGGGTTTCGCAAGACGTAGCAGATGCTCTAGCGGCAGCTAGAAAACTGCCCACTCACGCCACGAAATGGCGCAGATTTTGCCTCTGGGCTTAAGCACGAGGCTTCTCCCCTATGGATTGTCCGGAAAGGTTGGTCCTGGACTACCTCCTGTCTCTCTTCCAGGCAGACTTGGCCTACTTCTCAATAAAAGTACACCTTTGTGCTATCTCAGCCTATCATACACCTATAGGCCAACGTCCCATAACTCAGTTGGACACAGCATGAGCCTTCCTGAGAGGTGTTCTCCACCTTAGACCTCCAGTTAAGGATCCTATTCCTCCATGGAATTTACATTTTATCCAGGAGCGGCTTACGCTGCCGCTTTTTGAACCAGCCGTGGATTGCGAGCTAGGTCTCCTAACCTGGAAGACATTATTTTTAGTTGCTGTTAGTTTGGCCAGAAGGATTTCTGAACTTCACGCACTGATGTGCAAAGAACCTTATTTGGTTTTTCACCAGGACAGGGTGTCCCTAAGGACAAATCCAAAGTTTCTACCGAAGGTGGTTTCTGCTCTCACCCTCAATCAGGACATTGACTTACCAGTGTACTTTCCTAAATACTCTAATAGAGCGGCCCTGTTGCACACTCTAAATGTGCATAGGTGTCTAAGATACTACCTGACCAGAACCAGGCACCACCGTAAATCTGATCAGCTTTTTGTCGCCTTCGCCCACAGGATGATGGGGGCTCCAGTTTCTAAACCATCTCTGTCAAGGTGGCTCATCCATTGTATCATGTTCTGTTACCATAAACATAACAAACCTTTACCAGGCGCGATCAAGGGTCATTCTACATGGGGGGTGGCTACCTCCTTTGCGGCCATGAAGAACGTGTCCACTTCAGCCATCTGCGCAGCAGCTACTTGGCGCACCGTGCACACCTTTATCAGGCATTACAGCCTGGATGTGGCTTCACGGTGAGGAGCTGGTTTTGGTCTAGCAGTCCTTCAGGGACTTCTATCCTAGGCTTCGGTTCAACTCGTGATCTCTACCTAGCCTCCTCCCACCTGTGAGGGATTTCCACTATTGCTTGGGAATTGGTCCTAATGGTGTAACCTGCTGCAAGAGCGGTTTCTCGAAGTGAGAGTACAGTTACATAAGAACTTACCGTAACAGTAGATCTTCAAGAACAGTTCTTGCAGCAGGTAGTTTCCCTCCCACCATCCCCTCTGGAGGTAGAGTTGTTCCAATATCTCTGTTCTAGGATTAGGTGTTTTTAACACCATTCTGAATACCTTTTGATGGCGGATCCTCAGTCTCCACTTCTGTGTCATCGAACAGCCAGGAGTCTCCGGTGGGAGAACTGTGGATTCTGGGGGACCGCCTCCTTTTATACGATGCCTGACGTCGGGGGCGGGGCCGACGTCTGGATACTGCTAGCTAGAAAATTTCCATGGAGTCCTGGTGCCTGCCGGCTTCAGTCCTAATGGTGTAACCTGCTGCAAGAGCTGTTCTCGAAGATCTACTGTTACGGTAAGTTCTTGCATAACTACTGTAAGTATAAATGGAATTCCCCTCATTTTATTTCATTGACTTTAGGTATAGAAGTTTCACATCCCACCTCTGCCTTTCTTATAGGCATGCAAGTTTGCCTTATTTTGTATTCGGAATCTTTTGTTTTCCTCCTCAGGTGGCTCAGACAACCATTTGATCTTGGTGGATCTGCGTAACCGTGGAACAGATGGAGGGAGGGCCGAGAAGGTGCTAGAGGCCTGTGCCATAGCCTGCAACAAGAACACCTGCCCAGGTAAATTTTTATTTGGAGAGATAATGACTGAGAAGAAAAGGTGATATGGACTAGGCAGGCATTCTGCAGTCTACATAGAAGAACCCAAAATACAGTCTTATAAGACAGGGCAAGTTTTATTTATGTAGCCTCCAATTCTTAGACGGACTGAGGCCAACATTTTTGTCATCAATAAATTCCGAATTTGCATCAGCATATCCTTAGCCTCATGCCAAAACTCAGATCTGTCAGTTAAAGTTACAAGTCAGCCGGCCTGGTGGTGCTGAGGGTTGAGGTGCTGGATGCCACACCTCGTGCCATGCCGGTGACCCAGGTTCGAGAGCGAGCTCGGGGTGTCTGCAAAGGAGGTAGAGGATTGGCGTCCAGCGGCTCTCCTCCCGGAGACGGTGGGCACGATCATCCCACTCCTTGGCACCTCCTGGTGGAGGATTGGGGGGCAGCACCAGATTCGGGGAGACTCGTGCTGTGGCTTCGTGGTGCACATGCGATCGCAGCTGTGAGGAAGGGACCATAAAAAGATCTAGCTGCAGGCTGCATACTGTTCCCTCCAGCAGGCCTGTGCTACCTCAGGCTGCCCGTAATTGCTTGCCAAACAGGGCTCAGGAGTACCTGGGGTATCCGGGGTGACTGGAGGAGGACAGACCTCTGCATGCAGACCGTGGAGGATAAACATAAGATTTGGGGAATAAGTTACAAGTCATTTGTAACCCTTAATTCACTGGCTGTTCAAAAAAAGCCAGTTTCTGTAAAGGGCTGCTGCTGATGTCATCTCCTGAACTCACAACCTAGTCCTCCCTGCAAGCTACCTTATGACTTATTTCGCCCATGTTACTTAAAACTGCAGGTGTAGTAAACATCTGAAAAAGGAAAACTGACATGGGGGAAGGGGTCAGCACATGCTCTTCCATAGCGTGTAGATGCAAGGTACAGTACTTCAGAATGTGATTTGGGGGGGAGGGGGATGCAGTGGCAAACATGGCTTTAGAGTGACAAAGTTGTCTGCAATTTCTAAAATACTGCAGGAATGAGATTTCGAAATGTCACCAGGTTGCAGTTGTGGAATGCAGCAATGACTGTTTATTTATTGAAACCTTTCACCAGGTAAGGTACACTGAATAAGTTGCTTATCTCCCGGTACGACCTGGGGGAAAGGGTGATGGGAGTTGCATAGTATCAGTGAGCAGGCACATATTATACAATAGCATAAAAAACATAGGTTGTGAATGAGCAACACATTAGCAAGAAAAGCAAATAATTGCAGGGTAGATTAAAATCTAGCAGCTACAAACTAGTGGTGTGAGAGAATCACAGGTAATGTAGTGGCAAATGGGACCTATGGCCTTACACACTTCAGATTAAAAAGGCACAGAGCAAACAAGTGATGGAGGTAGCACAGTGGTAGAGAAGCGAGCCAGGGCTAGGTCAGCAGGCTATGTATGTGTGTATATATGTATGTGTGTGTGTGTGTGTGTGTGTGTATGTATGTGTGTGTGTGTGTGTGTGTATGTGTGTGTATGTATGTATGTGTGTGTATGTGTATATATGTGTGTGTGTATATATGTGTGTGTGTATATGTGTGTGTGTGTATATATGTGTGTGTGTATATATGTGTGTGTGTATATATGTGTGTGTGTATATATGTGTGTGTATATATGTGTGTATATATATATATATATATGTGTGTGTGTATATATATATATATATATATATGTATGTGTGTATATATATATATATGTATGTGTATATATATTATATATATATATATATATATGTATGTGTGTATATATATATATATATATATATATATATATGTATATATATATATATATATATATGTATATAGAGAGGAGAAGCAACCATACACAACTGGAGCCAGGATAGGCTCCGAGACTAAGTGCATTGATAAGGATTATAGTTTGGCAAACGGGACATCAGACAGGTTGTGAGACAAAGGGGGAGCAAGGGGCAAGTGCAATTTACGGAGAGTAAGTTATGTACAGCTTAGTTTAATGAGTCAGGCGAGGAAGAGGATCGGGTATGTGTAGGATGCTCATTCCACAGTTTAGGGAGACGATGGGAGGAGGCGGCCTGCCCACTAGAGGTGGATCTCCAGGGAACAGTCAGTTCTGTGGTCGTGGGATCTTGGAAGTAGAGAGGGAGTGGGTTGGGGGGAGATCAGGGAATTTTTAGATGGGGGGAGAGAGTGTACCAAACCAGGACTTAGAGATGAAATTTGCACAGTGGTGCAGTTGCCTATTTGTTAGGGAAGGCTAAAGTTTGGGACAGGTGACAGTGGTGGGTAAGGTGAGGTGTATCCAGAGCAAACAGAAGGAGTTGAAAAGAGTATCCAAGTTGGCTAAGGAGGTGGCAGGAGCAGAGCAATAGACAATATCACAATAGTTAAAAATCTGGAGGATAATTTTTTGGATCAGTTTGCGTCTTGCCTGGGGCGGGAGGCAGGAGCGGTTTCTATACAAGGCAGAGTTTGGGGCAAAGCTTTTTTTATTATGGCATCTCTGTGGGCCGAGAAAATGAGATGTTGATCCAGCCAAATGCCCAGATACCTGAATGACTCTGTGGCAATTATAGTTGCTCCGTCGAGGGTAGAGAAAGAGGGGGCAGATTGGCACCTTGACAGTTTCTGACGCGTGCCGAATATCATGGACGCAGTTTTCTTGACTTTTAGGAAGAGTTAGTGAGATTGAAGCCAGCTCTGGACATTATTGAAATCATTTTGGAGCCTGGAGGAGACATCCACAGATGAGGACCCTGTGAAGAAAAGAACCGTGTCATCAGCATACATATGTATAGAAGATGAGGTCCAGATGGATGGCAGGTCATGTAGAAGTATGGAGAAGAGAATCGGGCCAAGTATGAACCCTTGAGGGACACCAGAGCATATGGGTAGAGGACGGGAGATGTAGTCTGATACTTTTACAGACTGTGAGCGGTCATTAAGGTAAGTGCTGAACCATTTTATGGCATGTTCGGACAACCCGGCAGATGAAGGAGCAGAGCAAGAGGGAGTGGGACACGGTGTCAAAAGCTTTAGCAAGATCAATAAAAATGGCAGTGGTGATGTGACCGCAGTCCATGCCTGTCAGGATGGCATCTGTGATTCGGAGTAACGAGGTGGTAGTGGAGTGGTGTTTACAGAACCCAGATTGATATTGGGTGAAGAAATTAATGTCTGAGAGGTATGAGGATAATTGGTCAAGGACTAGATGTTCTTGTAGTTTGGCTAACGTCGGGAGGAGTGATATAGGGCGGTAGTTCTCGGGAGAGAAGTCACCACCCTTTGGGAGAGGGAGGACAATGGCATGTTTCCAATCAAGGGGAATTTCCGCCAGTTGAAACGAGAGATTGAGAAGGGCAGTCGGTGGGGGAGCAATGGCCGAGGCAGACAGGTAGGTTTAGTAACTTCGGGTCCAATCCATTGGGGAGCTACCTTCGCTCTGGTTAAGGGCTTCCAAGGCAGTCAGCATGTCAGCTGTCAGGATTTTAGATAAAGAAAAACCGAGCGAGGGGCCTGGTGAACTTCTAGTAGATGCGGAGGTCGACTGGTTAATGGTTGGGAGGGAGCCTAACAGGGCAGGAGCACATGAGGTAAAATGCGAGTTGAAAGATGCGGCAATGCTAGGGTGGTCAGAGATGACAGTATTGTTTATTTGGAGGGGGGGGGAGCCTGAGGGGAGAAAAGAGAGTGAATTACCTTCCAGAATTTTGATGGGTTATTTATATTATTGTTGAAGGTAGAGCTGAAGTGCTCAGCCTTTGCCAGTCGAGTGGCTTTTGTGCATCTGTTTCTGAGGACACGGTAGGCTTTGTAATCTTTAAGAAGCATTGTACTTTTATGGAACTTCCAGGTTGCATCACGCGCCCTTTGGCAAGCAGTGAGTTCTGGAGAGATCCAGGGGAGGTTTCCACGGATGCGAACCCGGCGTAATGGTGCATGTTGGTTCCAGACTTCAAGAAATTGGTCTCTGAAGTATTTGGCTGCATCATCTAGGTTGCTGGCAGCAGATATGGGTGCCCAATTAGTGTTGGTCAAATCATAAAGAAGCAGGGCAATGTTCAGGGATTTGTAAGAACGGATTTGTAGAGTTTTATAGGGGACTTTGACTTTGTGAACTCTGCGCACCAGGAAAGTCATGCAGTGGTCACTGAAGGCATCTGCTAGGGTACCCGATTTAATGACCCCATGGGTGTGAGTGGTAAGAGCCCAGTCAATGAGGGAGTGGTTTCCCGTCTTATGGTTTAACCTAGTCTGATCTTGGATAATTTGGGTTAGGCTAAGCGCATGTATAGCATTTAGCACTTTGCTAGGTATGGTGAACCAGTTTATGTTGAAGTCTCCCATAATATATAATTCAGCAGCAGAAGAGTGACTAGCTAGGGTGGCTATGAGGTCAGTATAAATTTTGGGTTGAGAGAAAGGGCGGCAGTAGGCACCTGCTACAAAGATAGGTTTAGAGAAGGGGAGCGAGATTTGCAACAGCAAAGCCTCGTAAGCTTTAGGTATTGCACTAGAAAAGACAGAAGTGAATTGGATGGAAGAGGAGACATAGATACACTGCCTCCTCGCCCTAGCCGGTCCTGTTACGATATGGTGAAGCCAGAGAGAGTCAGAGACGAGTTGCAGATATTTTTATTTAGCCAGGATTCAGAAATTATTATATCCGGGTTGAGCGTAGCCACTAGCGGCTGTAGCAAGACTACTTTAGGGAGGAGGCTACATATATTGATGTGTAGTAATTTAAGGCCAGTTGGAAGAGCTGTGAGATGTGGTTCAGGTCTATCCGAAGGGAATGGTTGAGCTGGGCCAGGGTTGGGATTTGTCACCAGCCGATAAGAGTAGGGCAATAATAATATAATGCAGTTTTGCACTCTTGAACCAGGAGGGGTTGTGTGAGACTGGGGCTGGGGCATTGACTGATAGCTAAGTGGGGCCAGAAGCTAAGCAGCCTTATAAGAGTAATGTATATAGGCAGCTGGGCAAGGGAGAGGGGGAGTTAGCCTGAGTGTACGCAGGATGACGGATAATGTTAAGTTTCAGCAGAGGGAATGAGGGATTTTGGGGCGGGGGGAGAGCAAGTGCTGCAAACATCAGAAAGACAAGGCATAAAGTCGGGGGCAGCATCTTGGTAAATTAAATGATAACTTTATATTTAGTAGCTGGATTTTTACAGGCCTCAGAATAGACCAGAGTGGCAGGTTAGCCAGTCAAATAGAAAAGCCCAAGGACAACAGTGGTGTGTGGGGTAGTGGGCAGGGACGGAGAGGCTAAAACTGAAGAAAATTAGCTGTACTGTCTCAGGAAGTCAGCTGAGCAGTAGGTTTCTGAGAGCCAATGGAGATAGGGACAGTAAGAGGAAGGAGGGGCGTATGTCTATTTAAAGAAGGCCTGGGGGCAGGGGAGGGCCAGAAAATCAGAGCATGAAATATAGTTGTTGGCTAAAGCACCGAGCTGTTGGTCCAAACTTGAAAAGGCGCACCAATCTGGTGAGCCGTGCTGGCCGGCCAACCAATCGGGTGCCAGTGCTTAAGGAGCAGAAGCCAATCGTAGCGCCGCCCGTGCGTGCTTAAGGAAACTGAATACCTTGGAAGCTGGTCCAGGGCTGGGTTCCAGGAGGCGGCAGGAGCTGAAGGGTCCTGTCAGCGGCCGAGAAAGGCGCTGCCTTTCAGAAAGCAAAAGCGCCACTCGGGGTGCACGGCAGATCTGGAGGAGGAAGGAGAAAGTTGGGTCAGATAAGGTTGAGGGAGTGTAAAAAGAATTTAATTGGAAGATCTCCGAAAGTAGCTGGAACACATTTCAAAATGTGGCAGTGACACGCAGTTTTGGACCATGGCAGTGATGAGCAATTTTGGGCTGTGGCGACGCGCAGTTTCGGAATGCGGTGAAGTCACGTGAAGACCCAACCAAGTTGGCCACCTAAGCTTTAAGCTCTCTGCCGTTGCTCGCTTCACTGTCCTCATTTATTGATTTTTTTTTTTTTTTTACAAAGCCAAAAGCAGTGGAACTATATACCGGAGCTCAGTGACATACATGTGCTGCTGGAAAGAATCTGGACACCGAAAAATGGGAGCAAGCATAAAAGACTCAGAAGAATCCCCGTCTGGCCCAGCACTCCCTCGGGCTAAAATGGCCACTGCTTCTTCAGGCGCCTCGTGGGAGCCACAAGACACGGCCAGCCCATCCATTACACTAATGGAAAGGACGTATTACTGAGCTGGACGGCCGGGGTGGGAAATAGCTACATGACTCCAGGCCACCAAGTCACAAGTGGAATGACTGACAAAAGATTGAAGATTTAGAAGGTAGGAGGAGGCAGAAGAATTTGAGACTGATCGACTTGCGGGAGGGGGCAGAGGGACCAGACCTAGTCCAGTACTTGCGGCAGAACTGACCAGAATGGCTGGATTTTGAACACACTTCAGTTTTGAAATTGACCGGGCACACCGGATCCAGGTCTCTCTGCGGCCCCAAGCTGGCGACAGACCGAGGCCCTTGATCTTCAAGCTGTTAGCTTCCAGGATAAAGAGCTAATTTTTGCGCAGGGCAAAGGAAAAACAGATTCTAGTTGGGGATGACAGTTTCCTTCTACCCTGGCTCTGTGCTGGGAAAACTACAGATATTTGACAAGATTAAGGCTGGATTATGATACCGGGGGTTAATTTACCCCGACCTGAATTCTTAAGCCTCGCCACAGCTAGTGTGTTAATCCGGAGGTTGGACCAGGATATGGAGGCCCCCCCCCGGTCTGGTGTCTCCCTCTCATGGATGGGAAGGCATGTATACACTCTCTCTCAAAATGTCACCATTAAGGAGCTGCCAGGACGATGTAAAACTGTTAGGTGGCTGCATGAGGGTACTCTCGGGGCAGTGTGGCGGGGACAGCAGGACTTTCTCAGCCCATTCTTGGAACCTAAGTGAGTATATAGGCTGACTACCCTTGAGTTGCTTTTAGAGCACTCAACTGACATGCCTCAATCAACAGGTAATAACTCAAATATTTTTCTTTAGTTTGCATTCCCTGTTGTCCCTCTCCTTTTGATCCTTACTGTTCCTTTAATCTGAACAGAATCTTACAGCATTTTGTTAAACTAAACTGTAACTTGACTATACAAATGTGGATTACTGCACTACTGTTTTACTTAGAAACCTTGTTCATAGTGATTGCAATACAGTTGGATTTGGGGTGGGGAGACCGCAGGGGAACTGGCTTCTGCTAGAGGGTGTTACTTCTATTGCAATGGCCCAATCAGATGTGCATAAAGTGATTTTGTGGAATATTAATGGTGCATGTCCAAACCAGTTAAGAAGCATGAAGTATTTTTCTGAGTTTAAAAAAAAAAAAAAAAAAAATGGGGTGTGACCTAGTGCTTCTCCAGGAGACACACTTCCTCCCAGCTGAGGCACCTAAACTTAAATGTTTGTGGGCAGGAGAGGTTTTTACAGTTGTGCCACAAGGACCACGGGGGTGGCTATCCTTTACGCAAGGGACTACAGTTTGGGGCCCAAACTACTACCTCGGACATGGAAGGGAAGATGTCGGTGAAGGGTACATATTTAGGGGGAGTCCCTTCAGGTGGGATGTATGTGTGCCCTGAATACCCTGGATGTTGTCTTTTCGCCACCCTACTAGCCCAGGTAACTCTGAGGGGGGGGGGGTGCGCGTGCCCAATCACATATAGGGATCTCAACCTGGCCGTTTCTCCTACGCTAGATCCGACCAGGCACCAGGGTGGAGACATCTGTGGCAGACCAAGCTACCAAAATTTTCCATGGAGCACGGCTGTGACATTTGGCAGGTCCTGCACCCCAGGGAAAAGGACTACATGTGCATTATCCAGCTCCCCACTCATCTTACAGTAGAACTGTTTTTGTTTCCCAAAAACTAATAGCATAGATCTGGAGTGCAACACTAGGCAACATACTAATATCTGATCATGCCCCAGTTACACTAACCCTATCATGGGGTAGATTCCCTGGCCCTAGGAACAAATGGAGATTCAACACTTCCTTCTTACAGAAGGACTTCCTCACATGGGTACAAGGGGAAATCGGAGAATTAAAATGACACCCCTGATGTGTTCAGTGGAGTTCAATGGGACGCCCTCAAGGCAGTCTTAAGAGGCAAACTGATTGCATACGCCTCCGGGAAGTGACTGGAAAAAGATGGAGCCATGCGGAAACTATGGGGACCCTAAAAGACCTTAAGCAGGGGGTGGCACAGGACCCAAATAGGGAGGCAGAACTGAGGCCACAGGTAAACCAGCTGAGGGAAGAAATAGTGTCCTATACCATTGAGTGGAATACGGCCTGTATAGACTCCACCAGACCTACTGGAAGGTTGCTAGCTCACCATGTCCAAACCCTCGTTGCATCTCAGTATATCCCGTTTATCCAAGTCTCCAACATTCAGAATGTTACTACCCCTCGGGACATTTTGTTTTTATTTTTGTTGACCGGGTAAGGGCACTAGACAAATCCTACCTATTTTCAGGCATGACCCGGGGGAGGGGGATACAGATGAATGCCAACTGACCTTGAACCAGATTAAGCTGTTGGTGGTATTTTTAGTGAACAAGGGAAATTTGGCCAGGACACGGGGAAATTCCCCTGCTCTTTTTCGATAAGTGCCATGGCATCTTTAACATCCACCTGAACTACCACCAATCCAGGCAGATGGGACCTCGGTTTAACGTCTCATGTGAAAGACGGCACCTCAGAAGTGCAGCACCCCTCTCATGCTGCACTACAGTGTCAGTACTGGGATATTAACCCAAGTGCCAGATGTGGGAACTGAACCTCCACAGCCCTCTGATCTCCCAGCCTCAGAGAGAAGTGTGCTACCTACCGAGCCACATCAACCAAGCATTCCTGACTTATCAAAACCTTTACTCTTCAGAAGCAAATCCTAGCCAAGAACAACTGGACACATTTTATGCGCCTATTTGCCTCCCCCAGGTGCAGCCTGAGCTGCTTGGGGACATAACGGCACTCTTTTCAGTGCAGGAGGTGCTAGAAGCCACCTCTTCAATGTCCCAGGGTAGATCCCCAGATGGGTTCCTCTCAGATTTTTACTTTTCCTTCCGCATGCTCCTAGCCCCGAGACTCAACTCAGGCTTCAATGAAGCAGTGAGGCTTCAGCGCCTTCCACACTCATTTCATGAGGCACTGATCACTTTGCTCACCCAAAAAGGAAAAGACAGCAAGCAGTGCTCCCAGTTTCGCCCATCTCTGTCAACAGACATGAAACTGTTTGCCAAACTTCTAGCTGCCAGGATGGGCCCGGTGATGGGAAGATTATCCACTCAGACCAGGTGGTGGTTGTCCTAGGAAGGTTGGGGTCAGATAACACTAGGTGCACACTGCATCTGTTATGGGAAGCACAACTGTCAGAATCCACGGCTACCCTGTGTCTAGATGCTGGAAAAGCATTTGACAGGGTGGAGTGGACATTCCTGTCAAGTGCCATGGGCAGGTTTGGCTTCCCTAGACAGTTCATTGATGATCTGCCTGTTGTACCAGAACCCTACAGCATGAATTCTAACTCCACTATCTCCACACCTTTCCACCTTCAAAGAGGTACCCGACAGGGATATGCCCCTTGTACCCCTTTCTCTCTCTGTTAGCAGTGGAGCTACCTGCACAGATGAGGGACTTCCCGGGCATCCAGGTGGGAGAAGTGCGGTATAAACTGGTGCTGTTGGTGGATGACATCACCCTATTCCTTACTGATATTCTGGGGTCTCTCTCTGCTCCCTTCAAGCTCTCATAGGGGAGTACTCTGATATTGCGGGATATAAATTGAATGCCACTAATGAATCTGTACCCAGAGCTTAATACAAGCATACCTGTACCAGTGGCCTCCTGAGAGGGTGGTCTGCCTGGGAGTGCAGATTCTCCCCACAGTAAAGGGGACAATAAGAGCAAATGTCCAGCTTATGTTTGATAAGCTGGACGAGGATATAAAAATGGAGCACACGTATCCTCTCCCTGTGGGGGAGGATAAATGTTTTAAAGATGGTCATCTTTTTTATAAGTACAGCATATCCTGTCCAATTTTCCAGCTTCTCTCCCGGGATCCCTTTTCCAGACCCTAAACTCAATAGTTTGCAGGTTCATCTGGGCGGGCTCCAAACCAAAAATCAGTTTACCTAAGCTCCAGAGTCATTGGAAGAATGGAGGGTTTGGCCTCCCTCATATGCACCTTTTCCACAAGAGTGTGGTTCTCCGCTAGAGTGTCTTGTGCTGCAGCCCTGACCTGGCTTCCCCACTTCCTGCTTGGGTTAGCCTGGAGCTTCACTGAACTAAATGGCTGAGCCCTGGTGTTTCAAGACTGGTCCACCACCAAACAGGCCTCACCCTGCACTAAACATTCCAAACAGGAAAGGAAGAAATTCCTCGAGGCACTGGGATGGTCCACCAAGTTCTCCCTCTTCCGGCCAATATGGGACAATCCCACCCTCCAAATAGTCATCAGGTTCACTGGACAACATGGAGAAAGCTTGGTATTCTGACCCTGGGGGACTTGTATGACCCTACTACAGGGGTGTTGATATCGTTTGAGACCCTAAGAGCTGGGAGAGCCCAAGGTGGAGCAGGGAAGATCTACTTCTGGCAGTATCTCCAACTGAGGGATGTGTTTTTTAGAATGGCCCTCACCCCTACGTATGTACTACCCAAAACACCTCTGGGTCGGGGGGCCTAATCTCCTTGCAGCAACTGACCAGTAAGCTGATGAAAATGTGGGAGTCCTGTAAACCCACATTCGCGTGCACACTGCTGAAAGAAAAATGAGAAAATTAATTGGTTGTGTATATATCCCACAGAGTGAATGGGAGACTGTCTGGATTGGCATTTACAAATCCAACAGAGCTGCAGGCTAAAATCTTGCGTAGGGCATATCTAACTCTCTTGGCCCTGTACACGAGGGCTACTGGAACACAGTGATTGTTGGTTGCTCTTTCTCCTCACAGGCATCATTTACCCACATATTGCGGAAGTGCCAAGCACTCTTATCACTATTGGGATCAGATTTGGGCCTTCTGTTCAATGGTAATTCAGATCCCACCGGTCATAGACCCTGTGCTGGGTATCCTGGGACTCCCCTTGTTACACCAGCACCCTATCAGCCAACCTCACCTACTCCGACTCAGTGGGGCCTTAGCAGTGGTCAAGCGGATTATCCTTGGACATTGGAAGGACCCTTGCCCTCCCACCTATAGGGAATTAGAGGCCTTGCTAGTCCTAACTGCTAGGTACGAACAGACAGCACCCACAATCATGGGTAAATCTGCAACACATGGTCAGATCTGAGGCCCCTACCTGGAAAGCATAAAGTCCTTTGGCTGCCCCCCCCACACACACACACACATTAGGTGAAATGTATTACTGTTTGGTTGTTTGACTGCCTTTCATGTAGAAACACCCTCGGGTATATACAGCTGTTAGTGGCCACAGTGGTGGCCCGCACCTACTTTGAGTTGCCCTTGGCGCCAGGTCGTCTCTTTTCCCCTCCTCTCATAGCTTCCCTCTCCTCCCTGGAACTAGATCAAGACAAGTCTTCTTTACATCAGTTGTAAGTAAGGAATGGAAAATCTATGGTATAGTAAAAGCAAGGGGACAATAACCACCTGCCTTATTGTACTCACACCAGATAAGATTACGTATTGTCGAGGCATAGATCAGGAAGCTTAGGAAAAACCATGAGCAGCTGTAGCATTCGCAAAAGTGTTTATTAGTACTAGCAGTAACATAAAAAAATAAACTTGTTCAGTATAACGTATTTACAAAGGCAAAATAAACAGAAGCTCCATCTGTGTGTTCCTTCAATCTGTGTCTCTTGCAAGAAATTGCAGCGGTTTTATAAGTCCTTGCAACTCCCCTACTTAACAAGCATCCTGTGTTTTTTTTTTTTTTAAAATGTTCTTGTCAATATTAGGCAGGTGCAGCTAGAACACAATGTCTCAGAACTGAGGTCCCTTCTCCACAGCTTCTGAAAAAGGGCTTAAAAACTGCTCTCTGGTTCACCCCTTGAGTTCCCAATAGCTTTTTGCAATCATGTCAACTAATTACTGTATATACATTTCAACAGTTCTTGGAGCTCACCAGCTGGCACACCAGCTGTACCACGGCTCTCCAGTGGTTGTGAGGGGCGAAACTGAGCCCTCCCCCGTTCTTGGAGCTCACCAGCCAGCACACCAGCTGTACTGCATTTCTCTAGTGGTCGTGGGGGGGGGCGAAACGGAGCCCTCCCCTGTTCTTGGAGCTCACTGGCTGGCACACCAGGTAGGGGACACTGAAAACAGCATGAGGAGCGAGCGAAAAACTGCCGAGGGCTTGAGACTTTTTGAATCTGGACTTGGCGCCAAAATGATCAGCCTGTACTGTTTCATGTTGGCATAGCTCTGTAGATAGTTTTTCTGAGTAGAACTATATCTTACTTCGAGAGGGCTCTTGCAGTAGGTAATTACATATAGGACTGACGCTGGCCGGCGGCAGGACCCCATGGAAAAATTTCTAGCTAGCAGTCCCTGGCGAGGGACCGCCCCCACGTCAGGTGACCGGCGTCGGACGATGTCGGTATAAAGGGCGGTCCCGGACGCTCGCCTTCCAGTTCTTTCCTGCCGTCAGCTCGTGCAGCGCCTCGCGGTTAAGTTCATATCACTCAGTCCTGTTACTTCGTCGTTTTTTCGGAAAAAGTTTTCAGTATTGTATTTTATACTTCTGTCGTCAGGTGAACGTCGGTATATGTCGTCTCCTTCAAAGAATAAGTGCGACTCGTGCGGCGCTCAACTGCCTCACAAAGATTGTCACTCCCATTGCCTTTTCTGCTAAGGCCCCGACCACGTGGTCGACAAATGCCCGCACTGTCTTCGTTTCAACGCGGCCACCCGCAGACAACGCCAGCAGTCCCTCGAAGCCCATCTCCTCAAAAAGATGACGTCCGCGATGGAGAAGGAGTTGAAGAAACTTCGGCAGGCGTCGACCTCCCCGGAAGGGCACGAGAAGCAGGACAAGGATAGGCACCGGGAGAAGGCCTCCTCTTCCGCGACTCCGGCTGGAGCCGCGGCTAAGGTAACGTCCCCTCCGGGGGATCGCCCGCAGCAGCCTCAAAGGCTTTGGAGGCGTCTGCCCGCCTGGGTTAAGCGTTCGAGCACACGGGTGCCCTCCGGCAAGGGCCTAAGCTCCTGCACCGCCGCAGGCTTGCGGCCTACTGATGCGGGCACCTCCCTAAGCCGGACGCCTGCTCCTTCGACGCACGCCGGAGAAGGCGCTTAAGACGCCGACCCTTCGGGTGGGCGACGGCAGTGTCCCCTGACCAGGCTCCTCTCATCCTCGGCCCGTCTCTGACGAGGGACCCCGGAAGTCGGACGTCGGCTCCTCTGACGTGTGCCGGGCCTCGGAGCCTACGGCAGACCCTGCTTCGTCTGTCGTACCAGGCTCCCCGCAGCCTTCGCTGCCATCAGGGGAGCACCAGTCCCCTCGCTGCAACCCCAGGGATTTTTCCCCTCCGTCCCGGGACGAGGCTCGGGATCCTGGGCTACCGTCCGATCCTCTGCCTGCAGAGCCAGATCTGACGTCTGCCCCCTTGACGCCGCCGGGGGATATTCCTCTTCCATCGGGCCCTCCACCCCACGGGCCTATCCCGGCTGATCCGCCCGTGGAGTACCCGACTGGGCTGTCTGCTCCTCCAGTGCCTGGGTATCCGCCATCCTATCTGACGCCGGTTTCCCAGGTCCGCGGTATCCTGCGCCACAGCCCAGCGCCCGACTCCAGCGCTGCAGTACCCGGTCCCGGTATACCGCAGCCGGTTCAGGATACTCTCCTACAGATTTCCTCCTGCAACTATCCCCACCTCCTCCTCCTCCACCGCCCCCTAGACCGCCGGTGGATCTTCAGGAGACTCTTGCCTCCTGGTGGGCTGAGGCCAAGGCTCAGCTCACTAAGAAAGTCGAGAGCCGTCTTATGGCGACTGTGCCACCACCGGCTCCCGTACGCCCCAGACGGCATACTCCCTCTCCACCTCCGGATTCCCGAGCTTTGCCCTCGGGATCCAGAGAGGGGCAGGACACGCGTCCTGGGATTCCTCCTAAGGAACCCGTTCCTCCCCCTAGATGAGTAGGGAGTATTACTCTGCTTCAAATTCCTCTTCTTCTACTCTCTTTGACTCCTCGGAGGCCTCCGATGGATGTTCCGAGAAAGACGACGAGCCACGCTCTCCGTCCAAGCCCCGGCCGAGGACTCCTCCTAAGTCTCCTCCGGAGGATCCTTCCTTCACAGAGTTGCACAGAAAGATCCAGGAAGTCCATAAGTGGCATTCCTTAGAGCCAGATCCTCAACGAGGTTAAACTTGCCGAACATCTGGACTTGCCCCTTACGGCTCCTACCCTAGTGCCACCCTGGATCGAGCCTCACGCCCACCTTGTTTCCACTATTTGGAAGCAACCGTCGGCGTTAGCCCCACTTCCTAGGAAGTCTAACAGGCTATACCAGGCTCCGGAGGGTGTAGACTTCTTAGACTCTCACCCCCGTGCAGACTCTGTTGTGATTAGCACCGCTCATGGCCGGTCAGCACACCCGAAACACTTGAGCTTGTCTCTCCCAGATAAGGAATCTCGCCTTCTGGATCAGTATGGAAGGAAGATCTACGCTTTTTCCACACTGGGGATTAGGGCCCTGAATTATGTAGCACATATGGGGGATTACCAGAAGGCTGTCCTTACCTAGGCGGAATCTAAGATTGACTCCTTGCCTGACTCAAGTCAAGCAGGAGTTAGCCAACCTAGTCCGTTCTGCTCGTTCGGCCAGTCGTCACATTCTGAGGACGACCTACGACGCAGTGGACACCGCAGGATGGAGCTCTGTGTTCGCCGAAAGTCTTCGGCGTCATGCATGACTCCGTGTGTCAGGTCTGGTCCCGGAGGTGCAGTCAGCAATTCAAGAAGCACCTTTCAGGGGTTCCATGCTTTTCGGCAGTGATGTCAAGGACATCATCACTGACTTGCAGGAGAAGGGGACGGCCCTTAAATCTGTTGATTCAATGTACCGTCCCCATCCCCCACAGCGCCGTCCCTTTCGCAGACGCAGCTGGCCTCAAGCGAAACATTAGGGAAGGCGGGCCACTAAACGTCGGGCCCCCACAGCTGCCAGGCCCCTGCCGCCCAAAAAAGCAACGGGTGCCCCAGCTGCGGCGCTGCCTCACACCACCCGACTCCTTCCCTCTCCGACCGCCTCCGGACGCTCCGGAGGAACCGGTAGGAGGGAGGTTCTCCCTCCACCTTCCGGGTTGGGAGAGGATAACATCGGATTCATGGGTGCTTCAGATCATAGCAGAGGGGCACTCCATAGAGTTTCTGCAGAAACCTCCACGTCACCCCGTCTGAACTCCTCTTACTCAAGGGACCATCTTCCTTTGGTCAGGGAAGAAATCTCTGCTCTCCTTGGGAAGCAGTCTATAGAGCCCGTCCCCCCTCGCCTCCACGGGACGGGTTACTATTCTCATTTCTTCCTTGTACCAAAGAAGACTGGAGAACTCAGACCCATTCTCGATCTCCGCTCCCTGAACCTATATGTGGAATACAAGAGGTTCAGGATGCTCTCCCTTCAAACCCTCTTGCCCCTGCTCCGGCCGGGCCAATGGCTTTGTGCACTGGATATGCAGGATGCGTACTTGCACATCCCCATTCGCCCTTCGCACTGAAAGTACCTCAGATTTGCATTCCAGGGGGACCACTACCAATTCCGGGTGCTCCCTTTTGTTCTTTCCTTGGCCCCCCAAGTCTTTACCAAATGCCTGGCGGTGGTAGCGGCCTACCTGCGTACTTTGGGAGCTCAGGTTTTTCCCTACCTGGACGACTGGCTCCTGGCAGCCCCGTCCAGGGAGGAACTCCTGCATTTTCTCTCCCTCACCCAGCAGGTTTTCACTGGTCTGGGTATTACCATCAACCATTCCAAGTCTCACCTGGATCCTTCACAGAGGCTCCAGTTCATCGGGGCTATCCTCGACACGACAGTGTGCAGGGCCTTCCTGCCTCCGGACAGGGGTGCCTCCCTCCAGTCCCAGATTTTCCTCCTATCGGGGAAAACAGGAGGGTTCCGGCGAGGTCAGTGCTCCGTCTACTGGGGCTTATGGCAGCGGCCATCCCGACTGTTCCGCGTGCGCACCTCCACATGAGAATCTCTCAGTGGACTCTCCGATCTCAGTGGGATCAACGGGTAGACTACCTAGATCATCTCATTCTGATCTCCTCGCTGGTGGTAAGAGACTTGCAATGGTGGATGGTTCGAGAGAACCTTTTCCGGGGTGTCCCCTTCTTTCATCCTCTCTCCGATTAGACTCTGACCACGGACGCTTCAGGCAAAGGTTGGGAAGCCCATCTGGGTCCTCACCGAACCCAGGGCCTATGGTCAAACTTGGAGATAGTTCTCCACATCAACGTGCTTGAGCTTCGAGCAGTGCTGTATGCTCTCCAGGCCCTTCACCAATTCATCCTTCCTGGTCACCTAGCTGTCCAAACGGACAACATGTGCGTGGTGTGGTACATCAACAAGCAGGGAGGGACTCGGTCCTACCTGCTGTGTAGGGAAGCGATGAGTTTGGGAATGGGCAACTCTTCTCAACCTTCACCTCACAGCGATCCATGTTCCGGGAGTCGACAATGTCCTGGCAGACAGACTAAGTCACATGTCGGCTCTACCACACGAGTGGGAACTGGACGTAAAAGTGCTAGAAAGCATCTTCCAGATTTGGGGGACTCCTCAGATAGACATGTTCGCCTCCTCCCAAAACGCAAAGCTTCCAATCTTTTGCTCGCTTGCTCCAGAGCGAGGCGCTTTCTGGAGTGACGCTCTATCTCTAAGCTGGAAGGACAGATTCGTCTATGCTTTCCCCCAATTTCTCTGGTCCCTCATGTGCTGCAGAAGCTTGCTTTGGAAGGAGCGAGAATGATTCTAATCGCTCCTTTCTGGCCCAGCAAATCTGGGTTCTCTCCTACAACAATACTCAGGAGGTTCCTCCTCCTCCTCTTCCCTTATCTCCAGGATTGCTGACCCAGGATCAGGGGACCCTGGTCCATCCGGGACTCAAGTCTCTTCAACTTCATGCATGGCTCCTACAGACCTAGCTCAATCTCATTTTGGCGTTTCTCCTAAGGTGGCCAAGATTCTGGTGGAGGCTAGAAAACCCTCCACTAGGTCCACCTACGACATGAAATGGAAAAGATTTTTCCTTCTGGGCTGCGTCCAGGAACGTGGAGCCCTTTTCCTGTCCTATGACCATTCTACTTGAGTACATGCGTCCATCTTTTCGACCTGGGTCTCAGTCACTCCTCTTTGAAAGTCCATATGGCGCTATTTCAGCCTACCATGTCCCTTTCACTGATAAGGCTTTTGCCCAGCTGGAGATATCCAAAACTTCTCTGAGAGGGTCCTTCTATCAGGCCACCCCTGTCCAGATTCCAGCTCCCCATGGGACTTGAACTTTGTCCTCGAAACTTACTCTTCCTCCTTTTGAGCCTGCGGCTTTCGCAGACTTGAAGTTTTTATCGCGGAAGACGCTCTTCTTGATGGCCATTACTTCTGCTCGCAGAATTTCCGAGCTCCAGGCCCTGATGTGCAAAATCCCTTATCTGATTTTTCACAAAGAACGAGTAGCTCTTCACACGAATCCTAGGTTTCTCCCAAAGGTGGTAGTGGAAGCTACCTTGAATCAGTCTATTGAGTTACCTACCTTCTTCACGCAGTACTCCAATCAAGGAGAATACCTGCTCCATACCATGGATGTTCACAGGATCCTGAGATACTACATCAACAGGACGAAGGATCTCAAAGACTGATCAGTTGTCTCTTTTGCTCACAAAAGAGAAGGCAATGCTGTCTCTAAGCAATGCCTATCAAAATGGTTGGCCCATTGCATCACTTTCTGTTATGACAAGTACAAGACCCTACCAGGTCAAGTCAGAGGTCACTCCACTCGTGGAGTAGCAGCTTCTGCGGCTTGTTTCAAGAACGTGTCTGCGGCAGACATCTGTGCTGCCGCCACTTGGACTTCAGTCCATACCTTTACTAAACATTACAGTTTGGACATTGCCTCTTGCCGTAGAACAGGCTTCGGGTTAGCTGTCTTGCAAGGCCTCCTTTCTTAAGACCTGCTAGATTATTGGCTACTTTTTGGAGTAGTGCCTCCTCCCGGTGCCTTTCATTTGTTCCAGACTGCTTGAGATTCTGTCCTAGATGTAATTACCTACTGCAAGAGCCCTCTCGAAGTAAGATGGGTACAGTTGGCGCAAGAACTTCACTGTAACAGTAGATCTTCGAGAGAGGCTCTTTTAGTAGGTAATACCTTCCTGCCCTCCATCCCCCCAGGTTTTTTCAGCTCCTTTTCCATTGAGGGAAATATCTGCTTCTCTCTCGTCCGGGCCTGTGGCGGGAAAGAACTGGAAGGCGGCGTCCGGGACCGCCTTTATACGAGCGTCGTCTGGCGCGGTCACCTGACGGGTGCGGTCCCTGAGGACTGCTAGCTCGAAATTTTTCCGTGGGGTCCTGCCGCCGGCCAGCGTCAGTCCTATATGTAATTACCTACTGCAAGAGCCTCTCTCGAAGATCTGCTGTTGCAGCCAATCATCTTAACTGATCCTTTTTTTTACTAGTAAGAATGAGCAAATGCTTCCTGAAACCCTGAGTAGGCTAAATGCACAATATTACAGGAGCATTTAAATAATTTTCTGAGCAGTCCACTTTTAAAGCACAGCAGTTAAGGAGCCTTTTTAGCCAGTTCCTAAACCTACATAGAAACATAGAAGTTGACGGCAGATAAGGACCGCAAGGCCCATCCAGTCTGCCCATTTCTTTTTCTACCTTATAAATGTGCTATCGCCCTTTGCTCTGTCAGTGGCCTATCTATTCATAGTCATTTGTATTGCTCCCTTATGCCTATCCCATGCCTGTTTGAAGCCCTGCACTGTATTCATAGCCACCACTTCTTGTGGTAAGCCATTCCATGCATCCACCACCCTTTCTGTGAAAAAGAATTTCCTCACATTCCCCTTAATCGCCTTCCTCTAATCTCATGCTGTGTCCTCTTGTCCTGCTATTTTTCTTATATTTAAACATGTTAGACTCTTTCACCTTGTTTATGCCCTTAAGGTGTTTGAATGCCTCTATCATATCACTCTCTCCCTCCTTTGCTCAAGGGTATACATATTGAGCTCCGTTAATCTGTCCTCATATGTCTTCTGATGCAGTCCCTGCACCATTTTGGTTGCCCTTCTGGACTGCCTCAATTTGGTTAATGTCCTTGTGAAGGTGTGGCCTCCAATACTGCACGCAGTACTCCAGATGGGGCCTAACCAGTGTCTTGTACAGAGGGATTATTACCTCCTCTTTACGACTTGTGATACCTACATACCATATACACCCTAACACCCCCCTAGCCTTACCTACTGCTTTAGAGGTCTGCTTGGATGATTTTAGGTCATCAGTGATGATGCCCAAGTCTTTCTTCCTTTGTGACTGCTAGCAACTACCCTCCCAGCCTATAGGTGGCTTCAGGGTTTCTCTTCCCTATGTGCATGATTTTGCACTTCTTTGCATTAAATCCCAGTTGCCACTCTTCTGACCATTCTGCTAGTTTATCCAGATCTCTTCTCATTCTGCCCACCCCATCTGGATCATCTACTTTGTTGCAGATCTTGGTGTCATCTGCAAACAGACAAGCCTTACCCTCTAGTCCATCTGCAAGGTCACTAATGAAGATGTTGAAGAGGACTGGCCCCAGGACTGATCCCTGAGGTACCCCACTTATGACTTGCATCTCTTCTGACTGTATACCATTTACCACCACTCTGTTTTCTGCCCGTCAACCAGTTTGCCACAGTTGACCAACTTCTGACCCACCCCGAGCCTACCCAGCTTATTTATCAATCTTCTATGTGGAACAGTGTCAAAGCTTTGCTGAAGTCAAGGTGGCGTACATCAACTGCCCCCTTGGTCCACCACTCTGGTTACCCAGTCAAAGAAATCTATGAGATTAGTTTGACAGGACCTTCCTTTGTAAACCCATGCTGTCTTGGATCCTGTGCCCCTATGGATTCCAGGTGTTGCACTATCCTTTCCTTAAGGAGTGCCTCCATAATCTTGCCCACTACTGAGGTAAGACTGACGGTCTGTAGTTCCCGCCTCCTCCCTGCTACCACTCTTGTGGAGCGGGATCACATGAGCCCTTCTCCAGTCTTCTGGGACCTCTCCTGTGCCCGAGACTCACTAAACAATTCTGCTAATGGCTCTGCTAGTTTCTCCTTTAGCTCCTTGGTACCCTGGGATGTATGCCATCAGGTCCCATTGCCTTATCCACCCTGAGCTTAGCAAGCTCTTTTGTGACCCTTTCTTTTGTGAAGGGAGTAGTGCTCACCTCCCTCCCCTGTGTCCATGATGCTGAGCTGTGGGCCCTGCCTACCTTCTCTTCAGTAAATACTGAGCAAAGTATCTATTTAGGATAGATGCCTTTACAGGTCCTCCTCCTCACATGCTCCCTTTTCTCCATTAAGCTTAGCAATACCTCTGGACTTTCTCCTTTCACAATGTATCTATAGAAAGTCTTGTCACCTTTACTGTTCGTGCTAGTGTTTCCTCAGTTTGGGACTTTGCCTGCCTTACTGCCTTACCTGCTTCCCTTAGGGCAGTTTGGTATGCCTCTCATCTTCATCCGCTGTGTTCCCTTATATTTCCTGAAGGCCAGCCTTTGGCTCTGACCTTTTCTGCTACTGTATTTGAGAACCAAAGTGGTTTCCTTCTTTTTTGCACTTCCTTTTCTGTCTAACACAATGGGATGTTGCTTCAAGTATTGCAGTCTTAATGCTTGCCCACTTTGCCTGTACCCCTCACCTGTGTTTTTTTGCCAGGGCTAGCTTAACTCTGTTGGCCATCTTATCAAAGTCAGCTCCTCTGAAGTCCCATATTTTTGCCTTGGAATGGGATGATTTAGATGTGTAGCCAAATTGAACCATACCATGTGATGGTCACTGGCCCCAGGTGACCTACCTGGAGATCTGTGATCCCTTCTTTGTTAGTCAGTACTAGATCTAGGATAGCCCTGTCTCTTGTGGGTTGCTGTACCAGTTGTTTGAGGCCCTCCCCTGCAGGAATCCACTAAGAGTCTAGTTCTGGCAGATGTTCCTGCTGGTATTGACCAATCTGTATCTGGCATGTTGAAGTCTCCCATTATCAGAACCTCCCTTTAGCTGTCATGTTTTGTATATCTTCTAACAGTAATGTCTATGTCCTCCCTCTGGTCTGGGGGCCTGTAGACAAACCCCAGTTCTTATGGCTGTCCCATTTCCTGTTTCCAGGGTGACCCACAGTTCTTCTGGCTCCTTATGTGTATTCTGAATTTCTGTAGCTTTGATATTTTCATTAACGTACAGGGCCACTCCTCTCCCCACTTTTTGCACCTCGGTCTCTTCTGAACAATACATAGCCAGGTACTGAAGTCTCCACAGTGTGGTTACTGGTAAACCACGCCTCACTAATTGCTACTATGTCCAGTTTAGCCTCTGACATTATTGCCTGCAGGTCTGGGATCTTATTTCCCAGGCTGTGAGCATTTGTGTACATGATTTTCCATTGGCCAGATTTTGGTGTGTTAGTTGTTGGGTGAAGTTTTACATCACCCCTGTGTCGATGGGGACCTAACCTTTTTCTTACCTGGTGATGCAAATGAACGGCAAACATGCTGAATTCCTGTTTGACCACTAGCTGAGGGGAAGGGTGTTCTTCCCATTCGACGATGGGGTGCTGCACCTCTCCCCATTTGCTAGTTTAAATATTCTGCAAAGACGCCAAACTTCTGCCCCAATGCACTGACTCCTCTTTAGTCAGATGCAGTCCATCAAATTTAAAGAACTTTGCCTCCCAGAACTGTTGCCAGTTCCCTACAAATCTGTGTCCTTTTTCCTGGCACCAGTCCTTGAGCCACGTGTTTAGCTCACCTATCTCCACTTCTCTGACCTTCCGTCCATCTGCTCCACTCTCCCAGACTGGCAGGATCTCAGAGAAGGAGATGCCGGACGAAATAGATGATAGTTTGTCACCCAGCCTAGTCAGGTGTTCCTTGGTCTCCACAACTGACCGGCTGGCGAGATCATTAGTCCCTATGTGTACTAGGATATCAATGTTTTCTCCTGCTTTGTGAACATTTTAGTAATGCGGTCAGTGTTCTCCATGTTGATATACTTGGGAGACATCTGACCATCACCCCTGGTTGGAGATGGGTATCAACTCCCTAATCATGGAGTCTCCTATGATCAGAAGTTTTTGGATTTCCTTTGTACTTGTTTAGTTTTGGTTCCTGATTTGGGTGAGTTTTGTTGTGCTAGCTCCTGTGCACGAGTGTCCTGCTTTGCAGTGTCTTCTGCCTCTTTATTTGATTTCAGAGATAGAGGCAGATACCTGTTTGTAGTATTTATATGGTTTTGGAGGTAATGTGTTGGAGAGCAGAGTGATGGGGCACCTGATATGCTCCTCCTAACCACCTGCCAACCTCCTGGACCAACTACCCTCTGCGGTCGAGGTTTTTCTGTTGGATGCTGGGGAAATGGCGGTGGTTCTTATAATGTATTTCCTCTTCAATATGAAATTTGAGGCGGCAATCTCTGCCCATGCTGCCCGGAGCTGAGCCCCTAAGATCTCCAAAGGCCCAGCATGTAGGACAGTGTCCTAAATCCTGTAAGACTGTCCTTCTGAAAATTGTTCCACAGTACCTGCAGTTAATGAAATCCATTCCAAATAAGTTGCTGGGTTTGTAACCTAGTCAGAGTAATTAGAAGGAAAAAAAAGGAAAAGAAATGCAAGTAATGGTTTAATTCTGCTTTGTTTAACTTGTTATAACAAGTTAAATTACTAGTGCCCCTGTAAATGAGATCACCTTGTGGAGGCTCCACTGATCCGCCCCTTCCTGCTCTGCCACAGGAAATGTCACAACTGTGGTACCCTATAAAAGGAGTGTAGCGTGGGGTGGTTGGGGATGGGGGTGGTGGCTGGCCCTTCCCCTGCCTAAAAAGAACAACCACGGACGAAAAGAACAAGGAGGTAAGAGCAGAAACAATCAGTCAACAACAAATGCAGTAAACCCTGAAAGCTTATCCTAATGTTAGATAAAACTGTAAAACCTGTAAAGCACCACCTGTAATAATTTCAGAGAAGATATACGCTGTAAGAAACACTTTGCTCCAGAGAAAAATAAAGCAGTAACAGAAAATATACCTTGCAAAAGACTATTTGAATCAGAAGATTACAGCAGTAATCTGTTAGCACACACCTGTAGGCACACCTTGTAATAATGCGAAGAAGGTATACCAGCAACAACAATTTGAATCAGAGAAAAAAATAAAGCAATGAAATGTTAGCAACAAACAGTAGCAATCCCTGTGAGTAAAAAATTAAAAACACCACCACACAGTAAATCTGCTTAGCCAAACTAAGTCTTAATCCTTCTCCCTTCCTCTTGTAAGTTTCTCTACTCTGCCTTTCAAGCAGTCTTAGAAGGAAAGAGCTCAGGTGAAGCTAGGTGCCTTGGCCAGCAAACCAAGTCTTCAACCTAAGTGGTGCTGTTTAAAATCTATTGTCTTACATTTTATAGAGTAAAATTGGGGCACTGGTTAAACCTAAATTGCGAGTGCTGCACTTGGGAACTAGTCTGCAATTCACACAACAAGCTTTAATTTTGGCTTAATTCTTAATTCTGTTTCTGCTAGCGAGTACATCGGAGCTGTACCCCCCTCCCCATTGCTTTCAGCCCCACCTCCACCTACCTGTATATTTAAACCCCCTCTCTTTTCCTTCTGCAGCTGTACCACAGCTCTCCGGTTGTCGTGAGGGGCAAAACGGAGCCCTCCCTCGTTCTTGGAGTTCACCGGCCGGCACACCAGGTAGGGGACACTGAAAACAGCATGAGGAGCAAGCGATAAACTGCCGAGGGCCTGAATTTTAAACCCTGCTGGAGCTAACACCAGCTGCCCCACTGCCCCCACCACCACCCTTGGTCGGCTCAGTCATTTATAAGTGCCACGTGAACGCAAAAGCCAATCAGTGCAGTTTTCCATCTGCAGATTCAGTTATCACCAACAGTGGCCGCTGTTTCTCACTACCTAGACTACAGACTCCCTTAAAGCCACATACTGCAATCACAGTGCAACTTGGCACCTCTGTGTGTGTGTGTGTGTGTGTGTGTGTGTGTGTGTGTGTGTGTGTGTCTGCACTTATCTACCCCAAAGAGCATGTCCCCATCACTGACCCTAGGGAATGCAAGTCCCTTCCTGCTGGCTACATCCACCTTGACTGGAATGTTGTTGGCCACTGACCTCTCCGCAACAATCCTAGCAATGGAACAAAAATTCCTTTATCACTGCACCCCTACTCGCCCACCACCATATCAAACAAGCCTGCACAAGGTAGCCACTAAGAATCACACCTCCCTGAGATCTACACTGCTAGCATCCTTGTCAAACCTCGAGCTAAAACAGCTAGGGTATCTGCTTTACTCCATTATACTGCGCAAGCTCCACTGGCAGATTCCCACCTGCCCACTCTTGTCCCTCCTGCTCTTAGCCCTCCTAGCTGGTGACATAAAAATAAACCCTGGCCCAATAAACACTCACATCGACCACTTCGATGCCTCTTGGGCAGGATGCCATAGAATAAAAATCTCCCACCTAAACGTCCAAAGCCTTCTCTCCAAACTCGCAGAGATAGAGGCCTGGGTGACCCTTTACAAGCCCCACGTGCTGGGTCTATCAGAGAACTGGCTAAAGCCTTACCATGAGCCTACCTTGTACCAACTCCAATGCTACTCCTCCCTCCGACTGGATAGACCGGGAAGGAAGAGAGAAGGGGGCATCGCGCTGTACTTCCAGGACTGCATATCAGCTGCCATTGTTGCCCGCTCTAACACAGATTCCATAAGTGAATGGCTAATCACTGAACTAACCATTAGTGCAGCAAAAAAATTTTACGTTGGCTGTTTCTACAACCCCCCTCCAGCTACTACTCTGGGACTGTCTAGCTTTCTCTCTGGTCTAGAATACGCCACCCCATCTAGGGATGCGTTCATGCATGGGGATTTTAACCTAAACTGGGCTGCAAATCCAAACCCAGACTACTCAACCCTAACAAAGTCACATAACCTGGAGCAAGTAATCTCCGCCTCAACCAGATTCGGCCAACGCTCAACTAACCACTCAGTCCTTGACTGGATCCTAACAAACCGGCCCGATCAAATCCTCCAAACAGGGACCATGTCCGCGATTAGTGACCACACCCTCACCTACATAGTGGTGAACAATAAGTCTGCCATCCCCCCACTAAAAATACTGTCCTTCAGAAATTTCAACACCCCTAACCATGACCTTGTGATAAGAGATGCAGTGTCAGTAAACTGGTCCTCCCTATATTGGATGGAAAACATCTCTTCCGCTGTCAGTCTCTTAACTTGCACCCTTCGAAAATTACAGGATCATTATTTTCCCATCCAATCCAGAAGGGTAAAAGGTGGCTGCACACGCTGGATAACTAACGAACTGATGCAGCTAATGAAGGACAGGGATTCCAGTTGGAAAGCTTTTAAAGCGTCTCCATCCCCCCATCTATGGGACGCCTGCAGGCAGCTACGCAGTGCCTGCAAGAGGATGACGGTCTCTCAAAAAGAGATACTTTACCGATCTTCAGCAAAACACACTGGGAAATCCTCACAGATTCTGGTTGTCAGTTGGGTCCATATTGAATCCAAAGACCAACAAGCAAATTATACGTAACTAACCTCCCCATCAGGCACAATCAATGACCCAGGGGGCATTGCAGACTTTCTCAATGCCACGTTTACAAACCTGACATGGTACCTTGGCAAACTTTCTCCACAACCTCCAACACACCTAAACGACGATAGCCCCCCACTCCCCAAACTCCTGGTGCCTCAACCCCCCTTTCTATTTCAGAGCTATTGATGCCATTACCATTACTAGACTCCTGAAAACTCTCTCTATTAGGAGCAGCCCTGGAAGCGAAGGGCTCTACCTGGCTTTCCTGAGGATAATCTCCCCAGCCCTGGTCAGACCACTAACGCACATTTTTAACCTTGCACTGTTGACGTCAACAATGCCGGACACCTGGAAACCTGCAAATGATCCTCATTTTTAAGGCAGGAGACCCACTATCCCCAGAAAACTATAGACCATTTAATTGCTTCCGCACCTTAGCAAACTACTAGAGAAGATTGTCCATTCCTAGCTTTCCAAACATCTCAAGTTCAACCTCCTATGTCCCCTCCAGCACAGTTTCTGGAAACATCATAGCACCTCCTCTGCCCTGGCAGTTTTCTCTAATCACATCCTCAAAGACATGGGTAAGGCCACAGGAGCAGTCTTCGTTGACTTGTTAAAAGCGTTTGACCTTGTTGACCACCATCTCCTTCTCTCCGCACTTCGAGATTTTGGCTGTGCCCGTGGACCAGTGGCCTGATTCCATAGCTACCTCACAAACCAGTCCCAATCTGTGCTCATAGGCAAAGTTGCGTCAGCCTCCCTTCCTATAAGCACAGGAGTTCCCCAGGGATCAATTCTCGCCCCCCTTCTCTTCTCCATATTTATCAATGCACTGCCAGCAGAGAGCCTTAACTGCAATGCGCTCCTTTATGCGGATGACCTAGTCCTGTACCACAGCTATAAGTCCTTGGAACTTATCTGAGAACTATGGGGCGGCGGAAAACTGGTTCACATCCAGAAAACTCCTTGTCAATGGAAAAAAGACGAAGGTCATGCTTTTTGGATCTAAGCCCTTAAACAAGGCCACCAGATCTAATTCCACCCTCACCGTATGCACACCCATGGGCCCCCCACTCGAGCAGGTCACCTCTTTTAGATACCTCAGTGTTACCCTCGACCCCTCCCTCACATTTAATGACCACACAACCCTGACCGTAAAAAAGATCAATCAAAAACTTGGTGCGGCATACCGTGCAGTTCACCTACTTTCATCCGAAGCTCGACTCGCCATCGCGCAAGGCAACCTTCTCCCCCTCCTGGACTACTACTCCCCCATCTACTTCTTCATGTCTCTAAAGCAACACTCCCGCCTAAACATGGCATATAATGCTATCTGTCGCTTTCTTCTCAAAGCCCCCTCATTGACCCACTACTGCATGCTCTACCAGTCCCTAGGATGGCTCCCTCTCCAGACGCACCTCAACTGTGCTGCTGGCTGCCTGGTGGACAGTGCTCTCAGAAGTAAACAGCTATCCCCCCTACACTCCCCTACTTATTACTAGAGCAACCACTAGACCCCTGAGGGCCTCCTCTGTTTCTACCATTGAAGTTCCTCGTGTCTCCATGGCAACTGGCAGCAAGGCTTTCTCTGTAGCTGCCCCCCCTCACTCTGGAACAGTCTTCCCGCTTCCATTGGTACCTCCCCATCCCATGCGACTTTCAAATCTAACCTTAAAGCCTGGCTACTGCAAGAATCCACTGCAAAGGCTCGCTAGGCAGCACAGTAGCCCGCAAGCCACCTTAAACTTGCCTCTACTGTTACCTCTTGCCCCTTTCAATCTTAAGCACTACAAACATGCATGACCATCATTGATGACTAGCACAGCCTACCCGACAGGATCCCCCCACCCTACCTGCTCCGGCAGTCCTGCCAGGGCAGGAGTGTATACCCTGGCTCTATCAAGAACAGTCTGCCGGTTTTAAAACTGCTCCTTTGTCTGACTTTTGTGCGAATGTGTAACATAACCCCATGGCTGTATACATCATTTAAAAATTACTTTCTCACTGAACTACAATGTTGCTAAATCTGTATACTACAATGTAAACTGCGTCCACTATTGTTTTTCCCTATATTGCCACCCTGTGGCCCAGGTCATGACTGAAAATGGTCCACTGGATCAGTGCACCTACCCGGTTATCAAAAACATAAATAAAATAAACAGTAACACTATGCAATTTCTAAACAAAGGGATCCCAATATCAGTTACAGTTCCACATAATTTGCATATATTTTTATACCAGCAGATATGCAAGGGAGGAAAATACAGAAACAGCAAGGGAAGATTGAGCAACAGTGAGAGGCAAGGAATTGCGAAACTCAGGGTGATAAAGTCCTAGGTCTCACATAGAAACATAGAATTTGACAGCAGATGAGGACCGCTTGGCCCACCTGGTCTGCCCATTTCCCTACCTGATGGATAAGCTGCAGATTCTAGTTAACCAACAGCTTAGTTCCTCCTACCCTCCACTAGAATTGTCTTGTACCTGTCCCATGTATTCTAGAATTCTCCCACTGTTCCTGACTCCACAACCTCCTCAGGAAGGCTGTTCCATGCATCCACAACCCTCTGTGAAAAAATACTTTCTAACATTACCTCTGAGCCGTCCCCCCATCTTCAAATTGTGCCCCCTTGTTCTTGCACATCTCTTCTTCTGAAAGATACCCTCTTGTACTTTAATTCCCTTGAGATACTTGAAAGTTTCTATCATGTCCCTCCTCTCCCTCCTTTCCTCAAGCATATACATATTAAGCTGCTTTAGTCTCTCCTCGTATGTCTTCTGGTGTAGACCCTTCACCATTTTGGTTGCCCTCCTCTGGACAGCCTCCACTGTCTGTCTTTGCGGAGATGGGGTCTCCAGAATTGCATGCAGTACTCCAGATGGGGTCTCAGTAACACTCTGTACAGAGGGATAACAACTTCCTGTTTTCTATTGTTGCCTCTCCCTATGCATCCCAGTATCCATCCAGCCCTCCTTACTACCTTTCACATTGCTTGCTCACCTTTATTTATTTGTTTTTGTTAACCAGGTAAGCACACTAGACAAGTGCCTATTTTCAGGTGCGACCCGGTAAGTTACAATACAGAAAAAACATGTACATAGTCAAGGTTGCATACAAGCCCGCAATACAGGTGGGCCAGAGAGAATTCAGTACAAGGAACATAGTGCATAGAACAGAGTAACAAACTCACCCACACACAGGTGGGGCCAGAGTACAATATATGGACATAGTACAGAGTCAGAGCTAGCAAACATGAGTACAACTACAACTCAAATACGTTAAACCCACAAGGTAACATGGAGGTAGGAGACTACAGGTAACTAAGGGGGGAGCATGATCAGCGAACAATCCAGGTGTGTGTCAGGGAACAGACAAGGGGTAGAGTGAACAGTGCAGTAGGACAGCATGGAACTAGTGGGTGAGGAGAGGGTGAGGAACACAACCTGGGGGACCACCACGGTGGAGTCTGGCTTGAACTGCAAGGAGAGAACTGCCCAATCCAGTAGCAGGCCCAGTGGGCAGGGCAAAAATAGTGTGGGGACTTCAAGGTGCCACATGGGAGGGAGCTAATGGGTAGGGGACGCCTGTCCGAGGAGAGTGGGAAGTGCTATAGAGGGGAGAGGCGGAGGCTGAATACAGCTTGTGGGTGAGGTGTCGGGCGATCGCGAGTGTGAGAAGTACTATAGTGGAGAGTGGCTGAGGCCGAATCCTGCTTGTGGGAGGTCATCTGATAAAATTACTCCTAGGTCTCTTTCGATTGTTAACTCACCCCCATTGTGTACTCTTCTCCTGGGTTTTGTTTCCCAGATGCATTACCTTGCACTTCTTTGCATTTCCCATGAGAAAATTTGATTGCGCAACCAAACGGATGAGTCAGAAAATGAAAGAACAGATCTTACTTCGAGAGGGTTCCTGCATTAGGTCTTCACATGCCCCTAGCATCAGGTCTGAATGGCAAACTTGTATTTAGCGATCATCAGGCGGGGACCCTTTGACGTCTGGTGATGTGGCGTCAGCCTGAATATAAAAGGGCGGTCTCATACCACTTTGCAGTTCTTTCCGCTGTCACCTCAGTATATTCGGCACGCGATAGAACAGTGATCAAATGTCCGCCTTTTTTGTTGTTTTCTTCACCTCATAGTAAAATTTTCTTTGATTTACCTACCATTTGATGTCTTCTAGACAGAAGTGCTCAAAGTGCGGCGCCCAGATCCCGCACAGGGACTACCATTCCCGCTGTCTCTTATGCCTTGGTTCCAAGCACAACACCGAGGAGTGCTCCATCTGCCAGGCCTTCAACCAGGCGACTCGAACCAGGCGCAAGCGAACCCTCGAGGCTCACTTCCTAACCAGCCTACTGGTGTTGACGGAAAAGGAGCTCCAGGAACTGAGGGATAGGTAGTCATCGCCGGCCGCAAAAAAAGAAGAAAAGCAAGGAGAAGCGCTGGGACCAGAGTCCGTTGCCACTTGGGAGGCCTTCCGAAACGGAGATCTTACTTCGAGAGGGCTCTTGCAGTAGGTAATTACATATAGGACTGAAGCCAGCAGGTGGCAGGACCCCACGGAAAAATTTCTAGCTAGCAGTCCCTGGCGAGGGGCCGCCCCCACGTCAGGTGACTGGCGTCGAGACGTTGGTATAAAGGGGCGATCCCGGACACCCGCTTTCCAGTTCTTTTCCCGCCGTTGGCTCGTGCAGCGCCTCGTGGAAAAGTTTGTGCTTCGTCAGCCCTACCTTCGTCAGTTTTTTACAGAAAAATCATTTTTTCCGACTAACGTCAGTACTAGCATCGGTGTATGTCGTCTCCTACACCCTCAGAGCACAAGAATAAGTGCGATTCATGCGGCGCCCAACTACCGCACAAGGACGGCCACTCCCTGTGCCTGTTCTGCCTAGGCCTCGATCACCCAGTCAAGAAGTGCCAGCACTGCCTCAGTTTCAACGCGGCTACCCGGAAAAAGTGGCAACAATCCCTGGATGCCCATATTCTAAAGAAGAAAATGAGTTCTATGGAGAAGGAGCTCAAAAAAACTGAGACAGGCGTCCACTTCCCCCGAAGGCCATCGGAAGGAGAGGCACCAGGACAAGGGCTCCTCCACCGCGTCTCCCTCAGGAGTCGCTGGGATGCAGGTAACATCCCCTCCGGGGGATCGCTCCTCGACTGCCGCCTCTGAGGTTTCCGAGGGGGCGTTGGCCCGCCCGTCTGGCTCTTACTCGGGCCTTGCGGGCGCCTCCGGGCAGTTGGAGGCCTCTGCCCCTGGTTCGCCGCAGGCTCGCTGCCTACCACCACTGTGGGTGACTCCACAAGCCGGGCGCCTGCTCTTCTCTGACGTACGCCTGGAGAGGGCCGAGTGTCCCACCCTCCAGGGCACGCGCGCTCCTCTCCACTGGACCAGGCCGATCACTCTACTCTGCCTCCCTCCGGCGATGGCTCTCATAAGTCTGACGCCTGGACGGCAAAGGAACAGACGGCGGACCCCCATGTCCGTCGAACTGGGTTCCCCGCAGCCTTAGCTGCCATCTGGGGAACCAGTCTCCCCAACCCGACCCCGGGGACTTTTCCCCTCCGTCCCCGGGCGAAGCTGGGGATCTTTTGCCTCAGTCAGTCCTTCCTGTACCTGGAGTGCCGGCTCCGACATCGGCTCCCCGGCGCGGCTCCGACATCGGCTCCCCGGACACCGGCACCTCCAGGGCCTCCGCCGTCGGCCCCGACGTCTGCCTTACCGACTCCGGGAGATGTTCCGCTTCCATGGGGCTCTCCACTATGGACCCGCCCTTGAGGCCTCTGGCCGGGCCATCTGCTCCGGCAGCCCCCGGCTCCCAGGTATCCTCCGTCCTATTCGACGCCGGTGTACCCGGGACCGCAGTATCCGGCGCCACAGTACCAGACGCCGGGCTTACCGACGCCGCAGTACTCTACGCCACAATACCCGACGCCGGGCTACCCGCAGCCGGGTTTTGCATACACTCCATACGGTTACAACCCGGGTCCTTATCCCCCACCACCTCCTCCGCCGCCCTCGCGGTCGCCGGTGGACCTGCAGGAGACTCTGGCCTCCTGGTGGGCTGAGGCCAAAGCTCAGCTCACCAAAGAGGTCGAGAGCCACCTTCCGGCGACTGTGCTGTCCCAGGTTCCCGTACATCCGAGGCGGCACACTCCCTCACCACCTCCGGACTCCAGGGTTCTTCCATCTGGATCCAGAGAAGGGCAGGACACACTTCCCAAGGGGTCCGTTCCTCCCCCGGGTCGGGAAAGGGAGTTTTTCTCTCTCCTTCATTCTCCTCTTCACCCTCTGACTCTTCAGATGGTTGCTTCGAGAGAGACGACGAGCCTCGCTCTCCGTCGAAGCCCAGGCCAAGGACTCCTCAGAAGTCTCCTCCGGAGGATCCTTCTTTTACGGAGTTGCTTAGGAAAATTCAGGAGGTTCATCGGTGGCACTCCCTGGAACCAGATCCTCAGCGTCTGAAACTCGCTGAACATCTGGATCTGCCCGTGACAGCTCCTACCTTGGTGCCACCCTGGATAGAGCCTCACGCTGACCTTGTTACCACTATATGGAAGCAGCCGTTGGCCTTAGCTCCACTTCCTAGGAAGTCGAACCGGCTATATCAGGCTCCAGAGGGTGTTGATTTCTTGGATTCTCACCCTCGTGCCGACTCTGTCGTGATTAGCGCCGCTCGTGGCCGGTCGGCGAACCCCAAACATCTTAGCTCGTCACCTCCTGATAAGGAATCACGCCTTCTGGACCAGTATGGGAGAAAGATTTACGCTTCCTGCACACGGGGGATCAGGGCCCTGAACTATGTCGGACATATGGGGGACTACCAGAAGGCTATTCTGACTCAGGCGGAAGCCAAACTGGACTCCTTGCCTGACTCCCAAGTCAAGCAGGAGTTGGCTGATCTCGTCCGCTCTGCTCGTTCGGCCAGTCGACACATGCTGCGTGCGACATACGATGCAGTGGACACTGCTGGGCGGAGCTCAGCTTTCGCTGTAGGTCTTCGGCGTCATGCTTGGCTCAGTGTGTCAGGTTTGGTCCCGGAGGTGCAATCTGCTATCCAGGAAACACCCTTCCGGGGGTTAGTGCTTTTCTGGGGTGATGTCAAGGACATCATCGATTTGCAAGAGAAGGGAACGGCTCTGAAGTCGGTTGATTCCATGTGCCGTCCCTTTCGCAGACTGAATCGGCCAAAGGCGAAACCCCAAGGAAGGTGGGCCACAAAACGGGCCCCTGCAGCTGCCAAGCCCCCAAATAAAAGCAGTGGGTGCTTCAGCTGCGGCGCTGCCCCACACCACCTGACTTCTTTCCTCTCCCACTGCCTCCGGACTCCCCGGAGGAACCAGTAGGAGGGAGGTTTCCCTCCACCTTCTGGGATGGGAGAGGATAACCACAGATTCTTGGGTGCTCCAGCTCATAGCAGGATGGACACTCCATAGAGTTTCTTCAGAAACCACCCCGCCACCCCCCTCAGAAGTCGTCGTATTCATGGGAACATCTTTTCTTGGTCCAGGAGGAAATCTCGACTTTTCTGCTGAAGCAAGCGATAAAGCCTGTCCCCCTTCATCTGCAAGGGATTGGTTACTATTCCAATTTCTTCCTGGCTCAAAAGAAGACAGGAGATCTCAGACCAATTTTGGATCTCAGTTCCCTGAATCTTTACGTAGAGTACAAAAGGTTCAGGATGCTCTCTTCGCAGAGCCTTCTGCCCCCGCCCCCCGGTCACTGGCTTTGTGCTCTGGATATGAAGGACGCTTATCTGCACATTCCCATTTGCCCATCTCATCGCAAATACCTTCGTTTTTCGTTCCAGGGGACCACTACCAGTTCAAGGTGCTCCCATTTGGTCTATCCTTAGCCCCCCGCAGTATTTACCAAATGCCTGGCAGTGGTGGCGGCCCACCTACGTACCAAGGGAGTGCAGGTTTTCCCATACCTGAACGACTGGCTCCTGGCGGCCTCATCCAGGGAGGAACTCCTGTGTTTCCTTCCCTTACCCAGCAGGTTTTGCCTGCCTGGGTATTACCATCAACCATTCCAAGTCTCATCTGGACCCATCCCAGAGGCTACAGTTTATTGGGTGATCTCGATCGACCATGGGCAAGGCCTTCCTGCCTCCGGACAGGGTGTCCACCCTTCAGACCCAAATAAGTCTGTTGTCCGACCGCAGGATGGTCTCTGCGAGGTCGGTCCTTCGCCTTCTCTGGCTCATGGCGGCTGCTATCCTGACGGTACCTTGCGCTCAACTCCACATGAGGATCTCTCGGTGGACTCTACGCTATCAATGGGATCAGCTAGTGGACGACCTAGATCACTCAGTTCTGATCTCCTCGCCGATGATGCGAGATTTGCAGTGGTGGATGGTTCAAGAGAACCTGTTTCGGGAGTTTTTCGTTCATCCTCCCCCCTCCCAGACTCTAACCACAGACGCCTCAGGCGAAGGTTGGGGAGCCCATCTAAGCCCTCATTGGACCCAGGGCTCCTGGTCCAAGCTAGAACAAGCTCTCCACATCAATGTGCTCGAGCTTCGAGCAGTGTTGTGCGCTCTCCAAGCCCTTCACCAATGCATCCTTCCTGGCCACCTAGCCATCCAGACGGACAACATGTGCGTGGTGTGGTACATCAGCAAGCAGGGAGGGACTCTGTCCTACCCTCTATGCAAGGAGGCAGTGAGGGTTTGGGATTGGGCAACACAACACAACCTTCACCTCACGGCAGTTCACGTTCCGGGAGTCGACAACACCCTGGCCGACAAACTAAGTCGCTCTTCTGCTGTGACTCACGAGTGGGAACTGGATCAAGGGGTCCTAGACTATATATTCCAACTTTGGGGAACACCACAGGTCGACCTGTTTGCATCCCCCCTAAACGCAAAACTTCCCATCTTCTCGCCCGCTCGTTCCAGAGCGAGCCGCTTTTTGGAGCGATGCTGTCTCGAGACTGGAAGGACAGATTCGTCTATGCCTTTTCCCCCGATTCCACTTATCCCAAGAGTCCTGCAGAAACTAGCTTCAGAAGGAGCAAGAATGATTCTGATCGCTCCTTTCTGGCCCAGCTAAATCTGGTTCTCTCTTCTACAACAATATTCAGAGGATCCTCCTCTTCCTCTTCCTCTATCTCGAGATTTGACCCAGGATCAGGGGACCCTGGTCCATCCAGGCCTCAAATCCCTTCAACTGCATGCATGGCTCCTGCAGACCTAGCCCAATCCCGTTTTGGAGTGTCCCCCAAAGTGGCAGAGGTTTTAGTGGAGGCCAGAAAACCCTCCACCAGATCCACTTATGCCATGAAGTGGAAAAGATTCACTATTTGGGCTGCTTCCAAGAACGTGGAACCTTTCTCCTGTTCAGCAGGGCTTCTGCTGGAGTATCTACGTCATCTGTTTGACCTGGGTCTCGGCCATTCCTCTCTGAAGGTACACATGGCTGCCATTTCGGCTTATGTTCCTTTCGCAGACCAGGCTTTTGCTCAACTGGGGGTCTCCAAGACCTTTCTCAGAGGGGTCCTCCATCTGAGCTGCTCCCCCTTAGGACTTGAACTTTGTTCTCGAGAAACTTACTCTCCTTCCCTTCGAACGTGCAGCTTCTGCAGATTTGAAGTTCCTTTCGTGGAAAACTCTCTTCTTGGTGACCATTACTTCGGCTCGGAGAATCTCTGAGCTCCAGGCCCTGATGTGTAAAGTCCCGTACTTGATTTTTTCACAAGGAACGAGCTGCTCTTTGCACGAATCCTAAGTTTCTTCCTAAAGTAGTAGCCGAGTCTACCCTAAATCAGTCCATAGAGTTACCTGCCTTTTTTACGCAGTACTCTAATTAAGGGGAGTATTTACTCCATACTATGGATATTCACCAGATTCTGAGATACACACCAACAGGACTAAGGATCTCAGAAAGACTGATCAGTTGTTCGTCCCTTTTGCTCACAAAAGGGAAGGCAATGCTGTTTCCAAGCAATGCCTGTCTAAGTGGTTGGCTCATTGCATCACTTTCTGTTATGACAAATAACAAGACCCACCCGGGTCAAGTCAGAGGCCACTCCACTAGAGGTGTGGCTGCCTCTGCGGCTTGTTTCAAGAATGTGTCTGCGGCAGACATCTGCGCTGCCGCCACCTGGACTTCCGTCCACACCTTTACGAAACACTACAGTTTGGATGTTGCCTCTCCCCGTAGAGCAGGCTTCAGGCTGGCTGTTTTGCAAGGCGTCCTATCTTGAGACTTGCATAACCAGAACTATCTTTTGGAGTAGTTTTCCTCCTCCCGTGCCTCTTTGTTCCAGACTGCTTGGGATTCAGTCCTATATGTAATTACCTACTGCAAGAGCCCTCTCGAGTAAGATAGTACAGTTACGTAAGCATCACAACGTACCAGTAGATCTTCGAGAGGTTCTTGCGTAGATAATACCTTTTCGCCTCCATCCCCTAAGCTTTTTCAGCTCCTTTTCCATTGAGGGAAACATCCGCTTCTCTCTTGTCTGGCGTCTTTTGGCCTGTGGCGGGAAAGAACTGGAAGGCTGGGCGTCCGGGACCGCCCCTTTATACTGACGTCTCCTGACGCCGGTCACCTGACATGGGTGCGGTCCCTCGCCAGGGACTGCTAGCTAGAAATTTTTCCATGGGGTCCTGCCGGCGTCAGTCCTATATGTAATTACCTACTGCAAGAGCCTCTCTCGAAGATCTACTGTTGCAGTAAGTTCTTACATAACTGTACTTTCTTTAGCCCAGGCACCTTCTCCCCCTCCTGCCGAGGTGAGTGGGTAGCCGGGGGGTAGCCTCTCGAGGCATCAGTTGTTGCCTTGCCTAGCCGATAAGACGCTCCTCGACTCCGTCTAAGGGTGCATGGCTCCAGCCGATCAGGCTAGCGGCAGTCTTCCAACCACTAGTAGCCTGGCGCGGTCCGTTCAGTCTGACTATGGCTCCTCAGTCACCCGCCTGGATCGCTCCACTCTTCGGGCTTCAGTTTGGCCACCGATGCTGGACAGTTTTATCGGCAGTGACTCATCGTACCCCTGGATCATTCACCCCAGGGACTTCCCACCCAATCCTCTGTTTTTCCTTCCAGCAGGATCTCCCTCGGAATTGCTGTTGGGGCTCCTTCCGGACCCCCCCCCTCGCCAGGCCTCCGCCATTCCCGGGCATAAGTCCTTTGCCGGTTGGGGATCTTTCCATGGAGCCTTCTCCCTCAGGACCTTCAGGGTCCTCCCAGATCCCGCGCCTCCTAGAGGCGCCATGACACCTCCCCAGCAGGACCAGATCCTCTGAGCGGGTTTCCAGGTCCAGAACCCATTGTCCCACCTCCAGGTGGCCCACAGTCTACTCCACAGTATCCGATGCTGGGCCATGTGCCCCCGCCGCCGGGGTACCCTGGGTACTCTTACTATCCTCAAATGGTTTATCACTACCCAGCTTGGCCTCAGTACCCAGGCTACCCTAACTTCCAGCCTCCTCCTCCGCCACCCCCAGCACCAGACCGTGACTCTGCCCCCCAATGGTGGCAGGAGGCCAGAACTCTGCTACTGTCTGAGCTCAGGCAGTCTGTGGGGGACGTTCCCCTACCCAGGGCGCCCCCTCCCACCGGCAGAGCCTCTGGTTCTTTAGCTGTGGGATCTGCTGGGTGAATCCTCCCATCCCCAGTGACTCCGAGACCCCCAGCATGGAGTCCAACTCCGAACCTTCGGACCCCAGATCTCCTGTTGAGGTCCCTCCTAAGGAGTCCCGCAGGTCTCCTCCAGAAGACCCTTCCTTCGGAGACCTCTTGCACTCAATACAGGCAGCTGGAGGCTGGCCTTCGAAAGAGGTGGATCTGCAACAAAAAAAAGACTGGCGGAGCAGCTGGATCTTGCTAAGTCTTATCTATCCCCATCCCCACCATGGATGGGACACCATGAGGATTTGGTGACCACGATATGGCAACAGCCGTCCTCCATACCAGCGGTCTCCAGAAAGGCAAACTGGACTTATTATTCCCCAGAAGAGATTAAGCATCTTAACACCCATCCATCCAAAGGCTGACTCCATAGTAATCACTGCCGCTCACGACCAGTCAGACCAACCAAAACACCGGAGTTCTTAGTCTCCAGAGAAGGACTCTCATCAATTAGACCAGTTCGGATGAAAGATCTACTCTTTTTCCTCTTGTGGTGTTGGATCCCTCAACTATGAGCACATGGTTGCTTTCCAGAAAGCTTCACTTTCAGAGCTGGAAAGGGACCTCCTTGAGGTTCAGGATGAAAACCTTAGGAAGAAGCTCCTGGACAAGGTCAGTATGGGCAGTCCTCGTGTTGTCACATGCTCAGAGCAATGTACAACTCTGTGGATTCAGTGGCTAGAGTGGCAGCCACGGGGATCTGTCTCCGCCAGCTCTCCTGGCTCTGGATAGCAGGCCTGGCACAGGATGTACAGTCTTCCCTTTTGGTCGCCCCTTTTAGGGGTTCCGTCCTCTTTGGGGGCGATGCCAAAGATATCACAGGACTGCAAGTGCGTGGACACTCCTTAAGATGTATGCTCTATGTACAAGACTGGTCAGAAAAAGCAGCCCTTTCGCCGCCAAAGAAGGTGGAATAAGAACCAGGCTAAGCGTCGGAAGAAGACACACCCCTGGCTCAGGAGCCCAGACCCCACAGGTTAAGTTCCCCAAACCAGCCTTGGGTGCTAAAGCTTCCCTCCCCTCTGCATTCTGACTCCTTTCCCCTCCTTCCGCTCCCTCCCTTAAGTCAGGAGGGAGGTTCGTCCACCACCCGGAGGGTTGGAGGTATGTCACCGCAGAGTCTTGGGTGCTTCAGCTTATCCAGCGGGGTCACGCGATCGAGTTCCTCGAGATCCCAGCCCCTCTGCCGCCGGGACGGTCTTTCTTTCCATGGAATCGGGTCCCCTTTGTCTCTCAAGAGATCCAGGCACTTCTTCTTCTAAAGAAGGCCATAGAACCAGTCCCTCCAGTCCAGATAGGAAGGGGATTTTACTCCCACTTCTTCCTAGTCCCAAAGAAAACGGGCAACCTGAGACCAATCCTGGACCTCCACACACTAAATATCTTCGTTGAGTACAAGAAGTTTCGTATGTCGACTCTTCAGGGGGTCCTCCTCCCGCTCCATCCAAACTCCTGGATATGCAGGATGCCTACCTCCACATCCCTGTCCTCCCGGCCCACCGCCGCTTCCTCCTTTTTTGTTTTTATGGAGGACCACTTCCAGTTTCGGGTGCTCCCATTTGGCCTTTCTTCGGCCCCTCGGGTGTTCACGAAATGTCTAGCGGTGGTAGCGTCATTCTTGCGCTGCCAGGGCATTTGTCTTCCCGTTCCTGGACGACTGGCTTCTGGCAGCACCCTCTCCTACCAGCCTGAAAGAGTCCCTCTCTTTCACTCTGAACTTGTTCTCACTTCTGGGTAGCACGGTCAATTTCCCCAAGTCACAGCTAGTACCATCTCAATGTCTCCAGTTCATTGGAGCCGTACTAGATACAGTTCAGAACAAGGCATTTCTGCTATCAGATTGAGCCGAGACTTGAGTTACTCAGGCTACTCTTGTGGCCCAGGCTCGATAGATCCCAGCACATGCTGTGTTCTGTCTTTTGGGACTGATGGCGGCGGCCATTTCAACAGTACCCCTGGCCAGACTCCACATGAGGGTCATCCAATGGTCTCTGAGTCCAGTGGGATCAGAAGACTGACAATATGAACCAAAAAGTCATGATCTCCAGCAGCCTACAGAGATATTCCCTGGTGGCAGGATCTCTCCAACCTTTCGAGGGGAACACTGTTTCATTCCCCTATCCCAACCCAAATCCTCACCATGGACACCTCAGACTTGGGCTGGGGAGCCCATCTGGGGGTACACAAGACATAGGGGTCTTGGTCCAACCAGGAGTTTATGCTCCACATCGGTGTTCTGGAGACCAGGGCGGTTCTTTGCGCTCTCCAGGTGTTCCAGTCCCTCCTGGTACCAGGATCACTTCTGGTCCAGATGGACAACATGTCCACAGTCTGGTACATCAACAAACGGGGAGGAACCCGGGTCATACCCTCTTCAGAGAAGCAATGAGGGTCTGATACTGGGGCGATCTAGCACATCCTTTTCTTGACAGCAGTCCACGTCCCAGGCGTAAGCAATGTCCTGGCGGACGGTCTCAGTCGATCAGTGGCCAGGGCCCACAAGTGGGAGCTAAAGTCGGTGGTGGTCGAAGAACTCTTTCTGTGATGGGGTCAACCAGAGAGATCTGTTTGCCTCCCCATTCAACGCAAAACTCTCCAACTTTTGCTTGCTCGTTCCTGGGCATAGTGCTTTTTGTCGAGACTCTCTCTCTCTCTCGGACTGGGATGTTTCTCTACACCTTTCCTTTCATTCAGAAGGTTCTGGTGAAACTTCAGCAGGCAGGAGCTCATATGATCCTTATCGCTCCTCTCTGGCCACACCAGATTTGGTATCCTCGTTTCTAACAGCTGGCACTGGAACCTCCATTCTCTTTGCCGTTTTCTCAGGGCCTTCTGACACAGGAGCAGGGCACCCTGGTGCACCTGAGCTTTCAGTCTCTCCACCTTCATTTGTGGCGTCTGTGGACATAGCAGTTCCACGCTATGGTGTCCCCTCGCAGGTTGCACATATCTTAGTAGAAGCCAGAAAATCCTCTACTAGATTCACTTATGCCATGAAGTGGAAAAGATTTTCGATCTGGGACCCATTTTCGTGCTCTGCGGCCCAGGTGTTAGAGTAACTCGCACATTTCTCTGAGGTGGGCCTTAGCCACTCTTCCGTTAAGGTTCATCTCTCTGCGGTGTCTGCTTACCACCTCCTGGTGGAGGGTACGACCTTGGCTCTGGAGGTTGCCAAAACCTTTCTGAAAGGCATCCTTCACTTGAAACCTCCGATCCGGAATCCCTGTCGTCTCCTCCCCCCCCCGACCTGAATTTCATGCTCGAGAAGCTGACTTAACCCCCGCTTGAACCAGCTTCTACTTGACTTTGCGCTGCTCTCCTGGAAAACTTTTTTTTTAGTCGCAGTGACTTCTGCCAGATGGGTCTCTGAGCTCCAGGCTTTTGTCTGTAAGGAACCCTATTTAATTTTTCATAGGGACAGAGTAGTCCTTTGGACTAACCCTTCCTTTCTCCCCAAAGTGGTATCAGAAACAACTCTGAATTGGAGCGTGGAATTACCAGTATACTATCCCCAGCATTCCAACAGGGGGGAATACCTTCTGCACACCTTAGATGTGCACTGGATTCTGAGGTACTACACGAACCGGACTAAAGAGGTTCGTAAATGTAACCAACTCTTTGTAGTCTTTGCTTCCCAGTGCCAGGACAAGGCTATCTCCAAACAAACCATCTCTAGATGGTTAGCCAACTGCATCCACTTTTCTTGCACGAAATATGGGAAGTCCCTTCTGGGGCAGTCAAAGGTCACTCCATCCGCAGCATGGCTACCTCTACTGCCTTTTTCAGGAATGTGTCTACTGCAGAGATCTGTGCAGCAGCCACATGGTAGTCTGTTCACACTTTCACTAAGCATTACAGTCTGGACATTGCCTCTAGGCGCAGAACCGGCTTTGGTCTTGCAGTTTTGCAAGGCCTGCTGTCATGATTCCCTATGGTGACTTCTCCTCCTCCCAGATGCACCTCAGCATTAGTTATTTTGGGGACTGCTTGGTATTCAGTCCTATATGTGAAGACCTACTGCAGGAACCCTCTCGAAGTAAGATATTGCAGTTATGTAAGAACTTACGTAACAGTAGATCTTAGAGAGAGGTTCCTGCAGTAGGTCTAGTTTCCCTCTCGCCTCCCCCCCAGCTCCTGGATGTTTTTTTATTTTTCATCCTTCCTAGCCCTTGGGTCTAGAGAGGAAGCAGGGTCCTTAGGAGTCTTTATTCCTATCTTATTCTTACCTTTTCTATAGGTCTCTGGTGGAAAAGAACTGGAGAGTGGGTGTGGGACCGCCCCTTTTATAGTGTGGCTGATGTCGCGTCACCTGACGTCGGGGGCAGTCCCTGCTGATTGCTATCTACAAGCTTGCTTTTCGGACCTGATGCCAGGGGGTGCAGTCCTATATGTGAAGACCTACTGCAAGAACCTCTCTCAAATCTACTGTTACGGTAAGTTCTTGCGTAACTGCAATATCCCTGCATTCAAACTCTTCATAACTGGGACAGGGTCCTATTCAACCCTGTCACAAGTATACAATACTGTATAACTAATACCTAGCTACGAGAGGCCACCCACCTGGTCAGATAGACAAAATGTTGACCCGGGTCATTTACTTGTCCACTTCAACCTGCAGTGTTACTGAACTTCTGTTGTAATATTAGTACCTTGTTGGATTTTGTCCATTTACTTTCCATGCCAGAATCTTTTCAACTCCTTAGATACAGCAATGAGTACAAAATACCACATTCTAGATAGCTATCAGTGACTAGAAAGAGCTCTACGATCTACATTTTCTGACAGTAAATGTAATTTGACTCTTTGTGAGGACTGGGAGAAGAACTGCCCCTTGGGCGGCAGTTCTACACCTGACTTTTGGTCATTCTCCTGTCACCTCCACTGTACACTACTTACTTATTACCTGCCAGCAGAAACAGGCCACATTGTATATCAAGTCTGTTCGAGTGTGCAACTCGCACCCCACTTTCTGCAGCTGCCCCATCCCAGTCTGGTCAGCCGGCAGAGACACCAGTCGACACGGTCGAGATTTTTTTTCGACCTGCCGGACAGGCTATCTACTGGAGAAGCCGACGACCCTTCTTCGCTGGTTCCCCGGTGGAAACCGAGGACTTTCCTGCACCTCCTGTGCTGGAGTCCCCGGTTAAGGTTCCCGAGCCGAGGGTGGAATGGGTTTCCCCCGCTCCCTCCCAGACCCACCCTCGGAAACTCCGGTCTCAGACCTCTTCGATCCCGCCGATCCTGGCGGCGCCGCTCATCCCTAGTTTTCTTCCTCCTCGGAGGAAAGGCTTCGGCGCAGATTGCATAGACGCTACGAGGACTTGATGTGGCAGCAACTCCTTCTGACCGGGAACAATTTTAAGTGGCTGTCACCTGAGCAGCCGAAACAACCCCTAGTGGTCATCGAGGAGCCGAAGCCGGCGCCGGTTGTTCGGCCGAAACCAGCTGTGACACCCATCGTGGTGGAACCCCCCGCCTCCACAACCAAAAACTGGGGCCCGACCAAGGATTCTCGGTTGGGTCATGGGTTGCCCCATTGGTTGTCTGACACCCTCACTCCCAATCGCCCTCTGCAGGTGGAGGGTGGCTCAGGCCCTCGGCAGCTGTTTGCAGACTCCTCTGAGTCTGACTCTTCTCTGTTCTCCAGGCCTCTCGACCTGGAGTCCTCTGGGGGACAGTCGGTGGATGATATCCCATCCTCGTTCATGGGATTACTTCGGCTCATCTCACAGTCTGCTGGGATGAAGCTCGAATCCGTGTCAAAGCAGGCAGAGTATCCCCTCACGGAGTTACTGGACCAAGGTGATTCTCCTATAGAGGCATTTCCTGTGGCCGAAGCCATTGTCGGCCCGGCCCTGGAGTTATGGCAGCGGCTGGCTTCTTGTCCAGCTCCCTCGGCCAGGAGGTATTCCGTTCCCACCGGCTCACTCTCCGGATTCTCGGAGCACCCCTCTGCGGAGGGGTTGACAGACAGTGTTTTCCGGCGCTCCGGAAACACTCGGGACGTGGACAAGCCGCCGGATAGACTACAAGAAACTGGACTACTCCGGGAGTAAAGTTTACGCTGCGTCCTCCTTAGGCCTTCGTCAGGCCAGTTCAGCCATACTGATGGCACACTTTTCCCACGCCCTTTTGGGCTCCCTGGATGAGGTGATTCCTCATCTCCTGGCTGACCTCCAGACTACGGTCAAGCAGGTGCAGGATCAGGGAAGGGCGGTGGCAAAGTAACAGCTCCAAACTGCTCTCGACATTGGAGACTCTTGTGCCCGGTCAGTAGCGACCGCAGTGGCCATGTGCCGTAGAGCTTGGCTGCAGATACCCAGCACAAGCTGGCAAACGTTCCCTTCCTGGGTACAGACTTGTTCAGTCCCAGGGTGGAGGGTCACTTGCAGAGGATCGAAGTCCAATGCCACCTTGGACTCGGTCACGTCTGCCCAGAAGGACAAAGGCCACCAGCAGCATCGTAAGCCCTTTCGGCCTTCTGCCCCTGCGGCACGGCCAGCAGGCACGCACTTGGCACCCCAAAGCCAAGCCTGCAGCTTCCTCCAGCAGGAGGTCCCTCGACCAGTCCTTCCTCCAAGCCTGCCCAGTGACGGGTTGAGGGGTGTCTTCCCCCCCAGCCTCGTCACTCCTCCCCTGGGTTCCCCCGTGGGGGGACGGCTCCGCCACTTCCTTTCCGCCTGGTCCGCTATCACCACGGACCACTGTGTTGGAAGTGGTAGGGAAAGGTCTGCCTCTGGAATTCAAGCAGACCACATCCTATCGGGCTGTCTCCACACGGGGGACTATTGCTCGGCTCCTCCAGAAGGAGGTGATCAGGGAGGTAGCGGATCCTCCACCAGACCCAGGGTTTGTGTCCAGGTATTTCCTGATCCCAAAACGGATGGGGGGCTGGCGCCCCATTCTAGACCTACACAACCTAAACAAGTTCCTAAGGTCTCGTACCTTCAGGATGGTCACTCTGGCTCAGATCATTCCATCCTTGGAACGAGGCGTGTGGTTCTGTTCACTGGACCTCCAGGACGCATTCTTTCACGTCCCAATCAGTCCGTCCCACCAGCGATTCCTTCGCTTCAGAGCAGAGGGGTCCCTTTACGAGTTCCGGCCCATGCCCTTCGGCCTTTCTCCAGCTCCCAGAGTCTTCATCAAATGCATGGCAGTGGTGACAGCATTCCTGCGGCGCCGAAGGGTGCAGTGTACCCTTACCTGGACGACTGGCTGATTGCAGTCCCCTCCAAGCTGGAGGTGGAGCGGTCCAGGGATCTGGCCCTCCAGGTCTGCTCTCAGATTGGCCTCCTCATCAACGGGGCCAAATCGGAACTCGTGCCACGCCAGGTGATTCAGTTCATCAGGTCAGAGTTCGACTCTCTTCGAGCCAGAGCATGGCTCCCGGCGGACAGGACCGAGGTGTTCTCCTTTGCCCAGTCATTTCTGGTTGGGTAATTGCGCCCTGCCCAGGACTTCCTGGGCCTCGTGGCGGCCTGCACCAGCGTGGTCCATTGGGCCCACTGGAACATGTGTCCCCTTCAGTGGGGACTGGCCTGCCAATGGTCACAGCACTCTGGTCCTCTGGACCAGCCTGTGTCGGTGACCCAAGAGATGTGGAACGCTCTCCGGTGGTGGATCATTCCAGCTCGTCTGCAGGAGGGCATCCCGTTTGTCCACCCTGAGCCGACTGTCATTCTAACGACTGATGCCTCTCTGATGGGTTGGGGTGCCCATCTGGGGGAACACAGATCGCGTGGCCTCTGGTCCCCTCAGGAGTCTCGATGCCACATCAACCTGCTGGAGCTTCGAGCGGTCCGACTAGCCCTCACTGCCTTCGCTCCGTTAGTACGGAGTCGAGTGGCCCAGGTCCAGACAGAAAATACCACGACCATGTACTACCTAAACCGTCAGGGCGGGGTGCACTCCTTGCTCCTTTGCAAGGAAGCTCTCCGCACTTGGTCCCTCGTGAGCAGACTGGAGGCGGATCTCCTAGCCATCCATGTGGCAGGAGCCTCCAACACTCTGGCCGATGCCCTAAGCCGGATAGGTGCTGCATCTCACGAGTGGTCTCTCCTGCCGGAGGTAGTACACAATCTGTTCTCCCACTGGGGCACTCCTCAGGTGGACCTGTTTGCCTCCAGAGAGAATGCGAAGCCGAGGTTTTCATGCCTGCCCCCCTCAGCAGGGCTCTCTGCAGGGGATGCCTTCTCGAGGCCGTGGACCCCGGGCCTCTTCTACGCCCTTCCCCATTTCCCTTGATCCACAAGGTGCTTCTCAAGGCGAGGAGGGACAAGGTGCAGGTGATTCTGGTAGCCCCAGACTGGCCCTGCCAGTTCTGGTATCCAAATCTCCTCGGCCTCAGCTCCAGGCTCCCGAGGCGGCTTCCAGCCTGCCTGAACCTGATCTCCGTCAATCAGGGGAAGGTACTCCACCCAGAACTTCAATCCCTGCACCTGACGGCCTGGTTCCTGAGCGGCTAGAGTTCTAGGCCTTGGGTCTTTCTGACGAGGTCCTCAACGTTGAGGCATCCCATAAGGAGTTGACCAGAAAATGCTATGCCTTCTAATGGAAGAGATTCTCCATTTGGTGTCAGGATAAGGGGTTGGACCCTTCCTCCTGCTCCTTGGCCAGCATTCTGGACTACCTATGGTCCCTTTCTCAGCAAGGGCTTTGGTCGACCACCCATAAGGTGCACCCATAGCATGCATCTCTGCTTACGGGCGTGGGCGAGAAGCATCGGTAAGCGCAGAAGAAGGTAGTCGGGCACTTTTTCAAAGGCCTTGATCACATCATCCTCCGGGCGAGAACCCCACCGTGATCTACTACTGGTATTGGCTCAGCCTGGGGCAAGCTATCTGAACCGATGCACAGGTGTGACATCTCTCACCTGTTGTGGAAGACCGCCTTCTTGGTGGCTATCACGTTAGCCAGAAGGATGGGAGAACTCCAGGCACTTTCCATCGAGTTTCCTTATCTGGTCTTCCACAGGGACAAGGCTGTCCTGCGACCCCCACCCGAAATTCCTTCTGAAGATGGTGTCTGAGTTTCACCTTAACCAGGTGTTGACTCTGCCAGTGTTCTACCCCAATCACACTTCGGAGGCCAAATTTAGGCACCATACTTGGACCCTAGAAGAGCACTCTCTTATTACAAGGAGCGAACGGCCGAAGTTTGGGGAGAGGTTCGCCAGCTGTTTGCCACCTACGCTGAAGCTGCACCTGACAGACCAGCAGCAAGGCAGACGATAGGCAGGTGGATCACCTCCTGCATAGATCTCTGCTGTAGGTTGGCGGGCATGGAGCCTCCCAGAGGGATAAGAGCTCATTCTGCCTGTCATACCGCTGCTTCGGTGGCTGCTTCCAGGGACGTCCCTATCCAGGAAATCTGCAGGACTGCTACCTGGAAGTCGGCACACACCTTCATTACCCACTACCACATCGACCTTGAGTCACGCCGGATGCTGGTTTTGGGACCTCGGTTCTACAGTCCTTATTTCCTAAGTAGGGGGTGTGCGCCTTGCCTCCCTTCTCCCGGAGAACTGCTACGAGTCTGCCAGTAAGTGTGGCTAGAACAACATTTCCATGTCCCTAGAAATACAGGTTACTCACCTGTAACAGGAGTTCTAGGAATGGTATATGTTCATTCACACAACCCACCCGACCTCCCCAGCTTCGACGCACAACCTGGCTTCCAGTGGGCTAGATCTGGCGTCATAGGGCGGAGCTGAGAGTTTTACCACCTGGGTGGGTGGGAGGAGCCAGCTTGAAGACCTTCCGGCAAGATTTAAGGTGGCAAGGAACCTGCTAGTAAGTATGGATGAACATATACCATTCCTAGAACTCCTGTTACAGGTGAGTAACCTGTATATTGCGCCCGTTTCCAACCAGGAAGTAGATATTATAATAAAATCTCTAAAAACTAATAGTACGCCTGGCATAGACCGTTTAACTGCTGAATTTTACATCTGGTTGTGGGGTCAATGCCCAGAAGAATTAGAGAAAGTTTTTTTTTTTTTTTATGCCCTACTGCAAAATAATGCCCCCGAAAGTTAAATCACAGATAGTTGCTCCTCTTTTTAAAAAGGAGATAGAAAATACTAAAGATTATCGCTTTTAAGAGATTATACATCCCTTTCAAACCTGTGATCCCAAAAAGGAAAATAACGGATAACTTAATCCTATTAAGGGAAACTATAGAACAGTCAAAACAGTTGTAAAACATATGTTTGGATCAGTCACAGGCTTTTGATTAAAATATATCATGAATATTTATGGTTGTGTTTAGAGAATTATGGTATACCCTCTCAATTTATGACCTGGTTAAGAATGTGTTATACAACCACTACTATCTTTCCACTGCTACATGGCTTTTTTGGAATTAACAGAAAGGTGAACGGGTGGGGTGGGGGTAAGGCAAGCCCTCTCCGTCCTGTTCTCTACATTTTAACTCTAAACCCTGTTATTAGGCAGATTAACGTCTCCCATAATTAAAGGTATACAGATTAACAATATACCGCCAGTAAAGCTGTGTGTATGTAGACGTTGTGGTTTTAACTGTTCTAGACCAAGCCGCAGAAGCTATGAAACTTCTATCGGACTTTTCCAAGGTCACTGGGGCAGAAATAAATTTAAATAAATTTTTGCTTAGCAACAGGCACAGAGGATCAAACTGAAACATCGTTCCAGGGGGATCCCAGTGGTATATGAACCCCAAAGAATTTTAGGGATCCTTTTTGGACCCGGTGATGTGGCTGAATTAAATCTGAATAACAAAATAGAAATACCCGAGAAGAGTCATGCAGTGGAATAAATGGAACATGGGAAATTGAAACACAGCTACATCAAAATGTATTTAATTCCAATTTTCTTCTGTCTTAGCCACGTATTCCCAATTTCAAAACAAAAAAACGAAAATTCTTGGACTCTTCTTCTCCCCTTCCCCAATGCATGTGGGGAAACTGTTGAAACCCTGTTAAAAGGGGTATTTATTTGGATAAGAAAAAAGGAGACCTAGATATAAATAATCCCATTGTATTTTTCTTTAGCATTTACTTGTTTACGAATTTTGTCCCCGTTTTGAAATCTGTGAATGCGCTTTGGGTCAGTTGTCTGCAGAAAAAAAACTCCAGCCTCTATTAGACGAGTGGACAGATGATGCCACACTCCCATAGACACTAAAAATCCATAAATTCCCCCCAACATCAAAAATGAGATCGATCAAATTAAACTATGCAAATCATACACACTTTCTATTCTTATACAGGACTATTTGTTTACACCCAAGTCGTTGATGGAGATTTTTTATATCCGAACCTTTTGAGGGCAGAAGTGAATCTGAAATTAAAAATGTGCCATATGATAATGGAGAAACAAATTCCACCTAAACTATGGGATATAGTATGGTTGGGAGCTCATGAAAAATTTGAACATCAAAAACAACTTAAAGCATAAAGAAACATACAGATATTGCCCCAGAATATGCTGTACAACTGTTATTAGAAACAATAACCACATCTATTTTTTGACTGTCCATACATTGTAGAGTTTTGGAAGTTAGTGGAGTCTCCTTGGGGCACAGTACCCTTCACATACTTGACTTATTTCGGATCATTGGAAAAAACTAAATACAGGAAGTATACTCGCCCTGTTTGCAGTTATGAAATGTTGGATCTGACAAAGCAGATGCCGATTTTCCATACAACAGGTTGTTTCACAACTGTTTATTATAAAAGAAGACTTGGATAAACATTAAGTATGAATGAAAGAATACTTCACAGGTTAGATTTTTAGTTAATGGAAAGACTTCCCCATGGTATAATGTTTTTATATTAAAAATTTCCAAAAGTTAACACCCTGAGTTACTGGTCTAAAATTAGAATACGAGTTGAAATCGATGTGATTTTTGTCAAAAAATTGAGGAACGAAATTAAAAAAACAGAGGTTATATAGGGTTTTACTGTATGAAATATGTAAGATAGGCCTTGAGATATCCATTGCCATTACTTATGGTTACTATTGTTGATTAATAACAGATACTTGTGACCGGCTTATTTTCTCTTTGATTTTTTTAATTTTATTATTTAAAAAAAAAAAATATGAAGTGAATATTGTTAGTCCCTTTTTGATTTTGTATTTTATGTTTTAAGTTCTCTTCTATTTTTATCTTACTATTATTTGTACCTGTATACATTTTGCAGTTGGAAAAATAAAAATTCCCCTACTCTTTTCGACAAGTGCTATGGTGTCTTTAACATCCACCTGCACTACCATCAGGACAGACAGATGGGACCTCAGTTTAATGTCTCGTCCAAAAGACTGCTCCTCAGAAGTGCAGCACCCCCCAATGCTGCACTACAGTGTCAGTATTGGGATATTAACCCAAATGCCAGGTGTGGGAATTGAACCCACAGCCCTCTGATCTCCTGGCCTCAGAGGAAAGTGTGCGACCTGCTGAGCCACTGGCACTGCCTGACAGTACACTGAACTGATGCATTAACATTATGATCCGCTACAGAGCCATCCTGCAAATGTATTAGTTGCTGACTTTCTACATGTAAAATGTTGTTTATTGAGCCTTACACAGTTTTTGAATTGCAGATAGTATTTCATAAAACCTTATTTCGGAATGTGGCATTGAAGCACAACTTGGGGTGCAGTTATGGAATTTGACGGGGATGCATCATTTCAGAATGTGGTTGGGACGCATAATTTTAGAATGTGGCTAGGATACATAAAGTTGGAATATGTTGCACAATTTTGAAATGTGGGTACGTACAATTCTGGAATGTGGCAGGGACAAGCGATTTCTGAATAAATGGTGTATCCTGTCATATTCCGACTGTGTGCATCCCCACTATATTCCGAAATTAGCAGTCCCCACCAGGTTCCTCAGTGTGTGCCCCTGTCGCATTGAGACTGTCCCACCACATTTTGAGATGGCACATCCCTGTCACATTCTGAGATGGGCTCCCCCAACATTTTAAAATTGTGCCCCATTCTTTGCCTTGGTTCAGTGCTGCATTCCAAAACCACCTTCTGACATGTTCTAAAGTACAGTGCCATACATCTGAGCATTCTGGAAACGCAAGCACTCCAGCCAACCCTATGTCCTTTTTTTATAAAGCATTACTGTAGCTACAGATCCTACTTCGAGAGGGCTCTTGCAGTAGGTAATTACATATAGGACTGATGCCGGCAAGCGGCAGGACCCCACGGAACAATTTCTAGCTAGCAGTCTCTGGCGGGGGACTGCCACCACGTCAGGTGACCGACAAAGGTCCCAGGGACAGGCCCTCCTCAAGACACCGGCTACACAAACTCAAATGGGTGGGCGGGACTTTGCTGCATTCCCTCCCAGACTGTGGAACTCCTTCCCTGCTCAGGTCCGTGCCGCGCACTTATAGATGTGTCTCCGTTCCTCCCTATGGAACCATCTCAAACTTGCCTCAGCCTGTGGCTGCCCCAAACCCCCCGTGAATTGATCCATGAAAGCATTCTTCTGCTCTGGAGCTACTCCTGGACAAAAGACCAGACTCCAAGAGGTTGGTAAGCTGTATGGTGTCACACCTGAAGGATTTAGATACTGTGCCCCTGGAACTGCTCTTGGCTTCCATAAGGTGTTTGTTAATGTGTGTTGAATCTCTAACATTACTGCTCTCATCTCCCTCAAGGTGTTTAGCTCTTATGTTAATACTGTATAATCTATGCCTTACCATGTTTTGTATGCTGTGTCGAATCTGTATCCTCACATGAACTGTAACATGTCTAATTTGTACAGTGTCGTTGTATGTACCTAAATCTATTATTCCTGTACTCTCCCGGGTCGTACCTGAAAATAGGCAATTGTCTAGTGTACCTACTTGGTTAACAAAAGCTAAATTAATAAATCATGCGGCATCAGTATAAAGGGGCAGTCCCCACGCCCGCCTTCCAGTTCTTTCCCACCGTTAGCTCATGGAAGCGCCTCGCGGTAAAGTTCACTGCTCGTCATTATGTCGTCTGTAGTTCTACCGTTGTTTTTTCTCTTTTAATTCACCTGACTTTGTCAGTTTTTTGGTGGTGTGTGTCGTCCCCTACACACCCTCCGAGCACAAGAATAAGTGCGACTAGTGAGGCGCCCAACTCCCACACAAGGAAGGTCACTCCCAGTGCCTCTTCTGTCTGGGCCCAGATCACCCCACGGAGAAGTGCGAGCATTGCCTGAAGTTCAACGCCGCCACCCGCAGATGGAAGCAGCAGCACCTGGAGGCCCACATCCTTAAAAGAAAATGACCTCAATGGGGAAGGAGTTGAAAAAGCTCAGTCAGGCTTCAACTTCGAGGGCCATCGTAAGAAGAAAGATGAGAAGCACTGGGACCTTGACTCCTTGTCCACCGCGACTTTGGCTGGTGTCGCCGTATTGAAGGTAACGTCCTCCACCCCGGGGGACCGCTCCGCAATGGCAGTCCTGGTGGCTTCCAAAACGGCGTCCGCCCACCCATCTGGCTCGCGCTCGGGCTCTTTGGGTGCCTCCGGGCTAAAGGAGGCCTCCGCTGCCAGTAAGACCGCCACTGCGGCCTACTGGTGTGAGTGGCCCCAGTAAGCCGAACGTCAGGTCCTCTGACGATCGCCCGGAGAAGGCCACCAAGTCGCTCGACCCTTCAGGGCAGCACATGGCCCCTGCTCCGCCCTACCAGACCGCTCCCCCATCGCGGCCTGCCTCGGGCGATGGTTCTGCGGATGTTGGCTCCTCAGATGCCCGCCCGGACTCCGCCGGTAAGTCAGACGTCGGACCTTCTGACGCTCGCGCGGCATCTGAGCCGACGACTGACCACAAGCTGTCCACCATTCCAGGCTCCCCGCAGCCTTTGCTGCCCTCCAGGGACCCAGTGTCTCCTTAGCCTGACCCCGGGGATTTCTCCCCTCCTTCCCTGGGCAATGCCGGGCTTCTTACCACGCTCCTGTCAGGTCTCCCTCCCACTGGGCCGGACGACCTGACGGTTCCCCAGATGCCGGTCCTCCTGTCGCCGGGCGACATCCCTCTTCCTCTCCCATATGCCACCCCCACACCAGGCCTGCCGCCCGCCGGGCTTCCGCTTCCTGGGCCGTCTGCCCTGGCAGACCTGCCAGTTCCTGGTCTGACCCAGTCATATCCGGACGCTGTCATACCCGGGGTCCACAGTATCCGGCGCCTAGTACCAGACGCATGTGTATCCGGACGCTGTAGTACATTAGTGGTCATTACCTAGACGCCGGGTTCCCACTGTCTGGTTATGGATACGTGCTGCTGGTACAGATATGCACAATATCCGCACTCTCTTCCCCACCCCAAGCTGCCGGTGGATTTGAAGGAGACTTCTAGCCTCTGGTGGGCTGAGGCCAAGGTTCAGCTCACCAGGGAGGTGTAGAGTAGTCTCCCGATAACAGTACCAGTTCCGGTGCCCATACATCCGAGACATGAGACTCCCTTCCCTACTCCGGATACCAGAGGCGAGCCCTCCAGTTCCAGGACAGGGCAGGATACACTTCCTAAGGGCTTCCTAAAGGGTCCGCTCCTCCCCCGCACTGGGAGGTGGAGTTTTCTTCCTCCTCTGATGACTCCGATGGTTGTTACAACCTGGACAACGAGCCTCGCTCTCTGGATACGCCCAGGCCGAGGACTCCTTTGAAGTCTCCTCCGGAGGATCCTTCTTTCACGGAGTTGCTGCACAAAATCCAAGAGGTTCATCAGTGGCGCTCCTTGGAGCCGGATCCACAGCGTAAAAAAACTCGCTGCACACCTGGATCTGCCAGGGACCGCTCAGACCTTGGTACCACCCTGGATTGAGCCTCACGCCGGCCTTGTTTCCACTATTTGGAATCAACCGTCGGTGATGGCCCCTCTTCCTAGCAAGTCGGACAGGCTATACCAGGCTCCCGAGGGTGTTGACTCCCTTAATTCTCACTCTCAAGCTGATTTGGTCGTGATTAGTGCCGCTCATGGCCGGTCAGCTAACCCAAAACACTTGAGCTCGTCACCACCTGACAAGGAATCCCGCCTTCTGGACCAGTATGGGAAGAAGGTCTAAACTTCTTCCACTCTGGGTATCAGGGCCCTAAATTATGTCTCATATGGGGGGATTACCAGAAGGCGATTCTTAGTGAGGTGGAATCCAAGTTGGACTCCCTTCCTGAATCTTGGGTGACGCAGAAAGTGGCCGGTCTTGTCCGCTCTGCACGTTCGGCCAGTCGGCACATTCTTCGTGCCACGTACGATGCAGTGGACGCTGCTGGTAGGAGTTTGGCTTTCGCCATGGGTTTACGGCATCATGCCTGGCTCAGTGTGTCAGGATTGGTCCCGGAAGTGCAATCCGCTATCCAGGACGTGCCTTTCAGGGGCTCGGTGCTGTTCGGTGGTAATGTCAAGGAGGACATTACCGATCTGCAGGAGAAGGGGACTGCACTGAAGTCTGTGGACTCCATGTACAAATCCCCTCAGACACAGCGTTTTCCCTTTCGCAGACTTAATCAGCAGAAGGCGAAACCTCGGGGAAAGCGGGCCAATAAACGTCTGGCCCCCCGCCCAAAAAAGCAGCGGGGGGCTTCAGCGGCGACACTGCCTCACACCACCTGACTCCTTTCCTCTCCCACAGCCTCTGGAGTTCCCAGAGGAACCGTTGGGAGGGAGGTCCTCCCTCCATCTTCCGGGCTGGGAGAGGATAACTTCAGACACTTCTGTGCTCCAGCTGATCACAAAAGGACACTCAGTAGAGTTTCTTTGGAAACCTCCTTGAAAACCACCCCCCAGGTCGTTGTACTCACCAGAACATCATCTTCTGGTTCAGGAAGATATTTCCTCCCTTCTCTTGAAGGAGGCGATAGAACCCGTCCCCCTTTCTCTTCAGGGGACGGGGTACTATTCCCATTTCTTCTTGGTCCCAAAGAAGTCAGGAGACATGAGGCCACTTCACGACCTTGGCTCCCTGAACTTATTCATGGAGTACAAAAGGTTTAGGATGCTCTCTCTGCAGGGTCTCCTGCCCCTCCTTCGCCGGTACAGTGGTTATAAGGCTCTGATATGCAGGATGCTTACCTGCATATCTCATTCGCCTCTTCCCACCACAAATACCTCGCTTATGCTCCAGGGGATCACTACCAGTTCAGGCACTCCCATTTGGTCTCTCCTGCACCCGAGTGTTCACCAAATGTCTGTCGGTGGTAGCGGCCTACCTGCATACCCAGGGAGTGCAGGTTTCTCGTACCTGGACGATTGGCTTCTGGCGGCCCTATCCAGGGAGGAACTCATGGGCTTCCTCTCCCTTACCCTACAGGTTTTTGCCTGCTTGGCTATTACCGTCAACCAGACCAAGTCCCACTTGATCCCATCCCAGAGGCTCCAGTTTATCGGGGCGATCCTGGACACTACCTCCAGCATGGCTTTCCTGCCACTGGACAGGGCAGTCACACTCCAGGCTCAGGTCAGCCTGTTGTCCAGCCGCAGGTGGGTCACCGCAAGGTCAGTCCTTCGCCTCCTCTGGCTCATGGCGGCTGCGATTCAGACAGTCCCTCGCGCTCAGCTCCACATGAGAATTTCTCAGTGGACACTTCGTTCTCAGTGAGATCAGCTGGTGGATGACCTAGATCAACTTTTCCTAGTCTCCACTCCTATGGCTCGGGACTTGTAATGGTGGATGGTTCAAGAGAACCTTTGTCTGGGAGTTCCCTTGTCTCCCCCACCCAAAAAAAAGACTGTGACCACGGATGCCTCGGGCAAGGGTTGGGGAGCCCATCTTGGGCTGCACAGGACCCAGGACTCCTGGTCTAAGTTCGAAAAATCCCTCCATCAACGTGCTCGAGCTTCGGGCTGTGCTGTACGCTGTTCAGGTTCTCCATCTACTTCCCGGGCATCTGGTTGTCCAGACGGACATGTGTGTGGTCTGGTACATAAACAGAGAGGAACTCTATCTTACTTTGAGAAACGGCTTTTGCATCAGGTTACACCATTAGGACTGAAGCCGGCAGGTGCCAGGACCCCATGGAAATTTTGTAGCTAGCAGTATTCAGCGGGGACTGCCTCAGACGTCTGTCCCACCACCAACGTCTAGCATGGTACATAAGGAGGTGGTCCCCCAGAATCCCCAGTTCTCTTCCCGCCGTCGACTCGCCAGCATTGGCCTCTCTGTCTCTACCTAGCGCATGACGACTTAGAACTTCAAGAGTTTCCACATAACTAATGTCCTCTCCAACTCCGTCATCTGAGGGACACCTTTCAAAGTGTGCCTGCAGAAAACAGATCCCTTTCAAGGATCCTCATTCTTCCTGCGTGCGGTGCTTAGGCCCGGACCATGACACCAAGGCCTGCACCTTGTGCCAAGGGTTCAACAGCCGCACCAGGATCTGCCGTCAGAAGGCACGTCAGGCTTACCTGTTAGAGGAAAAACTTAGCAGGATGGACAAAGAACCTTCCTCCAGGGGTGATTCTTTTTCCAAGGCCCACAAGCAGCGGGAGAAAGCAAGGTCCAGATCCCCAAGCTGGGCCTCGGACTCCACCTATCAGACAGCTCTCCCTCCAGGGCTCGGTCTCAGCCCCACCCCCCAGTTAGTCTGGGTTTCAGGCAGTTCTTCAGCTCTTCAACCCATCAAGACTTCTAGGCCCTCTGCTTCCTCCACTCCCTCTCGGGCCTCTTCCAAGTCCTCCAAACGCCACAGGTCTTCCTCATCCCCCTGACTCCAGGCCTGTCTCACAGCCTCCCAGGGGCCCGGATCCACCACCCAGGAAGACTTAAGGACTTGACGTCCCTAAGCGGACGACTGACCGAAGTGGTCAGGCGTGCACCGGAGCCAGGACATCGGCTAAGCACCAGACGCCCGGCTGGGCATTCGGACCAGAGTAGTCAGCCAAGCGACCTGACTTCTGCTTCACATTCGCCGCAGCCGAAGTCCGCCCCCAGTCACCGGTGGACACCAGTCGCAGGGATTCCATGGAGGAGGATGACATGACATTGCCTGAAGACCAGGCGGGTGACATGGAGGATGCGGGGCTTCTGAGGGAGCCTTCGCCCACCCCGGAGACACCCGCGGACCTGACCCCGGCGACAGGCCTGTCATTGGGCATGAATTTACAAGAGATAAAGGATCTCTTTATTTTCTGGTGGGACACCATCCGAAAAGATGTAGTCCCAGTAAAACCTCCTCCTCCTTCACCTCCTACGCCCACTCTTCCACCACAGGGGCCAGCAGGATGACCACCATCCCCTAAGGAGCAGACTCCACCTCCTAGGGGCAGATCTAAGGATTGGAGAAGGCCTCCCTCAGGATCCCCATCAGGGTCTCCCAGCCCCAAGCGACCCAGACTTCAGCGGTGTACTCCGTCAGGGGAGGACTCCAGATCGGATACCTCGGAATACTCCAGATCTCCTTCTCCACTCAGCATTCCATCGCCTGACCCACGTGACCTACCTCCGGATGATCCCTCTTTCTCTGAGATCATGAGGCACATCCAGGACAACATGGGATGGGATGCTGAAGACCTCAACCCCGACAGACAGCACCTTGCCCATTATCTTCGGCAGAAAGATCCAAAGCCTGTGGTAGTACCACCCTTGGTGGACACCTTCGCGGACGTCACCAAGGCTGTGTGGAAGCGTCCACACTCCACTCCTGCTGTGCCAAAGAAAGCTGACCACCTTTACAAGGCCCCAAAAGAGGACCATTACTTGGCTCAACAACCTCTGGCTGACTCCCTGGTCATTACGGCCTCACATGACCGGTCCCAAAGACCGCAGCACATGAGTACACAGCCACCGGACCAGGAATCCAAACAGCTGGATGCCCTGGGGAGGCGCATGTATGCGGCTGCTACATGCTGCATCAGGTCTCTGAACTACCTATCTCACATGGTAGTTTCAGAATGCCCTGTGGGAACAGGGCCAGGACCTGGTCGATAAGATGGCGCTCAGAAGGCAGAGCTCCTAAACCTCCTCCGCACCGGGTCTGATGTGGGTACCCAAGTGCTACGAGCTGCATACGATTCTGCGGACTAGTCTGCCAAAGCTGCAGCTTCAGGCATCTATCTCCGGGGATGCTCTTGGCTCCGTGTCTCCGGTTTTACCCCGGACGTACAAAAGAACGTTCTTGACGTCCCTTATAATGGTGAAGTACTTTTTGGTGAACCCTCGGAGAAGGTTATCACCAAACTCCAGGATGCTGGGAAGGCAGTCAGGTCTGTACAGGCCATGTACAGTAGAGGCCTGGTTCCTTTTGTAGGAACCAGAGACGTTTTCACAACCGGCGACAAAGGCAACAGCCACGTTCCGGCCAGCAACAAAGGGGCACTTTTCAACGTAAAGCCCAGGCTAAGTTGTCCCCGGGCAGAGGCCAGCGCTACACAAAACCGGCCCAGCTGCAGGGACTAGTGCTGCCACAGCATGACTTCTTCCCGGCCCCTGCCCCTCCTCTGGATCAGTGGGTGCAAAAGGTCGGGGGTCGCATCGCTCGCCACTTTTTAGGGTGTCAGTCTATTACCACCGACCAGTGGGTTCTCCAGTTGGTCAAGAAAGGCCACTTCATAGAATTTCTCGACCACCCACCATCAAGACCTCCCCTGCTTTCCAGTTACTCAGGTCAGCACGTCCTGCTCATGCAGCAGGAAGTGCTTGCGCTTCTGGGAAAAGATGCTATAGAGCACGTACCATGGAACCAAAAGGGTGCAGGTTACTATTCTAGCTTCTTTCTGGTTTCCAAGAAAACGGGGGACCTCAGTCCAATACTGGACCTCAGCGACCTCAACGTGTCTGTCCTGTACAAACGCTTCCACATGGTGACCCTCCCAGGTCTGATTCCCATGCTCAAGCAGGGCGCTTTTCTAGGGTCTGGACATGCAGGATGCTTACTTGCATTTACCCACAGCTGAAGCGCACAGGAAGTTTCTGCGCTTCGAGTTCCAGGGTCACCATTATCTGGTCCGAGCCCTCCCCATCGGACTGTCATCAGCACCTTGGGTATTCACAAAGTGCATGACAGTAGTAGCGGCGACTCTGAGGAGGCAAGGCCACTACGTGTTCCCCTACATGGACGACTGACTTCTCATGGCGCATTCTCGGGAGGTCCTGATGTCCGCCATTCATTGTACTGTCTCTGTTCGAGGCACTGGGCATCATTATCAATCAAGAGAAATCACGCCTGGTTCAGTTTCGGATTCTGCAACTCATAGGCGCAGTTCTGGACACCATCCAGGGGAAAGCTTTCTACCCCAGGACCAAGCAGAACACATCAGATCCCTCATCAGGGACATACTGGCAAGGAAGACCGTTCCAGCCAGACTGGTCCATTGCCTGCTCGGACACATGGCTGCAGCCATTGCAACGGTCCCGCTAGCCCATCTCCACATGCAGGTGACCCAGTGGATGTTACGGGTCCAATGGGATCAAAGGCAAGACCATTTGCAGCTCCCAATTTGGATCACGAAGACTGTAATCCGGGACTGGCAATGGTGGCTGGATCTGAAGAACCTTTCGGTGGGGGTCCCCTTTACTGCGCCGTCTCAGATTTGTGATGCTCTCCACAGACGCCTCAGGGCTCTGATGGGGAGCACACCTAGACGGTGTCCAGTCTCAGGGCCTGTGGACGGCCCAAGAGTCTCATCTCCACATAAATATCCTGGAAATGAGAGCAGTTCTTTACGCCCTGCAGGCTTTCCAGTCGGAGATTCCACCGGTTACTCTTCTGTTACAGACAACTTTGCGGTGATGTATTACCTCAACAAACAAGGAGGCACCCATTCCTACCCGCTTGGCAGGGAGGCCATGAGGGTGTGGGATTGGGTTTTACAACACAGCGCAAACCTCATTGCTGTTCATGTACCAGGAGTGGGCAATGTCATCGCAGATGGCCAGAGTCCACGAATGGGAACTACTCCAGGAAGTAGTAGAGGATCTGTTTCGCAGATGGGGTACACCAGAATTGGACCTTTTCACGTCTCCATACAAAGTAAAACTGCCCAGTTTTTGCTCGCTAGATCCAGGGCCTGGTGTTTTCTGACGAGACGCATTGTCCTTCACCTGGGCAGGCAGATTCCTCTATGCCTCCCCCTTTCTGTTGATCCAGAGGGTCCTTCTGAAACTTCGCAGAGAGCAAGCGATGCTGATACTTATCGCGCCGTTCTGGCCCAGGCAGATCTGGTTCCCTCTACTTCATCAGCTATCCTGGGAACCTCTGGTGCCTCTGCCAATCAGCTTGCTTGTTGTCTCAGGAGGCGAGCTCCTTGGTCCATCCGGACCTTCGTTCGCTGAGCCTGCATGCTTGGCTCTTAGAGACATGGCTGTTTTGTGACACGGGGTCTCATAAGAGGTAGCTGACGTTCTAGTGGCCGCAAGAAAACTGACCACTCATGCTACTTACGCCATGAAATGGTGCAGTTTTTGCCTGTGAGCTCAAGCGTGGGGGTTTTCGCCTCTAGACTATCCAGAAAAGTCAGTCTTGGACTACCTCCTGTCTCTTTCAGACAGGCTTGGCCTACTCCTCGATAAAAATGCACCTTTGTGCCATCTCGGCCTATTGCACTCCGATAGGCCAATGTCCTATCTCTCAGTTGGACACGGCACGAGCCTTCCTGAGAGGGGTTCTCCACCTTAGACCTCCGATTAAGGATCCTATTCCGCCTTTGGATTCACCCTTTGTCCTGGAGCAGCTTACGCTGCCACCTTTTGAACCAGCTGCGGATTGCGAGCTACGCCTCCTTACATGGAAGACTTTTTTTTAGATGCCGTTACTTCGGCCAGAAGAATTTCGGAGCTTCATGCACTGATGTGCAAAGAACCTTATTTGGTTTTCCACCAGGACAGGGTATCCTTACGGACTAATCTGAAGTTTTTGCCTAAGGCGGTCTCGGCTCTCACTCTTAAATCAGTATATTGATCTACCAGTGTACTTCCCTAAATATTCAAATCGAGGAGAGGCCCTGTTGCACACTTTAGATGTGCATAGGTGTCTGTGATATTACCTGAACAGGACCAAACACCACCAAAAATCTGATCAGCTTATTGTATCCTTCGCCCACAGGATGCTGGGAGCTCCCATTTCCAAACAGTCGCTGTCCAGGTGGCTTATTCATTGTATCGCATTCTGTTACCAGAAGTGCAACAAACCCTTACTGGGCGTGGTTAAGGGTGATTTCACAAGGGGGGGTGGCTACCTCCTTTGTGGCATTAAAGGACGTGTCCGCCTCAGCTATTTGTGCAGCAGCGACTTGGAGCACTGTGCAAACCTTTATCAGGCATTATAGCCTGGATGTTGCATCGAGGCGAAGAGCAGGTTTTTGTCTAGCAGTCCTTCAAGGACTTCTGTCCTAGGCTTAGGTTTCACTAAAGGATTTCTACTTTCCCTCCTCCCGATGGTGTGGGATTTCCACTATTGCTTGGGTATCGGTCCTTATGGTGTAACCTGCTGCAGGAGCTGCTTCTCGAAGGCAGATATTACCGTAACAGCAGATCTTCGAGAACAGCTCTGCAGCAGGTATTTCCTCCCACCATCCCTCGCTGGAGGTAGATTTTTTTTTTCCAGTATCCTCTCCTAGGATCAGGTGTTCTCAATACTAATCTGATTGCCATTTGATGGCGGATCCTCAGTCTCCTCTTTTGATGTCATCCAGCGGCCGGGAGTCTCCGGCGGGAGAACTGGGGATTCTGGGGGACCGCCTCCTTATGTACTATGCCTGACGTCGGGGCCGGGACCGACGTCTGAGGTGGTCCCCGCTGAATACTGCTAGCTAGAAAATTTCCATGGGGTCCTGGCGCCTGCCGGCTTCAGTCCTAATGGTGTAACCTGCTGCAAGAGCTGTTCTCGAAGATCTACTGTTACGGTAAGTTCTTGAGTATCTGTACTTTCTTACCCTCTTTGCAGGGAGGCAATGCGAGTTTAGGATTGGGCTGTGCAGCACAACCTTCTCCTCATGGCTATTCATGTCCCAGCGGTCAAGAACATGTAGGCAGACCGCCTCAGCCAGTCGTCTGCACGCGCTCACGAGTGGGAACTGGATGGGGGGGTAGCAGATGATATCTTCCTACGTTGGGGAACAGCACCGGTAGACCTGTTCGCATCCCCGCAGAACTTCCCAACTTCTGCTCGCTCACTCCAGGGCAAGGCATTTTTTGGGAGAGACTCTCTCTCTAGACTGGAAGTGCAGATTCGTCTATACTCCCCCCCCCCAATTCCCTTGATTCCAAGTGTCTTACAGAAATGCGGTTGAGAAGGAGCTCGCATGATTCTGGTTGCTCCTTTCTGGCCCAGGCAAGTTTGGTTCTCTCTTCTGCAAAAGTACTCTGAGGAACTTCTTCCTCTCTCGCAACTTTTGCTGACCCAGGATCAGGGACCTTGGTCCACCCAGGCCTCATGTCCCTTCAGTTGCATGCGTGGCTCCTGCAGACGTAGCTGAAGCCCGGTTCGATCCCCGAGTGGCTGAGGTGCTGGTGGAGGCCAGAAGACCCTCCACTAGGTCTACCTATGCCATAAAATGGAAACTTGTCACTATCTGGACCGCTTCTAACGATCTCGAGCCTTTCTCGTGCTCTGTGGGGCGACTTCTGGACTACTTGCGACACCTCTTTAACCTGGGTCTGTCATTCATCCTTGAAGGTTCACATGGCAGCCATTTCGGCCTACAGTGACCCTTTCACAGATGGGACGTTTGCTCTGCTGGAGGTCTCTTAAGTCTTTCTTAGAGGGGTCCTCAATTTGCAACCCCCATCCAGGTTCCTGCCCCTCCTTGGGAACTGAATTTTATTATTGAGAAGCTTACTCTGCTTTGCTTTCGAGCCAGCAGCCTCAGCAGACCTGAAGTTCCTCTCGTGGAAGACTCTCTTCCTCGTGGCCATTACTTCTGCTCGAAGGATTTCCGAGCTCCAGGCCCTCGTGTGCAAAATTCCGTACTTGATTTTTCGCAAGGAATGTGTGGCTCTGCGTACCAACCCTAAGTTTCTCCCCAAGGTGGTAGCGGAATCTACGCTGAATCCATCCGTAGAGTTACCTGCTTTCTTTACGCAGCACTCCAATCAAGGAGAGTACCCCCTGCATACTCTGGTTGTTCACCGGATTCTGAGATACTACATCAACAGGACTAAGGATCTCAGAATCTGGTGACATCCAGCAGACCAAACCTGGGTTTGAATCCCACAGCTTCCACTTGCATACTGTGTGACCCTGAGCAAGTCACTTAACCTCCTTGTGCTCCCAGGTCGCTCCTGTAAAAAAGCTTTCAGCTTAGTGTGCTATACCTGGTTAAACAACTAAAAAAAAAAAAAAAAAAAAATTGGTTAGCTCATTGTATCACTTTCTGTTATGACAAGTACAACAAGAACCTGCCAGGTCAAGTCGGTGGACACTCCCAACAGAGGGATCGCTGCCTCTGCTGCTTGTTTAAAGAATGTGTCAGCGGCTGACATTTATGCAGCCGCAACTTGGACTTCTGTTCATACCTTTATGAAACATTACAGTTTGGACATTGCCTCTCGCCGTAGAGCAGGCTTCAGGTTGGCTGTTCTGCAAGGCCTTCACAGCCCGAGGGTCTACTCCTGAGTAGTTTTCCTCCTCCTCATTTGTTTCTCCTTGTTCCAGACTGCTTGGGACTCTGTCCTATATGTAATTACCTACTGCAAAAGCCCTCTCGAAGTAAGATAGTACAGTTATGTAAAAACTTACCGTAACAGTAGATCTTCGAGAGAGGCCCTTGCAGTAGGTAATATCTTCCTTCCCTCCATCCCCCTAAGCTTTTTCAGCTCCTTTTCCAGGATGGGAAATATCCGCTTCTCTCTCGTCTCACCTTTTGGCCTTTGGCAGGAAAGAACTGGAAGGCGGGCTTGGGGGGCCGCCCCTTTATACTGACATCTGTCATCTGACGTGGGGGCAGTCCCCCGCCAGAGACTAACTAGAAAGTTTTCAGTGGGGTCCTGATGCCTGCCGGCATCAGTCCTATATGTAATTACCTACTGCAAGAGCCTCTCTCGAAGATCTACTATTATGGTAAGTTCTTGCGTAACTGTACTTTTCTCAAACTTTGGAGAAGCGGGTCCTATAGGGTTGCTAACAGGGAAAACTGGAGTGCGAATTCAGTAGATGACATCACCAGTGGCTCTTCACTGAAACTGACTTTTTTTTTTTTTGAATAGGTAGTGAAATTGGGGTTTCAAAATAGCTCATAACTTTAAAACCAAGTAACGCAGAAACCTAATTTATGGTATGAGATTTATTGGGGGTATGTGTATTCTAATTTTGCAATGTAGCACTTGTGTCGGGAGTCCCTCTTTAAGGCTCTGCGTACTTTATAGCCCAGTCACACACAGAACACTTAACAAAACAAAACTGGGAAACTGAGATGGTAGCATCGTCCAAAGTTCAGAATAAATAACACCAACTGATCCCACAAACTCGGTGCCTACCCGTTTATTAAAAACTTGTGGAAAAAAAATTTGGCCCCTTTTTAAAAGTCTCCGCCAAGGGTGCAGACCAATTAAGCAGGTTGTTTCAAATGTATGGTGCTGTGATAGAAAAAGCCCTGTTGCCCTTGGGACAGAAGGCAGTCTTGCCTCAGTGGAGCAGAGGGCAACCTGGACTATATTAAAGATGCATTTTATTTAGGCAGCCAGACTGTGCAGGGCTTTGTATGTTAATAAAGTAATCTTATTTAGTTTTTTTGACTGGGAAAGTAGGGCTAGACTGTACTGCCTATTTTCAGCCTCACTGGCGGAGGGGATACAGATGCAAACCAACTGAAATTGAACTACATTTGGCTGTCATGGTATTTTAGTGTTGAAGATACACTGCTGTCAAATTGGTAGTCAGTGCAGCTCGCATAGAACAGAGGTGGTATGCACAGAGGTTTCAGTTCCAGCAGTGCTCTGCAGCAGCTACAGATTGAACGCCAGCCTAACCAGTAGCCCTAGGTACAGATAATGGCAGTAATCCAGTTCAGACATCAGAGGCATGTACCAGGATAACCAGGTAACTGCTCACCTACAGACTGCTAATCAACCATGTGGGCAGTAGACATCAACTAATGGACAGTAGGTCCAGGGTATAGGTAGTACAAAAGTGGGCAGACTGGATGGACCCTTGGTCTTTTCTGCTGTCACATTTCATGATTCTGTGAAAAACTACCTCATAAGCAAGTCACTAGTGCCTGATATTCAGGGACAGCCTGCTGTCTGCTATGACTTCCAGGTTCTTAACCCTACCTACGACTAATGAAGGCATGCCTGATAAAGATTGATCACTAGGTATTCCTTAAAGGAAATATAAACAGGAGGTTCCAAGTTAACCAAAAGCAAAATCACAGCACCGTAGGTTAGAGGCTTACCTACATAATGATAGGCTCAGTTTGCCTCACGAATGAGTTTTAATCTATTTTCGACATGCTTTAAATGTTCAGATGAATGTAAACAATCTTGCTCCCCTATACAAACATCGGTAGGTACCTACAATGTTCAAAACATTCTTAATAGCCGGCCCAGTGGTGCTGAGGTCCTGGACACCTTACCCTGCTCTGCGCTGGCGGCCCGCATTCGGGAATGACCTCAGGTTGCCAGAGGGGGGGAGCGCGCTCGAGAAGCCAATGGCAGCCCCCCCTTAGTTCCGCTTCCAGCAGGTGGAGGTCCAATGGGAAGCATGGGTGGAAGGGGCTGAGCTGGTACCCGGCGTATGTGTGCCCCTCCACATGTACACGTGTGTCTGACAGGGTCCTGGATCAGGGGGGGTGCAAAAACTACATATAGAAAACAAAATATCCTTAATATGAGGACATCAGTGGAGCAACAGTGCTCTGGAGTGATAAGTCTGCACAGGGACCTTCTAAATAAACTGTTTAAAATAACATTAACAAAGCACTTCTCCAAATCCTTTACTGTGCATGCGTGACAAACCTTTTCCACATGCACAGTAAGGGATTTGGAGAAGACTTACTTGTGACTGGTGTACTTTGATTCTGAATTGGTGGTTTTCACAGATACTCTTGTCCCTGCCCTGCCTTCCACTCAGGAGGCAGTATAGCATAGTAGTTACAAGCACTCCCAAGTCGCACCTGGAAACGAGCTCTGGCTTAATGTGCCTTTCACGGTTAAACAATTTCCTGTTTTGCTTTCTTGGTATGGAGCAGGAGGCAATTTGTGAACGTCCTTATTAACCTACATTGCCAGAATAAATTCGGAATTCAGCAGTCTGCCAGCATGCAAAGCACAAGGCTGTGGATCTGTAAAATAGGTCTGTTTTGGGAACAGCACATTTTGTTTTTAGCACATCTAAATGTGAAAAATGAGAACTGAACTTTAGCGCAACTGTGATTCTCACAGCTTTGTACTTTTTTTGTTAATGACTGAATTTTTATTTATTTTTTTTTGTGTGTGTGTTCTGAATTTTCTCATTCATTGCCTAAATTTTGCCGTAGGAGATAAAAGTGCCTTGCGTCCTAGTGGCCTGAGACTTGGTAGTCCAGCTCTTACATCCAGAGGACTAATGGAAGATGACTTCAGAAAGGTTGCCCACTTCATTCATAGAGGTACGGTTGTTTGTGTGTGTGTGTGTGTGTGTGTGTGTGTGTGTGTTTATTGGTGCTACAGAGACCACTCTTACAGTTTAAAGAGAGATCTTGCAAATATTCTTGTGGTATAAGAACTAGTCTAGTTCTGATACCCTAATAATGTAAGTGAGACCACTCTTACAACAGTAAGACTGATCTCAGTGCAATAAAAATATAACATTGTTCAAGGTATAGCAGTACTATATTAAAAACGTTTATATATTCTTCCAGGACACATACATGTGAAATGGTCTTTACAGAGTGAGTGTCGCTTACACATAGGGGACAGAAGTGCTCTGAGTGTTTTCAGTGTTCCCTCCATCTATAATAAAAGACCCATTCTTCAGATACTTATAGTTCCAAACCTTGAAATCGTCATCTACCTTACCAAGTCACCATCCCAAAGTACAGTACACTGGACACCTTTGGGGGTAGCACTGCTGTATCATCTGTGATGTTGATTTATCCAGTCTGCACTAAAACTGACCTGTGATGACCTTTTGGGGAGGGAGGGCTCGTAGAATGTCAGACATGACACCATAGGTTACATTTCGTGTCTGTTTCAATGTAACTAATCATTAATTACATGCAACAGGGTAATTACACTGTAGGTAGATGTTTGTTGCATGCAGCTACATTGCAACTGCAGTGTAATTACTGTGTAGATGCACTAGAATTACAGTGTAGTTAACTGTCATTTAAAGTGCAACCACACCGTAATAGGATGCGAAACTAGATACATCATTTTTAATTTAATTGCTATGGTAATGCCAGTTGAGTACTTAAGTTTCCCTACTTTGAGGAGGATGTTTTTTAATCCCTCAAGCATCCTTGGTCTTTTAGTGTGTTTGTGTGTGCTCGCACGCATGACCTGCTCCCTTCATTTACTAGTTTTGTTGCCCTCTGCTGTTCAATTTTTATTGACATGCTTGTTTAGCTTCTGTTCCAGCCTTGCCAGCTGTACTTGGTAGAAAAAAAAACCTAATTGAAATGAGGATTCTTACTGCCCAGCTGCATGACTTTGTGTCCATTTTATCAGATTTCCATTGTATCACTATAAGCAGGCCAACAGTTTTTTTTTTTTCCTTTTATTGATGCAGTACACACCCATGGGTGGGATGACACAAACCAGAAGGGTGAACATGGTCATTCCACACCAAGGGTGTGTAAAAAAAAAAAAAAAAAAAAAAAGGAAGATTTACACACCTCATAAAGGGTGTGTATATACTCACTCGCTCTCTCTCTCTCACACACACACACACACACACACACACACACACACACACACACACACACTTTTCCTGTTGTGGTGCTTTGCATTTCCAATGAAGAGTGAAAGACAGAGGCAGACATGGGTGGGTGGGCGGCAGTGGGTCCGAATGTTTTAAAAATAAGCTTGTGGTGAGTGGGGCTTTTAACTTATGCACCTTATCATGCTCAGCCCCATTCCCTGGATCCTGGCGCTACTTCGCTCCACATACAACCCCAAAGGCTTACACCTGTGGCAGGGTCTGGCGGAACTAGGCTCAAACTTCCCTCCTCCTCCAGAACATGGAAGCAGGAGAACCCCATGGTGTTGAGTGAGTGGCAGGGAGCAGGTGCACTGGAGTACATCCGCTTGAGCCAAGGCTTTAAACATTATCCCCCCCTTGCAGTGCAGGCACGCTAAGAGTTCCATGCACTCTAAGCACAGCAGAGTGAATCTGGCCTGCAGCCCCCCTTCCCCCTGTAAGTCCACTGCACTGCCACCTGTGGTTACCTAGGTGGCACTGTTGTAGCAGAGATGGGTACCCTCCCTGCAGGTGGACAGCATCTGCTAGCATGCTCAGATTAACTCACACACACACTCCACCCGTCAGGCTTATGATATTTTAATTTACAGCAGCTGGAGTGAGCGACACGTGATTGCTGTCACACATTGAAAATCGTAGGGAGGCAGCAGTAATTATAACAGATTATGTTCACAACAGTCAAAGCTATATGCGGAACTATACGTTTTTCAGTATTCTGTGTTAACCCGTGCTGGGCCACAGACTGATAGTCCTGAATTCCTACACATTCTAATTCTGTCGGCAGCCTACGGATTAAGACATCCGTTGGTGCAGAGAGGGAGCAAGATACTTTGAAAGATAGGACTAAAGTACTGCATGTACTTAAATTCTGGGCAGCTAATTCCATATAAAGATATGCATGATAAATCTGCTCTGTTGTACCAGCTGGGTGCACAGACTTGTTCGAGCTATTCCTACATTCATTCAGTCAAGCATAATTCTGCGTTATAGAGAACTATCCAAAATCGATTCAGCATGCCATAACTATAACAGCAAAACAGGATAATTACTAATTAAAGAACCTCAAGGCTGAGACCACACTTCCAGAGTGAGCACAGTTTTTAATTGAACATTTCTATGTCTAAAGCTTCCAAGCCTTTACAGTCCATCCATCCATTTCCAGTTTGTTGCTCTGCACTGGGGGACTTGCACTCATGGGCTTGAGAACACAAGCTCAGAAAGGAAACCCTGTATCAGATCCCACCTGAACCACTCTGTGCTCTTGAAATGAAAATTACGTACCTACTGTAATTCTTTGTTCTAGGGACATAGATATGTTGTTCATCCACACTGTTTGACAGGTTCCTTGCTGCTTTAAATCTTGCTGGAAGGTCTTCAAGCTGGCTGCTCCCACCTACCCGGATGGTAAAACTCTTGTCTCCGCCCCATGACGCCAGATCTTCCTTACCTCTTGGAAGCTCAGGTTCCCTCCTTAGCGCTCTGCATCTAGACTGGATCCAAACTCTTCGGTTCACCTGAAAATAATTTTAACGTTTTCTAGACTTCGGTGTACTACTACTTTCGCGGCTGCGATGGACAAATTGACTTCCGGTTTTCGGCAGTGCCCATGCGGGCAGAAGATGTCCAGGGCCGATCCGCACTACACGTGCATCTACTGCCTCAGGCTTGACCACGACCTGCAGGCCTGCGAGTTGTGCGGGTCTTTTTTGGCTAACATCCTCAGAAGACCGTGCTGCCCGGCTTCAACGTAGGCGCCCCGAGAAACGTTATCCGCCGGTGAAGTCCAAGGAGGCCTATTGGGCGGTTTCCACGGCGGCTGGCTCAGCTGAGCAACTCGAGCAGATGATCACCCTCAAGGAGGAGGCGGCCCAGGCCGCATCTTCATCTTCATCTTCCTCAGTCGCGGCATTTATCCCGCTCTCCTTGGGATCCTCCTACACAGCTTCTTCTAAGGAGCTTTGCCAATCCCTCTCCATGAAGGGTGAGGGGCCATCGGGACACTCTTCTCGGTCAAAAAAGGACTCTTAAGGGTAAGTCCCACCGTCGACGTTCGTGGGAGCAGGAGAGGTCCCCTTCCCCGGACAGTCGACACTCTACTTCGGTAGAGGTTGCAGCTAAGGCCGCTGGCTTCACGGTGTCCCCGTCAGGTTAGCCGGCCGAGACACCCGTCGACGTGGTCAAGATTTTTCTCGACCTGTCTGACTGGCTGTCGACTGAAGCCGACAACCCTTCATCACCGGTTGCCCCGGTGGAAACCGAGGACTTGCCGGAGTCCCTGGTCAAGGCTCCTGAGCCGAGGGAGGAGCGGGTTTCCCCTGCTCCCTCCCAGACCCACCCTCGGAAACACCGGTCTCGGACCTCGTCTAAGTCCAGCCGATCCCGCCGGCGGTCTCTGTCTCAGCACCGAGGAAAGCTGCGGCGCCGCTCGTCTTCCTCCTCGGAAGAGGAGAGGCTTCGGCGCAAATCGAGTCGACACTACGAGGACTTAATGTGGCAGCAGCTCCTTCTATCCAGGATCAAGCAGACACCGTCGCCTTCCCCGGCCATTGAGTGGCTGTCACCGGAAAGGCCGAAACAACCCCTCGCGGTGGTCGAGGTGCCCAAGCCTGGAACGGTTCGGCCGAAACCAGCTGCCCCACCGATTTGTGGTGGAACCTCCGCCTCCACAGCCGAAATCGGGGGGCACCGTCCAAGGATTCTCGGTCAGGGACTGCCCCACCGGTTGTCGGTCACTCACTCCCGACCGTCCTCTGCAGGTGGAGGGTGGCTCAGGCCCTAGGCAGCTCTTTGCAGACTCCTCTGAGTCTGACGACGACTCCTCCCTGTTTTCCAGACACCTTGACCTGGAGTCCTCCGGGGGGCAGTCTATGGATGAGAGCCCATCATGTTCATGGGTCTGCTTCAGCTCATCTGAGTCCACCGGGATGTAGCTAGAGTCTGTATCCAAGCGGGTCAAGTATCCTCTCACGGAGATACTGGACCGAGGGGATTCTCCCACAGAGGCCTTTCCGGTGGCTGAAGCCATTGTTAGCTCAGCCTTGGAGCTATGGCAGTGGCCAGCTTCCTGTCCTGCTCCTTCGGCCAGGATGGCCAGAAAGTATGTGGTCCTTACCGGCTCTTTGTCTGGTTTGTCGGAACACCCCTCTGCGGAGGGGTTGGTCACCGACAGCATTTTCTGGCGTTCCGGGAACACCAGGGATGTGGACAAGCCCCCCCGGCAAGAGTCCAAAAAGCTGGACTATGCTGGGCGCAAAGTATATGCTGCGTCCTACCTCTGCCTCCGTCAGGCCAGTTCGGCTGTACTGATGGCGCACTTCTCCCACGCTGTCATGGGCTCCCTGGATGAGGTGATCCCTCATCTCCTGGCTGATCTGCAGACTATGGTCAAGCAGATGCGGGATCAGGGAAGGGCAGTGGCGAAACAGCAGCTCCAAACTGCTCTTGATATCGGAGACTCCTGTGCCCGGTTAGTAGCGGCTGCAGTGGCCATGCGCCGCAGAGCCTGGCTGAGGATATCCACCTTTACAGCGGATACCCAGCACAAGTTGGCAGATGTCCCCTTCCTGGGGACCGACCTGTTCGGCCCTGGAGTGGAAGGCCACCTCCAGAGAATCAAAGTCCAATGCCACCTTGGACTCTGTCACATCTGCTCAGAAGGACAAAGGCCATCGACAGCAACACAAGTCCTTTCGCGCTTCTGCTCCTGCGGTACGTCCGGCCCCAGCAACACCAGCATCAGGGCCAGCAGGCTCGCACTTGGCACCCCAAAGCCAAGCCTGGAGCTTCCTCTAACAGGAAGTCGGGAGGAAAAGGCCCAGGAGGTCCCTCGGCCGGTCCTTCCTTCAAGCCTGCCCAGTGACGGGTTGAGGGGTGTCGCCCCAACCTTGTTGCTTCCCCCTGTGGGGGGACAGCTCCGCCATTTTCTTTCCGCCTGGTCCACTATCACCACAGACCACTGGGTGTTGGAGGTGGTAAGAAAGGGTCTGCCTCTGGAGTTAGAGCAGGCCCTGCCCTTCCGAGCCGTCGCCCCTCGGGGGTTTGGTCCAACCAGCTCTCTATTGGCCTGTCGGAGAAGGCATTGCCCTGCTCCTCCAAAGGAGGTGATCAGGAAGGTGGCGGATCCTCCACCAGACCCAGGGTTTGTGTCCAGGCACTTCCTGGTCCCGAAATGGACAGGGGGCTGGCGCCCCATTCTAGACCTGCACGACCTGAACAGGTTCCTAAGGTCTCAAACCTTCAGGATGGTCACTCTGGCTCGGATCATTCCATCCTTGGAACGAGGCATGTGGTTCTGTTCTCTGGACCTCCAGGATGCATTCTTTCACGTCCCAATCCGTCTGTCCCACCAGCAATTCCTCTGCTTCAGAGCAGAGGGGTCCCTCTACGAGTTCCGGGCCATGCCCATCGGCCTTTCTCTAGCTCCCAAGGTCTTCACCAAATGCATGTCAGTGGTGACAACATTCTTGCGGCGCCGAAGGGTCCGGGTGTACCCCTAACTAGACGACTGGCTGATTGCGGCCTCCTCCAGAATGGAGGTGGAGTGGTCCAGGGATCTGGCCCTCCAGGTTTCCTCTCAAGTTGGCCTCCTTATCAACGAGGCCAAGTCTGAACTCGTGCCAAAGCAGGTGATACAATTCATTGGGGCAGAGCTCGACTCTCTGCGAGCCAGAGCACAGCTCCCGACGGACAGGGCCGAGTTTCTTTCCTCCTTTGCCCAATCATTTCAGGTTGTGCAATTGCGCCCTGCCCGGGACTTCCTGGGCCTCATGGAAGCCTGCACCAGCGTGGTCCGTTGGGCTCATTGGCACATGTGTCCCCTACAGTGGGGACTGGCCAGCCAATGGTCACAGTGCTCCGGTCCTTTGGATCAGCCAGTCACAGTGACCCAGGAGATGTGGAACGCTCTCCAGTGGTGGATCGTTCCAGCTCATCTGCAGGAGGGCACCCCTTTGTCCGCCCTGAGCAGACGGTCTCTCTATCGACCGATGCCTCTCTGATGGGTTGGGTTGCCCATCTGGGGGAGCACAGAGTGCACAGCCTCTGGTCCCCTCAGGAGCCCGATGCCACATCAACCTGCTGGAGCTTCGAGCGGTTCATCTAGCCCTCATCGCCTTCACTCCGTTTCTACGGGGTCAAGTGGTCCAGGTCCAGACAGACAATACCACGACCATGTACTACCTAAACCTCCAGGGTGGATGCGCTCCATGCCCCTGTGCAGGGAAGCTCTCTGTATATGGTCCCTTGTGCGCAGCCTGAAGGTGGATTTCCTTGCCATCCGTGTGGCAGGAGCCTCCAACATTCTGGCCAATGTCTTAAGCCGGATAGGAGCTGCGTCCCACGAGTGGTCTCTTCTGCCGGAGGTAGTACAACATCTGTTCTCCCACTGGGGCATGCCTCAGGTGGACCTGTTTGCCTCCAGGAGAATGCGGTTGAGGCTGTTCTGCCTACGCCCCCAGCAGGGCTCGCTGCAGGGGGATGCCTTCTCGAGGCCGTGGACCCCAGGCCTCTTCTACGCCTTTCTCCCATTTCCCTTGATCCACAAGGTGCTTCTCAAGACGAGGAGGGACAAGGCGCAGGTAGTTCTGGTATCCAGATCTCCTCAGCCTCAGCTTCAGGCTGCCGAGGCAGCTTCCAGCCTGCCCAGACCTGATCTCAGTCAATCAGGGGAAGGTATTCCATCTGGACCTTCAATCCCTGCACCTGATGGCCTGGTTCCTGAGCGGCTAGAGTTCCAGGCCTTGGGTCTTTCTGATGAGGTCCTCAACGTTGTTGAGGCTTCTCGTAAGGAGTCGACCAGGAAATGCTATGCCTTTAAATGGAAGAGATTCTCCATTTGGTGTCAGTGCAAGGGCCTGGACCCTTCCTCCTGCTCCTTGGCAAGCATTCTGGACTACCTGTGGTCCCTTTCTCAGCTTGGACTTCGGTAGACGACCCTTAAGGTGCACCTGGCAGCCATCTCTGCTTACTGGGCATGGGCCGGGAAGCAGTCGGCGCAGGAGAAGGTGGTCTGGCGCTTTTTCAAAGGCCTTGATCACATATCCCCTCCTTGGGATCTACTGCTGGTATTGGCTAAGGTCATGGGCAAGTCATTCAAACAGATGCACAGGTGCGAAATCTCTCACATGTCGTGGAAGACCACCTTCTTGGTGGCTGTCACGTCAGCCAGAAGGATGGGAGAGCTCCAGGCGCTTTCCTTAGTCTCCTTATCTGGTCTTCCACAGAGACAAGGTTGTCCTGCGCCCCCACCCAAAATTCCTTCCGAAGGTGGTGCCGGAGTTTCACCTTAATCTGGTGTTGACTCTGCCGGTGTTCTACCCCAATCACACCTCGGAGGCCGAATATAGGCTCCATGCTCTGGACCCTAGAAGAACGCTCGCTGCTTATAAGGAGTGAACGGCTGAAGTTCGGGAGAGGTTCGCCAGCTGTTTGTCACCCACGCTGAAGCTGCACCTGGCAGACCTGCAGCCAAGCTGATGATAGGCAGGTGGGTCACCTCCTGCATAGATATCTGCTATAGGTTGGCGGCATGGAGCCTCCCAGAGAGATAAGAGCTCATTCTACCTGCCATACCGCTGCATCGGTGGTTGCTTCAAGGACGCCCCTATCCAGGAAATCTGCAGGGCTGCTACCTGGAAGTCAGCACACACCTTCATTACCCATTACCACATCGACCTTAAGTCATGCCGGGATGCTGGTTTTGGGGCCTCGGTGCTCCAGTCATTATTCCCTAAGTAGGGGGTGTGCGCCTTGCCTCCGTCCACCCGGAGAATTGCTAGGAGTCTCACAGTGTGGATGAACAAACATATCCATGTCCCTAGAAATACAGGTTACTCGCCTGTAACAGGAGTTCCAGGAATGGTATATGTTGTTCATCCACACGACCCACCCGGCCTCCCCGGCTTTGACGCACAACCTGGCTTCCAGCGGGCTAGATCTGGCGTCATGGGGCGGAGCCGAGAGTTTTACCACCCGGGTGGGTGGGAGGAGCCAGCTTGAAGACCTTCCGGCAAGATTTAAAGCGGCAAGGAACCTGCCAGATAGTGTGGATGAACAACATATACCATTCCTAGAACTTCTGTTACAGGTGAGTAACCTGTATATTTGCTGGTGTATCTTTACCATTTGTCAGTGGTGAGTGGTTAGCCAGAGACAAGCACCCTGCAGGAGTTTTTTGTAGGAGGGAGGAGCCAGCACCATTGGCGCTGCCCACAAGGCCGCATTATGTGGCGCTTGTAGGTTGGCCAGTATTGGCTGTTGGCTCCTCCTCCACCTCAGTTCTGCACACTGGAGAGATGGGGGGGCGGGGCCAAGGTGATAGAGAAAAATGAGTGCAGGGCAAGGGCGTTTGAGAGACAGCAAAAGGAGGGCGGGGCAAGGGACCTCGAGACAGCAAAAGGAAAGGATGTAAATTGAAAAAGAAATGGGCTGACCAGAGGGGGAGGAGGAGGACCTGAAAGGTTTGGGGCTGGAAAGGCCCCAGTCCCTGGATGGCCAGAAGGAAGAAAGAAAGCAAGAGAGAATTAAGGGATGGGTGGGGAGCAAGACCCATCCAGAATATAGAGCTGGAATGGAGATCTTCCAAAAGGTAAGAACCCAACAGGGAAGATTCCGAGGAACCTGGAGAATCCTGCTAAGATGGGTAAGCTCTCGGACCCTTAGGAGGATTTCCTGGCTGTCTCTCTCCCCCAACACACCACACACACACACACACACACACACGTTATCATTATCAGGAGAACCCACAGTGTTTGGGGAGGGATCCCACTGTTAATATGCCCTTCCCAAAGGGGAAGGAGAGTGCAAAGGATTACAATAACAAGGGTGGGGTGGAGGAGTTCCAGTCAGCCGACTCCCCTTGCATCCCAGGGGACCCAAAGATCGGCGAACCTCCAAGGGATTAGCTGACCCCTGAGATCAGGTTCCAGACAAGGGGGAAGGGCCCACCAGTAGTCGTTGCATTGGCCCAGATAGAGGCCCTACTCTCCATCCTCTGTACCCTCTTGGGTGTCTTCTAGAAGGCTAGTCTTCACCAGTCATCACTGGTGGTGAGTACTGCTGCCTCAAAAAGAGAGGCCCGGTAAATCCGTGAGAGAATAGCATCCCTTGGCCCCCACGGGGGGAGGGCCTCCACTAGCCAGTTAGGCCTGGGACTGATCAGGGCAAGGAAGTCACCCCTGTAATTTCTGGTTGACCCTGTGGGAAAAGAGATGGTTCCCCCGGAAGGAGGAGGCCAGTAACCTATGCCAGGTCAAAGGTGACAGCCTCGAAAGGCAAAGCCATGCCATCCACCTAATGCAGATCACTGTCCCTGCAAGTCGTGAAGCAACTTCATTGGCATCGTAAGATGCCCTTGACTGGTGCCTTGTCTGCTCCAGAGCTATAGCAGAGAGGGCTGTGGCTCGCTGGGTAGCCTCCAAATCTGGCAGTGATTCCAGCGTCTGTCCCAGCATTGTTCACAGATGCCTGTTTGTAGGCAGCGTGGTGCGACTGGGATGGTACTATCCATGGTTCTGCAACAAAGGGGAGAAAACTCTCCGCCCCAGACGATCGAACTCCGCAGAGTCAAAATCCAGGGCTTAGTCACGGACCGAACATCTGTGCCCAGTAAGGGTGTCCAGACGTGTCCGTTCCAAAGTGGGATGAGGCAGAGAGCCTGGTGACCCCTGGGGTGCACAATACCACCTCAGGCAGTCCATGGGGGCTGGAACTGTGGCATATAGAAGCTGCAGGTGCTGTACTACGCCTCCTGAATTGGCCAGGAAGGGACCACCAAATGGTGTGCCCCGAACTCTCCTAAGAAGGCTTGCATCGAACGCTCTGTATTTTGACTGGCAAAATAGATAATATGCAAACCCTGACTAGCCTCGCTAGGAAGCACTAATACTGGATTTGATCAGCGTCTGAAGATATGTGGATTGAGGATTCTATAGCCCTAACATACTGAGGGAAATCCGCAGCCCAGGATCTGAACTGTTCCCAGGTCAAAGGTTCCGAAGGGCCAACATGGCCTGGGAGAAGGGGAGCTGGACGCAAAGGCACAGGCAAACCTGTCACCATATGTGACATGCCTCTGCCAGGGCTGGAAGACCCAACAGGTGATCCTGACATAACAGGGAATCCGCAGATCTGCAAATCACCATCCTCACAAGAAAAGTAAAGCAGTCGAGACTGAGCCCTGTAGGGGAAGTTCCCTATGAGGGGACCGGGGCCGCATGGATCCAGAAGGGTGGCCCCCAGCCCCACTCAGTGAGGACTCCCTCGAAGGTGATGGAGAGAAGCTGGGTTCAGCACTGCGGCTCCTCCCCAGGCCCTGGAGGGGTGCTACTGTTCCCTCAATCCCGTCTACTCTGAGGAAGCCCTCTTCCTCGTACCCTGTGCCAAAGAACCCCCCAATTCTGGCGACTCCCCGAGGAGAGTCGCAGAGGAGGGAGGTTTGTTCTTGACAGAGGGGATGGCACTAGGGACGGCAGCCAACCCCTCCTCCAAAGCACGGACCACCAGTCTGCACCTGTCCTGTTGAGCCACCGTCTGCTCAAGAGTGCGCGGGCCGCAGTCACCGGAGTCGCAGGAGGGGGGCACCTGGAGAAGTGCAAGAGTACCAGGCCATGGACAGTCTCTGACTCCGAGGAGTCAGGCTGCCAGTCCGGATCTGCCTCAAATTCATCCGGCTCTGAAGATGAGACAACCCAGAGGAACTCCTGACTGGCAGCCCCGGGGGCTCTCCTGCATGTGGCGCCGCAGGCTGGCCCCACACCCCTCATGATGGTGCCCCAATCACCAGAGTCGCAAATGGCTCCAGGATCCGAGGTGGTGCCAAAGAATGCCCTGCGCTGGGACCCGCAGCCATGGACCCAACAATGGGGGAGCCTGCACCTCTGAAGAGGTGACTGCCAGAGAGGTGCTCCTGGCCCAGCCCCGAGTGGAGCCAGACTAGACCTCCAGCAGTGCAGTAAACACCTCTATGGCAAGGCAAGAAAAAGAGAAGGCTGCCTCTTCACCGTACCATTTAGCTCCGGGAAGGGATCCAGAGGAAGGGCCAAGAGTCCTATGCTTGGACCAGCAAGAATGACGACACCCCACAAAAGTCGGCAGAGTCCTGCCGACTTTTAATGGGTGGTGCTCCAGAACATGGCAGTCCGTAGAGAAGCAGGTGTGCATATCGTCTTGGGGTCTAAGACAGGTGAGGAAAACATCATGCTGGTCGGTAACTGAGATGCCGACGCATAGGGGCCGACCTGTTTTCTTTGAATGTTTCTTGTCCCAAGGACCAGGCATGATGCGACGGTAACTAAACACAAAAAACAGTAAAGACTCTACGCCGCTTAATAAAAAGGAAATATCTTGCTGGCTGGTTGATGAACTGTGCAGAGTGAGCTGCAGAACAGAGGTGCAGTCTGTCGGTGATGGTGTCTAAGAAGCTCAGCGTTGATAACTGCCCTGAGGAGCAAGGACTCCGAGGAACAAAGCTTTGACCGTCCGACTTAGGCTGCAGTGGAAATTCCGAGCTGCTGGCGATGTGCTGTTTCAATGGCAGGAGACGCAGAACTGAGGTGGAGGAGGAGCCAATGGTCGTTACTGGCCAACCCGTGAACACCATGCAATGCATCTGCCTCATGGGTAGTGCCAATGGTGCCGGCTCCTCCTTCCTACAAAAAAGCTCCCGCGGGGTGCTTGCCTCTGGCTAACCATCCACCAGTGATGAATGGTGGAGACTGACACAGGGAAGATCTAGCCTTTTGGTGTTTGTCTAGCTTTTCCTCCCCTTTTTCATCCCCATGCAGGCCTTTTGTTTCATATTGGGTAGTTTGGGTGAAAGAAGAAAAAATTACTCGCCTTAGTAATGTTGTTTCTTCTAATGGAGTCTTGCTATATTATGACATATGCAGTGAGTCCCAACCTTCGAACTGCTCCGGAGGTGAGTTAACTTTCCATGCCAGGCATGGAACTTTGAGCATGAGCTCGGTTGAAAACTCTGTCTGTCTGTTCTTCAAACTCAAACTGTCAGATCTTTACGAGCAAAACTCACTAAGGTTCTGTGTGGAAGCCGTAAACCTACACTAGCCAACTGGCTACTAAATATAGGAACACATTTTTCTTGGTCCCAAAACAAAGACTCAAGTCAGGGGATCCAAAAAATTAAAAACATAACACCCAAACACCCCAAAAAGGAGGGGTGAAAAATAAGGTGGGCATTTACTAAGTGCCAACACTGCACTGCCCACCCATATCCTAAAAGTAGAGGTTCTGAGAGGGCAAGGTGGGTCATAATATAGCAAGATTCCATTAGAAGAAACATTACTAAGGTGAGTAATTTTTTCTTCAAACATGAAGTCTTGCTATATTATGACACATGCAGACTACACAGCAGTACCTCCATGGAGGAGGGACAGAACCTACTTTGGAAATAGGCTCTGAAGCACAGCTGTGCCAAACTGAGCATCACTCCTAGCCTGGATGTCCAGAGAGTAATGCTTGGTAAAAGTGTGAACTGTTTTCCAGGTAGCTGCTTGACATCTCTAGGATAGGAATGTCCCTGGCAGCAGCCAGAGACGCAGCTGTGCCTCTGGTAGAGTGAGCCCGCAGGTCTGAGGGAGGATCCTTCCCCTGTTTTTCATAGCAAAATTGGATACAAGAGACAATCCACCAGGCAATAGATCTTTTTAGTGGCAGGTTTCCCTTTCCCAACCTCACCATAAGTGAGGAACAGTTGGAGGGAGTCAAACCTGTGACCCTTGGTACGTTCTATGTAGTAACTAAGGGCTCTTTTGACATCTAAACTGCAGTCTTCTCTCGCCAGAGGAGGAATGGTCAGTGAAGTACACAGGGAGAGACATAGATTGATTAAGGTGGAAGTCTGAAACCACCTTAGGCAAGAACTTTCTGTTAGTCCTGAGGACCACCTTATCTCTATGAAAGGAGATAAAATCAGGTTCCACTGACAATGCTTATAATTCACTTATGCGCCTGGCAGAAGTGATGGCTACCAAAAACAGTTTTCCAAGTCAAGTACTTAAGCTCTGCTGAAGACAGTGGCTCAAAAGGGGGTTGCATAAGCTGAGCAATGCAAATATTAAGATCCCAGGCAGGGGCAGGGTCCCTGAATGGAGGGTTGGTGTGAAGCAATCCCTTGAAAAACTTGGAGAATACAGGATGAGCCGAAAGAGAAGAGGGTTTACCTGCTAAGAAAGCAGACACGGCCGCCAGGTGCACTTTTAGGGTAGCTGGTCTCAACCCCAAAGTATTCAAATGCACCATATAATCCAGGACTGTGGGTAAGTCAGCAGATTCTGGGGAAATACGCTTGCCAGAACACCATATGGAAAATCTCTTCCATTTGGAATAAGTAGCCCTGGTGGATGGCTTCCTAGAAGCCTTCAATATATCCAGTACACCTTGGGAGAGGTGTAGGTCAGCAAACTCTAACTCTTCAAGAGCCAGGCCTTGAGATTGAGAGATTTGAGATTCGGGTACCAAACCCTCCCCTGAGCACAGATTAACAGGTTGTGATTCCTGGGAAGACACGGGAAGGTGGACTGCTAAGGACATAAGGAGTGGGTACCAGGGCTGTCTGGCCCAATCAGGATCATCTTGCAGGGTTGAGATCTGATTTTGACTAGCACCTTGAACAGAAGAGGGAAGGGGGGGAAGCATAGAGAAACTTCCCTTGCCAACTGAGAAGGAAGGCATCCAGAGGGACTGAACCCAACACTGGGGGCCTGCAGCAAAAAAGGGGAAGTTGTGGCCGGTGGTGCTGAGGGTTGAGGCGCTGGACGCCACACCTCTCTCCACGCCGGCGACCCGGGTTCGGGAGCGGACTCGGGTCGTCGGTGGGTCGGCCGGGGGGAGACAGGCTTGAGCGTCCGACAGCTCGCCTGCTCCGGGGAGGGATTTGGCCGATGCCCGGCACTTGCACGACCCCGAGCGAAGGCTCGGGGAACTGCAAGCCCCACCAGGGGATGGCTGGCCGTTGAGCAGCACGGACGTCGACGTGCACGTCATGACGTCAGGGGAGGTCGTTGGCTGCTGGGGAGGGAGAAAACGCGGAACGAGCCTGCCTCAGCCAGGAAGATGGGAGGACTTTGGACGTGCCCATGATGTGCCCGTGCCCGCCCAGCAGACCATGAGACCGACGAAATGTAAGTTACGGGGTTAGAACCCCGCCTCGTCCCCACCCGGGGGGGGGTAATCCGCGGCTCTATGGGGATCTGTGGTCTGTGTGGGCAGGGTTCCGGGCAGTGGGATGTCCAGGGGTCCTCACTGAAGGGTCGGAGGAGGCAGGCTGAGAGGAGAATAGAGAGTAATTTTAAAAAAAAGGGGGGAAGTTGGTGATTGTCTGGGGCTGCAAAAAAATCTATCTGTGGGGTGCCCCATCTGGCAAATACTACCTCCAATACTGGGGATCCAGTGACCATTCGTGATGGCCCTGGGAAATCCTGCTGAGAGCATCTGCCAGGACATTGTCCTTGCCTGGGAGGTGAACAGCCGTAAGGGAGGTGTTCAGGGAATACGCCAGAGACCACAACTTCATTGCTTCGGTGCACAAGGCCGTAGACAGAGTGCCTCCTTGCTTGTTGATGTACCACATTGTAGTGGTGCTGTCTGTTCTGATCTGTACAACTTTGTTCTGAACAGAGGTGGAAAAAACTTGAACTGCTAGAAAAACTGTTCTGAGTTCCAACAGATTGATGTGGAGCAGAGATTCCTGAGGGAACCACAATCCCTGGGTAGTGATATAGCCCATGTGAGCTCCCCACCCCCAAGAGGGATGCATCTGTAGTAAGGATTAAGGAGCGAGACTGAGGGGTGAAGGGAACCCCCTGTCTCAGATTGCTCTGGTCCTGCCACCACTGAAGGGCTTGGATCAGGGTTCAAGTCACTGGGATCAATTTGGTCAGAGGGTCTATCCTTTGAGACCAAAAGGCTCTCAAATGGAACTGGATGTCCCTCATCGGAAATCTTGCTCCCTGCACAACTGCTGTAGAAGCAGCCATGTGCCCCAGGAGCTGCAGAAAATGCCTTGCTGGTCGAGAGACCTGCAGGGTGAAGGAGGAGGCCAGAGAGACAAGGTTCTTGCTCTTTCCAGAGGAAGGAAGGCTCTGACCTCTTGTGTTCAGTTCTGCACCTATGAAGGTGAGAAGCTGGACAGGCTCTAGAACTGACTTTGGAAGATTGAGAAGGAAACCTAGAGATGTGAGCAGTTGCTGAGTTACCTGAAGGTGTAGTTTGATTTGTTCTGGAGACTGGCCTACTATGAGCCAGTCGTCCAGGTAAGGAAAAATGGCAATCTTTTGCCTTAAGTGAGCAACTGCTACTGCCAGGCATTTTGTGAATACCCTCGGGGCAGAGGTGAGGCCGAAAGGCATTGCTCTGAACTGGTAATGGCCTGAGGGCAGTTCAAATCTGAGGTACTTTCGATGGAAGCTTCTGATAAGAACATGGAAGTAGGCATCCTTGGGGTCCAGGGACGCTAGCCAGTCCTCTGGCCTTAGAGAGGATAAAATAATTCCCAGAGTCACCATTTTGAATTTTGGTTTTAAAAGGTGCTTGTTTAGGTATCTTAGATCCAGAATGGGCCGCCATTCTCCTGTCTTTTTTGGGGTAAGGAAGTACCTGGAGTACAACCCTTTGCCCTGGTGTAGGGGTGGAACCCTTTCCACAGCTCGGAGAGCCAGGAGGGTAGAAACTTCTGTTTCTAGGGCAAGTGCCTCTGATGGATTTACAGGTGGAAAGGACCTGACTCTCATCTTTGGAAATTTTTTGAAGCTGAGAACCAGTCCCTGGCTTACTACTTCCAGGATCCACTCGTCTGTTAGAGACTTCCAATCCTGGACAAAGTAAGTCTGCCCTGGCTACCCCATCAGGGTGCCTGCTTGGCAGGGGCTTTGGGCTGAGGGGTGGAAGCAGGCTTGCTTGCACCCCGTCTGCCTCTCCCTCTAAAGAACCCCCTCTGGGCATAAGCAGAAGAGGAGGCCTGGGCTTGGTAAAAAGGCCTATGAAAAGGCCTGCCCCTGCCCCTAGGATGCTGCTTTTGAGGAGTGGCCTGCCTTTCCTTGGCCTGTGCACTCCTATAGGTGGTCCTATATTCATCCATTTTCTTCATGTAATTCTCTGTCTGCTCCCCAAACAGAGAATTGCCCACAACAGGAAAATCCATGGCCTTAGACTGGGTATCCTGTGACAGGGTAGTACATCTGAGCCAAGCCATTCTGCAAAGTGCCACAGATGTAGCCATGACCCTTGATGACACATCATTAGAGTCTACTGCAGCATGAAATTGCACCTTGGATGCCTCAATACCATCCGCAGCCACCTGCTCCAGCAACCTGGCAAGCTGGTCAGGGACCTGTTTTGCTAGAGCCAGCACAGTATCCTATCTGGATTTCTGGTACCTAGCAGCATAAGCCATATAATTTGCCTGTCTGAGTCCCAAAGATGCTGCCATGTACTGTTTCTTTGCCATGGCATCAATCCTCCTGGAGTCCTTTTCAGGGGGGTGCGAAGCTAGAGGAATATTTGCCTTGTCATAGGCTGCAGCCTGCACTACCCCCACATGGCTGCATTGCTGTGTGAGGAACTCCGTATCAGAGCCTGATAATGTATACCTCTTGTCCATCCTTTTATCAACAGGAGGTATAGTGTGAGGAGTTTTTAGAATTTTTACTGTTTCCGAAAAGATTTATGCAAAGGAATAGACAGTCTCCTAGATTCTGGAATATCCATCATTTCTACATAATCAGGCTCCTCTTGGTAATCAACAGCTTCCTCAACAGGGAGCTGGAGAGTTTCAGCAACTTTTTTATAGAACATAAAATGAGAAGGGGACTCAGAGCCTGGGAGGAAAAACCCCTGACTGTCTGTCTGGAGAGATGTCCGGTTCAATGGGCACATCCAGACTTTCAAAACCACATTCACTCTCCTCATACTCCTCTTCCCCTTCCTCCGGTTCATAAAAATCCTCATTCATAATCTTGAACCGGTGGAACCGGCCGAACCGAGCGCTTCCCTGATGGTGTCAGTTTGGTTGGAACCGGGGAAAGTGACTGGACAATTTGAATTGCTTTAGCTATTTCCTCAGCGGTTGGAGAGAGAACTTTTGGCTCCACACCAGCTGACTTTCTAGTCCTTTTAGTTGGAACCGGCTCCTCAGAGCTGGCTCTTCGTTTGCCCGAGGAAGTATCGCCCTGGTCAGAGGGCACTCCCTCTGGTTCGGTTGGAACCAACTGGGCTGGCCATCCGGGTCAGTGGACTTTTTGGCCTCCCTTTCCCTGAACCTACCAACTCTCTTTTCTATGGTGGCAGCAGGAAAATTCTTACAAATCTGGCAGTCTGAATTGAGGCGATCAAACCCCAGACAATACACACAGGTGGTGTGTGGGTCAGCCTTAGCAAAGGCTTCCCCACAAACACTACAGTGCTGAAACCCAGTGGGCCCGGTTTTTCTTTTGGGTTTCTCAGACATAGTGCCAGCCTACCCAAACTTGCCCGTTTATGGCAATCCGCCAAGCAAGACCCTTATCTGTTCCCAACCGTGTCACGGGTTGTGGAAAAAACCGTAATGAAATCTTTTTTTTTTTTTTTTAAGAACCGGGAACCGCACTCTAAATAAGGACTAGTAAATTTTGAAAATAACCTGATCGGTTCAAACTGAACCGAAAAGCGTTTACAAGTTCCACACAGAATAAAGATAAATGTAAGCCTATCTATTACTTACAATACCACAGACAGAGCTTGAACTGACCGGTTGCAGTTTAATTTCAGTCAAAAAACCGATAAAATAATACTTTAAACGAACAGAGCAGGAGGAGAAATCTCCGGAGCGACTGTTCAGTGAGGCGGAGTAAAGAATCTGACAGTTTGAGTTTGAAGAACAACAGAGTTTTCAACCGAGCTCGCGATCAAAGTTCCATGCCTGGCATGGAAAGTTAACTCTTTCACCTCCGGAGCAGTTCGAAGGTTGGGACTCACTGCATATGTCATAATATAGCAAGACTTCATGTTGTTTGAAGGCTATATGCCTATTTAAACCGTCCAGTCGCATCAGCGGGAACAGTCAGGCCCCTTCCTTGGTTTCTTATTAGTAGTACTGAATCAAGTCTATTTTTGAAGATTGCCAAATTATTACTACAGACCTATTCATTTAGTTCCAAATCCTACCTGTATGATGAATGAAAAAATTAAATCTTTCATTAACTACCATATTTAGTCTAATTTGGAGTTTGTGTCCCCTTTGGCAGTTTGATTTGTCGTGTAATGCAATTCCTAACTCTGACTTTAATTCTGCATCATTCATGAATTTGTGCATGTTTAATAAATCAACCTCAATTCTGTTTTCCAACCTTCCATGACCTCCCAACCCCGTCACCACTACACTGCTTTCCTTGGTGCAGGCTATGAGAGTAACTGTGGCTGGCATTTGGTTGGAACAGGCTGATTTCTTCCCTTTCCCCACTTCTCCTCCCGCCTATCCACTCAGAGTGGTGCCATGCAAAGCCACATTGTGGACTCTTCCACATAGTTTCCCTGTGGCTGGATGGTGAACCCTCCATGTCCCTGTTGTAGGGGGTCACTGATGACCCCTTCCCAATAAAGTGCATTGCCACTGCCAGCCGTACTCTTCAGTCACAGCAGCATGTATGCCAACTTCCTGGGTAAATTGGCTGATAGGTTCTAAGAATCCAATTGACTGCAGAGAAATCTACATGTCTAGCTTCATCACATAAAAAAAAAAAAAAAAGTACCACCTCACAAAGGTTCTAACAGACTGCCGCTCTGCTGTCTCTCCACTTCAGATGGCCAATGCTAGGGCTCCCATCTCAGTTCTCAAAATAAGTAAATTGGGTTAGTTTTGTTTAAAATCGGGGCCTGCCTGAGTCAGTTTGCTTTGGAGTTCTGCCTTGGAACTTGACCAAGACACTGACCACACTGCACTTGAGCAGTCCCAGCATGATTAAGCACGTGTCTGTAGTTTGGCATTCACAACCTATACTGACTCTGATGTACAAGTCTGTTACAGAAGGCAATGTCTAGTTTGGCAAAGCCTTGTCAACCTGCCTTGCACAAGGATTTGTTTACCCATGATGCCTTGCATTGAGGTTGAGGCCTGAGAGTATGTGAGTGGTTTGGAGATATGCACAAAAACCAAACAATTTGAATATTTCCTTTCCACTAGCATCCTTTTACACATCTTGCTCACTGCTCTTCCTGCTAACTGCCTCATTCACATGTTCACTGAGTACAAAATGGCCGCTGCTTCAGGCACAGTTTTTCACATCTGGTTACAGGCCTACAAGCCAGGGCTGTTGCATTAGATTATTTTATCTCACACTTTTTTTTGTTTAATGCCCCACTTCGGCCTGACCACCACTTGGCCCAGTCCACCACATTCTCTGGCACTTGCCTATCCTCATGGGTTCCCCCGGGCATTCTGTGCTCTGGTGGACTCACTCGGGGGGGCTTGGTGGGGAGGACAGAGGCCAGTTTGAGTGGTTTGGGCCTGAGTGTGCCAATGTCATGCTGCCATGCTCCAGGGTTTTTCACAGTTTCTTCCAGACCTCAAGAATGCTGCTGGCAATCGGCCCAGTAACACTGAGGGTTAAGGCGCTGGATGCCATGCATCATGCCATGCTGATGACCCAGGCTCGGAAGCGAGCTTAGGTTTCCGGGGGTCGGCAGGGGAGGGAGAGGATCTAGCATCTGGACTGCTGTCACCTCCCAGGAAGGGAGATCTGCCCGCTCTATGGCTGCTTCCTGGTGGTCAGGGGGGCAGCACTGGAGTTGGGGAGGCCTCGCTACATGGCACGCACATTCACAGTTGCGATGGGGGAGGGGTGGAAAAGGGAGGCAACCACAGGTTGATGCCCTGCCTGCTGACTGGCGTTCCGCTCGTGGATCGCTGGAAGCCACGCTCTGGGTGATGAGTCCTGGGTGGGTGGCCTTCCCCTTCCTGGCTCCGCCACAGGGGGAAATCCATGGGGGATGGCAGTACCAGGGAGGAGAGGTGGATGGTCATGGGTAGCAGAGCAGGGGTTGAAGTACCTGCCTATGGTAGCTTGGAGGGGAGAAAAATACCTATGGAAAAGAAAAAGCATGCTGCTGGCAAGGACTCCTTGATGTAAATGCATGGCTGCATTCCTGAGCTATGCTGTGTTCTCCCTCCTGAAAACTCCATCTACACCAACTGTGGTTACCCAGCTAGCAATACTTTAGCAGCGAATGCTGCCCTCCCTCCCAGGAGTTGGAGACAATCCTGTGGGAACACTTAGTCCTCCTCTTAGCCACCCCTGATGTCCTCTGCTTGTTGTAGAACCCAGGTTGCCAGCATTGCACATGGTGACCCTGCTACTGCGCTGCTGGGTGGTCATGAATACATAGTCTAATGAAATGCCAAATGCACTGGTTATTCTGTCTACCTGTGAAAAACATTAGGTACTGCTTCAATCAGCATTTTAAAACATGGTGCCAGAATCCTACAAACTCTCAAACACATTTATGTGACCACACAGCAAGAAGCCGGAACTACTAACTTAACATAGCGGCTATTGAATATACAAAAACAAAACTTCTGCGAGTGTCTGGATTTTGCACAAGATCCTAAGATTAAATACTTACACTATTTACATTTACAGCCTATCTTTTATGTCCTCCTACAGCAACAGAGGTGATTTTATAGGTCTCCATTTCCCTTTTTTTTGGGGGGGGGGGTGTACAATGTTCCTGCCAGTGGCATTCTGTCTCCCCATTACATCTGTTTTGCATTGTGGAACAGTTGCCATTACAGTGCTCAGGCACTCTAAGCAATTGTATTATTTGCAACACTGGCAAGAGTGTTGCTGATTTGTGAGTCGGAAAAAATGCAGAGGAACTGTCATTTGGCCAGGAGGTTGAATAAAAAGCAAGTCCCAGCAAATGTGTGAACCCTTTGTTTTGTTACGCCGTCTAGAGGTTTGTTTTTAATTTTTTGCAGTTAATCATTCCCTAGAGGCATATGGCACTTACATCCCAGATGTGATTAACAAACCTCACAATTCAGAAAGTAGGGTTGCATGTTGGTATCCCCTGTCTGCATACAATACCCTTCCCCCCCGTTCTGTTTCTGCATTTATGTGTTTAGAAGTAAAACTGCTAATGTAACCAGTAAAGTGCGGCAGAGCTGGCATATGTTGGTGGAGCAATGACTGATGGGAGCAAAGCCAATATCATTATCTCTGCTGGCATATGCCCATTCTGGATGGTTTTATTGCTGCTAACCCTTGAAGGTTCCGATTTGGACAAATGAAGGCCACTGCTCTACTCTAACAAGGCCTTTATTCAGCGGTGGCCTTGATTTATCTCACAGAAGCTTGAAGTAATTATATATTTAAAACACTTAAAACTAGTCCCTGTACTAATCTAGGGAGCATGCCCCAAGTATTCTACAGGGGTCTTGGGAGTGTGTTATGGGGTGCAGATGCAAAAAAGAGCAATAAAAGTACATAGATACATAGATACATAGACAGTGTCGGCAGATAAGGGCCTATGGCCCACCTAGTCTGCCCATTTGAGCTTGTAAGTTCAGTTTGTTTTCCTAGAAGTCTATTTCCCCTTACCCCTGACCTCTAGAATTCCTTTATGTCTATCCCATGCATTCTTAAATCCGTGATTGTTTCAGCCCCACCACTTCCTCTGGCAGGGTGTTCCACTTGTCCACCACCCGTTCTGTGAAGAAATTCTTTCTCATGTTTCCTCTGAATCGTCCTCCTCCAACTTCATCCCATGCCCTCTAGTCCTGAAACATCTTTTCGCTTAAAAAGTGTTTTCCTGCACCCTGTTCCTCCCTGTAAGATACTTGTATGTCTCTATCATATCCCTCTCTCCCTCCTCTCCTCCAGGAGTACATGTTCAGTTCCTTCAACCTGTCTTCATAGGGACTTGTGATGCAACCCATGCACCATCTTTGTTGCCTCCTCTGAACCTTCTCTACCCTGTCTATGTCCTTACGTGAGGTATGGTCTCCAGAACTGTACACTGTACTCCAGGTGGGGCCTCACTAGTGTCTTGTATAGCGGAATTATGACCTCCCTTTCCTGCTGGTGATGCCCTGCCTATACATCCCAGCATCCTATTTGCTTTACCTGATGCCTTGTCACACTGTTTCCTACCTTGAGGTCATCAGAGATGACAACCCCAAGATCCTTTCCTGCTTGGTGCATGCTATATCCTCACCCCCAACTGATATATTGTGCCAGGGTTTTGTGCCCCATATGCATTATCTTGCACTTCTTTGTATTGAATTTCAACTGCCAAACCCTGACCATTCTTCAAGTTTCTGCAGGTCCTTCTCATTCTGTCTACACCCTCTGGTGTGTCTACTCTGCTACAGAGCTTTGTGTCATCAGCGAACAGGTGAAATTCTGCCTTCTATATCCTGTGCAATGTCACTGATGAAGATGTTGAATAGGACCGGTCCCAGCACTGATCCCTGTGGTACCCCACTGGTCACTCTTCCCTCTGTGGAGTGACAGCCATTTACCACCACCCTCTGTGTCCTGCCACCCAGCCAGTTACCTACCCACCACACTACTGTCCTGCCCACACCCATAGTCCCCAGTTTGTGTAATAGTCTCATGTGGCACAGTGTCAAGGCCTTGCTGAAGTCCAGATAGGCCATGTCCACTGCCCTCCCTGATCCACCTCCTAGTCACCCAGTCAAAAATTTCAATGAGGTTGGTCTGACATGACCTCCCCCTGGTGAAACCATGCTGTCTTGGGTCCTGTAGTCCATTGACAACCAGATGTTCCACCAATCTCTCCTTCAGTAGTGCTTCCATGATCTTTCCAACTACCGAGGTGAGGCTGACTGGTCTGTAGTTCCCTGCTTCCTCTTTGTTCCCACTTTTGTATAAGGGGACTACATCTGCTGTCCTCCAGTCTTTGGGTACCTCCCCTGTTTCCAGTGATTGGCTGAACAGGATAGCCAGAGGTTCAGCCACCACCTCTCTTAGTTCTTTAAGGACCCTGGGTGCACCCCATCTGGCCCCATTGCTTTATCAGCTCTTATTACTTCCAGTTCCTTCAGGACCCTTTCTCGTGTAAAGGGACTTGTGTCCATTTCTGCACCATTCTCACCCTTTACTCCCTTCAGACCCATTACCCCCCTCTTCCTTAGTAAAGACTGAGCAGAAATACCTATTCAGTATGTCAGCTTTACTGTTGTCATCCTCCACGCGGCTCCCATCCTCCCCCTTCAGTCTCACTATCCCTCCCTTTGTCCTTCTTTTTTCACTTATGTACCTGTAAAAGGTTTTGTCCCCTTTAACCACTGATTTTGCAATGTGTTTATCTGTCTGAGCTTTGGCTTCCCTTACTGACTTCCCTGCCTCCCTTTGTTTCTCCTGGTACTTCTCCCTATCCCCTTCTGCCTGTGTCTTTTTGTATTGCCTGAATGCAGTCTTTTTGGCTTTCACTTTCTTTGCTACCTCTTTGGAAAACCATAATGGTCTCCTCTTTCTTTTCCTCTTGCTAACCTGCTTAATGCATAATTCTGTTGTTCTTATAATCCCCATTTTAAATACTGCCCACTGTTCCTCAATCCCTGATTCCTGTCCTATTCCCCTTAATGCCTCTTTCAAGCATCTCCCCATTTTCCCAAAGTCTGCCCCCCTAAAATCCAGGATACGTGTTTTTGTGTGGTTTGGTTCTGCTCTTTCTGTGTCTTCAAACCACAATGACTGGTGGTCACTGTTACCCAGGTGCTCCCCCACTGTTACCCCCATCACACTGTCCCTGTTTGTGAGCACAAGGTCCAGTATTGCCTTCTGCCGAGTTGGTTCCATGACCAGTTGCTTGAGGAAGGCACCCTGAAGGAGTCCAGGATAAATCTGCTCCTAGTTGATGCTGCTGCTGGGATGCTCCAGTCCACGTCTGGTATATTGAAGTCTCCAACTAGTACTACCTCACCTTGTCTGCCATCCTTTGGATGGCTAGCATCAACTCCTATCTGTTTCTTCCTCCTGGGCTGGTGGTCTATAGACCACACCTGTGCGATGGCTGTCCCATTTTCCTTTCCAGCTAACCCACAGTATCTCTCCCCATTTTGTTCCTCCTGGATCTGTGTGGCCCTTATGTCATTTTTCACATACAGTGCCACTCTCCTCCCTTCCTGCCTGCTCTGTCTCTTCTGAATATGTTGTAGCCAGGTATGGCCATCTCCCAGTCATGGTTATCATTACACCAGGTTTCAGTGATGGCCACAATGTCCAGGTCTGACTGTACCATGACAGCCTCCAGATCTTCCATCTTGTTGCTAAGGCTCCTGGCATTTGCACACATGGCTTTCCATGATTTGACCTCCCTAGACTGCTTCACTGTTCTACTCCAGCCCCTTCCTTGGTTGTCATTTATCCCTGGTTCTCCTTGCTGTCTGCCCTTCTGCTGAATTTTGCCGCCTTTCTGCTTAGCCACCTTTTGGACACTAATCTCCAACTTTTGCACACTGCTTTGCAGAGATAGCCACTCCTCTGGTTCACTGGTTCCATTACTAGCTGTGGGGGGTGAGCAAGTAGGTACCATACTTGCTGGCCTGCCACCCACCTTTGCTAGTTTAAATGCTTGTCAATGTAGCATTTAAACTTATCATTGAGTGCTTGGATTCCCCTCCAGGATGGATGCAGGCCGTCAGGCTTGAACAAACCTCCATCCCTCCAGATGGGTCCCCAGTCACCAATGAATCCAAACCCTTCCTCACAGCACCAGTTCTTCAACCATGAGTTAAAGTTCCTGGTGCATGCACTCTATGCTCTCCTTGCCTCTCACAGGTAGTACTTCTGAGAAAGTGACAGAAGCAGCTACTTGCTTGAGACCCTCCCAGTTTCCTAAACTCTTCCTGAACTTCCTTTGGCTCCCCGTTTGCCAAGTCATTAGTACCTAGGTGGATAATGACATCCAGCTCACCCTCCTGTCTTGCCTTCCCAGTGATCCCCAGTATCTTCCTTCCATCCCTCCATGCCGTGGCACCTGGTGAGCACCTCACCTCCTGTCCTCCCCTCCTGTGTTCCTAGCTGGATCCTCTTATGATGGAGTCCCCCACCAGGATTCGCTTCCTCCTCCTCTGGGGTCCACTGCTTTCCCCACTGAGGCACCTCCTTGCCTAACCTCCACATCCTTTCCTTCCACTTCCCTGGGTACCTCTATTTGGTTGTCCTCATTTGCCAGTGTGGCATATGAGTTCTTGAGAGGAATAGGATCTGGGATGTGCCTCTGCCTGACTGCTCTAACCTCCCTGAGCCCACTGTCATCCAAGTGCTCCTCGTTCTTGGCATCCTTTGAGGCAGCTGCATTGGACTGGGTGGTTCCTGGATAGGGGTGATGGTACTCCTGACCCAGTTTACTTCCGCTCTGAGTCTGGCTACCTCATCCCTCAGTCCGAGATGCATGCAGATATGGGCAGCACCTAGTGTCCAGAAGGTCTGCCTGAATATGGCTGCCCCACAGCCACTGCATTCACCACTCCCACATTATACTGCAATTCCACTACTTATCTGCTACTGAAGCTCTTAGTTCTCTTTTATTTATTTACAGTACTAAAAATCCTGTAACTGATCCTCAGATATATATTTTTTTAAGGAAAAGAAACAAATAAATAAATGAGTCAAAACACTTGTCGTGCTGAGGGTGGTCTTCTTCCCCTTATGCCCTCCTACTTCACACCTCTTACTATACCCTGTTTAGCTCCTGTCAATCAGATTTATCAGGGCATATAATTAAGAGTTGGGGAAGGGGGTGGGAGAAGCCGAAAATTGCAACAATTAGACAGCACAAATTACGCCACCACTATTTTTAAATTTTCAACAGCCCAAAAACAATTATAAGTAAAGACAACACAGAAAGAAAGTATAGTGTCACTACAAGCCTACAATCTAAGTTTAAAAGAAAAATACCAGTTACCAGTTACTCTGAAGCACTGAATTGAATGTTTCCTTCCTTGACCTTCTGGCTTCTTCTGAGAAGATGAACTTCTGTTTGCTGCTTTAACTGTGACTAAGCCCCACCTCCAGTTATCACGTAGCTGAGGTCAGAGGCCAGACAATTAACACCCTTCACCCAGCTACAGGACAGTCAGACAAGCCAAGATAAAATTTGCAGCAATTAAAGACAGCACAGAATTACACCACCACTATTTTTTAAATTTTCAACAGCCCAAAAACAATTCTAAGTAAAGACAACACAGAAAGAAAGTATAGTGTCACTACAAGCCTACAATCTAAGTTTAAAAGAAAAATACCAGTTACCAGTTACGCTGAAGCACTGAATTGAATACGTTTCCTTCCTTCGCCTTCTGGCTTCTTCTGAGAAGATGAACTTCTGTTTGCTGCTTTAACTGTGACTAAGCCCCACCTCCAGTTATCACGTAGCTGAGGTCAGAGGCCAGACAATTAACACCCTTCACCCAGCTACAGGACAGTCAGACAAGCCAAGATAAAATTTGCAGCAATTAAAGACAGCACAGAATTACTCCTTAAGGAATTGGGGGGGGGGGGGGTTGAAAAGGTTCTGTTTCAATCATGTTAAATATTTTCTTATTCTGTTTCTAATTTGATCACAGTTCAAGGTAGATGAATTAAAACAAAACATACTGTACAAAATAATGCTTGTACAGCCATATGCAAGAAGACTGTTTCCTTCTCTGGGTGAGATGTCAGTGAGGCCATACGAGACTTTGATCTCTAAGTCTATGATGTCATCTTGCTCCTCAATTGAAAGTGTGTGCCATTGCCCTACATTATTGTATATATGTTTCTAATGGTGCAGGATTAGTCACAGTAGGCTGTTAGGGTGCTAAAATGATGAAAGATTTCGGAGTTCTGTTACTGGAGGGTTAAACAAACAATGTAGTGAGGTGACTGGAAAACTCGCTTTTCAAGATACTCCAGTATTTTACATCATCCATTTTATGTAAATATCTGACCTAAAAACAAAATGGCCAGTGTGAGAAAATGTAAAATGAAGCTGTTAACACTGAAAAATAAAGTTACAGAATTTTACAATATATTGCACAACATTTTGGAATATAGAGCACAGTAGTAAAAAAAAAAAAAGTGCAGATAACTGGCATGCGTGATAACTGTTTGGTTTATTTTCATTTACATACAGTATTTATTGGGGCAGGTTTGAAGTCATATTAAGAACTGATGTGATTTTTCTGAAAGACTACAAAATGAATGTTTTATTGCAATATGATGACCTATATGTACTAATTCTATAGGTATTGAGCTCACCCTACAGATTCAGAACGACATGAGTCTCAAAGCTACCCTGAAGGAGTTTAAAGAAAAACTAGCTCAGGATGAGAATTACCAAACCAAGATCAAACGAATCAAAGAGGAAGTGGAAACCTTTGCTGCCAAATTCCCTATTCCAGGAGTACCGGACTTGTAAACCAGGGGCTTGAAGATCTGCCAGCACTATAGTGAAAACTTGAAAGAATGGTTATTTGCTGACAAGTCAGCTTATATTTAATCCATTTTCTGTCTTGCCCTCATTCTTTATTACTTGGGGTATTTGTATGAGAACAGAACTTGGGGTTATCTATATCTGCTGTGTGCCTTTACTTGATGTTGCAATGCATGTGGCATCACAGGTGCCTTTACGGGATCACCAGTGGAGGATGCAGACTAGCAGCAGAAGCAGATGACTCCAGAGGAACAAAGATTCTGTTTCTGCAGCGCTCCACGTTGTCCATGGGTAGTTAGTACCTTGGATGTGACTCCTATCCAGTCTGTGTCTTGGATGCGGACAGGATAGTATTCACATCTGAGGCCATATGTACTAACTACTCATTGACAATGTTGGAGCCAACAGAAAAAGAAATTACAGTAAGTATGAAGAAATTTCTTCTCTTTAAAAATGTCCATAGTAAAAAGGGATGAGTGATAATTATATTTACACGGTTGTTTTTTTTCAATGTGCTGTGCACATCTTAAAGATTCAGTAATGAGATAAATTGAGGTGCTTTTCCTGACTGGAAATCTGATTTTGAAGTGGGTGATGTATACTTTGGTATCTTACAGGAACTTTCTAAGATTCATAGTTGGGCTTCCTAGCCCATTACCTTAAGGCAACACTAGCCCCTTTTGTAATGCTACAGAATTGTTAAGCATGTCCTTTTTGGGCGTGAAGGGACAGTAACAGCTGAACCCACGGATAGCTGATCCTTTCTACTTCCTGGTCTGCCACCTTCCCTGTTCTTGGATGCATTGGGGGAGGTGCATGCAAGTCTATGGGGACATTTTTCAATACATACAGTATTTCATTGATTTGAAGCCATCCTCAAGTAGAAGCCATGGCTGAAAAACAAAGTGCAGTAGAAGTCACCCTCATTTATATAAACTACGGCTTTAGCAATACGTTCTGGTGTGGCTCTCTGTTTCTCCACACCACAGCAGTTGGGCCATAAGAAAGCTAGGCACAGAGTAAGCACTGATTGACCCATGGAAACTGGTAGGTAAAATTACAGTTGCTGATCAGGAGAGTCACACGGTCACGCTGATACGCTGACTCCTATGAAACTAGCATTTACTGTGGGTTTACAGTTTGTCTATTGCAGTCTTGAGTTTTCCTCCTCCTAACCTCTAAAAATACTGAGAGGTAAAACTAAAATATGCTACCAGTATCTTAATGTTGCTGAGTGGGAGAGCAACACAATCATGCTGACTTTGTTTTGGTGAGTTGGAGGATGTGGGGGAGGAGTGTCTAATGCTGAAATGTGTTGGGGGAGTTAGACACATGAATAGGCAGCATATACTGTACTAGGAAATAGAGAGCAGTTGAGGGGACACTTAAATAGAAGCTGCCCTCAATTAGAAGCTGCAGCTGAAAATCACAAGATGAAATAGAAGCTGCAACTTCTAATCAATGAAATGGTGTGTTTTTGTTTTTGTTGACCGGGTAAGTGCACTAGACAGTTTCTTGCCTATCTTCAGGCAGGACCCGGGGAGAGGGGGATACAGATGAATGCCCACTGACCTTGAACCATATTAAGCTGTTGGTGGTATTTTCAGTGAATGGGGGGAAATTTGGCCAGGGCACCGGAAAATTCCCCTACTCTTTCTGAGAAGTGCCATGGGATCTTTAACATCCACCACAACAGGCAGATATTTTGTGTATCTATAAGTAACCTTGGAGAAAAATGAGCCACCATTCACCTAATAGGGTCTGGAACTGGAAGGGATCAGCTGGCCATGAGTTCAGCTCCAGCAGTGATCAATTCCCCCTCCTCCCAAAAGGCGTATCCTTAAAAATTCTACGTTTCCCCAAAATGGCAAGTACTGCGTTAAGGTAATTGGGAGAGTAACAAACAGATTATTATTAAAAAAAAAAAAAAAAAAAAAACAGCTTAGAAATATACAGTAAATCAGTTTCATGTTGCACACACAGACCTGCATTTCTACCCTTAAACTGAACCTCGAGCACAAGCTTCTGGCAAAACCGTCTGGAAAATTGTCACAATGACATGTGAAGAAATAAGAGCATGAAGGTGGTTTCTTTATGAGGTTAAAACCTAGATTTAATGAATTGGGAATTGAAAGAAAAAAACTGATCATGCATGAATTTTAAGTTGTGTTGGTTAACGAGAACAAAACAGCACAGTTACATTACCTTCAAATTCTTGCTGTTTGTACAAAAAAAAAAACTGTCTCGGACGCAACAAACATCAGACTGTATATTATTGCTCTGTATTTTCTCATGTCATAATTGAAGGAGCAGAATGTCCTTGAATCATTATTGTAACACTTGAGGGGAAGAAAAGTACTATCAATCCATTCTGTTCCTGTTACGGAGAAGCATTTTATATGAAGCAATGTGAAAAAGTGCCATTGAGAAAATTATGTACCATGAAGATGGGGGGGGGGCTTTCAGATATTTACAACCACATCATCAGATCTAAGAAACATTTGAATTTTAAATACTGTAATCACAGAGCCTCTGACCTCACAGGAAAACATTGAAAAATGATACAGCATATATTGATTATAAACCACTGTGATTTCAGCCAATCCGTAAGCAGAGCAAACTGTACCTGTTCTGTGTACAGTGTGCTTGCATGTGGGAGCACTCCAGCACCAGGAGAGATGCTAAAACAAATATGGGGGAAAAAAATCTAAACTTATGAATCAAGCTAAAATCAAGTGATTTTATAATAAGGCTTCGGAGGGATGTCTGTTATGGTATGACACTCCCAAGTGTGAGATTTAAGTGATAGGTGGCCCAGTTAACTTACAACATTAAGTGCACACACCCATGTGGCAGCTGCTCCACTTCAGCTGGGAGGGCAGGCAAGTGGATCTTTTCATAGCCAACATTGGTGTCACTTTTGTCTGTCTCATGGGGGGAGTGCTGATTATGGTTGGTGTGCATGCACACCCAGCCTGAGATTCAAGTGTCCCTCTATTCTAGGGCTCTTGCACAAACACAGGTGTACCATAGGTTAGCCATTCAGCTTGTATGTGCTTATGACATCACTGCCTGTTACTGAATGAATAATTGTATCACAATTAAGAATTAAACTTGTGCCTAGTGCGCCTTACCCAGTTACCAAAGACTAAAAAGAAAAAAAAAAAAATGAATTGGGTGTAGGTGAGTAGATGGTTCTAAAGAGCAAGGATCCCGTTTTCATAGAAATAGCAAACATGGTAATATTGGAACAGTAGGTGTTGGTGCATCAGGTTCTTTCATACCACTAGCTCAGTTGGCATACCTTCTAGTCCCTTGCACAAGGGATGGTGGAAAATTGACACCTAAGCTGAGGTTTTCTTTTTGAGTCAGAGGTTCTAATACAAGTTGCCTTGAATTGTTAGACTGAACTATTATGCACTTTGCAGTTACATATATTTGTGAAAGATCATATTGATTTAAGTTTTTAGCCTTGCAAAAACTTGTCAGCATTATCTTGGAGTAACAATATTCCATGTTGACAACTGACAATGGAAAAAAAAAATTCTAAATTAAACTTGAGATCTTGGGAGTTTTTCTGACCTTTTTTTAATACTAATTTCTGGTCTTCACAAAATCTGAAGCATTGTATCTACATCAAAGATGCCTCCTCCATTTGGCCACACTTCTGGAACTGTAAGCTGTCCAGGTCGGGACCACTTGGAAACTTCTGCAAGCCTGCCACCTATACAACAAAGCCTGCCTCAATACTCTTCAGATTTTACTTCCGAGAGGGTTCCTTCAGTAGGTCATAACATGTTGGATTAGCACCATCTGGCGTCAGGACCCAACGGCAGACTTTTCTAGCAATATCTGACTCATGTCAGTGTGAGCCTATATGGTGGGCGGTCCCCAGGCCCAACCTCCTGTTCTTTCTCGCTGTTGCCTCGTGCAGTGCCTTTCAGTAGACTCGCCTAAGCAATCGTCTGTTGAACGTTCTGTTTTTTCTGCTGTTTTTTTTCCTCAAACAAATCGCTGTTATTTTCTATCACGCTTTCGTCTCCAAAAAAGAATTGCAAAGCTTGTGGCACGCAGATCCCGCACAAGGACTGTCATGAACTGTGTGTGATCTGCCTAGGCCCAGACCATCCAGTTGCCCACTGTGCCGACTGCCAGCCTTTAAACCAGGCCACGTGGAAGCAAAGGCAGCAGGCCTTAGAGGCCAGTCTCCTAAAATCTAGATAAGCTTCATTAGAAAAGCAGATGGAGAACATTTGGGATTCGGCCTCCACTTCTTCCTCTTCCCCTTCAAAACATAAGCAGGAGGAACACACCGTGGAGAGTAGGCCCGAGGCTGTGTGCTGGGACTCCTCCGAGACTCTTCTACCGGTGACAGTGCAAGGTAAGCCCGTGACTGCCGCATCTGTTCCCCACTCCACGGGGTCCTGCACTGCTGTTGTCGAGTCAGGCCCTCCTGGACTCCAGCTGCACTTTTGCCTGATCAGACGCTCCCTTCTGGGGATCGCTTAGGTGTGGCTCTCCCATCAGATACTAACGTCAGCCCACCCGATGTCCGGAGCAGCCCGAGGAAGACAACCTCTCTCCCCCGGTTGCGACTTCTCGTAATCCTGCTTCTTTGGCTGGAGATGGCGCTGGTTCTCTGGAGGTCTCTTCGGGGTTGCACCCGCTTTCCCCTTCTGGGGTCTCTGGTCAAGAGGATTCTCCTCCTATTGGGCTGCCCATGGTTAAGCCTGCCCACCCTCCCTCATCAGAGCCACTCCCTCTGACTTCGGCTCCTCCGCCAGTCTCCCGGCTGGAGCCAGCTCCCTTGCCACTGCTGGATCTTTCTGCTGGAGCAGGACCCTCGTCTGATTCCTTAAGACAGGTCCAGACGCTGGGACACCAGATGTGGTCCTGACGTCGGCGGCTCTGAAGCAGACCTACCCAACGCCAGACCTCCATCGTCTTCCATCAGCAGGGGTCCTGACTTCTGCCTATCCCACGCCAGACCTTACTTGCATCTGTACAATGCCTGGCCTGATGTCTGGTCTTTTTGGTACTCCCAGAGACATAGCTACCCAGGTTATTCACATTGCCCGGGATACTCTTCAGGGTACCCTGAATATCCTTATCCTCCTCGTGGCTACTCTCCTCCAGCCAGACATTAAGGAGGTCATCCAATCCTGGTGGAAGGATGCGAGGGCTGAGTTGGTTATGGACCTGGAGAGTAGCCTCCCACATCCTCCTCCCCCCCCCGTCCCAGGTCAGACTTCCATGTGGACTCCGACTCCGTCCACATCTGGGGAGCTGCTAGGGTGGATATCACTTTACCAGATTTTTAAATGGGAGACGATCCGGGCTCTGGGGGGGGAAATAGTCACTTCCTGATTCTCCAACCCCGGGGAAGGTATCTCCGAAATCTCGTCCAGAAGACCTTTCCTTTGCGGATCTCCTGAGGTCTATCCAAATCTTTTATGAATGGGAGACCGAGGAACAAGTTCTGATGTGACAGAGGCTTGCAGAGCATCTGGAGACCCTAACTATGGTCCCAGTTCCCCCATTGATAGCACCTCACCTCAACCATCTGGCAACTGCCTAATTCTATCCCAGCTGTCCCAAGGAGAGCTGACGGGGCATACCAGGTGCCTCATTTCTGGCTGCGCATCCTAAGGTGGACTCTGGTTATCTCTGCCACTCAGGATCGATCGATCGGCTCCTAAGCACTGGAGTTCTGTTCCTCCCGACAAGAGTGCAAGCAGTTTGACCAGTTCGGGGAAAAGATTTTACTCATCAGCTATGTGGGCGTTAAGGTCCCTGAACTACGTAGTCCATACAGTGTCCCACCAAAAGACCACCCTTGCCAGGCTGGAGGACCGAATTCAGGATATGCCGAATTCAGACCTCAAGAAGGAACTCACCTGGGATATCAGACTCTCTAAGATTTCTTGTTGGCATGCTCTTCGGGCTACCTACGACTCTGTGGCTTGAACCCTGGTGACCATCTCCCTTCGGCAGCATGCCTGGCTACGCATCATGGGCCTTGCCAATGAAGTCCAGTTGGCCATACTGGATGCCCCTTTTCGGGGCTCTGTGCTCTTTGGTGGGGATGCCAAGGACATCACAGACCTTCAAGAACAAGTCTAGGCTCTTTAGATCTGTGCGATCCATGTACCGTCAGGGTCAAATGCAGCAGCCCTTTCAGAGACTGACCTGGAGGCAGAGACGTAGATGCTGCCGGCCTGGGCAGGGAAAGTGTAAGGCCACAGGTAATGTCCCCCCCCCGCCTCCAAAACCCAGCGTCGTTCTGGAGGCCCTCCTCCAGCCCGACCTGCCACTTCCTGACTTCTTGGCCCCACCCCCTCCTCATCTCCAGAAGAGGAACAGGTAGAGAAGGTTCGCTCGCCATCTGCAGGAGTGGCAGCATATTATCCCTAACAAATGGGTCCTGCAGTTAGTGTCTTGTCAGGCACAGCATAGAGTTCTTGGAGGTTCCCCGCCGAATCTCCTCCTCGAAGGTCTGCCTACTCCAGAGACTAGGTGGTTCTGGTAAGGGAGGAAGTAGAGGCTTTCTTGCAAGAACAGGCAATAGAGCTGGTCCCTCTATGTCAGAGGGGGTGGGGGTTCTACTCCCATTTTTTTTCCTGCTTCCAAAAAAAGGCAACCTAAAACCCATACTCTACCTCAGCAGCCTAAACCTGTTGAGTACAACAAATTCGGGGTTCTCACCCTCCAGAGCCTGCTACCGCTGTTGCAGGACAACCACGGGTTGTGCACTCAGACATGCAGGATGCTTACCTGCATATCCCCATACTACAGAACCACTGCTGCTTCCTGTGGTTTATCTTCGAGGGGGATCACTTCCAATTCAAAGCACTCCCCTTTGGACTTTCTTCGGCACCCAGGGATTTTACCAAGTACTTAGTGGTGGGGGCTGTGGCCTTGAGATGCCAGGGTATTGTGGTTTTTCCATACCTGGTCGACTGGCTGATCTCTGCCCCTTCCAGAGGCCCTTCGGATTTCCTTGGAATTGTTTTCCAGATTGGGGATTACAGTCAATGGTCCAAAATCTTCCCTGACTCCTCCTCAATGTCTTCAGTTCATAGCCATTCTGGAAACTGTTCAGGGCAGAGCCTTCCTCCCTCTAGACTGGAGGCATACTCTGATGGAATAGGCCACCATGGCGGCCTCTTCCAGGTACCTACTAGTTCGAGAAGTTCTCCATCTTCTCGGCCTGATGGCAGCCTCCATCTCCACGGTCCCCATGGTGAGGCTCCACGTGAGAATTTCTCAGTGGTCCCTCAGAGTTCAGGGAGATCAGCTAGACCAATCAGTCCTTATCACCACAGCCTTGCTGAGGGACCTTCTATAGAGGTGAGATTCCACAAACCTATCTCTAGGTAGCCCCTTTCGTGACCCTGCTCCGTTGGCAGTCCTCAGTACGGATGCCTCCAACAGGCTGGAGAGCTCATTTGGGGGACCATCAGACACAGGGACTTTAGTCCTGCCAAGATGTCCTTACACATCAATGTCTTGGAGATGAAAGCAGTTCTGTATGCCCTTCAGGCATTTCAGACCATTCTTCCCAAGGGACTATTGCTTATCCAGACGGACAACACCTTCGATGTCTGATATCTCAACAAACAGGGAGGCACTCGCTCGTATCCCCTTTCCATGGAAGTGAAGAGAGTGTGGGACTGGGCACTTTAGCATGGTCTGTCCCCATAGCTGTACATGTTCCAGGAGTGGAAAACATTCTAGCAGACAACCTTAGCAAGACGTTCACCCTCGAACACGAATGGGAATTAGATCAGGCAGTGACAGAATCTCTATTCCAGAAATGGGGGTGACTGGAACTTGACCTATTCGCCTCCCCATTCAACGCAAAGCTTCTCTGCTTTTGCTTGCTTATTCCAGAGCATGCTGCTTTTTGGCACAATGCATTCTCTCCTGGACAGGGACATTTTTACATGCCTTTCCTCCATTTCCCATTCTCCAGATGGTTCTTAAGCTCCAGTGGGAGAGAGCAAAAATTATTCTAATTGCTCCCCTCTGGCCCTGGCCAATCTGGTTCCCATGTCTACTGCAGTTGTCGAGGGAACCCCCAGTTCCACTTCCATTACAGCACAGCCTATTAACCCAGAACAAGGGCGGGGTGGTGCATCCGGGGCTCAGGACCTTGCATCTTCATGCTTGGCTCCTAACAGACATAGCGATTTCCTGCTTTCGAGTCTCTTCTAGAGTTGCTTAAGTCCTTGTGGAGGCTGAAATCCTTCCACGAGATCCACTTATGCTATGAAGTGAGAACATTTTTCCATTTGCGCAGCCTCCAATGGTTACGGCCCCTTCACTTATTTGGCCCTGCAGCTAATGGAATACCTGCTCTTTTTATCGGACTCTGGCCTTTCTTATTCCTCTCTGAAAGTCCACTTGTCTGCCATCTCAGCCTACCATGTGCTAGTGGGTGGTAAACCTGTGGTTCAGTTGGATCTTGCCAAAACCTTTCTGAAGGGCATTCTCCATCTGAAACCCCCATCCGCAGCCCTACTCCACCTTGGAATTTTATTTCTGTGTTCGGAGAAACTTACTCTCCCTCCCTTTGAACCACCGATGAGCTGTGATATGCGCTACCTTTCCTGGAAGGCACTCTTCTTAGTTGCCATTATTTCTGCTCGAAGGATTTCAGAGCTCCAGGCTCTAGTTTGTAAAGAGCTTTACACCCCCCCCCCCCAAACAAGTACTGGGCGGTCCTCTGTACTCCATCCTAGGTTTCTTCCCAAGGTGGTATTGCAGCTCAACCTTAACTAGTCGGTAGAGCTACTGCTGTACTATTCTGCCCCATCTAACAGAAGAGAGGCCCTGGACGTATACCAGATCCTTATGTGTTGCACTTCACCCACAAAGGAATTACGTAAGACGAAGCAGCTTTTGTTTCATTTGCACCCAGTATGTTGGGAAAGGTGGTTTCCAAACAATGCCTTTCAAAATAACAAGTGAACTGCATCTGCTTCTGTTACAAGAAATATGAGAAGCCTTTGCAGGGGCCTGTTGAGGCTCATGCCACTAGGGGTGTAGCTGCTTCTGCAGCTTTCTTCTGCCATGTGTCTGCAGTGGAGATCTGTGCGGCAGCAACCTGGAGTTCTGTCCACACCTTTACCAAACATTACGATCTGGACATTGCTTCTAGGCGAAGGGCCAGTTTCGGCCTAGCTGTCCTGTAGGGCCTTTTGTCCTAAGACATGCTACTTTTTGTGTTCTGTTCCTCCTCCTCCCAGGTTACTCTCTGTCTGTCTCGCGAGGAACTGCTTGGCATTCTGTCACACATGTTACGACCTACTGAAGGAATCCTCTTGAAGTAAGATAGTACAGTTATGCAAGAAGAAAAAATTACTCACCTTAGTAATGTTTCTTCTAATGGAGTCTTGCTATATTATGACATATGCAGTTTGTCTCAGCCTTAGAACTGCTCCGGAGGTGAAAGAGTTAACTTCCATGCCAGGCATGGAATCTGGAGCGTGAGCTCGGTTGAAAAAAAAAAAACTCTGTTGATCTTCAAACTGAAACTGTGGGATCTTTACGAGCAAAAACTCACTAAGGTTCTGTGTGGAAGCTGTAAACCTACATTAGCCAACTGGCTACTAAAATATAAACACATTTTTCTGGTCCCAAAACCAAGACTCTAGTCAGGGGACCCAGAAAATAAGATAAAATACAACACCCCAAAAAGGAGGGGTGAAGAACACAAGGTGGGCATTATTAAGTGCCAACACTGCACTGCCCACCCACATCTGAAGAGCAGAGGTTCTGAGAGGGGCAGCCGGGGGGGAGGTCATTATATAGCAAGACTCCATTAGAAGAAACAACATTACTAAGGTGAGTAATTTTTTTCTTCAAACATGAAGTCTTGCTATATTACTGTTTATATACAGACTACACAGCAGTAACTCCATGGAGGAGGGACAGAACCTACTTAGGAAATAGGCTCTGAAGCACAGCTGTGCCAAACTGAGCATCCTCCTAGCCTGGATGTCCAGGAGTAATGCTTGAGTAAGTGTACTGTTTTCCAGGTAGCTGCTTGACATATCTCTTAAGATAGGGATGTCCCTGGCCGCAGCTAGGGACGCAGCTGTACCTCTGGTAGAGTGAGCCCTCAGGCCTGAAGGGGGAACCTTACCCAGTTTTTGATAGCAAAATTGGATACAAGAGACAATCCACCTGGCAATGGATCTTTTAATGGCAGGTTTCCCTTTCCCAACCTCACCATAAGTGAGGAACAGTTGGAGGGAGTCAAACCTGTGACCCTTGGTACGCTCTATGTAGTAACTAAGGGCTCTCTTCACATCTAAACTGTGCAGCCTCCTCTCGCCAGAGGAGGAATGGTCAGTGAAGTACACTGGAAGAGATATAGATTGATTAAGGTGGAAATCTGAAACCATCTTAGGCAAGAACTTCCTGTTAGTCCTGATGACTACCTTATCTCTGTGAAAGGAGATAAAATCAGGCTCCACTGACAAAGCTTGTAATTCACTTATGTGCCTGGCAGAAGTGATGGCTACTAGAAACACAGTTTTCCAAGTCAAGTACTTAAGCGCTGCTGAAGACAAAGGTTCAAAGGGGGGTTGCATCAGCTGAGCAATGCAAACATTAAGATCCCAGGCAGGAACAGGGTCCCTGAATGGAGGGTTGGTGTGAAGCAATCCCTTGAAAAACTTGGAGAATACAGGGTGAGCAGAAAGAGAAGAGGGCTTTCCTGCTGAAATAAAAGAGACAGCTGCCAAATGCACTTTCAGGGTAGCTGGCCTCAGCCTCAAAGTATTTAGATGGACCATATAGTTCAAGACTGGGGGCAAATCAGCAGATTCTGGGGACATATGCTTCCCAGAGCACCATATGGAAAACCTTTTCCATTTAGAATTATAAGTAGCCCTGGTGGAAGGCTTCCTAGAAGCTTTCAAGATTTCGAGTACACCTTGAGAAAGGTGTAGGTTAACTCCTCAAGAGCCAGGCCTTGAGGTTGAGGGATTTGAGATTCGGATACCAAACTCTCCCCTGGGCACAGGTTAACAAATTGTGGTTCCTGGGGAGACACAGGGGAAGACTGACTGCTACGGACAGAAGGAGTGGATACCAGGGCTGTCTGGCCCAATCTGGAGCAATCAGAATCATCTTGCAAGGCTGAGATCTGATTTTTGACTAGCACCTTGAACAAGAGAGGGAAGGCATAAAGGAACTTCCCTTCCCAATCGAGAAGGAAGGCATCCAGAGGGACTGAGCCCAACACTGGAGGCCTGCAACAAAAAAGCGGAAGTTGGTGATTGGGGCTGCAAAAAGATCTATCTGAGGGGTGCCCCACCTGGCAAAAACTAACCCCAGTACTAGGGGATCCAGTGACCATTCGTGATGGCCCTGGGAAATCCTGCTGAGAGCATCTGCCAGGACATTGTCCTTGCCTGGGAGGTGAACTGCTATGAGGGAGGTGTTCAGGGAATAAGCCAGAGACCACAACTTCATTGCCTCGGTGCACAAGGCCGAAGACAGAGTGCCCCCTGCTTTGTTGATGTACCACATTGTAGTGGTGTTGTCTGTTCTGACCTGTACCACTTTGTTCTGAACAGATGCAGAAAAAACCTGAAGTGCTAGAAAAACAGCTCTGAGTTCCAACAGATTGATGTGGAGCAGAGATTCCTGAGGGGACCACAATCCCTGGGTGGAGAGGTCACCCATGTAGCGCCTCATCCCAAGAGGGACGCATCTGTAGTAAGGATCAAGGAGTGAGATTGAGGGATGAAAGGAACCCCCTGTCTCAGATTCCTCTGATCCTGCCACCACTGCAGGGCCTGGATCAGGGTTCGAGTTACTGGGATCAGTTTGGTTAGGGGATCTCTCCTTTGAGACCAGAAGGCTCTCAAATGGAACTGAATGTCCCGCATCTGAAATCTTGCTCCTTGCACTACAGCTGTGGAAGCAGCCATGTGTCCTAGGAGCTGTAGAAAGTGCCTTGCTGGTGAGAGACCTGCAGAGTGAAGGAGGCCAGAGCCACCAGGGTCTTTACTCTTTCTAGAGGAAGGAAAGCTCTGGCCTGCTTTGTGTCCAGTTCTGCGCCTATGAAGGTGAGTAGCTGAACAGGCTCTAGAACTGACTTTGGGAGATTGAGAAGAAAACCTAGAGATGTAAGCAGCTGCTGGGTAACCTGAAGGTGTGATCTGACTTGGTCTGGAGACTGACCCACTATGAGCCAGTCCAGGTAAGGAAAGATGGCAATCTTTTGCCTCCTTAAGTGAGCAACTGCTACTGCCAGGCATTTTGTGAATACCCTTGGGGCAGAGGTAAGGTCAAGGGCATTGCTCTGAACTGGTAATGGCCTGAGGGCAGTTCAAATCTGAGGTACTTCGGTGGAGCTTCTGATGAGAACATGGAAGTAGGCATCCTTAGGTCCAGGGCGCTAGCCAGTCCCCTGGCCTTAAGGAGGGTAAAATCATTCCCAGAGTCACCATTTTGAATTTTGGTTTTAAAAGGTGCTTGTTTAGGTATCTTAGATCCAGGATGGGCCGCCATTCTCCTGTCTTTTTTGGTGTAAGGAAGTACCTGGAGTACAGTCCTTTGCCCTGGTGTAGGGGAGGAACCCTTTCCACAGCTCTGAGAGCCAGGAGGGTTGAGACTTCTGTTTCCAAAGCAAGAGCCTCTAATGGATTTGCAGGTGGAAAAGATCTGGTTCTCATCTTTGGAAATTTTTTGAAGCTGAGAACCAGTCCCTGGCTTACTACTTCCAGGACCCACTTGTCTGATGTTAAAGACTCCCAGTCCTGGATGAAGTAAGCCAGCCTGTCCTCTACAGGTAATGGAGAATTGGCCCTAGGCATCCCATCAGGGTGCCTGTTTGGCAGGGGCTTTAGGGTGAGGGGTGGGAGCAGGCCTGCTCGTCCCCCATCTGCCTCTCCCTCTGAAGAACCCCCTCTGGACATAAGCTGAAGAGGAGGCCTGGGCTTGGTAAAAAGGCCTGCCCCTGCCCCTGCCCCTGGAAGGCTGCCTCTGAGGAGTGGCTTGCCTTTCCTTGGCCTGTGCACTCCTATAAGTGGTCCTATACTCATCCATTTTCTTCATGTAATTCTCTGTCTGCTCCCCAGAGAATTACCCACAACAGGAAAATCCATGGCCTTAGCCTGGGTATCCTGTGACAGGCTAGTACACCTGAGCCAAGCCATTCTCTGAAAGCCACAGATGTAGCCATGACTCTTGAAGATACATCTAGAGTCCACTGCAGCATGGAATTGCACCTGATGCCTCAATACCATCAGCAGCCACCTGTTCCAGCTCCTTGGCAAGCTGGCCAGGGACCTGTTTCGCTAAAGCCATAACAGTATCCCATCTGGATTTCTGGTATCTTGCAACATAGGCCATATAATTTGCCTGTCTGAGTCCCAAGGATGCTGCCATGTATTGTTTCTTAGCCATGGCATCAATCCTCCTGGAGTCCTTGTCAGGGGGGTGTGAGGCCAAGGGAATATTTGCCTTATCACAGGCTACAGCCTGCACTACTCCAACATGGCTGCATTGTTGTGAAAGGACCTCCGTATCAGGGCCTGACAAAGTGTACCTCCTGTCCATCTTTTTATCCACAGGAGGTAAAGAATTAGGAGCTTTTAAAATTTTTATTGTTTGTTTCCTGAACGATTTATGTAAAGTAATAAGACAATCTCCTGGACTCTGGGATATCCATCATTTCCACATAGGCTCCTCCTGTTCATCCACAGTTTCTTCCAAAGGGAGCTGGAGGGTTTCAGCAACTTTTTTATAAAACATAAAATGAGAAGGGGACTCAGAAAGCCTAGGGGGAGACACTCCTGAAGGTCTGTCTGGGGAGATGTCCGGTTCAATGGGCACATCCAGACTTTCAAAATCACATTCACACTGTTCATAATCCTCCTCTGGTTCATAAAATTCCTCTGTATCATATTCTTGAACCGGTAGAACCGACCCTTTACCTGATAGTGGCGGTTTGGACGGAACCGGGGAAAGCGACTGGACAATTTGGGTCACTTTGGCTATCTCTGCAGCGGTTGGAGAAGGAAATTTTGGCTCCACACCTGCTGATTTTCTAGTCCTCTTTGCTGGAACTGGCTCCTCCGAGTCAGCTCTTCGTTTGCCCGAGGAAGTCTCGCCCTGGTCAGAGGGCACTCCCTCCGGTTCGGTTGGCACCGAACCGGGCTGGCCATCCGGGTCAGCGGACTTTTTGGCCTCTCGTTCCCTGAGCCTACCAACTCTCTTATCCAGGGTAGCTGCAGGGAAATTCTTGCAAATCTGGCAGTCTGCATTGAGGTGGTCAAACCCCAGACAATAAACACGTGGTGTGTGGGTCAGCCTTGGCAAGGCTTCCCCAGAACACTACAGTGCTGAAACCAGTGGGCCCGGTTTTCTTTTGGGTTTTCTCAGACATAATGCCAGCCTAACAAAAAACTTGCCCTTTTCCGGCAAATCGCCAAGCAAGACACCCTTGCCGGTTCCCAACAACCGTGTCAGGTAAATAAAACGTAATGAAATCGTTTTTTTAGAACCGATAAGAACCAGGAACCGCACTCTAAATGTAATTTTAATAAGTTTTAACAACAACCTGATCGGTTCAAACCGAACTGATAACAACGTTTACAAGTTCCACACAGAGAATGTAAAACCTATCTATTACTTACGATACCACAGACAGAGCTTGAACGGACCGGTTTGCGGTTAAAATAAATATAATTGCGGTTTAAACAAACCGAGAAATGAACAGAGCAGTAGGAGGAATCTCCAGAGCGACTGTTCAGTGAGGCGGAGTAAAGAATCTGACAGTTTCAGTTTGAAGATCAACAGAGTTTTTTTCAACTGAGCTCGCGCTCCAGATTCCATGCCTGGCATGGAAGTTTACTCTTTCGCCTCTGGAGCAGTTCTAAGGCTGAGACAAACTGCATATGTCATAATATAGCAAGACTTCATGTTGTTTGAACATACTGTAACAGTAGATCTTAGAGAGATTCCTTCAGTAGGTCATGTTTTTCCCCGCCCTCCTTCCCCTCAGAAAATTTTGTTCAAGGAGCGTGGATAGTTGTTCATCCACACTGTTTGGCATGTCCCCTTCCACTTTAAATCTTGCCCGAAGTCTTCAAGCTGGCTCCTCCTATCCACCCGGGTGGTATATACCTCGGCTCTGCCCCATGATGCCAGATCATCCTTTCCGCTGGACGATGCAGGTTCCCTTGTGCTCTTGCAGCAATTTGTAGGCCCTGGATTCAAAGTGGAACAAATTAAGGCATTTGAGGAGGAAGCAGCTCAAACTTCAGCCAGTCGAAGCTTTTTTGTTATGTTGATCCTTGGCTCCACCTTTTCAGGCCCCTTCAAGGAGTTGTGCCAGTCTCTCCCCACCAGGGGTGAGGTGCCCTCTGGCTCACACTCCTCCCACTCTCGCAAGAGGGAGAAGGACCTGAAGTCTTCGTCCCGATGAAGACGCTCTTGGGATCGAGAGAGGTCAGAGTCTCAAGAGCACTCAATCTGTACTCCGATTGAGATCGCTTCCTTGGCTGCCGGCTTCACGGACCTTCCTTCGGTCCAAGGGACCGAGGAAGTGGTAGACATCGAGATTGTTCTCGACCCCTTGTTGCTCGCTCATGCCGATGATTCCTTCAAGAGGACTCCGGTCCTTGTCTTTCCTGATGAGGAGACCCAGCCTGCTGGTGTCCCCATTCAGGACCCGGTTCCGGACACACTGTTTTCATCGACGTCAGTGTCTCCCGATTGACAGAGTTGGCCTCCCTGATCTCAGTCTAGGTCCAGAACACCTTCGGCCGAAGAACAGCCATAAGCACACTAAAGAGGCGATGCCACAGGTCTTCATCCTCCTCGGACGAGGAGAGGCTTCGTTGGAAACTCCAACGCTATGAATACCTCGTGGCAACAGCTGATTTTGACCCATGAGAAGCCGGCTCCACCGCCTACTCCGGCTTCTGCCTTCCAGGCTGACTTCTCCGGAATCGAAGCAATCGGTTCCTCCACTCGTGGGGCTAGCCCTATCTTGGTTCGGCCTATCCCGGGGTCTCCACTGATGATTTGTTTTTTTTTTGGGTGGAACCGCAGCCTCAGGGAAGGGGCTCCCTTGAAAGAGGACCGCACAGACACCAGGCTTCCCCGTCTGTCGACAACGGTCACCCCGACCGCCCTCGGCGCATCGAGGGAGACCTAGGCGGGAGGCCGTTGTATCCTGACTCTTCGGACTTGGACATGACCGGATTGCACTCCCATCCTGGGGATGATGAGTAGTCCATGGCAGGGTTGGAGGAAGATCCTTCCTCCTTCCAGGGTATTCTCTGCCTGATCTCTGAATCTACCGGAATGCCCCTGGAGTCCATCCAGAAAAAGGCTGAGTACCCCCTTACTGATTCCCTCAAAAGAGGGAGACACCCCAACAGAGGCTTTTCCAGTAGCCGAAGCCATTGTTGGCTGGCCCTCTAGCTTTGGCAGCGTCCGGCTTCCTGTCCAGCACCGTTGGCCCGCAAGTATGCAGTGCCCATGGGGTCCCTGATGGAGTTCACTGAACACCCTTTGGCAGAGAGCTTGGTGACCACTTCTGTGTTCAAGCATACTGCTAGCTCGGTCGACCACTGACCGGACCCCGGACAAGGAGTCCAAAAATATGGACCACTCTGCCCATGTCTATGCGGCCTCTTCCGTAGGCCTTCGTCAGGCCAGCTCGGCTGTTATCATGGCACACTTCTCTCATGCCCTCCTTGGGTCATTAAATGAGGTCCTCCCTCATCTCCTGGCGGACATGCAGACCACGGTCAAGCAAGGCCGTGATCGGGGTTGTGCTGTTGCCAAACAGCAGCACTAGACAGTGGAGATTCCTGTGCCAACTCTTTAACAACCGCAGTGCCCACTCGCTGCAGGGCTTGGCTGAGGCTTTCCTACTTCCCAGCGGATACTCAGCATAAACTGGCTGACATGCCCTTCCTAGGCACAGACTTATTCGGTCCAGGAGTGGCCGGTCACCTTTAGTGCATAGGGCAGTCCAGTGCCACCTTGGATGCTACTTCTGCAAAGGGTTCTTCGGGCAAGAACCAGCAGAAGAGAAAAGCCATTTCGGCACTCTTCCCCTGTGGTTAGGCAGCCCTCCTATCAAGGAGATGAGCAGCAGCAGGCTCAAGCTTGGCGCCTGTGGCCCAAGCAGGGTCCTCGACATCCTGTAAAGGTGGCAGAGGGGCAGGTCCAGGAGCCTCCTCCAAACCTCACTGACTGGTTAGGGTCACCATCCCTTCACCTATCACGCCAGCTCTGGGTCCTCCTGAGTGGGGGTCGGCTCCACCACTTTCTTTCCCCCTGGTCTGATATAACCTCGGAAAGGTGGGTTCTCAGAGTAGTCGGTCAGGGACTGCCTCTAGAGTTTGAGCAGTACCCTCCTAGCCGAGCCCGCGCCCCACGAGAGGAAAAGATCTCAGCTTGAACTCGGTTCTTTGAGACGACATAACTCCGCTCCTCTGCAAGGAGGCAGTAGCTCCAGAGCCGGGTCCTCCTACAGCCCCAGACTTTGTGTTCAGGTGCTTCCTGGTGCCCAAGTGGATGGGGGTTGGTGCCCCATCCTAGATCTCCACGACCTGAATCAATATATCGGGTCCCGCACCTTCCGGATGGTAACTCTGAACCAGATCATCCCAGGAGTGAAATGTGGTTCTGTTCACTAGATCTACAGGACGCGTCCTAATCCGTCCATCCCATCAGTGGTTCCTCCGCTTCAGGGTCGAGGGGACCCTGTAAGAGTTCCAAGCCATGCCATTTGGCTTGTCAGTGGTGGCAGTCCATCTTCGACGTTGAGGGGGTTCAAATCTACCCTTATCTCGACGACTGGCTCCTGGCAGGTTCCTCCCTTCAGGAGGTGGAGAGGTCCAGGGATGTGGCTCTCCGAACCTGCTCCCAACTCGGCCTCCTGCTCAACGAGGCCAAGTCAGAATTCGTGCCCTTTCAGGTGATGGGCTTTATCGGGGCAGAGCTAGACTCTTGCCAAGCCAGAGCTCGGCTCCCCGCAGACAGGGTGGAGGTTCTCTCCTCCTTTGCCTGATCATTTCTGGTTGGGCACTTGCACCCTGCCCAGGACTTTCCACGCCTTCTGGGTTACATGGCGGCGTGCACCTCAGTGGTCCATTGGGCCAGGTGGCACATGCGCCCCCTCCAATGGGAGCTGGCCGTCCAGTGGCCTTGGCACCACGGACATTTCAACCAACTGATCACTGTAACCCAGAAGATGTGGGATGCTCTCCAATATTGGATCACCCCAGACCGGTTGCAGAAAGGGATCACGTTTGTCCGCCCCGAGCTGACGGTCGTCCGGAGCCCACATGGGGGACAACAGAGCCCACGGGTTCTGGACCCCCAAGGAGTACCAATGCCATATCAACCTGTTGGAGCTCAGAGCAGTCAGACTGGCACTGTCAGCTTTCGCTCCTCAGCTCTGGGGTCAAGTGGTTCAAATCCAGACTGACAATACCTTGCACCTGTACTATCTCAGCAAACAGGAAGGCACGAACTCCCGTCTGCTGTGCAAGGAGGCGCTCCGCATCTGGGCCCTCATAAGCCGGCTGGAGGTGGATCTCCTAGCCATCTGTGTGGCAGGAGCAACGAACCAGCTGGTGGATGCTCTTAGCCGCATAGCCAGACATCCCACGAGTGGTCTCTCCATCCAGAGGTAGCTTACAGTCTGTTCTTCCATTGAGGCAAATCGTTGCTGGACCTATTTGCCTCCAGGGAAAATGCCAAGCTGAGGCTCTATCATGCCCGCCCCCCTCAGCAGGGGATGCCTTCTCGAGGCCATGGACCCCAGGCCTCCTCTATGCCTTCCCTCAATCCACAAGTTGAGGAGGGACAAGGCGAAGGTGATCCTAGTAGCTCCTGATTGGCCGCGCCAGTTCTGGTATCCAGATCGCCTCAGCTGCAGGCCCCCGGAGTGGCTTTGCACATGCCCAGATCTGATATTTAACCAGGAGAAGGTATTCCTTCCAGACCTTCAATCCCTGCACCTCACAGCCTGGTACCTGAGCGGCTAGAGTTCCAGGCTTTGGGTCTTTCCGAAGATGTCTACACCTTGGAGGCATCTAGAAAGGAATTGACCAGGAAATGTTAACCTTTGAAATGGGAAAAGTTTTCCATTTGGGGTCGGGGTAAGAGTCTGGTCCACTTATCCTGCTCTGTGGCTAACATTCTTGACTACCTTTGGTCTCTCTCTAAAGGGGGTCTACGATCATCGACCCATAGGGTACACCTGGCAGCCATTTCTGCTTCCCAGATACGGGCCGCTCAGCTAACATTCCGACAGGAGACTGGCCGGGCGCTTCTTCAAAGGCCTGGATCACATCTCCCCTCCGGTGTATGATCCTTCACCTCCGTGGGATCTGTTGCTGGTTTTAGCGAAGCTCATGGGTAAGCCATTTGAACCCATGCATAAGTGTGAGCTTTCGCACTTGTGGAAGATGGCCTTCCTCGTGGCCATCACATCAGCCAGAAGGACAAGGGAGCTCCAGGTGCTTTCAGTGGACTCCCTTTATCTGGTCTTTCACAGGGACAAAGTTGTCCTGTGCCCCACCTGAAACTCCTTCCAAAGGTGGTATCAGTTTTACCTTAACCAAGTGTTGACTCTGCCTCCGCGGTGTAGTTAGGGTAGTATACCGGCAGAGTACAGGCTCCATACTTTGGACCTGAGATGGGCTCTCTCCTATTATAAGGAGAGAATGGTGGAAATTCATGGAGGTTCGCCAGCTGTTTGTCACCTATGCTGAAGCAGCTTCTAGCAGACCTGCAGCCAAATGGACCATTGCAAGGTGGATTACATTATGTAAAGGTCTGTGCTATGAGTTGGCGGGCAAGGAGCATCCCAGAGGGATAAGAACTCATTCTACCTGCCATACTGCTGCATTGGTGGCTGCTTCCAGGGACATCCTTATCCAGGAAATCTGTTGGGCTGCTACCTGGAAGTCAGCAAACACCTTCATTACCCACTACCACATCGACCTTGAGTCACGCCAGGATGCTGGTTTTGGGGCATCAGTTCCCCAATCTTTATTCCCCAAGTAGGGGGTGTGCGCCTTGCCTCCCTCCTGGAGAACTGCTTGGAGTCTGCCAAACAGTATGGATGAACAAATGTCCACGTGCCTAGAAGAACAGGTTACTCACCTGTAGCAGTAGTTCTAGGAGTGGTATATGTTGTTCATCCACATGCACTCACCTGGCTTTGGGCGCACCACCTTGCTTCCAGCAGACTAAGATCTGGTATCATGGGGTGGAGCAGAGGTATATACCACCTGAGTGGGAGGAGTGCGCTTGAAGACTTCCAGCAAGATTTAAAGTGGAAGGGGACATGTCAAACAGTGTGGATGAACAACATATACCACTCCTAGAACTACTCTTACAGGTGAGTGACCTGTTCTTTCGGTCACCACTCCTGCTTCCTCTCCTTCTGGTCCCATGGGAGAATTGAGGGTGGGTTTGTAATTACTCACTGTATAGGCTCATGCTGATGTCAGTGAGTGGTCCCCTGTCGGGTATTGCTGGAAAAGTTTGCTGTGGGGTCCTGATGCCAGATGGCGCTAGTACAACATGTTATGACCTACTGAAGGAGCCTCTCTTGAAGATCTACTATTATGGCAAGTTCTTAACGTAACTGTACTTTCTTTTGCCATCAGTCATCTTTGTTGGACTGGATGAGAAACAATGTTGAAATAGCCATGGCTGTTTATTTTCAGTTATTTGTGCAGCTTCTTTGTTTCTGTGCGCCACTGAAGGACAAAGCCATTGTTCTAGTACTGTTCCTGCAACTACAGTCTCCAAGGAGAACAGTCTTAACTATGTGTGTTTGGGCTTATCCCTCAACATGATGGTATGCGAGATTTGCCAAACTTTCAGCCAAGTTGCAAAGTGATGCAGACGGAAGGCCTTAGAAACCTACCTAACCCAAAAAGTGTTGACGGCCTTGGAAAAGGCTGTGGGTTCCAGTGTTGCTTCTCCCTTGCCATCACCGGCCTCCTATGCTGTCAGTAAGCACAAAAACAAGGCTACTTTGCCACAGAGGTCCAGGTCACTATTAAAACTGGGTACATCTTTATCGGTGTCTGCTCAGAACAGGCAGTCCCCGGACCCCTTTTGGGGCACTGTCGACTCCCAGGCTGTGCCAGTGTAGTTTTCTGACATCAGTCGATGCTACCAGGAGAGTACGTCTGCAGTCGACATGGCCGCTGGAACCAGGGCTGCTTTTATAAGCATACTACTGATTCCAGGAACATGGATATGTTGATCTTACTTCAGGATGGTTCCTTCAGTAGGTAATTACATATAGGAATGGTGCCACCTGGCATCAGGCTGCACAGCAGACTTTTCTAGCAATCCCTGACGGGGGGGCCGCCCACCTGACATCATGTGACCAATGTCCGCGTGGCCATATATAGTGGGCAGTCCCCACGCCAGCCCTCCAGTTATTTCCTGCTGTCTCCTCGTGTCGGTCACACGGCAAATTTCCAGTAGCGGTGTTCTTGCATCGGATTTTTTCCTTCGCCATTCCTTTCAAAAATTTTGCGTATGTCTTCACCTGTGAAGAAGTGCTCGTCCTGCAGCACACAAATACTTCATAAGGACGGTCATCTGAAGTGCAGGATCTGTCTGGGCCCAGACCACCCTGTCTCATCCTGTTCGGAGTGCCAAACATTCAGTCAGGCTACCAAAAAGCGGAGACAGCAGGCTTTGGAGGCCCATCTTTTAAAATTCCATCTTGCTTCTCTTGAAAAGCAAATGGACTGGATCAAGAGTCCTCTTCAGAAAGATCTTCTCCTGCCAAGAAACATCACAAGGAGAAATCGCGGGAGAGCTCCACGGACGCCCAGCCTGAGCCCCTCTATGAGCAAGGTTGCCTTACAGCTGCCACCTAAGAAAACTTCGGGCGTAAGTCTGATAAAATGTCTGCAGGTGAGTCTACCATCTGCTTCTCCAACTGCTGCACCACCACGGCCACTAAGCCCCTGGCTCCTCGGGGACCCGCCCAGCTACAGCTGATAAGTCAACCGGGGGCTCCTGCCCGACTCCATCTGGTAAGACACCAGTCTCTGATGGCCGCTCAGGCATGGTGCTCCCGTCTGTGCCTAACGGCGCCACCCTTGACGTCCAGCAGAACGGGGGGAGACTGCCCCTCTACCCCACCAGTACCCTCCCCTTCTCGGTCGGGTACCTCAGGCGATGACCATTCCTCGGGGTCAGTACCACGCTTCCCCAACTGGGTCACTGGGAATGTCGCCCCTCTTCCTTCATTGAGTGGGATCCCTTTAGATCCCAACCAGGCACTGGAACCTCAGATGACTATTCCCCAGCCTTTGGCTCTGGCACCAGACATGGTCCTTCCATCGGGTCCCCTTCGTCCGGCCCCTCCAACAATGGATCCCTTTTCGGCGCCAGATCGGGTGGGGCCGGTCCTGGCGTCTGTACCACTGACGGCTATTCAGACGTGGGATCCACCACTGATTTATGCAACGGTGGGTCCCCGCTTCATCAGACCCCAAACTGTTCATTACCCACCAGGGTATCCTGGGGACCACTACCGAGCTGGTCCTCATCCTGATTGGAGTTCCGTGGGACAGTATTACCCTGGGTACAATCCCTACCAGGGTTACCACTTCCAGGGTTATCAAGGGTATCATTACCCCCTCCACCAGTAATTCCACCTCCACCCACTCCAGCTACGCTGGACTAAAGACCTTAATCCAGTCTTGGCGGGGGCTCACTCGAGTTGGAATCCGATCTGGAGAGTAGGCTCTCACTCACGCTCTCCCAGATCTCCGTCTCTGAGGGCTCCTTTCCTTCAAGGTCCATGTCTCAGGGACAAAATGTCAAACCATTGTTCTTCGGACATTCGTGATCTCCTGGATGGGGGTGGATAATAGCGGTGCGAGGATGCTGCGAGTTGGCGGAGGATGTTTTGGAGGAACCTGAGGGTCAAGGGCAGGTTTCCCCAAGTCCCCCCTCCCCAGGAGGACCCTGCCTTTCGGATCTGTTGGGGTCCATGAAGATTTTTTCGACTGGAGTCACAGGATCAGACCCCCAGAGACTGAGACTAGCTGAACACCTGGACTTAGAGTCTCTGTTCCTGGTCTCCTTGGATGAGACCGCACCTCTGCGGTCTGGCAGATGCCTCATTCTCTCCCAGCTGTCCCCAAGAGGGTGGACAGTGTGCCGGGCACCGAAGGAAGTTCTTTTTCTTAAGACTCATCCCAAGGCGGACTCTGTCATTATTTCAGCTGCTCATGATCGCTCATCTGCACCCAAGCACATGAGCACCTCTCCTCCAGACAGTCAAGGCAGTTGGACCAGTTTGGCAGAAAGGTTTATTTTTCGGCCACGTGCGCTCTGATCGCTTAACTATGTAGCCTGCACGGTGTCACACCAAAAAGCTACCTTGGCCAGGTTAGAGGCCCAAGTCCAGGCGATGGACCCATCGAGCATTGAGGAGCTTGCAAAGGTTTTTGTCTCTCTCGCTTCTCCTGTAGGTATGCTTTGCGGGCTACATACGACTCCGTCAATTCTGTAGCTCGCACCTCGGCGACTGCTGTCACCCTAAGACTGCATTTCTGGCCTCACCAACAAGGTACAGTCTGCGATTCAGGATGCCCCCGTCTGGGGCTCAGTGCTCTTTGGTGAGGACACCAAAGATATTACTGATTTCCAGGATAGAGGCCTTGCCCTCAAATCAGTGAGGCCCATGTACCGATTGGGCACTTGACAGCAGCAGCAGCCCTTTCGGAAAAGAACCTGAAGGCAGAATAAGCAGGCCCTGGCTCAACGCCAGGGCAAATGCAAGGCCACGGGTTCCGCCACTCCTCCTACCGTCAATAACCAGAGACGTTCAGGAGGCCCTCCCCCTGAACGCCCTGCCACTTCCTGACTACTTATCCCCACTACCTCCTCAGTCACACGACAAGCAGGTGGGGGGGGAGGAGGTTCACCTGTCATGTGCAGGAATGGCATGCAATAACCTCAGACGCATGGGTCCTGCAACTGGTGTCTGTCGGACACACTACAGAGTTTCTGGAAATTCTGCCAAAAAAGTCTTCCTACTCCAAGGATCAGGCTCTTCTCGTTCGGGAAGAAATTCTAAGCCTTTTGCTCGAGGAAGCAATAGAGCGCATTCCCCTTCAGCAAAGGGGCAGGGGGTTGTACTCCCATTTTTTCCTGTTTCCAAAAAAGACTGTAGACTTGAGACCCATTCTCAACTTGAGCAGTCTCAATCTGTTCGAGTACAAAAAGCTCCGGATGCTAACGCTCTAGAGTGGTCTTCCACTCCTTTTGGAGAATCATTGGTTGTGCTCTCTGGACATGCAGGATGCTTAACTGCACATCCCTATCTTCCCCAGCCACCGCCAATTTCCTGCTGTTCCTTTTCCAAGGGGATCACTTCCAGTTTCGGACACTTCCCTTTAGTCTATCCTCATCACCTCAAGTGTTTAACCAACTGCCTGCCAGTGGTGGCAGCCTTTTTGCACCGCCTAGGTATTGTGGTTTTTCCCTTACCTGGACAATTGGCTAATATCAGCTCCTTACTGGAAGCTCTGTCCTTTACTCTGGATCTTTTTGGCAAACTGGGAATTACTGTCAGTATTCCCAAGTCATCTATGACCCTGTCCCAGAGATGACAATTCATTGGGGGTGGTTTTGGATACGGTCCAATGTAAAGCCTTCCTTCCTCCAGACAGGACTGAGACCCTGGTCCGTCAGGCTTCTTTGGTGGCTTCATCCAGGACCATCCCAGCCTGGGAGGTCCTTCACCTTCTTGGCCTGATGGCAGCCTCCATCACTACTGTTCCCATGGCGAGGCTCCAAGAGAGTCTCTCAGTATTCCTTGCAGGTGCAGTGGGACCAACTCCTGGACGACCTAGACCATCTGGTCCTGCTGTCCTCAGCAGTTCATAAAAAATTGCCATGGTGGAGGGACCCCTGCAACCTTTACTTGGGCCTTCCTTTCAAGACTCTGGCTCCCTTGGTATCCCTAACTACAGACGCATCGAACATGGGATGGGGAGCACCAAGCTTAAGGACTGTGGTCCAGCTTGGAAGCATCATTACACATCAACATTCTGGAGATGAGGGAGATATTGTATGGCTTCCAGACCCTCCTTACCAAGGGATCATTACTGGTCCAGACGGGCAGCATGTCGGTAATTTGGTACCTCAACAAACAAGGAGGAACTCGCTCGTACCCCATGTGCAGGGAGCTGATGCTGGTGTGGAACTGGGCCGTCCAGCATGATCTGACCCTAGTGGCCATGCATGTTCCAGGTGTTCAAAATGTCTAGTTGGACAGTCTCAGCAGGTCTTGGGCCCTAAATCATGAATGGGAATTAAATCGGTAAGTGGCAGAATTGCTCTTCCTATGGTGGGGGCATCCAGAAATCTACTTTTTCGCCTCCCAACACAATGCAAAACTTCCCAGTTTTTGGCCGCTTGTTCCAGGGGCATGGTGCTTTCTGTCACGACACGCTCTCTCTCCTGGACAGGGAAATTCTTGTACGCCTTCCCTCCATTTCCCATTCTCCAGAGGGTCCTTATCAAACTTCAGGCAGAGAAGGCGAGGATGATCCTCATCGCCCCTTACTGGCTGACACAAAGTTGGTTCCCACTGCTACAACAGCTATCGAGGGAATCACCGGTTCCACTTCCAGTGACTTGCAACCTCTTGACTCAGGATCAAGGTCGCCTTGTCCATCTGGTGCTCAGGACACTTCATCTTAATGCGTGGCTCCTGCAGACATAGTGATTTCTTGCTTTAGGGGCTCCTCGAGTCGCTCAGGTACTTCTAGAGGCTAGAAAACCCTTTACTCGTTCCACTTATGCCATGAAGTGGAAACGTTTTTCCATCTGGGCGACTTCCAAGAATTGGAACCCCTTTTCTTGTTTTGCCCCACAAGTCATGGAATGCCTCCTTTATTTGTCAGACTTCGGTCTGTCATATTCTTCCTTGAAGGTCCACCTTTCAGCAATTTTGGTGCACCACGAGCTGGTGGATGGTAAACCCATGGCTCAGCTGGAGGTCTAAATCCCTTTCTGAAAGGGATCCTCCATCTGAAGCCCCCCATCCGCAGCCCTACTCCACCTTGGGATTTGAACTTTGTGTTGGAGAAACACTCTCCTATTTGAACCAGCGATGAGCTGCGATTTACGCTTCCTTTCCTGGAAGAGGTTATTTTTAGTTTCCATTAATTCAGCTCGAAGGATTTCGGAGCTTCACGCTCTGGTTTGTAGAGCTTTATCTTATTTTTTACAAGGACATGGCGGTCCTCAGGACAAATCCTAAGTTTTTAGCCAAGGTGGTGTCAGAAGCCACACTGAACCAATCAGTGGAGCTTCCAGTTTCCTTTCCATCTCCCTATGAACAGAGGTGAGGCACTCCTGCACACCATGGTCATCCATCCTATCCTTTGGTGCTACACACACACACACCGAACAAAAGATACCTGTAGCTGCGATCAGCTTTTTGTCTCCTTTGCTCTCAGGTCTGTGGGCAAGGCTATTTTTTAAGCAGTGCCTTTCCAACTGGTTAGGCAACTGTATTCGGTATTGTTACCAGAAGTATGACAAACCTCTGCCGGGTCCCATCAGAAGTCATTCTACTAGGGGCATGGCCATTTCTGCCGCTTTCTTGCGGAACGTCTCCGCAGCTGATATCTGCTCCACAGCCACTTGGGAGTTCTTTCCATACCTTTACTAAACACTACAGTCTGGACATTGCTTCTAGGCAGAGGGCAGGTTTTGGCTTAGCTATCTTGTAGGGCCTTCTGTCCTAGGCTGGGTCCATTGCTGTTCCCAGTTTTGCTGGAGTTTTTCTCCTCCCTTGTTTCTCTTGGTCTCTCTTTGGAGAGGCTGCTTGGGACTCAGTCCTGTATGTAATGACCTACTGAAGGAACCCTCTCGAAATAAAATAGTACAATTACGTAGGAACTTACCGTAGCAGTAGATCTTTGAGAGAGATTCCTTCAGTAGGCCATATTTTTCCCCTCCCTCCTTCCCCCTTTTTTTGTTTCATATACAGGGTCTACAAATCCTGTTTATTCCTGCTGTCAGGCCTCTTCCTGGCTCCAGCACGAGAACTGGAGGGTGAGTGCAGGGATCGTCCACTATATACGACCACGCTGAGGGCAGTCCCCCGTCGGGGATGGCTTGAAAAGTCTGCCGTGTGGCCTGGCGCCAGGTGCCACCAGTCCTATATGTAATGATCTACTGGAGGAACCTCTCTCAAAATCTACTGTTACAAGTTCCTACGTAACTGTACTTTCATCCACACTTCTTGGCAGTGTCCCTTTACCTTTAAACCTAGAAAGTCTTCAAGCTGGCTCCTCCCACCCACCTGGGTGGTATAACCCTCTGCTTCACCCCATGACGCTAGATCTTCCTTTCTGCTGGAAGATTCAGGTTGCCTCCTTCATGGTCTTGCATTTTTTTCAGGCTCCGGCTTCCAAACCTTCGGTTATCCGAAAGTTCGCCTTGTTCACGTTAGCAGGTTCTTTTCTTCTGCCATGGAAGATGAGTCTTCCCCCGGAGTTTGTGCGACCAGATGATGTTGCATGCCGTGTGTGTTTACTGTTTTGGTGTCTGCTGTGACACCTGGAAGTGAGATTTTTGCCTCGCATTTCACCCTAATGTTCTCGATGACCATCTCACAAGCATTAAGCTGGGGAGGCCTGAAAAATGGAACCTTCCAGTGAAATCCAAGGAGGCCCAGTGGGCGGTTTCCGCAGCTGTGGGACCCTACGAGCAACTGGAGCGCATGCAAGCCTTCGAGGAGGAAGCGGCTAGTGCAGCAGAATCTTCCTCTCGGAATGTCTTCGTTCCACCCAACCTGGGCGCCACCTTCTTGGGTTCTTTCCGAGAGTTGTGCCAGTCTCTTCCAACTAAGGGTGAGAATCCTGTGGGCAAGCACTCCTCTCGGTCCTGTAAGCATGAAAAGGACCCAGGACTGTCTTTGTCTCGACAGACATTCTTGGGATCAGGAGAGATCTCTGTCACAGGATCCGGCCATTTCGACCTCTGTTGAAATTTCCTCTTCGGCCACTGGCTTCTCGGCCTTGACAGATGAGGTTGAAATAATTCTAGATCTGATCGATCCCCGGTCGATGACTTTCTTGCTCGGACTCCGGTCCTTGTTTTCCACAACGAGCAGACCCAGCCCATTGGGAATCCTGAGGAAGTGGTCCCCGACCCTGGGAAGCAACCGGTCCCGCCGCTGTCTCCTGAATGACTGAGTCGGCCTGCCCGCTCTCGATCGAGGTCTAGGAACCCCTTGACTGACAGGCCGAGGAAGAGCCACAAGTGCTGTAAAAAGAGGTGACGCCATTGGTTGTCCTTGTCCTCCTCTGAAGAGAGCCTCCGGCGCTATGAGGACCTCATGGCAACAGCTGATTCTGACCGAGCATAAGCTTACACCAGCTTCTACACAGGCTGTTATTTGGCTGTCGCCTCCCAGGCCGAAGCAGACTCCTTGAGAGCTGATTAAGTCGGTTCCCCTACCTGCGGAGCTGGCGAAACCTCCTGTTTGGCCTAATCCAGTCTCTCTACTGACTGTGGTGGAACCACCGCCCAAGCAGTCTGTAGGAGGGGCTCCTTCCAAGGAAACTAGACCAGGCTTCCCCAGCGTCTTTCTGTCACTATCACCCCGACCGCCCCTGGCAGGTTGAGGGTGATGTGGGCAGTCGACTGTTGTATACGGATTTGGATGAGATTGACCTCCATTCTCATTCAGGGGATGACGAATCAGCTAGTGGGATAGAGACAGAGGAAGGTCCTTCGTCTTTTCAGGGCATTCTTCGCCTTATCTCTGAGTCCACAGGGATGCCCCTGGAGCCTATCTAGAAAAAGGCAGAGTACCCTCTCACGGATATCCTCAAGAGAGGGGATACCCTGACGGAAGCCTTTCTTGTGGCTGAGGCCATTGTTGGCCTGGCCTTAGAACTTTGCCAGTACCCTGCCTCCTGTCCAGCTCTGTCTGCTCGCGTGGCCTGCAAGTATGTGGTGCCCATGGGGTCCCTTGTGAGGGTTCACAGAGCACCCTTTGGCCAAGAGTCTTCTGACCACCTCTCTGTTCAGGTGTACTAGTAGTTCTGCCGATACTGGCCGACCTAAGAAGGAATCCAAATATTTGGATCATTTTCTGCTGGGAAGGTCTATGTGACCTCATTTTTAGTCCTCTGTCAGGCAAGTTTGCCCGTCGTCCTGGCACACTTCTTCCATGCCCTCTTGGGGTCTTAGGATGAAGTCCTCCCACACCTCCCCATGGCTGTGCAGACCACAGTCAAGCAGGCTTGGGACCAGGGCCAGGCTGTTGCTTAACAGCAGCTTCAAACGGCCCTGGACAGCAGGGACTCTTGTGCCCACTCATTGGCAGCCGCAGTTGCCTCTTGCCGCAGGGCTTCACTGAGGCTCTCCTCCTTTCCAGTGGATACTCAGCAAAAACTAGCTGATGTGCCTTTGCTGGGCATTGATCTCTTTGGCCCAGGTGTGGCTGGTCACCTTCAGCGTATCGAGCAGTCCAATGCCACCTTGAACACCACTTCTGCTAAAGGTTCTTCTGGTTCTAAGAAGCAGAAGCCTTTTTGGCACTCTTTCCCTGCGGCCCAGCAGCCCTCCTTCCAAGGGGAGGCAGCAGGCTCAAGCTTGGCGCCCCCAGCCCAAACTTGGGTTCTCCCAGGTCCATAAGGGAGGCCGAGGTTCAGGTCCTGGATCATCACCCTCCTCCTCCAAGTCTGCTCGGGGCGGGGACTGCCACCTCCACTCCCGTCACACCAGCTCTGGGTCCTCCCATGGGGGGGGGCCGGCTCCACCACTTCCTTTCGGCCTGGTCCGCTGTTACTATGGACAAGTGGGTCTTAGAAGTGGTTGGCCAGGGACTGCTTCTGGAATTTGAGCAGTACCCTCAAAGCCGAGCCTGCGCCCCACGGCAGGAGACTGTATCGGTCCATACTAAGTTGGCTCTTCAAGACAACATTGCTCAGCTCCTCCTCAAGGAGGCAATAGCTCCAGTGGCGGATCCTCCAGCAGACCCGGGTTTTGTCTCCAGGTACTTCCTTGATACCAAACGAGGGGGGGGGGGGCTGGCACTGCTGCTCCATTCTAGATCTGCACGACCTGAATTAGTATCTCAGTTCACACACCTTTTGGATGGTCACTCTGTCCCAGATCATACCATCCTTGGAGCAAAACATGTGGTTCTGTTCATTGGATCTGCAGGATGCGTTCTTTCACGTCCCAATCCGTCCAACTTATCGGCTGTTTCTCCACTTCAGAGTCGAAGAGACGCTATATGAGTTCCGAGCCATGCCATTTGCCCTGTCAGTGGCCCCTCGGGTCTTCAAATGCATTGCAGTGGTGGCAGCCCATCTCTGGGGGAGGGTCATAATTTACCCCTACCTCGACTATTGGCTCTTAGGTCCCACCCAGCAGGAGGTGGAGAGGGTACAGGGACCTGGCCCTCCAGACTAACTCCCAACTCAGCCTCCTGATCAATGAGGCCAAGTCGGAACTTGTACCTTCTCAGGTGATGTGCTTCATCAGGGCAGAGCTTGACTCTCGTCAAGCCAGAGCTCGGCTCCCGGCAGACAATCTCTCCTCCTTTGCCCAATTATTTCTGGTTGGGCAACTGCGCCCTGCCTGGGACTTTCTGCACTTTCTGGGTTACATGGTGGCATGCTCCTCCAGTGGGAGCTGGCCGCCCAGTGGACTCAGTGCCACGGTCATTTCAACCCGCTGATCACTGTAACCTACAAAATGTGGGATGCTCTCCAGTGGTGGACCGCCCTAGATCGGCTGCAGGAAGGGATTCCGTTTGTCCTCCCCAAGCTGACGTGCCTCTCTCATGGGCTGGGGAGCCCACATGGGGGTCAACAGGACCCAGGGGTTCTGGACCCCTGAGGAGTCTCGTTATGACATCAACCTGTTGGAGCTCAGACCAGTCAGACTGACACTGTCAGCTTTCGGTCCTCCACTCCGGGGTCAAGTGGTTCAAGTCCAGACGGACAATACCACGACCAAGTACTATCTCAACAGAGCGGCACACATTGTCATCTGCTCTTCAGGGAAGCGCTCTGCATCGGGACTATCATGAGCTGTCTGGAGGCAGATCTCCTAGCCATCCATGTGGCAGGAGCCTCAAACCATCAGGTGGATGCTCTCAGCCGCTTAAGCGAGACATCCCACGAGTGGTCTCTCCATCCAGAGGTAGCTTACAGCCTGTTCCCCCACTGGGCCAAACCGATGGTGGACCTGTTTGCCTCCAGGGAAAACACGAAGCTGAGGCTGTTTAATGGCTGCCCTCAGCAGGGCTCGCTGCAGGGGGATGCCTTCTCGAGGCCATGGACCCCAGGCCTCTTCTACGCTTTCCCTCCATTTCCCTTGCTCCACAGGGTGCTCATCAAGGCAAAGGTGATTCTGGTAGCCCTAGACTGGCCGTGCCAGTACTGGTACCCACATCTCCTTAGCCTCAGCAACAGGCCCCCGGAGTGACTTCTAGCACACCCGGAGCAGATCTCAGTCAGGGGAGAGTATACCACCTGGACCTTTAATCCCGAAGTTTGTCTCTGTACCCTCCCCGGTCGTGCCTGAAAAGTTTTTTTGGCTAGTGCACCTACCCGGTAAACAAAAACTAAAAATAATAAATAAAAATCCCTGCACCTCACAGCCTGGTACCTGAGCGGCTAGAATTCCAGGCTTTGAGTCTTTCTGAGGATGTTCTCACCGTGGTGGAGGCATCCAGAAAGAAATCTACCAGGAAATGTTATGCCTTCAAATGGAAAAGGTTTTCCATTTGGTGTCAGGGCAAGGGTCTGGACCCTCTGTCCTGTCCAGTGGCTAACATTCTCGATTACCTTTGGTCTCTCTCCAAAGGGGGTCTTCGGTCATCGACCCTTAGGGTGCACATGGTTACCATCTCTGCTTACTGGGTGCGGGCCAGTCAGCAGACGGTGCAGGAGACGGTGGTCATGCACTCTTTCAAAGGCCTGGATCACATATCCCTTCCGGTGCCTGAACCTCCACCTCCGTGGGATCTACTGCTGCTATGGCAAAGCTCATGGGCAAACCATTTGAACCTATGCACAAGTGTGAGCTGTCACACTTGTGGAAGACGGCCTTCCTGGTGGCTATCACGTATGCTAGGACAACAAAGGAGCTCCAGGCACTCTCTGTGAACTCCCCTTATCTGGTGTTCCACAGGGACAAGGTTGTCCTGTGCCCCTACCCAAAATTCTTTCCGACGGTAGTGTCAGAGTTTCACTTTAACCAGGTGTTAACTCTGTTGGTGTGCTACCCCAGTTACACCTCGGAGGCCGAACATAGGCTCCATACTTTGGACCTGAGCCGAGCCCTCTCCTATTCTAAGGAGAGGACTGTGAAAATTTAGGGGGGGGGGAGGTTCACCAGTTTTGTCACCTATGCTGAATGCGCTTCTGGCAGACTTGCAGCAAAATGGACTACTGCAAGGTGGATTACATCTTGCATAAGTCTGTGCTATGAGTTGGGCACAGAGCCTCCCAGAGGGATAAGAACTCATTCTACCTGCCATACTGCTGCATCGGTGGCTGCTTACAGGGACATCCCCATACAGGAAATATGTTGGACTATCATCTGGAAGACAGCAAACACCTTCATTCTAGGGACATGGATATGTTGTTCAATCCATACTTCATGGCAGGTTCCTTGCCGCTTTAAATCTTGCGGAAGGTCTTCAAGCTGGCTCCTCCCACCCACCCACCCAGGTGGTAAAACCTCGGCTCCGCCCCATGACGCCAGATCTTCCTTACCGCTTGGAACCTCAGGTTCCCTCCTTAGTGCTCTGTGTTTTAGGCCTGGATCCAAACTTGTCGGTTAAACTGAAACTTATTCTTAAATTCTCGAGACTTCGGTCTGTTTCTTCCTTCGTGGCTGCGATGGATGGCGACTCTCAGATTTCGGAGGTGCCCATGTTTGCAGAAAATGTCTCTGACCGATCCGCACTCCACGTGCGTTTATGGCCTTGGACTCTATCACGATACGCAGGGCTGTGAATTGTGCAAGTCCTTCTCAGTCAACGTCCTCAAAGACCGTGCTGCCAGACGCCAACTTGGGCACCCCAAGAGACGTGTTCCTCCGGTGAAGTCAAAGGAGGCCCGTTGGGCGGTGTCCGCGGCGGCGGGCTCGGCTGAGCAACTTGAGCAGATGATCGCCCTCGAGGAGGCAGCCGTCCAGGACGTATCTTTGTCTTCCTCGGTCGCGGCATCTATCCCGCTCTCCTTGGGCTCCTACACGGCTTCCTTTAAGGAGCTTTGTCAGTCCCTCTCTACAAAAGGTGAGGGGCCATCGGGACATTCCTCTCGGTCAAAGAATAAGGACTCTAATCCTTAAAGTCCCACCATCGGCGTCCGTGGGAGCGGGAGAGGTCCCCTTCCCTGGACAGTCGGCGCTTGACTTCGGTCGAGGTTGCAGCTAAGGCCGCTGGCTTCACGGTGTCCCTGTCAGGTTTGCCGGCCGAGACACCCATCGACACGGTCGAAATTTTTCTCGACCCGTTGGATGGGCTGTTGACTGGAGAGGCTGACAACCCTTCACCGGTTCCCCCGGTGGAAACTGAGGACTTGCCTGCACCTCCTGTGCGGGTCCCGGTTAAGGTTCGAGCGAGGAGGAACAGGTTTCCCCGTTCCCTCCCAGACCCCACCTCGGAAACACAGACTGTCTCAGGTCTCTGACCTCTTCTCGATCCCGCCGACATCAGCAGTCTCTATCTCGGCACAGAGTAAAGCTGCGGCACGCAGCTCGTCCTAGTCTTCTTCCTCCTTGGAGGAAGGCTTGGCGCAAATTGGCCGGCCTTCCCCGAAACTTGATGTGGCAGCAGCTCCTTCTGACCCCGGGGAACAAGCAACCTGTCACCTTCCTGGCCATTAAGTGGCTGTCACCTGAGCGGTTGAAACAACCCCTCATGGTCATCGAGGAGCTGAAGCCGGCACCGGTTGTTCATCCGAAACCAGCTGCACCACCCATCGTGGTGGAACCCCCGCCTCCACAACCAAAAACTGGGTCTCCAACCAAGGATTCTTGGTCGGTTCATGGGTTGCCCCATTGGTTGTCGATCACCCTCACTCCTGATCGCCCTCAGCAGGTGGAAGGTGGCTCAGGCCCTCGGCAGCTGTTTGCAGACTCTTGCCTGTTCTCTAGGCCTCTCAACCTGGAGTCCTCTGAGGGACAGTCAGTGGACGAGAGCCTATCCTCGTTCATGGGATTACTTCGGCTCATCTCAATCTACTGGGATGAAGCTCGAACCCGTGTCAAAGTGGGCCCAGTATCCCCTCACGGAGATACTGGACGGAGGGGATTCTCCTACGGAGGCCTTTCCTGTGGCTGAAGCCATTGTTGGCCCGGCCCTGGAGCTATGTCAGCAGCCGGCTTCTTGTCCAGCTCCCTCGGCCAGGAAGTAACCCGTTCCCACCGGCTCACTCTCCAGATTCTTGGAGCACCCCTCTGCGGAGGGGTCGGTGACTGACAGTGTTCTCCAGTGCTCCGGAAACACTCAGGACGTGGACAAGCCACCGGATAAACAGTCCAAGAAGCTGGACTACTCCGGGCGTAAAGTTTACGCTGCGTCCTCCTTAGGCCTTCGTCAGGCCAGTTCGGCCGTACTGATGGCACACTTTTCCCATGCCCTTTTAGGCTCCCTGGATGAGGTGATTCCTCATCTCCCGGCTGACCTCCAGACTACGATCAAGCAGGTGCGGGATCAGGGAAGGGCGGTGGCAAAGCAACAGCTCCAAACTGCTCTCAACATGGGACACTCTTGTGCCCAGTCAGTGGCGGCCGCAGTGGCCATGTGCCGCAGAGCTTGGCTGCATATCTCCACCTTCACGGCCGATACCCAGCACAAGCTGGCAGATGTTCCCTTCCTGGGTACCGACTTGTTCGGTCCCGGGGTGGAGGGTCACTTGCAGAGGATCGAGAAGTCCAATGCCACCTTGGACTCGGTCACGTCTGCCCAGAAGGACAAAGGCCGCCAGCAGCAGCAGCGTAAGCCCTTTTGGCCTTCTGCCCCGTGGCATGTCCGGCCCAGCATCAGGGCCAACAGGCACGCACTTGGCTCCCCAAAGCCAAGCCTGCAGCTTCCTCCAGCAGGAAGCCTGGAGGAAAAGCCCCAGGAGGTCCCTTTGCTGGTCCTTCCTCCAAACCTGCCCAATGACAGGTTGAGGGGTGTCACCCCAGCCTCGTCACCCCGGGTTCCTCTGTGGGGAGGGGCGGCTCCTTTTCTTTGGCCTGGTCGCTATCACACGAACCGCTGGGTGTTGGAAGTGGTAGGAAAAGGTCTGCCTCTGGAATTCAAGCAGGTCCCACCCATTGGGCCGTCGCCCCACGGGGGGGGGGCTATGGGTTCCGCAGCCTCTCTGGTGGCTCGTCAAGCAGACATTGCTCTGCTCCTCCAAAAGAAGGTGATCAGGGAGGTAGTGGATCCTCCACCAGACCCAGGGTTTGTGTCCAGGTACTTCCTGGTCCCAAAACGGACGGGGGGCTGGCGCCCCATTCTAGACCTAAGCAAGTTCCTAAGGTCTCAAACCTTCAGGATGGTCACTCTGGCACAGATCATTCCATCCTTTAAACAAGGCGTGTAGTTCTGTTCTCTGGACCTCCAGGATGCGTTCTTTCACGTCCCAATCCGTCCGTCCCACCAGCTATTCCTTCGCTTCAGAGTGGAGGGGTCCCTTTAAGAGTTCCAGGCCATGCTCTTCAGCCTCTCTCCAGCTCCCAGGGTCTTCACTAAATGCATGGCAGTGGTGACAGCATTCCTGCGGTGCGGACAGGTCCGGATGTACCCTTACCTGGACGACTGGCTGACTGCAGCCCCCTCCAGGTTGGAGGTGGAGCAGTCCAGGGATCTGGCCCTCCAGGTCTGCTCTCAGATTGGCCTCATCAACGAGGCCAAATCGGAACTCATGCCAACGCAGGTGATTCAATTCATCGGGGCAGAGCTCGACTCTCTTCGAGCCAGAGCATGGCTCCCAGTGGACAGGTCCTCCTTTGCCCAATCATTTCTGATTGGGCAACTGCGCCCTGCCCGGGACTTCCTGTGCCTCCTGGCGGCCTGCACCAGCGTGGTCCATTGGGCCCGCTGGCACATGCGTCCCCTTCAATGGGGGCTGGCCCGCCAATGGTCACAGCGCTTCGGTCCTCTGGACCAGCCAGTGGTGGTGACCCAGGAGATGTGAAACGCTCTCCAGTGGTGGATCGTTCCAACTCATCTGCAGGAGGGCATCTTGTTTGTCCTCCCCGAGCCAACGGTCATTCTAACGACCGATGCCTCTCTGATGGGTTGGGGTGCTCATCTGGGGGAGCACAAAGCGCATGGCCTCTGGTCCCCTCAGGAGTCTCAATGCCACATCAACCTGCTGGTGCTTCGAGAGGTCTGACTAGCCCTCACTGCCTTCGCTCCGTTTGTACGGGGTCAAGTGGTCCAGGTCAAGACAGACAATACCATGACTATGTACTACCTAAACCCCCAGGGCGGGACACACTCCTTGCCCCTTTGCAAGGAAGCTCTCTGCACTTGGTCCCTCGTGAGCAGATTGGAGGTGGATCTCCTAGCCATCCATGTGGCGGGAGCCTCCAACACTCTGGCCGATGCCCTAGGCTGGATAGGTGCTGCATCTCACCAGTGGTCCCTCCTGCCAGAGGTAGTACACTATCTATTCTCCCACTGGGGTACACCTCAGGTGAACCTGTTTGCCTCCAGGGAGAATGCGAAGCTGAGGCTGTTTCATGCCCATCCCCCTCAGCAGGGCTCACTGCAGGGGGATGCCTTCTCGAGGCAGTGGACCCTGGGCCTCTTCTATGCCTTTCCCCCATTTCTCTTGATCCACAAGGTACTTCTCAAGGCGAGGAGGGACAAGGCGCAGGTGATTCTGGTAGCCTCAGACTGGCCCCGCCAGTTCTGGTATCCAGATCTTCTCAGCCTCAGCTCCAGGCTCCCAAGGCAGCTTCCAGCCTGCCCGGACCTGATCTCAGTCAACCAGGGGAAGGTACTCCACCCGGACCTTCAATCCCTGCACCTGACGGCCTGGTTCCTGAGTGGCTAGAGTTCCAGGCCTTGGGTCTTTCCGACAAGGTCCTCAACACTGTTGAGGCATTCCATAAGGAGTCGACCAGAAAATGCTATGCCTTCAAATGGAAGTGATTCTCCATTTGGTGTCAGGATAAGGGGTTGGACCCTTCCTCCTGCTCCTTGGCCAGCATTCTGGACTACCAATGGTCCCTTTCTCAGCAAGGACTTTGGTCGACGACCCTTAAGGTGCACCTGGCAGCCATCTCTGCTTACTGGGCACGGGCCGGAAAGCAGTCTGTGGCACAGAAGAAGGTGGTCGGGCGCTTTTTCGAAGGCCTTGATCACACATCCCCTCCGGTGTGAGAACCTCCACCTCCGTGGGATCTACTGCTGGTATTGGCTAAGCTCATGGGCAAGCCATTCAAACCGATGCACAGGTGTGACATCTCTCACCTGTGGTGGAAGACCGCCTTCTTGGTGGCTATCACGTCAGCCAGAAGGATGGGAGAGCTCCAGGCACTTTCCATTGAGTCTCCTTATCTGGTCTTCCACAGTGACAAGGTTGTCCTAAGCCCCCACCCGAAATTCCTTCTGAAGGTGGTGTCAAGAGTTTCACCTTAACCAGGTGTTGACTCTGCCGGTGTTTTACCCCAATCACACCTCGGAGGCTGAATATAGACTCCATACTTTGGACCCTAGAAGAGCACTCTCTTATTACAAGGAGCGGACGGCTGAAGTTCGGGGAGCGTTACGCCAGCTGTTGTCACCTAACGCTGAAGCCGCACCTGGCAGACCTGCAGCCAAGCGGATGATAGGCGGTGGGTCACCTCCTGCATAGATCTCTGCTATAGGTTGGCGGGCATGGAGCCTCCCAAAGGGATAAGAGTTCATTCTACCGCCATGGCTGCTTGGTGGTGCTTCCAGAGATGTCCCTATCCAGGAAATCTGCAGGGCTGCTACCTGAAGTCAGCACACACCTTCATTACCCATTACCACATCGGCCTTGAGTCACGCCGCAATGCTGGTTTTGGGACCTTGGTTTTCCAGTCCTTATTTCCTAAATAGGGGGTGTGCGCCTTGCCTTCCTCCTCCTGGAGAACTGCTAGGAGTCTGCCATGAAGTATGAATTGAACAACATATCCATGTCCCTAGAAATACAGTCTACTCACCTGTAACAGGAGTTCTAGGAAATGGTGTATGTTGTTCATCCACACAACCCACCCGACCTCCCCGGCTTCGACGCACAACCTGGCATCATGGGGTGGAGCTGAGAGTTTTACCACCAGGGTGGGTGGGAGGAGCCAGCTTGAAGACCTTCCGGCAAGATTTAAAGCAGCAAGGAACCTGCCATGAAGTGTGGATGAACAACATATACCATTCCAAGAACTCCTGTTGCAGGCGAGTAACCTGCATTTACCCACTACCACATCAACCTTGAGTCACGCCAGGATGCTGGTTTTGGGGCCTTAGTTCTCAAATGTTTGTTTCCCAAGTAAGTAGAGGGGGTGTGCGCCTTGCCTCCCTCCTCCCAGAGAACTGCTAGGAGTCTGCCAAGAAGTGTAGATGAATAACATATCCATGTCCCTAGAAACACAGGTTACTCACCTGTGACAGCAGATCATCCACAGAATGGTCTCTTGCAATAGGTCATTACTTCTGGGAGTTCCCAGCAGATGGTACTATCACGCAGCAGCTTAGTCTCCACACCAGGAACCACCCACATAACATCACTTCCTGGGATGTGCCTATAAAAGTGGGTGGTTCCTGGCAGTCTCTGTTCTAGCTGAAGCCGAGAAAATGAATGCTCTTCTGCTAGCAGTCTTCGATGAGAACTGAACCTATGCATATACTTACAGCTTGGGGTGCCTGGGCTCTATACACGTCCCCATACTCCTGTGCTTTGGCCAAGAGCCTTACTTGGTAACCTACAAAGAAAAGGTTACACATTTTATGGAAGAAAAGACTTCCCTGTTACAGACTCGGGGCTCATTTAAAGGGCTCCAGAACCACTGAGTACTCTTCAAAAAGCAAAAGAGAAGGAAATACCTTCATCACAAGTCTTGCCTGACGTCAATTCAACGGTCACTTCTGCTACACGTCTCATCGAGGAGACACTCTTCCATCGACAGGAGACATGTCCCATCAACGGCATGCACTTCTACATCTTTCTCATTAAAGGAACCTAAGAGATCAACCTCCTCACACAAATGAGAGCATTCCCCGTTGATGTGGCATCATTCTTCAGCTCCTGTCGACGAGACCATATGCACAGCGATGCCACAACATTTCCCGTCGATGAGGCACACTCCCTTGTCGATGGAGGTGCTCAGGTAACTCTTCCCGTCGACGGGGCTGCCTCCCCCCTTGACGGAGCACTTATTCATCACTCCCTCATCGATGAGGCTACCTCCCCCATCGACGGAGCACTTTCTCCTTACTTCTTCGTCGTTGGAGCATGCTTTTCTTGCTCTCCCGTCGAAGGGGTTCATTCCATCATTGACGGAGCTCGATTTTCATCATAAAACAACACATTTAAAGGCATATACTCCATCAGTGGAGACTCCTAACAAGACGTCGGCCCCTCAAGGCCATGAATTTTTTTAATGAGGAAGATGTAGAATTGGGAGGCAGTATAGTGCAGTGGTTTAAGGCTCTGAGCTGCAAATCTGGTGACATTCAGCAGACCAGACTGGGGTTTGAATCCCACAGTTTCCACTTGCATACTGTGTGACCCTGAGCATGTCACTTAACCTCCCTGTGCTCCCAGGTCGCTCCTGTAAAAAAGCTTTCAGCTTAGTGTGCTACTCCTGGTTAAACAACTAAATAAATGGGGAAAAAAAAAATTTATTACAAAGACTTCTGAAAATACACTCATGGGGATGCATCACCACAACGTGGGGGGTCACATACTAGAGAAAACAGGGGCAAACTAGCATGCTCTCCATCACTCCCTCCTCATGAACCTACGGAGGCTTACTAGTCAGATAATGAATCTTATAATGTTACGGAACCCTTCAAAGACACATTATGAGGATTCCTCTATTAGACGAGGCATAGATTCTCCTTATTCCATACCGTCCTCTTGGGATGACGACATGATACGACCTTTCAAGGTTGCTTCACCTCCTGATGACCCCTCATTTACGGATATGATTATGCAAATACAAAAGACCATGGAGTTTTCCATAATGGAACAAGATAAATTAAGTAAAGATATGGCGGAATATCTGGATCTCCAGGAAGAACCCATCGGGCGATTCCTCCTTTTATCCCTCGCATTCAAAATTGCGATCACTGAAGCATGGAGCCAACCTATGGCTGCACACGCTTTACCACGTAAAGTGGACCGGCTCTATCAAGCCCCATTAGGCTACCAATATTTATCAAACACGCCCACTGTGGATTTGGTGGTTATTACAACAGCTCATGATCACACTAATAAACCAAAACATATGAGTACAGTACCCCCTGAAAGAGATTCCAGATGTTTTGATCATATGGGGAAGAAAGTGTTTGCTTTAAGCATCTTGAATATTTGAATACTGAATTACATGGGACATATGTTGAAATTTCAGCGCACAGTAGGCGCTTCTGCCTTAGAATAGTATTGACAAATTATCTACATCTCCTGAAAAGGAGCAATTAACATCCATGATCAACACACTTACTTCCCTTTCCCGACAACTCCTAAGGCTGTTATGATATAACCAACACCTCGGCCAGGACTTCAGCCACAGGCATTATCATATGCCACCAGGCATGGCTTTAACTTTCCGGCCTTGCATCTGATATAAAACAAAAAGTGGCTAACACCCCCTTTACGGGCGATAAATTATTTGGACCAGGGGCACAAACTATACTGGATAACCTACAAGCCTCAGGCAGACAACTGAAAAAAGTACAGAGCCTATATTATAGACAACGCCCTCAGTATAACTACTTGAACAAGAAAGGAAATTATTATAACCAAAGAGGTACTTTTAGAGGCAAAGAACGTACAACAGATATATCCAATACCTACAGACCTCCAAGGGACTGCCCACCAGGAGTGGCGGGTGCCTCCACCTCTCAATAAATTTCCAGTACTCACCCTGGTCTCTTCACTTAGGCCTTGGAGATGTTTTCAGGGGCATTTCTCTATCTTTCATACATCTAGCCACTGCAAGCTGACGATCTCTCCTGCCTTGTGATACACGAACGGCATTTTTTTCCCACCTAAAGGCATGGCATATACTGAATGAAATAACTATCGGAGGTATCGCTGTAACGGGTCATTCTGACCATCACATCGGGATACCTCCTACCCTTTTAGCCCGTTTAGTGGTGGACCTTTAGTCCCAACCTCAAACAGGGCTTCAACTGACTTGATGAAGGGATTTCTCCCCACTATTTGTTATATTATGATACTGTTGATTGGACTATGACTGTAGTATCCCGATACCCCTATTTCATTTGGCCATACATCTAGGACACCAGCACGACTGTGATTTAAGTATTACGAAAACTACTTTCGACCTTGTATTTATAAACTATACAAGGCTTACTATGATCATGGTCCTCCCCAATGGGACATAACTGCTTGGGAATCTCCCAGAAGTAATGACTTACTGCAAGAGACCATTCCGTGGAAGATAGAACAGTTACATAAAACCTTACTGTAACAGTAGCACTTCCAGGAATGTCTCTTGCAGTAAGTAGTCTCCCACCCACCGTCCCCCTGCCATCTGTAACGGGAAACACAAATAGGGTTGGGATGCACTGGTACCTCAATTCCCCTTGGTCCCTCACCATTATGAGCTGGAAACTGGCGGGGAACAGAGACTGCCAGGAACTACCCACAGCCCAGGAAGTGATGTGTGGGTGGTTCCTGGTGTGCAGACTGCTGGAAGAAGCTGCCGTGTGATAGCGCCACCTGCTGGGAACTCCCAGACATAATGACTTACTGCAAGAGACATTCCTAGATGATCTACTGTTACGGTAAGGTCTTACGTAACTGTACTTTCTAGAAGTGGTATACGTTGTTCATCCACACCGGCCCACCCGACCTCCCCGGCTGCGGATGCACAAAACTTGGCTTCTAGCGGGCTAAGATCTGGTGTCATGGGGTAGAACCAAGGGTTATACCACCCGGGTTGGGGGGAGGAGCCAGCTTGAAGACTTTCTGGCTGATTTAAAGGGAAAGGGACACTGCCAAGAAATGTGGATGAACAACATGTACCACTCCTAGAACTACTATTGCAGGTGAGTAACCTGTGATCTGTCTTCGAGGTGGAGCTCTTGCAGCATGTAATACCATTAGGACTGAAGTTGGCAGTCATCAGGACCCCACAGAAAACTTGTAGCTAGCAGTACGAGGCAGGGGACCACCGACGTCAGCTCCGCCTGACATCAGATGTGGTATAAAGGGGGCAGTCCACTGGCGCCACCCCAGTTCATTTCCCACTGTCGACCCGCGTAGTTCGGCTCCATGGACGCCTCGCTTGAAGTTGACAGCATCGAACGTCAAGATAAGTCACTTTCATTTATCTTTTCAATTTAACCTAATCTAATGCCTCGTTTATGTGGTCACCCTCACCACCTCAACGCAAGTCAAAGTGTGCCTGCAGGAAGCAGATCCCAGCCGAAGATGGCCACGTGGCCTGCCTCTTCTGTCTAGGCCTAGACCACCAGCTGGATTCCTGCAGACACTGCCGTTTCAACCAAAAGACGCGCGCCAGGAGAGCTCACACCCTCAAAACCTTCTTGTTAGAGAAGCAGCTTGCAGCGATGCAGAGAGGTTCCGGAGCCAGCTCATCCGCTCCCGCCAGAGAGTCCCCCTCCAGAGCTAGGATCTCGGGTGAAAAGCATCACAAGCAGAAGGATAGGGCCAGATCCGAATCCCGCCATCGTTCGCCAGCCAAACCGGCGCCATTGTCTACTTCCTCGCAGAGGTCAGGCTCAGTTCCTGCCGTTTGATTCTTCCCGCTCTTCCAAGGTCACTCACACCTCTTCTCAGGGTGCCCAAAAGAAGTCTGCCTCGAAGGGACATCGATCCTCCTCCCTGGCTCACCAACCTCACAAATCTACAGGGTCGGCCCAGGAAGGTCTGGAAAGGCCTAGTTCCTCTGAAAAGAGAAAACACTCAGAGGAAAGTTCTAGTAGGCAAAGGGATGCCGGGCTCAGACTCCCCCACCACCAGCGAAAGTAGGTCCTACTCCTGACGCCAAACCTACCAGCCGGTCGCCTATCCCGACGACTCGTTCCCCTATGCCAGATACGGGCCAGACACCAACTAACGTACCTCCAGATGCTGGCCGGATGCCGGTCTTCCGGACCCGTCAGGCACTCCGGAAGGGGTGCCTGATCCCCCAAACGCCTGCCCCCGACGGTCTGGCGCCCATGCCATCTGCCCCAGCTGTGATCCCGGTGGCAGATATTGGGAATTTATTCACCACATGGTGGAATACGGTCAAAGGGGACCTTCTTTACAGGCCGCCAGATAAGGTCACCACCCCATCACCCATGGGTCCTCCTCCCACACCAAAGATCAATCGAGAGATCATCCTCCTCCACCCCGTAAGAGGAAGCGCAGAAAGAGGTCTCCCTCCCAGTCTCCATCATTTCCCCGAATGTCCTCTTCCTCCAATGAGGCCGGTACAGACTCGGATTACTCAGGAGATGGTTTTCTGCCACCAGAGCCCAGGACTCGCCCCGCTCCCCCCAGACGACCCTTCATTCCTCGATATAATGAGGCATATCCAGACCATTTACCAGTAGAATACGGAGGCTCTCGACCCGGAGCGCCAGCGGTTAGCTAAGTTCCAAGGGGAGAAGGAGCCTAAGCCGCTGGTCATCCCTCCATTTATTGAGCCCTTCCAGGACATCACTTACCTTACCTGGAGGACTCCTTCCTCTGTCCCTGCAGTACAGAGAAAGGTGGATAGGTTGTATAAGCCTCCCATGTCACAGCCATTCCTGGTTGAACAACCCAAGGCGAATTCCCTGGTGCTCACAGCTGCCCACGGGAGAGGGACCCAGCCCAAGCACCTCAGCTCGCAACCCCCTGACCCCGTCTCAAAAAAAAATTGGATGGCTGGGGAAGGAGTTTTCTCCTCTGCTACTGGATCTATTAGATCCCTTAACTTCATGGCCCACATGATCTACCAGCAGTCCTTGTGAAGGAAAACCATGGAGATAGCAGAGTCCCTCCCAGACTCAGACTCCAAACAGGAGATTCTGGCTTGTGCCCAGTCAGGTCTAGACATTGACAAGCATGCACTCAGATGCTCATATGATGCGGTGGACATGGCTTCTAGGGCCGTAGCATCAGACATTTGTATGAGGAGACAGTCCTGGCTCAGACTGACAGGTTTCCAGCAAGACATTCAGGACTCTATCCTGGACTCCCTGTTTCAGGGTCCGGTGCTTTTCGGTCCAGAGGTGGAGCAAATGGTCAAGGACCTTCAAGAATCAGGCAAGGTGGTAGCAGATATACATCGTATGTACAAGTCCCAGCTGCAGGGTAACCGCCAGCGTCCTTTTCGCCAAGGACAGGTCGGCAAGCAACCCCAAGGGAAGGGGTTTCATAGACGGGTAACCACCCCCCCCCCCAAGGTTCCCAGGGCCTAAAACAATCCAAGGCACCCAGGGGCCCCGGCCCCTCCCGTTCCTCCTTCCTGACCCCCCCCAGCCCTCCTCCCATCGGGGACAAGCAGAACGAGCAGGTAGGAGGGCAATTTGCGCTATACCTGCTCCAATGGTCCAGCATCACTGCAGAACGGTGGGTGCTGGAAACCATTCGATCAGGGTATGCCATAGAGTTCATGTCTATATCTCCAGACTACCCACCACCCCTATGTCCTGCTGTCCACCGGACCACTTCAGCCTCCTTCAGGCAGAGGTCTCCCTGCTCCTGGAGAAGAGAGCTATTCAAAGGGTTCCACCGGCCCAGATAGGCAAGGGCTTCTACTCCCGCTTTTTCCTGGTCCTGAAAAAAAGACGGGAGACCTTCATCCTATCTTGGACCTCAGCATGCTCAACCTCTCGGTCAAGTATCAGAGGTTCCGCATGCTAACAGTGGCAGGCCTCTTTCCTCTGTTCCAATCAGGGGACTGGCTGTGCTCTCTCGACATGCAGGATGCTTACATGCATATCAAAATCCGGAAACAGCACAGGAGGTTCTTGCGCTTCCGTCTCAGAGAAGAGCACTTCCTGTTCAGGGTCCTCCCTTTCTGTCTACCCCTACCTGGACATTGGCTCCTCTCTGCCCAGTGGGAGGGGCAGCTAGCAATCGCCTCAGTCAAACACAGGCACATTTCTCTTCCCTGGGGATCACGGTGAACTGGCTGAAGTCTCAGCCAATGCCATCTCAATGGCTGCAGTTCACAGGAGCTATCCTGGACACAGGGAGAGGGCGTGCCTTCCTGCCCCCGGACAGGATAGAATGCCTCCAAGGCCTGGTGAGGGCCTTTCGGGGAAGGCACTCTTCTCCCACCCGAGCGGTACTGCAGCTGTTGGGGCATATAGCGGTGGCCATCGCCACTGTCCCATTAGCCAGGCTTCATATGAGGACGTTGCAGTGGCACCTCAAAGCGCAGTGGGACCAAGCTGTGGACAACCTGGATCTTCGGATCCGGCTTTCAAAAACGGCCCACCGTTCTCTCGAATGGTGGCTCCACCAGGACAGTCTGGAAGGGGGGGGTCCCTTTCCGCAGACCAACTCCATTCCAAACCCTGACATCGGATGCCTCCCTGTCAGGGTGGGGGGCCTATCTAGGGGTTCGCAGGGCCCAAGGGTCTTGGTCCGACATGGAACGCTCTCTGCACATCAATGTCCTGGAAATGAGAGCGGTTCTGAATGCTCTGTCAGCATTCGAGAGCCAAGTTTCCCGGGATTCTCTTCTGGTGCAGCTGGACAACACACCAGTGTTTTTTTTATATCAACGGGGGGGGGGTGCATTCTAACCCCCTTTACAGAGAGGCCAGGAGAGTGGGACTGGGCAGTAGAACATGGCATGGACCTCTTGGCAGTTCACCTCCCGGGGGTTCAAAACATTCTCGCCGACAGTCTCAGTTGCTCCGTTTGTCTCAGCCACGAGTGGGAACTGCTCCAGGAGGTCGCAGATGACCTATCTGACCATTGGGGGCTAATCTCCCGAGTGGAGGTGCCGGCATGACTGGCAAGCTCCGGCGGGCCTCCTCGGGAATATCGCCGACTTGGGACCCAGTCTGCTTCCATCACCTGTTACAAGGAACTTGCCCCTGCTGCTTGCAGGAGAACTCTTAAAAACTGAAATCCTACTCGGCAGCATCCTGCAGTCCAGCAGCGAGCCTTGCTCTACCGACGGCATCGGATGGTTTTTCATCTTTTCTCTTTGTTTAAATTTGGCGCCTAAACTGCCTTGTCCACTGCGCCCTGTGATTGGCTGCTGCTACCGCACACCTCCCGAGCCCTCCTGACTTAAGGAGAGCTCCCCAAGTCAATCCTCTTTGCCACTTGCCTCGGAGGGGAGAGAGGGAGTCCTGACCTGGAGGGCCCCCCCCTTCGCCCTTACATCGACGACTCATGCCTTCTAGGCTAATCTCCCGAGTGGAGGTGCCGGCTTGACTGGCAAGCTCCGGCGGGCCTCCTCGGGAATATCACCGACTCGGGACCCAGTCTGCTTCCATCACCTGTTACAAGGAACTTGCCCCTGCTGCTTGCAGGAGAACTCTTAAAAACTGAAATCCTACCCGGCAGCATCCTGCAGTCCAGCGTCGAGCCCTGCTCTACCAACAGCTTGTTAAGTGCCCCCACCCCACCCTGGTTCTGAAGTGAGTTTTAATACATTGCCTGCTCCGCCTACTGGCTGCTAACTTGCCTACTGGCTTGAAAGGGGCGGCGTTGCTTCTACCCACTCCCTGGTTTACACCTATGCTCAGCCCATTCTTTTCCATGACTATTGCGTTTGCTAACCCAGTTCATTTTCAATTAATCCTGTAACTGCTGTTTACCCAAGTGTAACTGTTATTATTAAATGTGACAATTTTTGACCTTTCAGCTAAGTCGCTCAGAATCCTTACACTTAGTAAGCAGCCTACCCCTGGTGTTTCTGTATCCTGTTTGACTTTGTCCTCAGTCACCACACTGCTCCCTGGTCCTCCAGCTCCCCACTCCCCACTATCCCTGAGCTCACACTACCACCACCTGTGAAGCACATTTCTGGACGGGCATCCCACGTACCTCTCCCAGGTCTCTACAATTTGCCCTTGCCACCAATCTCCCTAAGGTGTCTCACAATCGTACTCCGCTTCCTAAAGAAGTCTCGCTATAACTCGAGTCCGTCTCGAATGATTTCTCTTAGGAATCTGTCCCCCCACAATGTTCTCTTGGCTATCCTCATCCTGGGACTTATGTCGCTCCACTCTGACACTGCCCCTGGCCTGGGTAGTGGCAGTGACAGGTCCTCCCTCCACTGCTCAGCGACCGATTTTACGTTCTCAAACCTCATGGCCAATGCTGTAGGTCCCTGCTATCCCCCTAGCGGATTGTTGCCAAGACTCATCCTGTCCCAAATCAGGACAGTGCGTCGCCGGGTCCGGAGGCCAGTAATCAAAAAGTCCCCCCCTAGAGGACTCCTCCTGTGGCTATCCGTACTGATCCTTGCCTTATCTGGAGACATCGAATTAAATCCCGGCCCCTCCACCTCCAACTCTCCCCAGAAATGGTGGCTGGGCAAGGGTTTGAAAGTAGCTCACCTCAACATTCGGAGCCTACTTCCCAACCTCAATGAGCTCGCCGCATGGGTCACTCTCTACAAGCCCGACATCTTGGGGATAACGGAGACCTGGCTCAAACCCCAGATTCCCGACTCTGCCTGTGGGCTCCCTGGTTATGAGTTCAAACGGTTGGACAGAACCGGGAGCAAAAGGGGTGGTGGCATCCTGATTTACTATAGGACCCACCTCAACGTATCCCTTATAAATCACACCTCCTTGCTGCCGTCATCCTGTGAGCTCCTCCACTCCGTGCTGCTACTTGGAAACGCCAAGAAACTGCACGTGGTGTGTACCTAACCCACCCAAGGAGGGCTCCAGGGCCTCACCCATCCCTTGATACTATCTGTCCCAGCACCGGGACAACGAACTCCTAATCCTGGGGATGTGAACCTAAACTGGGCAGGGAAAGCGTCAAGCAGTTCGGAGGCCTTGCTTGCCACCCAAACCCTGACACAACTTGTAAAGGAGCCCACCCGACGAAAGGCTAACGGCACTTCCTGCTCCCTTCTGGACTGGATCATGTCAAATCGTCCCGAGAGGATCTCCTCTGTAGGGACCCTACCTGACGCCATCTCTGACCACTCTCCTGTTCTCTGTATATGGAATATCCCTTCCCCTAAGGTCCCCCACAAAATCATCCAGGTCCGAAACTTTGCCAGATTTAACCCGGACCTGTTCATGGAGGAACTAAGGCTCACGGACTGGACAGAAGTCCACAGAGCCCAGGACCCCTCCTCTGCCGTCGCCACATTCCACAACATCTTTGTGGATCTACAAGATAGGCATGCCCCTATCACTAGGCATAGGGTCCGTGGGACAGCCACCCAGTGGCTGCATGGGGATCTCCTCTCCCTTATGTGAGCAAGAGACAAGTGCTGGGCTCGGTTCAAACGCTCACACGACACTGCCCTGTTTCAGCAATACAGAAAACTCAGAAATGAGTACAAAAAAACTATCAGGGGGCCAAAAAGTGACTTCTGTAAGGCCGCCCTTCTCAGCTCTGCAAAAGACCCCAGACGGTTCTGGAGAACCATCCAAACACTGGTCAGTGGTCGCTCCAACTCCGGGGTCACTGACATGCTCATTGGAGGTGTCTCCTGCAACAATCCCCACGTGATTGCCAATGCTCTTAATTCCCATTTCACTGACCTCCCTACCGTCCTCCCACTGGGGTCTACGGCCTGGAACTCAAACTGCTCTGCTTCCACGACCCAGCGGGAGTCTGGTCTGTCCTGCCCTCCTTTCCACCTAAGGGTGGTATCGGTAAACGAGGTGCGGTCTCTTCTTCAAGGCCTCTCCCAGAATGCAAGCCCTGGCCTAGATAACCTGGAGCCCAAGCTACTCAAACTTGGCGCCCCCCTCATAGCCTCCCCGGTGGCCCACATCTTCAACCTATCCCTTACCCAGGGTCTGATCCCTGATATCTGGAAGATTGCCAAGGTCGTCCCTGTCCCTAAGCAGGGCGACCCCCAAAATCCTGGATAACTACCGTCCTATAGCCATCCTCTGGCTGTCAGTAAGCTCCTGGAAAGGTGGTAGCCAAACAACTCTCGGAGTATATCACACACACGGACTGCTGTCCCCTGCCCAACACGGGCCAGAAGGGGCACAGCACTACTACGGCACTCATCTCTGTCTCTTCCAGCATCAGAGCAGCAATGGATCTGGGACAACTTTCAGGTGCTGTGTCAATTGACTTATCCAAGGCCTTCAACCTCGTTGACCACGACCTGCTTGCCTCGCAGATAGGGTCCCTTGGTTTGTCCCCCTGCTCTAAATTGGGTCTCTGACTATCTGCATGGCAGAAAACAACTAACTAAATTCAACAAAGTCCTCTCTGCGCCCCCTGCCTGTAACCTCTGGTGTCCCACAGGGCTCAGTGCTGGGTCCCCTACTCTTTTCCTTGTTTATTAACAACCTCCCCGCTGTGGTCACCAATTGCCGAGTTACCATGTATGCGGATGACCTGGTCCTCCTGGCCCACTCCCGTGATCCAGCCACTCTTAACCGTCACTTATCAGAGGACCTCCGGAACATCCAGGCATGGCTCTCCAACCATAAACTGGTCCTAAACCAGAAAAAAACCCAGGCTATGCTATTCGGCTCCTCAGCCAAAATTCGGGCCTCTTCAACATCCCTGCAAATCAACTATGATGATGGTACCCCTCTTCCTACTGTGACCTCCCTTAAATATCTTGGTGTGACGCTTGATCCCCAACTGGACCTGGGAAGTCACATCCATAATGCCTGCAGTGGGGTAAACCATAAGCTGGGGCTGGCCTACAGAGCTCGGTACAACCTCACCCCTGCGGCTCGTCTAGCTCTTGCCAGGGGAGTATTACTCCCTTCCCTTGATTATGGTTCCCTCCCATTTGCTCATACTTCCAAGGCCCTCCTAAGCAAGTGGAGCACGACGTACAACAACATCTGTCGGTTTGCCCTGGCCGCACCCCGCCTCACCCATCACTGTGAACTCTATGATAAGCTTGGTTGGCTATCCCCGGTCAATCACCTTAACTTTAGCACTGGGTGCCTCATGACCAAAGTAATCAGCTCTGGCACCCCTCCGGATCTGGCCCAGTTTCTCGCCCCAGCTGACCTCTCCCCCTACCCTCTGAGATCCCAGGGCCCTGGCCTATTAAATGTACCTACCACCCGCACCATCATGGGGACAGGAGCTTTGCTGTTCATGCTCCCAGGCTTTGGAACTCCCTTCCTGAAGTGTCCCACTGCCCCTTCTCACAAGTTTTCCGGACCTCCTGTGAGGAACATGCCTAAGCTGGCCTCTCGCTGTGAATGCCAAAAGCCTCCTAGCACATAGTTCCCAGTGCCCACTGGAAAGCTGGCTTCACCTCTCCCGTGCTGCTACCTTATCTCACTCCCTACCTCACTGACTGACTCTATGGTGTTCCTACGCTCATTATTCTTTGCCTGCCCTGCTGGTCATTGTAATTTATTTCTCAATTGTATCTTGCCCCCAGAATTAGTAACTGGGTGTACTTTCCAATCAATATGTAAAAACTGTAAAACTGTCTTTCTCTCCTGCTTGTTGTATTGATGAACTTGTTATACCCTATTGCTGTATTGTTGCACCTGTTATACCCTATTGCTGTATTGTTGCACCTGTTATACCCTATTGTACTCTCCCGGGTCGTTCCTGAAAATAGGCATAAAACTTGTCTAGTGTACCTACCCGGTAAACAAAAACTAAATAAATAAATAAAGAGTTGGACCTCTTTGCATCCCCATTCAATGCCAAACTACTCAATTTTTGCTCGCTCGCTCCAGGGCCTGATGTTTTCTGGCGAGACGCACTGTCCCTCTCTTGGACAGGGAAGTTCTGTATGCCTTCCCTCCTTTTCCCCTTGTGCAAAGAGTACTGTTCAAATTGCAGTCAGAGGGAGCCAGAATGATTCTGGTGGCTCTTCTGTGGCCTCAGCAAATCTGGTACCCACTGCTCCAGCAACTGTCTCAGGAACCTCCAGTGCAGTTGCCTCTCTCCACCCACTTGCTCTCTCAAGATCGAGGAACTCTCATTCATCCGGCTCTTCACTCTCTTCACCTGCATGCATGGCTCCTGCAGTCCTAGCAGAGGAGAGGCTAGGAGTGTCAAGCAGGATGACAGAAATTTTGGTAGCAGCAAGGAAGCCTTCCACTAGGGCTACCTACGCTCTCAAATGCAAGCACATCTGCCTATGGGCTTCGGCACGAGCCCTAGATCCTTTGGGTTGTCTGGTCAGGCACATGCTAGATTATCTCTGTTACCTCCTAGATTTAGGCTCAAGTTACTCGTCTATCAAGGTTCACATGTGTGCGGTCTCTGCATATCATGATCCTAGAGGAGATAAGTCTCTAGCGCAATTGGATGCCTGCAAGACCTTCTTGCGAGGGGTACTGCACGTCAGACCCCCAAGGAGGGACGTCGTTCCTCCTTGAGATCTTTTGGTTTTGAAAAAAACTCACTCTCCCTCCCTTTGAGCCCGCAGCTTCATGCGAGATGCGCTTCCTTTCCTGGAAGGCCTTACTGCTGGTAGCTGTTACCTCCGCTTGAAGGGTTTCCAAGCCCCAGGCTCTGATGTGCAAAGAACCTTACATCGTTTTTCACAAGGATAGAGTGAACTTGCGAACCAATCCCAAGTTCATGCCAAAGGTGGTGTCCACCCTGACTTTCAATCAGGACATCAACCTTCCAGTGTATTACCCACAAGCTTCTAACCAAGGAGAAGCACTGTTGCACACCTTGGATGTTCACCATATTCTTAGGTTCTACCTCCACAGGACTCACTCCTCTAGGTCGACGGACCAGTTAATCTCCTATGCTAAGCGCATGTTAGGGGCTCCTGTGTCCAAGCAGTCACTAGCCCGTTGGCTGGTAGACTGCATATCTTTTTGTTATCAGCACCATGGGAGGGCCTGCCCAGATGCTGTTAGGGGCCACTCCACCAGAGCAGTGACTTCTTCCTTCACGGCGCAGCAGATATATGTTCCGCTACGACATGGACTTCAGTCCATACGTTCGTCAGACACTATAGTTTGGATATAGCTTCCAGAAGGACAGCAGGTTTTGGACTGGCAGTCCTTCAGATCCTCCTCTCTTGAAGAGATCTTGTTCTACCTAAGCTTCAGGTTACCTGCCTACCACCCTTTCAGACCTGGGCCTAGCCTTTCTACTGCTTGGGACTCAGTCCTAATGGTATTACCTGCTGCAAGAGCTCCACCCTCGAAGACAGATAATACAGTTACGTAAGAACTTGCTATAACAGTAGCTCTTCGAGAGGAGCTCTTGCAGCAGGTGACTTTCCCACCCTCCATCCCCCGGTATCCTTTTTACCAGGGGTCACGAGTTCCAGCCAGAGTGGGGATTTCCTACCCAGTTCTCCCTTTTTTTTCCCTATAGCTGGGTCTCTGGCGGGAGAACAGCAGTGGCGCCAGGGGATCACCCCTTTTATATACCATCTGGCGGGTGGAGCCAACGGGGGCGGTCCCCTGCTTCATACTGCTAGTTACAAGTTTTTCGTGGGGTCCTGACACCTGCTGGCTTCAGTCCTAATGGTATTACCTGCTGCAAGAGCTCCTCTCGAAGATCTACCGTTACAGTAAGTTCTTACATAACTGTACTTTTTCTCCTCAGCTGCTGCCTATGCCACCGGTTCTTTCTATGGCTTCTTTTGTCATTCTGGATGACAGTGAGATAGAATATAATTCTGACCTCAAAGAGAAATACAGAGATGAGTAGTGTGAGGAAGGTAACTTGCCTTCTAGCTCCACCCTATCATCATGCAGTGAGAACTCTGTGGTCTATACACCCAGGTTGTCCCCCTGAGGACCCATCTCTTCAGGCTATGCTTTAACAGATACAGTGTGTCACTGTCATTCTGACTACTCATAATTGCTGTATGGTCCCTAGGCACATGAGTATGTTACCTCTAGATAAAGAATCTAAGAGACTGGATGTAGTAGGTCAGCATACTCTGCATTCTTAGGCCTACAGATTATTAATTACCAGGCACATATGACAAAATATCAGAATAGTCCACAGAAATCTGCACATACTGCAGTAAATATCTACCACGTTCAGCATATGTCAGATGCCTCTGCGAGGATTATAGCCCCTGGTAGCTGCAGGAGGCATTGTGCCTGGCTCAGAGTAGCTGGCTTTGCTGCTTATATGCAACAGGCTGTTTTGAATGTTCTGTTAGGGTCTTGAAACTATTTGGAAGTGACACTGAAGATCTACTTTGTCACCTTTAGTCCTCTAAAATAACTTTACGATCTGTGCAGTCCCTACACCCACCAGAAGGTGTGGCAGGGGATCTTTTCATTAATTGGCTACCAGAGGTAACTGTAGGCCCATAGTAGAGGAGGTGGTGGTACATATCCGGGGCTCCCCCGGTCCCATGCAAAAGCACCTAAAGGAATCTGTTATGGTGGCCCTGGTTCCGCCTGATGCTGTGTTCGTGTGTCCTCTCTCTCTTCCCCTACTACGGTCTACAGGGGGGAAGTGGGGGAGAAAGATTTCCTGGCATCTAAAGCAGTAGAGTGAGATCACTACAGATGAGTGGGTGCTATCAATAATAGAAAAGTGGCATGCTCTGGAATTGACAGAAACCGCTCCAGATTTTTCTCCATCACATTCCTCTCCTCTGGGCTATATATATATATATGAAATGTGATGGTACACAAGGGCTGCTGGCCACACCCAGTCTGCCCAACTGAGTGTTTTTCTTTTTTCCCCCCAGACCCTGCTTAACTCACATCACAGTCTTGTCTCTCCTCTATTGTACCCAGATTCCTTTGTGCCTATCCCAGGCATTTTTTTAACTCACATACTGTATTTACCCCAACTACCTCCTCTGGAAAGATGTTCCAGGTATCCACCATGCTTTCTGTGAAAAAGTGCTCCTTCGCCCCCTTCAGGATTCATATCATGCCCCCTTGTTATAGAGGACCTTTTTCTCTGAACAATACTCTTCTCCTCCTGTACCTTATTAACATCTGTAAGGTATTTAAAGACCTTACTTCGAGGATAGCTCCTGCAGCAGGCAACACCGGTAGGACTAAGCTGCCAGGTGCTAGCACCCAACAGAAAACTTCTAGCCAGCCAGCAGTAAACGTTGGCCCACTCTCGACTCATGCAACTCAGCTGCATGGATGCCATCTTGCTTCAGTTGACAGACTTTTCATCACGCATTACCTGCACTTTATTTTTTATCCCACCAGTGCTTATCTTGTTCCTGCATGACTTCATTTCCAGAGTGGCGGATGAATAAGTGTGCCTGCAGCAAGCAGATTCCTCACTCTGGCCATTCTGCCTGCCTTTTCTGCTTGGGCCCCAACAAGGACACCGAGGCCTGCCAGCACTGCTGCAGCCTCAATCTAAGGACTAGGATCTGCCACCTGAAGGCCCTCATTTACTCGAATTAAGAGCTGGCCACCATGGAATCTAGACCCACCAGGTCATCATCTTCAAGATCTCAGAGAGAAGAAGTCTCAAGGGAAGCATCCTCACTGGGAACGGGACAAGGAGAGGTCCCGGACGAGGTCCCATCCTCGGTCCCTGCAAAACGCAGCGACAGACTCAAGTTCTTCCTCCCGCGGGAGGTCGAACTCTGCCCCATCCCCCAGCCCTGTCTTCCACCCAGTTGGTTAGGCCCCGTGCTCTGGTGCTGTCTGGCATTGGGCCTTCTGGGCCAGGTATGTCTTCAGCCCCAATTCCCCTGTGCCTTCGGTCCTGTGTCCATCCTGCTAGACCAAAGCCAGCCCAGCCAGTGCTGCCCCTTCAGAGGCCAGGTCTCCACCCGCCGGGCTGGGGTGCCGACCCCGTTGGATCATCCATCAGGGTCTGACAGCCCTCCTCGGCACCAGGAGCGGGATCACTGACTGGATGCCCGTTCTCCAGGGCGGATGTCATCTCAGCAGCCTCCAGTCACTGCCACATCTGGTACTCCGAAGCCTCCTGTCAGTTCAACTCCAACTGCACCAGACTCTAACCCAGTGACCCCCGACTTACCTACTCCTCAATCGCTCTCCAGTCCTTCGACTCCCGCAGGACTGACGCCTGAGGAGCTGCTGCAAGACCTGATGGTGCCCGGCAATCTGATGCCCAGTGATCCACTGTTAGGTAACCCATCAGGCACCCCAGTGCCTGACTTCTCAAGAGCCACAGACCCGTCACCAACTACCAACTCGATGCTGGGTCCATTGGCAAACGTTCCTCAGGCCCCCCCCCCCCGATTTCCACTGGAAGTGGGAGCCTTTTTCACTTCATGATGGAACACCACCAAGGGGGATTTGTTGCCAAAAGGACCTGAACATTCTTCAAGCAGCCTCAGCCAAAAACTTCCATCCCTCCATCTAGGCAACCAACTCCTCCACGGAGACCTTCTCCTACTCTGGAGTCTAATCTACCCAAATCCCCTAGGAGTAACAAAAGGCCTTCCTCCTCTAGGTCCACCTCCAGATGCCGCCGCAGCTCCCATGACCATTGCAGGCATGAGTCCTATTCCGGGTCCTCTGAGTCAGGGAGCTATAGTGGAGGCTCCCATTATGACTCAGAATTTTCAGAGGATGGGTTTTCTCCCACTGCAGTCCGTCCTCTGGACACACCTCTGTCACCTCCTGATAACCCCAGCTTCATGGAAGTGATGAGGTACATCCAAGCCGTAAATAGCTGGGACACCGAGGACCTCAATCTGGAGAGGTGCCGGTTGGACGAACATTTGGAGTTACAGGACCCCAAGCCAGTTGTCCTGCCTCCTCTAGTTCCTGCCTATCAGGATGTCACCATGTTGGCATGGAAGTACCCTTTTTCATCCTCCGCAGTCCTGAGGAAAGTTAACCACCTCTATAAAGCCCCTAAAACCAAGTGTTTCCTGGCAGAGCAGCCCAAAGCAGATTCCACGATTCTAACGGTGGCTCATGGTTGGTCCCAGCAATCCAAGCATCTCAGTCCCAGCCCCTGGACAAAAAGTCCAAGTGGCTGGATCAGCTAGGCCATAAAGTTTACTTCTCGGCCACATGCAGCATCTGCTTGCTCAACTTTTTAGCTCATATGGTGAAATACCAGAACACCCTGTGGAAGAAAGCCTTAGAACTAGCCAAGAGCCAACCCGAGTGCCCCCAGACTAATGAGCATTTGGATATCCTCCATTCGGGGGCCAACGTTGGTAAGCATGTCCTGCGCTGTGCTTACAATTCCACTGACACGTCTGCTCGGGCTGCTGGTACTGGTATTTGTTTACAGCATTACTCATGGCTCAGGGTCTCCAACTTTCTGCAAGATCTCCAGGAGGAGATTTTGGATGTTCCCTTTCAAGGTCCAGTTCTTTTTGGTGAGCCCACTGAAAAGATTATCCTGGGGCTCAAGGGTTCCGGGAAAGCGGTCCAATCTGGGTCAGGAGGTACCACTTGGAGCCAGCCCCCAGCAAGCCTCTGCCTTTCTGTGGCTCCAAGGGCCAACAATTTCAGGAGCAGCAACCTAGAGGTGCCTTCAGGAGAAAGGCCACCTCTCAATGGGGAGAAGGCTGTGGTCCAAGAACTCGTAAGAACCCCCATCCTCCCAACCCCACTTCCAGGCCTGACTCCTTGCCCAACGCCCCTCTTCTGGCGGGACATCAGTGGAGTTGGTAGGGGGTCGCTTCTACCTCAGGTGGAGAAGCATTACGTTGAATCAGTGGGTCCTAAATCTTATCAAACAGGGCCATGTTCTGGAGTTTACAGAGACCCCCGCTCCCCAATACCTCTGGTTACCCTCCCTCTCATCTTCCCATGATTCGAGAAGAGATCCAGTCTCTGCTGTACAAACGGGCCATACAGCCCTTTCCTTGTGACCAAAGAGGAACTGGCTACTACTACCATTTCTTCCTAGTCCCCATGAAAATAGGATCTGCAGCCCATTCTAGACCCAAGTCAGCTCAACCAATTTGTGGATTACAAACAGTTCAGAGTGATCACCCTGCCAGATCTGCTCCCCTTCCTCCATTTGGGGGGTGGGAAGAGAAACTGGCGTTTTCTGGACATGCAGGACGCGTATCTGCACATATGAATCTTTTAGCCACACAGGCAGTTCTGCTTTCAGAAGGGTCATTATCAGTTCCGAGCTTTCCTTTGGCTTGTTCTTGGCCCCTTTCACTAAGCGCCTAGCCGTCGTGGCTGCGGCCCTGAGAAGGAAGGGATACTACGTCTTTCCTTACTTTGACAATAGGCTGCTGGCAGCTTCCACAGAGGATCAGCTTCTGAGGACTCTGGCAGATACCTTCACCCTCTTCCAGTCTCTGTGTATCACCCTAAATCTTCCCAAGTCCTCTCCAAGGTCCAGTCGCAGACTTTAGTATATAGGTGCTGTTCTGGACACCGAACAGGGACAGGCTTTTCTTCTAGGATCGTGGATATGTTGTTCATCCACACTTCTTGGCATGTCCCTTTCCCTTTAAGAATTGCCGGAAGGTCTTCAAGCTGGCTCCTTCCACCCACCCGGGTGGTATATCCCTTGGCTCCGCCCCATGATGCCAGATCTTGCTTTCCACTGGAAGATTCAGGTTGCCTCCTTTGTGCTCCCGCATTTTGTAGGCCCTGACTTCAAAACCTTCGGTTATTCTGAAAATTCGTCTAGTTCGCATTAGCAATCGAGACTGTTTCTCTTCGATTATGGAAAAACCAGTCTTCCCCCAGATTTCGCTGGTGTTCGTGCAGCCAGAAGATGTCACGTACCAATCCCCACACCGCATGCGACTATTGCTTGGGTGTTGACCATGACACCTTGAAGTGCGATTTTTGTTTTGCATTTCACCCTAACGCCCCACGACCATCTCAAGTATCACTTCGAAGTTGGGGAGACCGAAAACTGAATCCTCTGGTGAAATCAAAGGAGGCTCGTGGGCAGTTTCCATGGCTCCAGGATCCACCGAGCAACTGGAACGCATGCAAGCCTTCGAGGAAGCGACTTGTGCCACGGAATCTTCCTCTAGGAGTTTCTTCCCGAGAGTTGTGCCAGTGTCTCCCGACTAAGGGAGAGGGTCCTGCGGGCATGCACTCCTCTCATTCCCGTAAGCGGGAAAAGGACCCGGGATCGTCTCGGCTAAGATGATCTTGGGATCGGGAGAGATCTTGGTCCCAGGAACCAGCAGTCTCGGCCTCAGATGAAACTGCCTCTTCAGCAGCTGGCTTCTCGGCTTTGCCGTCCGGCCAGTTGACCGAAGTGTCAATCAACCCCTTGTCGACGACTCCAGTCGATGATTCTCTCACTCGGACTCCAGTCCTTACTTTCCCCAATGAGGAGACGCAGCTCGCTGGGAATCCCGTTGAGGAAGTGGTCCCCGACCCTGGGAAATCACCGTTCCCGCTGGTGTCTCCTGAGTGACCGAATCAGCTTGGCTGATCTCAATCGAACTCCAGGACCCCCTCGACCGACAGGCCGAGGAAGAGCCACAAGTGCACAAAAAAGAGGTGATGCCATTGGTCGTCCTCCTTGGATGAGGAGAGGCTCCAGCAGAAACTCCGGCAGCGCTACGAGGACCTCATGTGGCAACAGCTGATTTTGACCAGTCACAAGCTGACCCCAGCTTCTACCCCGGCCGTTACTTGGCTTTCGCCTCCCAGACTGAAGCCGACTCCTTCGGAGCCAATTAAGTCGGTTCCTCCACCCGCAGAGCCGGCGAAACCTCTGGTTCGGCCTCTCCACCGATCGTGGTGGAACCACCGTCCAAGCAGCCTGTGGGAGAGGCTCCTTCTAAGGAAGATGGACCAGACACCAGGCTTCCCCCCGGTGTCTTTCCGTCACTGTCACCCTGGACTACCCTCAGCAGGTTGAAGGTGACCTGGGCAAAAGACTGTTGTATCCGGATTCCTCATATCTTACTTCGAGAAACAGATCTTGCAGCAGGTTACACCATTACAACTGAAGCCTGCAGGCGCCAGGACCCCATGGAAATTTTCTAGCTAGCAGTATTCAGCGGGGACCGCCCCCGTCAGGCATCGTATAAAAGGGGGCGGTCCCCCAGAATCCCCAGTTCTTTTCCCGCTGTCGACTCGCCAGCATTGGCCTCACGGTCCCACTCTAGCTCACAACTAAGAACTTTCATAGAACAGTTTTACCAACACTAAATGTCAGCATCTCCAACTCCTTCAGAAGGACATCCTTCCAAATGTGCCTGTGGCAAACAGATCCCCTTCAAGGATCCTCATTCATCCTGCCTGCGGTGCTTAGGCCCAGACCACGACACCAAGGCCTGCTCCTTCTGTCAGGGGTTTAACAGTCGCACCAGGATCCGCCACCAGAAGGCACCTCAAGGGCTCCTCTTGGAAGAGAAACTTCACAGAATGGATAAGGAACCTTCCTCCAGATGTGAATCTACCTCAAAAGCCCACAAACACCGGGACAAGCACCGTGAGAAGGCTATGTCCAGATCCCCTAACCAGGCCACGGACTCGCGCACCAGCTCAGACCGCTCTCCCTCCAGGGCTCAGTCTTAGCCCCCTCTGGTCAAGGTCAAGGCTTCAGGCGGCTCTTCAGCTTCTCTGCACCCTATAAAGACTTCCAGGCCTTCGGCTTCCTCCACTCCCTCCCATCCCTGGAAAAATTATAAATCCCCTATCTCTGCCCAGGTAAAAGCGGCTTGGTAAATGTTGTATTGATCCATTTGCCTGTGGTAATCGTACCTGTATTCTGCATCCGCCAGTCCATATTTGCTCAGAATCTATTATGGGTACAGGAAGGCCCAACACTGTGCACTTTAGCTTTAACCACCTTATGATATCAGCTACTGCAACTCCTTCAGTTTTGAATAAAACTGATTGTTCTGATTGCTGGTTTTGTTAAGGGGATGGCTCTGAAGGATGACCGTAGAGGGGTATGTTTCACTTGCTGATACCGATGCCAGAATGTTTCCAGGCCTGAAGCTGTTTTAAAGCTTAAATCGAAGTTGGGGTCTCCTGATGTATGGATCAAAGCGTAAATTTCCGTTGGTAAAAACTGTAGGCTGTCTTTTACTAATGACTTTTCCACATATAAGCGGTCTGGAAAGATTTCAAAGCCACCTCTAATAACATAGTCTAACTGCATTCCTACGTTTGGCCTGCTCTGATGGAGTGTGAAAAAGACCAGCAAAGGTTCTTGTATTAGGGCATCCCTCTTGATTCCCAGAGTGGTTTTCCCAGTCTTTGTTCCCCTTCTTTTCCTGTATTTTTAGGCTGCGAGGTGGAATTAATCGGAGGAGGGGAGTCCCATTTCCATTTGTACCTGATCCCTCTGCATTTACTTCAGTTTGTTGGGGTGAAGCTCCTTTTGTCTTTTCCCCTATACTTGTTACCCCTTTTTCTGATGATGACCATGCAGGATTCTGGGTTAAATAAAATTCAGGAGGGATTTCCAAAGGGTCTGACATTTCTATGAGATTTCCTCCTGGTTCCATAACCACATGGGGGGAGGGGGGCAGAGATTCACATACTTGCATCTTTTCAGATTTGTCCCATCCAGCACCCCTTAATGCATCCGCAATCATAACCTGTTATAGAAAAATTATCATTGTTTGGACAATTAAGACTATTGCCCTTGACTTCTCCCTCAGTGACTGTTGGCACCTCCAGGTGGTCTTTTTCCTTTATATTACCACCTTTATCTATATTCAGGGTCACAGTCTTTTCCACATTTTTTAAATACCCTTGGTTAGCTAAAACTACTGGGATTGTAGCCTGAAACAGATCTTGTTCAGTATTAAAATCAGAATTACATGTTAACTCTGTACCTGTTCCTTTGTGTTCTGGCCCTGAATTTGCAGCTGGCCTTGCTGTCTCCTCCAGAGTTTCTGAAGACATTTCAACATTCTCTATGAAGACTTTAAGTACCTCTGATGAATCTGTTCTGTTCTCACTCTCCTCAAATTGAGCAACCCGCGACTTTAGGCACTCACTTATTTCGGCGAAAACACTTCCAGTCACAATTTCAGTTTGCTGAGAAGGAGCTCCGTGCGCATCGGGCGCTGCTTCTGAATCCTTTGATGACCCTGCATCATCAACCAGCTGGGGCCTGTCATCTGTCGGCTGAACTTCATTGACATTTGCAAAGACTGAAGCACAGCAATCTGTGCACATAAATCCACTTGCTGTAATCGCAATTCTGTTTTTAATTGTTCTAATGAGTTTGTAGGCATATATATCTGCTGACCTTGTTGCTGTAAACTCGCTGGATTTTGTGAAGCTCCTGATGTAAAGCCCACACTTTTTAGAACATTTCCCTGCAGATCCTTTTCTTTTCCTCTGGGATGCCTTTCATTTTCATTTCCAGTTAAAGGCAACAAAATCTCCACATCAGACTGGGACTCTAGCAAGCCAAAGGTAGGGGGGAGGAGGCCATCTCCCCTGCCACATCAGCACTTCCACCTCTGTCCGTCTCCAAACTGGGCTCCTCCATTCCTGCTCACAGGAAGAACAGCCCCCAGTGCAAGAGCAGGAGAATTTCCCTTGTGCCCTGGCAAAATTTCCCCCATTCACTAAAGATAAAATACCAACAGCTTAATCTGGTTCAAAGTCAGTTGGCATTCATCTGTATCCCCCTCACCCCGGTCGTGTCTGAAAATAGGCAGAATTTTTCTAATGCACTTACTCGGTTAACAAAAACTAAATAAATAAATAAAATGGGGCAGGTGCCACATGTCAATAGGGCGGGCATCTCTGGAAGTGTGGTGGGGTGTACAGGGTGTTGGTCCGCCATGACCCTGGACTGGGCTTGGAGGATGGGGGGTGTATGGTCTGTAGATAACTGGCTAGTTTGAGGGAGGAACTGTGGAAGTTAGGGAGGAGTCTAAGTGGCAGGGCAGATGAGTATGGTAGGCATCCTGGCTTGAGGGGGGGAGAGACGGGATGGCAAGGGGGACGGAGGAAGAACAACTAGGGACTGAAATGACTCCAGTATCAGAGGCACTAGCAGAAAAGAGAGGAGAAGGGAGGGGGTGCCCGAGGCGAGGGGGGGCCTTCTGATTGGGGAGGAAGAGACCACGAGGAGTACCAGGGGAGCGAGCAGATGGCTGCGGGTAGGGAGGGCCCAGGGGTGGCATGGAGCGGAACACGTAGGAGGGGGGAACCGATAGGGGAAGAGATGTAAGAGGAGTATCAACTAGGAATAGATTCGAGCCTCTGCTATGTGAGAGAGAGGGGGAGCACGAACATACTGAAGGGGGAGGACAAGCAGGGCATGAGAGGGATGGCAACAGGTAGGGGAAGAGATAGCAAGGATGAAAGGGTAGAAGGAAGGCTAATAAGGAAGGAGGGGGTGGTGACTGGAGGAAAGAAGGCTACGGGAAGGGGGAAGGGTATCACTATCGGGGTAGAAGGGAATGAGGGTTCTAAATAGACAACAACAGGGATAAGAGAGGAGTTGGAAATCAGCAGGGGAGGAAGGGAAGTTGACATGTGAAGCCCAGTAGGAAGTAGTCAGGCTGGGAAGGGTTCAAGGGGATGGGGAATAAGGCAGAGAAAAGGGGTGGCGGAAGTAGGGGTACAGATACAGAAGCACAGAGGGTGCAGCTAAGGGGTAAGGGGCAGGGAAGAACGAATACTGGGTGGTGGAGGGGCATTAGAAAGAAAAGGGGTAAGGGATGGGGGGGTATCTTCTGGGGATTCTATACTGAAAGGGGTAAGATGGGGGGCGGAAGAGGGAAAGGCACACTGTTTGGGTTGAAGCTATCCTCAGGTTGACTGCAGGAGGGGCAGGGCGGGCACTTCTCAAGTGTGCAGCAAGGGGAAGGAAGAAACCTCATTTAGTGTTTCATGTGGGTACAAACGACTTGGTGGGGGAGACTGTGGAAGTAGTGAGAGGGAGGTTCGAGTAGTTGGGCAGGCAGTGTGAGGGGTTGGGGGGAGTCGGTGGCACTCTCAGAGGTACTCCCGGTACCATGTGCAAGCATGGGGAGGAAGGGTAGGATTGAGGAGTTCAACGAGCGGCTGAGGGATTGGTGCCACACCACAAATTATGGGTTAGTGACTTAACTGGGGTAGGGTCTGGGGGAATAGTGACAGCAGAAAGGGGAGGGGAGTATTAAAGGCAGGATTAGAGGGTATATCTCTACTAAGGTGGATTTAAACTAGTGGGGGTGTGGGGTGGGGGGGCCAAATACTGAGGTTGGTAGAAAGGTCCAGACAGGGGAGCCTAATGAGCTCACCCCTAGATATAGGTAAAGGCGGAGGCGTAGTAACCCTGGGAGGGGGTGGGCAGAGTGGTCTGAGTGTAATACAGAAGACACCAACAGCCGGTAAGAATAAGGAGGAGAAAGGGTGCGGACTACCGGGAGGAGGGACATAGGCCAAGGAGGAGAAGGAGAGGTACGGGTAGAAGGTGGTCTCTCTCAAAACAAGAAGCCTGAGGAACAAAATTGCAGAGCTTCAGGCGCTCCTTTCAGCAGGGAAGGTGGACACTGATGCAGAGATAGAGACTTGGGCCACAGAGTACCATGATTGGGACTTGGCAATCCTGGGACACAGGATATACAGGAGGGACCGAGGGGTTGGAAGAGGGGGTGGCACTCTACGCGAGGGAAGGCATTAAATGCATAAGGGACGAGGGAGAATTGGAGAGGCACTTTGGGTGCAGCTCCTGGACTCCAAGGGCAGAAAACTGAGGCTGGGAGTGGTGTACAGACCACCAGCCTAATCCAGGGAACTGTATGGGAAGTTGGCAGAGCAGATAAGGAGGGTGTGTAGAAGGGGGAGTGTGGTGATAGTGGGGGATTTTAACCTACCACGGGTTGAATGGAGCACCCCAGCCACTAGCAGTACCAGGGAGCAGGTGCTCCTTGATGCATTCCAGGACGTCCTTCTGATGCAATTGGTAAGTGGACCTACAAGGCTTGGTAGCACTCTGGACCTAGTACTGGCAAATGGGGAGGCGGTGAGGGAGGTAAGGAAGAGGACCCACTAGCAGGTAGCGACCACCAAACAGTGTGGCACGTTCTCACGCTGGGCAGGGAGACAGGAGGCACAGGCACTAAGGTGGTGGACTTTATTAGTGTGGACTTTGGGGGGGATGGGAGCAATACTGCAAGGGGGGGGACTCCAGGATATAAGGCTGGGGATGGATGCAGAACAAAAGTGGGGAGTCATAAAGACTGGGCTAACAGAGGCCACAGTAGCCTGCATCAGGGCCAGGAGTAAGAAGAGCAGAGCCAAGAAACCATGCTGGCTGAACAAGAAAGTGCTGCAAGGAGTGAGGGCAAAGAGGGCTGCATACCAGAAGTACAGGAGAACAGGGAAGGGAGAGGGATAAGGGGGCTTTCAGGAGTTGGTCAAGGGAGGTGGCCAGGAGGGTGAAAAAAGCTAAGGCCTCCAGGCAATTAAGTTCCACACAGTGCATAAAAGGAGGGGAAAAGGACTTTTTTAGGTATGTCAGGGAAAAGAGGAACTGCAAGGAACATACTGTGAGAATAAAGCGGGGAGGGGATTGGCTGGAAAAGGGGGAGGAGCAAGTGGAAATTCTAAATGAGTGCTTCTGCTCCGTTTTCACTAAGGAGAGGGATGGTCCACTACCAGAATGGGCTGGGGGGTGGGGAAAGGGGGGGGGAGGTGAAGGACAAAGTGATCACAGGAAGTAGGGTGCTAGAGGGACTGAGGGCAGTAAGGGTGGACAAGGCACCAAGTCCTGATGGCATCCACCTCAGGGTGCTGAGGGAGATGGCGGAGCTGTTGGCTGAGCTGCTGGAAGACCTGTTCAACACCTCCCTGGAAACAGGGTCTGTGCCCCAGGACTGGAGGGTGGCCCATGTGGTGCCCATACACAAGAGTGGGCCTAGTGAGGAGCCAGGAAATTATCGTCTGGTATGTCTCATGCCCACAGTGGGTAAGCTTATGGAGGCGATACTAAAGGAGAGGCTGGTGTCGTTCCTAGACAGTAATGGCCTCCAAGATGGGCGGCAACATAGGTTTGTCTCAGGGAGGTCTTGTCAAACCAACCTAATAGAGTATTATGACTGGATGACAAGGGAGTTGGACAGGGGCCATGCGGTACATGTCCTGTACTTGGACTTCAGTAAGGCCTTTGATACAGTGCCTCATGGGACACGGGGGGGGGAAGTTGACGGCAATAGGGGTGGGAAAGAAGCTGACTAAATGGATAGAGGACTGGTTACAGGGGAGGGAGCAGAGGGTGGTGGTGGGGGGGGGAGCTCTCGGCACCCAGAGCAGTGACAAGCGGGGTGCTGCAGGGGTCAGTGCTGGGCCCAGTGCTATTTGGGCTCTTTATCTCCGATATAGCACACGGAGTGGGGAGCAGGGTTAGTCTGCTCACAGATTATACCAAATTGGGGGTGGTGCTGGACGAAGAGGACGGATGGGAAAAACAGCAGGGGGACCTAACCAAACTAGAGACATAGTCGGTGGAATAGCAGCTATGATTCAACACAAAAAAGTGTAAGGTTATGCACTTCGGGGCTAAGGACCAGAAGAGGGACTATTGGTTGGGGATCACAGAGTTGATGAAGGACCTAGGGGTGTTGGTAACTGGGAGCATGAACAACTCGGCCCAGTGCAGGACAGCAGCAGCAAAGGCAAACAGGATGATGGGGTGCATTGCAAGCGGGTTCTCATCCAGACACAGGGATGTGATCCTACCTCTCTACAGATCATTGGTCAGACCGCACCTAGAGTACTGTGTGCAATACTGGAGGCCATACGTGAGGAGCGATATAAAGTTACTGGAGGGGATGCAAAGGAGGGGCAACAAAAATGTTAAAGGGGATGGAAGGAAAGGAATATGAAGTTAGGCTGAAGGAGCTGAACATGTACACAGTGGAGGAGAGGAGGGATAGGGTGGATAGGATTGAAGCGTTTAAATACCTGAGGGGGGGTAAATAAACCTAGCACCGAGGGGATGTTTAAACTGAGGAGTGGAAGAGAGACGAGAGGGCATGGACTAAGGTTGGAAGGGGGGCGTTTCAAGAGGGAAATGAGGAGGCACTACTTCACTGAGAGGGTGATGTCTAGTTGGAAAGCACTGCCAGAGGGGGTGGTAACATGTAGGACAGTCAATAGCTTTAAGAAGGAGTGGGATAAAGCAAGAGGAAGAGTCAGGGGGGCAGGGGCTGGGACAAGCAGGGGAGGAACTGAGGGGGAGGAGGCTGGGGCAGCTGCAATCTAGGGTGCTAGCTGCACACTCGTGCAGACTTAGATAGACCGATTGGTGGGTTCTGCTGACAGATTCTTATGTCCATATGTTCGTATGTAAAATCACAGTAACTCTGTTCATGAGCAGAGGTCCTAAAATGCCTATGTTGAAAATTTGGTGACAAATGTCCATAAAATGAATGTGCTACAAGCGTGCGTTGTGTAGTTTCCACACACCCTCGTAACCTCGCAAATTTGTAGTATTTTCACTCCAGATTTTCAAAATTGGCAGTTTTCAGACCTCCTTATGAACAGTACAGCTGTCATTTTTTGCATCCTGCCCGAAATATGCATTTTCACATCTGGCGCAGAATTGCGCGGTTGCTGTGGGAAATAAATGTTTGGGACAGATTAAGAAAATCATAGTGACAGTGTTCAGGAGCAGAGGTCACAAAATGCCTATGTTGAAAATTTGGTGAAATAATTCCACTTAATGACTGTGTTACGCCATATGCGTTGCGCAGTTTCCACGTATGCTCGGATGTTTGAGCATTTTTAATATTTTCACTACAGATTTTCAACCTTGCCATCTCTTTATATCTCCCTATGAATGGTACAGCTGTCATTCTTCACATCCTGCCCAATCTGCGTTTTCGTACATCTGGCGCACAATGGCACAGTCGCTGTGGAAACTCAAAGTTCGGGACACATTGGCAAAATCACAATGCCACTGTTCATGAGAAGAGTCATAAGTGGGGTACCTCAGGGATCAGTCATGGGGCCAGTCCTCTTCAATATCTTCATCAGTGACATTGCAGATGGACTGAAGGGTAAGGATTGTCTGTTTGCAGATGACACCAAGATCTGCAACAGAGTAGATGATCCAGATGGGGTGGACAGAATGAGAATAGATCTGGATAAACTAGCGAAATGGTCGGAAGAGTGGCAACTGGGGTTTAACGCAAAGAAGTGCAAGATCATGCACACAGGGAAGAGAAACCCTGAATCCATCTATAGGCTGGGAGGGGAGTTGCTGGTAGTCACAAGGGAAGAAAGAGACTTGGGCGTCATCATCACCGATGACCTGAAATCATCCAAGCAGACCACTAAAGCAGTAGGTAAGGCTAGAGGGATGTTGGGGTGTATTAGTAGGGGTATCACAAGTCGGAAGAGGGAGGTAATAATCCCTCTTTACAAGACACTGGTTAGGCCCCATCTGGAGTACTGCATGCAGTACTGGAGGCCACACCTTCACAAGAACATTAACCAAATTGAGGCAGTCCAGAGAAGGGCAACCAAAATGGTGCAGGGACTGCATCAGAAAACATATGAGGACAGATTAACTGAGCTCAATATGTATACCTTAGAGCAAAGGAGGGAGAGAGGTGATATGATTGAAACATTCAAACACCTTAACGGCATTAACAAGGTGAAAGAGTCTAACATGTTTCAATATAAGAAAAATAGCAGGACAAGAGGACACATTATGAGCTTAGAGGGAGGTCGATTAAGGGGTAATGTGAGGAAGTTCTTTTTTCACAGAAAGGGTGCTGGATGCATGGAACAGCCTACCTCAGGAAGTGGTGGATATGAATACAGTGCAGGGCTTCAAACAAGCATGGGATACGCATAAGGGAGCAATACAGATGAGTATGAATAGATAGGCCATTGATAGAGCAAAGGCCAATGGCACATTCATAAGGTAGAAAAAGAAATGGACAGACTGGATGGGCCTTGTGGTCCTTATCTGCCGTCAACTTCTATGTTTCTATGTAAGAAGTCTCAAATGCTTCCATGAGGTGGGGGGGTCACAAAAAGGCCATTCTGAAAATTTGTAGTGCAAATGAAAAAATTACTCACCTTAGTAATTGTGTTTCTTTTAATGGAGTCTTGCTGTATTCTGATATTATGCAGTTAGCCCCAGCACTTGAACTGCTCCGGAGAATAAAGAGTTAACTCTATGCCAGAGCATACAACGTTGGGCTTGAGCTCGGTTCAAACCTCTGTCTGCTGCATTTCAAAGTGTAAACGTTGGATTCTTACTAGCTTATACTAACTAACTACACCTCCTAGGTGGAAATTGTAAATTAACTAGCCAAAAGGCAACCAATTGTTTTGGGTCCCAAAAGACTGAAGTCGAGAACCCCAAAACAATAACCAGGTAGTGAACAACATAACTACGAAAAATAAACAGAATCCACTCCCCCTTTCTAAAAAGGGGGAGTGCCAAGAACACCCCTGAGGTGCAACACTGTACCTGCCAGCCCACTTCCCCAAAACACAGGTTCTGAGAGAGGAGGGAGGAAGGGAGGTCAGAATACAGCAAGAGTCCATTAGAAGAAACACAATTACTAAGGTTAGTAATTTTTTCTTCAAACAACATGAAGTCTTGCTGTATTCTAACATTATGCAGACTACGAAGCAATACCTCCATGGAGGAGGGTACCAAACCTATTTTGGGAATAGGCTCTGCAGTACTGCTGTACCAAACTTAGCATCACTTCTAGCCTGGATATCCAGAGAGTAATGCTTGGTGAATGTATGGACTGTCTTCCAGGTGGCTGCTTTGCATATTTCTAGAAAGGGTATATCTCTGGCAGCAGCCAGAGAAGCAGCTGTACCTCTAGTCGAATGAACCCTCAGGCCTGAGGAGGGTATTTTGCCTAGCTTTTCATAGCAGAATTGTACACAAGAGACAATCCACCTGGCAATAGTTCTCTTAGTAGCAGGTTTACACTTTCCCACTTCACCATAAGTAAGAAACAACTGAGGACAGTCAAACCTAAGTGCCTTAATGCGCTCAATGTAGTAGCCAAGTGCCCTCTTAACATCCAAACTGTGTAATCTTCTCTCTCCTGAAGAAGAATGATCAATGAAGAACACAGGAAGAGACATGGACTGGTTCAGATAAAAATCTGAAACTACTTTAGGTAAGAACCTCCTGTTGGTTCTAAGGACCACTTTCTCTCTATCAAATGAGATAAAATCAGGCTCCACTGACAGAGCTTGAAATTCACTGATACACCTGGCAGAAGTGATAGCTACCAGGAACACAGTTTTCCAAGTCAAGTACTTAAGTTCTGCTGAGGCCAAAGGCTCAAAAGGGGGTTGCATAAGCTGAGCAATGCAAACATTAAGATCCCAAGCAGGAGTAGGGTCCTTAAAGGGAGGGCTGGTATGGAGCAAACCTTTAAAGAACTTACAGAAAACAGGATGAGATGCCAGGAAGGAAGCCTTCCCCACTGACAGGAATGCAGAAACAGCTGCAAGTGTACTTTCAGAGTAGCTGGCCTGAGGCCTAAACCATTAAGATGAACCATATAATCCACAACTGTAGTCAAATCAGCAGTATCTGGAGCTATATCTCTATTAGAACACCAAATGCTGAATCTTTTCCATTTGGAATTATAAAGGTTTTTTTCTGGTGGCAGGTTTGCGAGAGGCTTTGAGAATATCCAGAACCCCCTGAGACAGATGCAGACTTGCATATTCTAACTCCTCAAGAGCCACACCTTGAGGTTGAGATACCGAAGGTTGGGGTACCATAACCTCCCCTGAGAAGAGGTTAACAGATTGTGTTTCTTGGGAAGAGATAGGGGAAGACAGACCGCTAGGGATAGCAATTGAGGATACCAAGGCTGCCTGGCCCAGTCTGGTGCAATCAGGATCACTCTGCATGATTGTGACCTTATCTTGATACCAGAACCGTGAACAACAGAGAAAAGGGGGGGGGAAGGCATACAGGAACTTCCCCTCCCAATCCAGAACTAGAGCATCCAGGGGGACTGAACCCAAGACTGGGGGGTCTGCAACAGAAGAGAGGAAGTTGGTGATTGTCTGGGGCTGCAAAGAGATCTATCTCTGGAGTGCCCCATCTTGAGAAAATTACATTCAACAATAGGGGATCCAGGGACCATTCGTGATGGCTCTGAGATATCCTGCTCAAAGCATCTGCTAGCACATTGTCCTTCCCTGGAAGGTGGACTGCTACCAGAGATGTCTGCAGGGAATAAGCCAGATACCATCATTTCATGACTTCCATGCACAAGGCCGTACACCGAGTGCCTTCCTGCTTGCTAATGTACCACATGGTGGTGGTGTCTTTCCTGACCTGAACCACCTTGTTCTGTACTGAATCCGAGAAAGCTTAAAGAGCTAGGTACACTGCCCTGAGCTCCAGAAGGTTGATATGAAGTAGAGACTCCTGAGGGGACCACAATCCCTGTGCTGTGAGGGCTCCCAAATGAGCTCCCCATCCCAGGAGAGAAGCAACTGTGGTTAATACCACAGAGTGAGTCTGGGTGATGAATGGGATTCCATGCCTGAGGCTGTCCTGATCCAACCACCACTGGAGAGCCTGGATCAGAGTCTGAGTCATTGGAATCAGTTTGGTTAGAGGATCTTTTTTCTGAGACCAAAAGGACCTCAGATGGAACTGAATGTCCCTCATCTGAAATCTGGCTCCCTGCACCACTGCAGTGGAAGCTGCCATGTGGCCCAGAAGCTGAAGAAAATGCCTTGCCAGTAGAGACACCAGAAGGCAGAAAGAAGAAGCCAGCTCTGTAAGGGCCTTTACCCTTGCCAGAGGAAGAAAAGCTTTTGCTTGGACAGTATCCAACTCTATCCTTATGAAGGTCAGGAGTTGCACTGGTTCGAGAACTGACTTTGGAAGACTGAGGAGGAATCCCAGAGAAGTGAGCAATTGTTGTGTCATTTGCAGGTTTGACTTGACTTGGTCTGAAGACTGACCCACAATGAGCCAGTCGTCCAGGTATGAAAAAATAGAAATGTTTTGTCTCCTTAGAAAGGCCACTACTACTCCTGGGAATTTTGTGAACACCCTTGGTGCTGATGTTAGGCAGAAGGGCATTGCTCTGAACTGATAATGGCCTGAAGGCAGTTCGAACCTGAGGTACTTTCTGTGGGTGAACCTAATGGGAATGTGAAAGTAGGCATCCTTGAGGTCCAGGGAGGCTAACCAATCCCCTGGCCTCAGAGAGGGAAGAATTACTCCCCGAGTCACCATTCTGAATTTTGGCTTGACTAGGTGCTTGTTTAAGTATCTTGGGTCTAGGATGGGCTGCCACTTCCCTGTCTTTTTGGGGTAAGGAAGTATCTGGAGTACAGACCCTTGCCCCTGTGTAGAGTAGGAACTCTCTCTATGGCTCTGAGAGCCAGCAGAGAGGAAACCTCTGCCTCTAAGGCAATCGTTTCGGAGATGTTTGCAGGTGGAAAAGACCTGACCCTCAGCTTTGGAAATTTTTTGAAGCTGAGAGCCAGTCCCTGGCTTACCACCTCCAGGATCCACTTGTCTGAGGTAACAGACTTCCAGGCCTGGAAGTAGTAAGCCAACCTGCCTCCTACTGGAAAAGGGGAGTCGACCCGGGCTGACACATCAGGGTGTCTGCCTAGCAGGAGCCTTGGACTGAGAGGAGGATGCAGCCCTGCTCATCTCCCTTTTGCCTCTCCCTCTGAGTAAAGGAGAGGAGGCCTGTGCTTGGTAGAAAGGCCTGTGAAAGGACCTGCCCCAGCCCCCGACTGCTGCTTCTGAGGAGTTGCCTGCCTTTCGTGGTCCTGTATTCGTCCATCTTTTTCATGTAATTCTCTGTCTGCTCCCCAAAGAATTACCCACCACAGAGAAATCCACGGCCTTAAACATAGGCTAGTACATCTGAGCCAAGCAATTTTCCGAAGAGACACAGATGTAGCCATGACTCGTGATGACACAACATTAGAGTCCACAGCAGCATGAAATTTAACCTTGGATGCCTTACTCCCATCAGCAGCCACCTCCTCCAGCTCTGTGGCTAGCTGGGAAGCCTGTTTAGCCAGTTCCAGAACAGTATCCCACCTGGACTTCTGGTATCTGGCTGTGTAGGCCATATAGTTTGCTTGCCTGAGTCCCAAGGAGGATACCAAGTACTGTTTCTTGGCCATAGCATCCACCTTCCTAGAGTCTTTATCTGGGGGGGGGGGTGAAGCCAAGGGTATATTAGCCTTGTCACAGGCTACAGCCTGCACGACCTCAACATGGCTGCACTGTTGGAACAAGTACTCCGTACCTGAGCCTGACAGCATATAGCTTCTGTCCATTCTCTTGTCCACAGGAGGTAATTAATTTGGTGTCTGGAGAATTTCTTGTGTCTGTTTCCCAAAAAATTTATGGAGAGGAATAGACATTCTCTTGGACTCTGGGATGTCCATCATTTCTACATAGTCAGGCTCCTCTTATTCCTCAACAGCTTCAACCAGAGGGAGCTGGAGGGTCTCTGCCACTTTTTTTGTAAAACAAATAGTGGGAAGGGGACTCAGAAAGCCTAGGAGGGGAAACACTGCAAGGTCTGTTTGGGGAGATGTCCGGTTCAATGGACTCATCCAGATCTTCCTCATCATCATCATCATCGTCGTACCCTTCTTCCCCCCTCCAAATCTGGTTCATAATAATCATCCGGACAATATTCTGGAACCGGAGGAACCAACCGAACCGAGCACCTACCAGGAGCGCCTGATCAGACGGAACTGAACGGAGCGATTCCACAATGCTAATCGCCCTGGCTATCTCTTCAGCGGTTGGACGTAATAGTTCTGGATCTGAACTGGCCGATTTGTTCTTTCTTTTTGACGGTACCGACCCCTCAGGATCGGCTTTCCTTTTGCCAGAGGAAGTATCGCCCAGGTCAGTGGGCACTCCCTCAGGTTCGGTCGGAACTGAACTGGGCTGGCCATCCGGATCAACAGACTTCTCAGCCTCCTTTTCCCTAAGCCTACCCAATCTCTTGTCCAGGGTGGCCTTTGGAAAATTTTTACATATTTGGCAGTCTGAATTGAGGATAGCAAAGGCATCCCCACATTCACTACAGTGCTGAAACCCAGTGGGCCCGGTTTTTCTTTTGGGTTTCTCAGATGTAGCCATCCTAACCACTTACCCTTTAGCAGCTTTAAAGCCACGCAAGACCCCCCTATCGGTTATCAACCGTGTTATGGGCTGTGGAAAAAAACATCTAAAAATACATTTTTTTGAAACCGATAGGGACTGGTACCTCACATCAAGAAAAATAAAGAATAAACTGAATCAAAACAATCGGTTCCGAACGGACGATTGAAAAACTTTACAATTTCCACACAATACAGAAAATAAACTAATGTTCACTACCTACAACACTTACTGTACCACAGACAGAGATCTGAACCGAAAAAAACAAGAAAATTACAGTTTAAAACCAACATTTTACGGAGACCGAACGACAAGTGAAGGAGATATCTCCGGAGCGACTGTTCAGTTAGACGGAGTAAAGAATCTGACGGTTGCACTTTGAAGTGCAGCAGACAGAGGTCTGAACCGAGCTCGAGACCAATGCCCTGGGATAGAGCTAACTCTTTCCTCTCCGGAGCAGTTTAAGTGCTGGGGCTAACTGCATAATGTCAGAATACAGCAAGACTTCATGTTGTTTGAAACCAACAAATGCTGGGGGTGTTAGGGGTTCTAACCATAACGTCCCACCCTGTACAGACTGACAGGCATCAGGGGTGTGCCTTTGGATTGCAGACTGTAATGCTCATGCCATTCCACCCCCACCCTGCAGCCAGTCACAGGCACTGGGGTGTGCCTTGGACTCTTCGGCCCCAGAGTTCACTCCATTCTCCTATATTTCACCCATTTCAGTGTATGTCCTTATGGAGTGAGGTGACTGTAAAGCCGAACACCCCAAGGCACACCTCAACACTTGTCAGTGTCTGCAGGATAGGGTGAGGTGAAATGGCATGAACGTTATGGGTGACCCAAATGCATACCCCGATGCCTGTCCATCTCTGCATGGTGGAAGTGGGGTTGGCGTGAAGTTCAATACTTCACTGCCATTTCTACTTTGCATCTGTCTTAACTCCTGCACTTCCAATCCTAATACCAGCAAGCAAACATTCGGCATTGACAAATGCTTGTTTTATTTTACTGTTATTAATAATAAAACACTACTTGTGAGCTTTCTGACTGTTCCTGGTTTTCCTATGCTTCCTAATCTGTGCCTCGATGACACCTACACTCCCATGATGCCACATAACTATCATCTGCTGCATATAGGCCTTCTCTGCTTCCCAGAAGATAACCTTGGTGGGAACCGTAGCCACATTCGCTCCTTGGTAAATCTCCCATTGCTCCTTCAGATATTGCCTAAACTCCTCGTTCACTGGTACACATGATGGGAATCTCCAGCCTGCTGGGCCCCAGCTCTCCCCCTCCTAAATCACATGGACCATCACCATAGTGTGATCTGAGATGGCTATGGGGTTATGTGACACCTCCCTCACTAACCCGTACTCCCTCTTGGGACAATTATATAATCCTGCCTGGACCATGCCTTATGGGGGTTGGAGTAAAATGTATATTCTTTTACCCTTGGGTTCAGTACTTGCCACAAATCCACTAAATCAAGATCTACTACGCTCCTCTTTCAGTGGCCCACTGCCCCTTCATGTCTTCCATCCCTCTCAGAGTAATCCAAGGCAAGATCCATAACACAGTTATAATCCTCCACAGTCAGATTCACAAATTGCTCCCCCTGCAGAATGTTCAAAATTTGCTGGTAAACATTGGGGCCAACATTGCCAGCACATACATACCGCCGCAGGAGACAGGCTTCCCCTAGAACATATCTGCTGTCTCTCAGGTCAGCTATCACCTGATCCACCGGGGGCATGCTAACGGATATTGCCACTCCCCTTTTATGTGAGGAATAGGATGCAGCCCCGCATTCATGGACCCACCCTCCCACCAGCTTCTGATGCTTTGCGGTGGAAAGGTGGGTCTCCTAAAGTAGTGCCACCTCTGTCCCGTTCCGTTTCACGGCTGCTAAAATCTATCTGTGCTTAACTGCGGATGAAACCTCCCGCACATCCCATCAGGACCCATCATGCATATATTCCTTCCCTATTACTCCAGCCCATAGTCATCCTCCCCACCTGCATACCGTTCTTCCTGAACCCACCAGTATCATGAGCTCCCGTAATGAATCCTTCCCCTTAACACTGATATAAATGCATACCCATATAGATTCGAACTCTGTATATAAAAAAAAAAGAATAAGATTAGAACTCTGTAAAAAAAAAAAAAAAACAAGAATAAGAAACAACAACCAACACTGAGCCACCTCCGAAACAGTCAGAGGCAACCTGTAGGGAAGACACATATAGTACAGTTAATGATACAAACCGCACTACACAGCTTAGCCATCTGCAGCTTGGTCAGCAGTCGGGCATTAATTACTACCCACCAGTTATGCATGGCACTTCCTCCCATCTTCTCACCCCCTCTGCCTGCACATTATTTAGTTACATTAACTTTTGATATCAGAATACAATCCCACATTAACTTTCAGAGAATCACAAAGTACCTACATTTCAAACAAGAAGATGGTACTTCATACAAATTATAATTCAGTCTCCCCAACCCTAATAGAAGATATCAGGTTGCACCAAGATCCAGAGTACTCCTCAAGGCCCAGGATTCTGGCCCCCAATCACATAGCACCCCCACCAACGTAGAGAATATTCACATCTCCCCACCAAGCCTGTATCAATTATATGAACCCATTCAGCATAGATTAATGAAGCAGTCCTGGCCTTCTTTGTCCCATACCTTGGCAGGCACAGCCCCCAAGGCAGACCGCACTCTGAAATACACATGCAATATCCTTCCCCCCACAGCCCTACCCCCAGAGCCGGTACCTGAAAGTTTGAGACAGCCCACAATCTTCCGCTGGCAGTAGTCTTGAGACCAACTAGCCATGCTGAGCAACCATGCAGCCTGCACCATCTTGCAACACTGATGACGCAGTTTTCAGCCCCATCCAGAGTTAGGTCTCTGCAGGCCACAGTCCTCTTTTCACTGGCATAAAGGTCAAGACTTCCATGAGCCCTAGGGAAATGTTCTTTCTCCTGAGTTGTCGCCTCAAAAACATCCACAAAATGACAGAAGCCACTTCAGTGGTGGAGACTCTGGTCAAATCAGTGGGACCCCATGGTGGGGTACAGCACCCTCAACTGGCCCTCCAGTGGACAAAGTGAAACAGTCTTAACAATAAATTCCTCAGCCATTCTCGTCAAACTCTCTCAGGATGGCATGCACCTTCACCACCACCCATTAAGTATGCAAGGCCCCCTCATGTTGCACCCACCTCATTGTCAGGTACGTGAAGGAAAAGTCCAATTTCTAGGGACGTGGATACAGTTCACTATCCACACACAGGCAGTTCCACCAGAAGTGCGGATTCATTGGAATACCTTCAAGCTAAGCTCCTCCCACCACCCAGGCATTGTACCTTCTGGATCTGCCCCCAGACGTCAGCAATTACTTTCCATGGGAAGCGGCTAGTCTCCTCCTTCGCAGCTCTGCAGCACTGTAGACTACGAAGTGCACCATTGACCATTTTCTTGATTACTGTCATAACTTACAGCTGTTCTTAGAGTGCTTCCCCTCTCCTTCATTCTGGCTCTGCCTCTTTGATGGAACATGGACTCCAAGGAAGTGAAGCCAGTTTGCGGCTTCAAGTTCTGTGTCATATGCTGACAGAAGATGTCATGGATGGACCCACATTTGTCTTACCTCTACTGCTCATGGGCTGCACAAGATGTTGCCGGCTGTGGTCTGTGTCAGGCGATGCTCCCTTCTTCTTTGGAGGATTGCACGGCCTGTCTTCTTCTCAGCCAGCCAGCTGAAAGGTATCTGGTGCTCCATCCAAAAGGTCAGTCGGCCTACTCTGTGGCAGGGTTGGCTGCTTGGCTTTCAGCAATGGAAAATGTGGTGGTGTCTGCCATAGTGGACACCTTGTCGGCCTCGGCGCTGCTCCTGGCTGGGGCCAGCATCAAATGGTCCTACACTGAAGATTTTCAGGAGATGTGTTGAGCCCTCCAGGCCTATGGAGAGAGCCCCATCCACCATGGTAAGAAGCAAAAGTGCCGCTGGTCATGGGATCAGGAGAGACCATGGTCCTTCTGTTCCCTCAACTCCCTGACTGCTCGATGAATGTTGAGCACTCTACTCCAGTTGAGCTCAGTGTGGTTGAGAGCTTGGTCAACTGCTCCATGGTGCCCTCTCTGGCTTGTTGACCTCGACACAAGCCAATATTCTTGACTCTGTCAACCAGTTGTCAGAAGGAACTGACAAGGAGTCGATGTCCAAGACCCCCGTTTTCATGGTCCTCACCCAGGAAGATGCGGACCAGTCGGTATCCCCAACCGGCTCCACTTGAGATCAGACTCCACCGATGGTCAAGCCTCAGCGCCTTTCCAGGCACCTTGGTACGTGGTCTACACTGACCTCCAGTAGATTCTCCTTTATGATGGCCCTTGCATCGATGGTCGAGGTCGTGATTGAGGTGCCACTCATTCTTGATCCCACGCAACTGGGAGGCACCGCTGTTGAAGTTCTTCAACCTCCTCACCCTCAGGTTAGGAAAGGCACTGCTGCAGGATGCAACAGCACTACGAGGAACTCTGGCAGCAGTGGACTACTGCAGGGCAGGGTAGGGCTCTACCCCCAACACCTGTAGTTGACTGGCAGGCGCTAGGCATGTAGGAAAGAAACAGGAAGTCCCCTGGGTACCCTCCTATTTTTACAAATGGTTCAGTTAGTAAGGTTGAGGGCTGATGCAGGACTAGTGTTTGCAAGGAAATGTAGGAACTCAGCCAATCCAAAAATGTCTCTTTTAGTTTTATTTTATCAACAAATAACATACAGATCACCATGTCTTTGGTTTGGACTTCCAATGTTTTGCCCTCTTCAGTTAGCATTGTGGAACAAATATAAAAGAAAAAGCATGCAAGGACCTAAAAGTACACGTTATCCCTGAACAAGCCCTTACAGAGGATGACATGTTGGGGGTCTGAACCAAAGACACGATAATCTATATGTAATTTGTTGATGAAATAAAACTAGAGAGAGACATTTTTGAAGTTGGCCGAGTTCCTATATTTCCTTGCAGGTGCCAGTCATGCCCACACTGGTCCACACTTGACAGATGTCTCTGGCATCTGTCTCTCCACCCCTGTGGGTGGAGTCTCCTCCACTGCAGCCTTTGGAGGGAGCACCAAGGACTCCTGTGCTGCAGCCAGTTTGCCAGGCTGCCTATCAGTGGAAATCTCCTAGCTGGAGGATACCCGGGTGGTCCACAGCAGCAAACAGTCTTGAGACATTTTTGAAGAGTCCTCGGACAAGTCAGATGGGCCATCCATGCTGTCATTGAGGACACATACCTTTGACTGGGCTTCAGTCAAGGAAATGACTACCGACCATGGGCCAGTGTCATTTGGGGCTCTTCTCCAATTGATGTTGGGATTCATGAATGTGTCATCGAAGCCAGTCCAGAAGTGGGCTAAATACCCCTTTACTGACATTCTGGATAAGGAGGATTCCCCAGGGGTCATCTTTCTCAAGGCTGAAGCCATTTTGGGACTGGCCCTGGAGCTCTTTCAGCATGTAGCATCCTGTCGTGCACCCTCCACCCTTACGGTCTGCAAGTCTGCAGTCCCGACTGGGTCCCCCTAAGGGTTTTCGGACCACCCCCTCGGCCCTGAGCATGGTCTCAGACTCGGCCTTCTGGAAGTGCAGAGGCCATGGGGATATGGACAAGCACCCTGACAAGAAGGCTATGAAACTTGACCACACGGCCAAGAAAATTTATGCCATTTCATCTCTTGGTCTCCATCAGGCAAGCTACGCCTTGATGATGGCCAACTCTGGTCACTCCCTAATGACAGTGCTGGAGGAAGTCTTCCGGTGCCGGTGAAGTTGGTCAGAGACCTGGGTCACACACTGGCTAAACACCAGCTCCAGACAACCTTGGACATAGGCAACTCTTGTGCCTGTACCATGGCAGCGGCTGTCATGATGTGTCACAAGGCCTGGCTAAAAAGGAAAATTACGTACCTACCGTAATTCTTGATCTTCTTGGACGAGTCTCCACCACTCATTCACACTAGTGGGATTGGCGCCGGAGGCACTAAGACCCATCGGGAGCAAACTTTTTGCTGGAGGGTCGGCGCGAGAGACGGCGCCACGAGACACGGCACCGCGAGCAGCGGCTCGAGCGGTAATGACCATCTCGGCGACTACCCTCCAACCGCCTCAGTACCTTTTTACCAAGGAGGTGCAGCGCAACTAACGTAAGGGTAAACCCAATATTAAAAACGGACATAAGATAGTCCGTATGACCCGTGTAAGAAGGGTCAGCAAAGAAGTCCTCACAGCCTAAAGATTTGAGGAGTGAAGACCAATACAGCGGTGAGCTCGGGATGGAGGAGGGAGTAGAATGAGTGGTGGAGACTCGCCCAAGAAGATCAAGAATTACGGTAGGTACGTAATTTTCCTATCTTCCTGGACATAAGTCTCCACCACTCATTCACACTAGTGGGAGAGTACCAAGCTGATAATCCCCAAAAGGGCGCAGGAGAGCCAGAGCTCACGTCTAAGATAGAAGCCCATTAAGGATAGTTCTGCCGAATGCGAATGTCGCCTGGCATGAACATCCAGTGCATAAGTGCTTAACGAAAAGTATGCACTGAGCTCCAGGTAGCGGCGTTGTACATATCGCATATTGAACATTGCAATTTCCGCTAGGGATGTCAAGGACGCTTCTAGTAGAGTGAGCGTACACTTCACCTTCTAATTTAACTTGAGCCATGGAATAGCAATGACGAAGGCATGCCACCAACCATGAAGAGATACATCTAATAGCGACAGGTTGACCCAGCCGGGTGTCGCTGAAAGAAACGAACAGTTGCTGAGTCTTGCGAACATCCTTGGTTCTATCTAAACAGAACCGCAAGGCTCTCTTGACATCCAAGGAATGAAGAGCCTGCTCCTCTCATTTTGGAAATTAGCGAAGTAAGCGGGAAGTACCAGAGGTTGGTTCAGATGGAATTCTGACACAACCTTGGGAAGAAATTTAGGATGAGTACGGAGAACTACCTTGTCCTTATGGAATACAGTATATGGAGGGTCCATAACCAGGGCATGTATCTCAGAGACCCTGTGGGCTGAGGTAATGGCCACCAGGAAGGCAGTCTTCCAGGTAAGAAATTTTAGCTCACAGGTAGCTAAGGGTTCGAAAGGCTTCCGAGTGAGCATGTCCAGCACCAGGTTAATGTCCCAGGCTGCAACTGGACGCTTAACAGGGGTCTGGTATGGAGAATCCCTTAAGAAATTTCTTCACTATAGGTAACTGAGCCAGAGTTAAGGAAGAAACCGCTCATGGAACGCTGAGATGGCACTAAGGTGAACTTTAACTGTGGAGTACTGAAGACCTAAGTTTGATAGGTCCAAAAGATACTCCAGAACCTTGCCAGGAGGACAGGAAAAGGGATTCCAAGAGGATTTTGACACCAGAGAGAAAAACGCTTCCATTTGGAAGCGACGTTGTGGTGGCTGGCTCCGAGCAGCCAGAAGGATGTCTGAGACTCATGAGAGACGTTGAACCGATTCACTTCTATCTCTTCAGGAGCCAAGCATGAAGGTGAAGTGATTTCAGGTTGGGATGGACCAACGAACCCTGAGTCAGAAGACTGATTTGCAAAGGAAGTGGTCTCGGAGAGGCTGCCAACATACTGTTGAGTAGAGAAACTATAGTTGCGAGGCCAGGAAGGAGCAATGAGAATCATCTGGTCCCCTGAGACTCAACTTGAGGAGTACTTTGGATTAGAGGAAGTGGTGGAAAGGCGTAAAGAAAGCTGCTTTGTCCACCGCGAGCCTGAACGCATCCTGACAGAAAATGCCAGGCCCTGGATTTCTGGAGCAGAAGAGAGGCAGTTTATGCTGAGTGGGATGCAAAAGGTCCAGGTCTGGAGTCCCCACCTTTGAACAGGGACCGAGGCTACAGCTGGATCGAGAGACCACTGTGAGGGTCTGCCTCCTTCGCTGAGGTGATCTGCTAGGTCGCTTTGTATACCTGGCAGATAAACCGCTTGAATCAGAGACTTGTGCTCCAAGCACCACTCCACACCCTCATTGCTTCCTGCAAAGGGGATAAGAATGAGCACCGCTTGCTTGTTGATGTAATACATCACTGCTTTGTTGTCCGCTTGAAGGAGAATGTTCTTGTGACAAAGGACATCCTTCAGAGCTCGGATTGCATAGAGGACCGCTCTCATCTCCAGGACATTTATGTGGAGATGAGTTTCGAACTGAGTCCATACACCTTGAGTGTGGAGGGAGAGACAGTGAGCTCCCCATCCCATTAGCGATGCATCTGTGGTGATGGAGATCTGATGATCCGGGGAGCAAAGGGGAATCCTTCCAGGAGATTGTTTCTTGAGACCACCAGGTGAGAGACCTCAAGGGGCTCCGCCACCTTGATGGGATAAGACTGGGGGTGAGAGGTCGGGGACCACTGAGTGGAGAGCATCCATTGGGGTTCCTCATGTGCAGTCGGGCCAGAGGGACAGTGAAGACCGAGGACGCCATGAGACCCAACATGCGTTGCATCGAGAGAGCTGTAACCGATTGGTTCTCCTGATGTAACGGGCCATACGGATGATGTCGAGTCTTCTGTCCTCTGAAGGAAAGCTCTCGCTGAAGAGGTGTCTAGAAGCGCCCCTATGAAAAGGAGCTCTGGGAGGGTTGCAGCGAGATTTTTTCAAATTCAGCAGAACTCCCATGGACGTGGAGAAGACGCAGAAGTCGCTTGCACGGCTTCCAAAGTCCCTTGGCCGAAGGGCTTGCTAGAAGCCAATCGTCCAGGTAGGGAAACACTCGGAGTCCGACTCTTCCTGAGATGCGCCATGAGAACTGCACAACACTTTGTAAAACTCATGGGCGCCGAGGATAGCCCAAAGGGCAGGACTTGAACTGATAATGCTGACCCAAAGCTACAAACCTGAGGAATTTGCGTGGGTCGGGTGGACGGGATATGCTGGTAAGCATCCTGCATATCCAGAGAGGCCAGCCAGTCGTGTTGATGCAGCAAGGGTAACAGGGTACCTAGGAAATCATCTTGAATTTCTCCCTGGGAGGAATTTGTTTAACTTTCTGAGGTCTAGAATGGGGCGCATCCCCCCAGATTTCTTTGGAACCAGAAAGTAATGGGAGTAGAACCCTGTGTTTCGCAGATGCGGGGGCACCAGTTCTATTGCCCTGTTGTTCAGAAGGCCCTGGATCTCCGCGGTGAGGAGGTCTGACTGAGAGGCCGACAACCTGGGTTGTCGTATGGGAGGACAATTCGGGGGGGTTTCCAAGAAATTGAGAGAATAACCCTCGCGAATTATCCGAAGGACCCATTTGTCTGAGGTTATGGACTTCCACTGGTTGTAGAAGTACATCAGACGACCTCCCACCGGAGGAGAAAGTTCCACCTCGGCAGAGTGGATGGAACTTGGGCCGACTTATAAGGTAGCGCTGGGAGCTTTAGGTCCCCGCGCTTTCTGCTGCGCTCTTCTTTGAGGTTGGGCAGGTTGGCTTTTATGGAAGCTTCCCTGCCTCTGCCTCGAAGGACTGACGACTATGAAACTGACGTCTGTTCACATGCCCCGAGAGGGGCAGGTGGAGGTCTGGCCAACTTAATGGCCGATCTAGTCTTCTGAGTGGCCTCTAAGGCTTGCTCCACCTGAGGGCCAAAAAGAAAGGAGCCATCAAAGGCAGCGCCATCACCTGCTGCTGAGCATCATTCGTGAAGTCTGAAGCACGCAGCCAGGAATGGCGCGAGTACAATCTCGCTGCTGCTGAGTTAGAAGCAGTGTCGAAAAGCGCCCATGGCGGCTTTGACCTGTTGGTTATTGACTCATACTTCTAATAACGGTCAGAAGAAGCTCTGACTTGAACCGAATCTGAAGAGCTTCAACCATTCTTTTCATAGAGTGCCACAGGATATATTCATACTGAGAAAAATAGCCTTGATAACTGGCAATACACATACTTAGAGTGGAGGCAGCAAAGACTCTCTTACCTAATGTATCAATCTTACGAGACTCTTTGTTAATAGGTCGAGCTGTAGTAGTTTTGAGGAAGAACGACCTTGTCATTCTCTGCCAGGACTACAATAGGATCCGCAAAGGCTTGGGATGCCAAAATGGGACCATCCTTGGGAGCTGAATACTTTATCAATGGATTTAGCCACTGAGGTAATAAGAGCAGGGTTATTTCCATACCATTTGAGACAGCGCCTCGAAGGAAGGCTGAATCGAGGAGTCAAATCCGAGGGATCTCCAGCTATGAAGATACTGGAGTCTTAATATCTTCCCAGGATCGATGTCTGTAGTCTGGAGAGAAAGAGTGGATCCCAGGTTCTTCAACAGAGACTTAAAGGACAGGTCCTCACCACAGGCTCTGTAGCAAAGAAAGATCCTGTTTCTCCACTTCATCACCCAACCGGGTCTGGGTCAGGCTCAACATCATCTCCTGATGGTCCAGAAAGGACTGTTTGGACAGGAAAGGAGTGAAAATTAGGAGAGGAGGAAATGGCAGAAAACAAGGAGAGTCCTGCTGGCTGCCGGCGCCGAGAGGCAAAACGGGCTGAATACGGCACCGAGGAGGCGCACGGCGCTCGGCGAGGCACGCCGCCCCTTACTAAAATTTCGGGCGGCGCTGACGACATCACAAGACGGGCGCCGAAGAGACGACGCCGTACCGATCCGGACGGGCACCACCGCGCCGCGAGACCACGCGGGCGACGCAAAACGGGCGCCGAGACCACACGGCGCCGCCTAATGGCGCCCAGAAGCCCGGCAGTTTCAAAACGGCGCCGACACGCCACAGACCCTGCAGAAGGCGCCGAAAAGCCCCGGAACCTGGAAAGCAAGAGAAGGAAAAACCAGGAGATAAGGGCATCGGTGGGGCCCCTGCGCCGCAGCCATGTGAGGGGGAACACCTAAGCAACGGAGTCGCTAGCATCAAGAAGGCGCCATGCGACTAGGAAGGTCCAACTCCCTACCTGATCGCCGGAGGAGCCCGAGGGCTCCGAGGTAACCGAGCCAGGCAGAAGAACCAACCTCCGAGCCCATCGCCCATAAGAGCGCCCACTGATGAAACTGTTGATCTGGAGCCCTACCTATAGGCGGAGGGGCTCCGATAACGGAGGACGACGATTATCGGAAGTTGGCGACCAAGAAGGAGACCGCAACTAGCAACGATAACCGACCGCCGACGCCGCAGACATACCAGAGGGCTAATTTCGAAAGTGATGCCTTCTTTTGACCTGTGGGGTCAAGAAGAGCTCGAGCTGATACCATCTAGTCCCATCTCGTCTGCTCAGAACCATCAATCACACTCACAGTGGATGTGTCTCTGGTGGGGTAGGGAGCACACCTGGGGGACAAGTTCTGGTCACCAGGGAGTCTAATCACCACATTAACCTGCTGGAGCTCTGTGCAATGTGGCTAGCTCTGATGGAATTCACTCCTTTAGTCAGGGATCAGGCTATGCAGGTCTAGACAGACAACACCACAACCATGTTCTACCTGAACAGGCAGGGTGGCACGGGAGGCCCTCTGCATCTTGACCCTCATGCATAGCCTGGGTGCAGATCTCCTGGTGTTACATGTCGCAGGGGTGAACGATCAGCTGGCAGGTGCTCTCAGCTGGGTGGGAAAGACGTCACTAGAGTGGTCCCTGTATCGGACGGTGGTACGCCACCTGTTCTCCCAGTGGGGAACCCCTCTGGTAGATCTGTTTGCCTGCTGGGAGAATGCCAAACTGAGGTTGCTTTGTGCTGCTCACCCCCCACAGTCTGGCTCACTGTTGGAGGATGCCTTTGCAAGGTCCTCGACCCCAGGCCTTGTGTACACCTCCCATTTGATCCACATGGTGGTGGTCAAAAGCCAGAAGGATCAGGTGCAGCTGATCCTGATAGCCCCAGACCGGCAGAGGCAGTTCTGGTACCCAGATCTCTTTACCCCAGCAAAAGGCCTCTGTGGCACTTTCCTCTTCATCCTGACCTGTTGACCAGATAACAGGGGGATGGTCCTGCACCCAGATCTCCAGTCCCTGCACCTCACAGCCTGGTTCCTGAGTGAAGAAAGTCAGCACCTAACGAGCACTCTTGAGAATGCAAAGGACTTCCCACCCTGGGCCCAGTTTTGGAAAGACGAGCTACGAAAGGAAGTCAGAGAGTTGAAGGCAGGTGACTCTGCAAGGGTTTCCCCCATGGAACAAGATTCTGGTACCTCTCAGGACGTGACTGCCATGGGGGTGGGGGCGCACCCCCAGGCATCCTATACCGAGGGTAGCTCCCAGGCTGAAATCAAAGAATTGACTGCCACCCTAAAGGAACTGTTGAGACACACTGCACCCCCCTCACCGCTGCAAGCAGATATTGGACCCCGATCCCTTGCTACTACTTCACTTCCTCATGCAATGTTCTTTCCAAGGATGACCCAGGAGTCTATCATTTGCCACAACTGTGGAAAGGATGGCCATATGAAGAGAGAGAATGCCGGTCTCAGAAGGACTTAGAGAACTGGCTTCAAGGAGAGCTTCGGAAAAATGAGTCAGTGGTCAAGGGGTGCACGAAATGAACGCAGTGAAGGCGCTGGCCATCCTAATTCAAACCCCTCTGAGGCTAAATCATCTGTCCAGGCCCCTGTTGTCCCTCCAGACTGGTCCAAAATAGTGGGCCCTTCAATGAAGACTACTGTGGTTGTGAATGGTATTCCTACTCAGGCTGTGTTTGACAGTGGGTTCGCAAGTGACCATTGTATTTCAGAACTGGTATGACAAACACTTATCTGATGTGCCACTACAATCCCTGGAAGGCCTACATGTGTGGGGGCTGAGCAACAAGTCTTATCCCTACCAAGGATATGTCCGCCTCTGGTTGTCTCTTCCTGCAGCTGTAACTGGTGTGGAGAAGCAAGTAGACACACTGGCCCTAGTGTGTCCCCCCACCGGACTGTATGATGGGATTCCCCTGTTAACTGGAACAAATGCCCACGTCTGGGAGACTAGCACAACTCTGCCATGAGAAACAAGGGCAACTTACTGAATGGGCCCCAAGAATTCCAGCCTTAGTAAAAAAGGGCATATGACTTACAACAGAAACCCAATGAAGAGGACCCAGATGGGCCAGTGGGGATAGTGTGGAAAAAGGAACCTGACTCCTGGGTACTGGCCCCCAACGCCCAGTGCACAATCCAAGGAGAAGTCCACCTAAAGAGAAATGTAAAGAACAAAGTATTAATGTTGGATGCACCAGGTGATGGAAAGTTGCCAGAAGGATTATTGGTTAAACCAGCATCTTGCCTGCCCGTTCCCATGCCTATGCATGAGTGATGGTCCAGATTCTAAATGTGTCAGATTGGGAGGTCCAGGTGAACAGAGGGTGCACTCTAGCTACAGTACACTGCACAGACACTGCAGTATTACCCAATATCAAGTACTCTAGCCAAAAAGAGAGAGTGACCATGGACTTATTTGACTTTGGTGATTCCCCGCTGCCAGCTGAATGGAAGGCTAGGATTAGCAAGAAACTCACTCAGAGCGACCAAGTGTTTTCATTAAAAGAATGGGACGTGGGGTGTGTCCAGGGTACAGAGCATCATATATGCCTGCATGATGACCGGCCATTTCGAGAGAGATCCCGACGCCTCGTCTCAGTGGACACAGATGATATGAGGAGACACCTGCAGGAAATGCTCGCTGCTGGCGTGATACAGGAATCAAGAAGCCCATATGCCTCTCCCATTGTGGTTGTGCGTAAAAAGAATGGGTCAGTCAGGATGTGTGTTGATTATCGAACCCTTAACTGGCGGACCGTCCCAGATGAATACACCATGCCCCGTATACAAGATGCCCTGAAATGCTTGAATGGGAGTAAATGGTTCTCAGTATTGGATCTTAGCAGTGGATATTACCAGATTCCGATGGCCACGGAGGACCGTGAGAAAACCACCTTCATCTCTCCTTTGGGGTTCTACGAATTCCTGAGAATGCCACAGGGGATTTCGCGTGCCCCGGCCACCTTTCAGCGACTGATGGAACGTGCGGTGGGAGACATAAACTTGTTGGAATGCATAGTGTACCTTGATGATGTCATTGTGTTCGGACGTACATTAGAGGAGCATGAGACCCGACTGTTTAGAGTCCAAGACCGACTGGAAGACTTTGGCCTCAAGCTGTCCACTGACAAGTGCCAGTTTTTCAAACCTCCGTGAAGTATGTGGGGTACATAGTATCTGCAGAAGGGATACAGAGTGATCCCAGTAAGGTTGAGTCACTTACTTGGCCCCAGCCCCATAACTTGAAAGAACTACAACGTTTCCTGGGGTTCTGTGGCTACTACCACAGGTTCATAAAAGACTATTCCAACGATTCGCCCGCTCCTGAACCCAGGGTTACCCCCCACCAACCATAAATACAAGAAAGGGGCTGTCAAAGAACCCAAGTAAGTATACTTCCGAACAGGTGAACTTTTTGGGCCCCGCTGGACACCCGAATGTGAAGCAGCCTTCCACAAAGTCATATACCAGATCACCTACGCCCCCATCCTCGCCTATGCTGACCCTACCAAGCCCTATATGCTGCATACGGACGCTAGTCTGCAGGACCTAGGAGCTGTGCTGTATCAAGACCTGAGGTCCGATGGGAAGCGGAGGTGAGAGGGCAGCCGCGATTGCCAGGGGTGGAGAGGAAGGACCAACTGCACCGTGTGCATGTGCGTGTTACCAGAGTCCTGGTCAGGGAGAAAAAGGGAAAAAAGCCACAAAAACATTCAGATAAAAAAAAAAAAAGACATTTTAATATACATTTTTTTGTCATAGCCATACATTATATAAATAGGTCAAGTACCTTACAAATGTAAGGAGCTTTTATAAACAATTTTTATTTCTAGAATTAATTTATACCCTCAGGGTGATGAGTCCGCCTTTGCAACATGCTGTTAAACTTCATTTTGTATACATCATGTAAATGGGAGGGTTTGTAGTGGAAAATCAGCATAGTCCAAAAGAGGCATGAATGTGGTCTTAACCAGCCTTATTTTTGCTTCCAGTTTGAGCAGATTTTTTATTTGAAAGAAGAGTCCAAGTCTCCATTTTAATTTTTCAGGGAGCTCATCAATGTGGTCAATGAAGGACAATTTTTGATCTATCTAAAAACCAAGGTACTCATATTCCTCCACGAATTCCAGAGACTCACCCAGAATAGTAGATACATAGGGGGCTGATCCAAGGGAACACTGTTTAGTTGCATAGGTGGAAGGGGCAAGTAGCATGGCCTTCGTTTTTCTAGCATTTAAGAGGAGCTTTAACTGTAGTACATTTTTCTGTAGGTGGTTGAAGTCTCGTTGAAGGTCCCCACAGGTTAATTCTGGAGTAGGCCTGGCTATGTATAGTACAGTATCATCAGCAAACAGATGGATGTTTGCTGAAGTGCTACCATTATTAATGTTGTTATAATAAACTGCGAAAAGTAAAAGGCCTAAATAAAACAGACCCATGGGGGACACCTCTTAACAGTTTTTTTGGGAGAGAAGCACCCATCCGCCTTAACCAGCCGCTGCTGTTCCATGAGGCAACTAGTAAACCATTTCATGGCCAAATGGTCCACTCCAATGTTTTTTAGTGTGAACAGGAGTATGTCATGATCCACAATATTTAATGCTTTGCTCAGGTCAAGAAACAAAGTGCACACATAGTTCTTTTGTATCCAAGGCAATCTGCCAATTGTTGGTGACCTTAGCCAATGCAAATACAGTGCTGTGGCGTGGTCTGAAGCCTGACTGAACTGGACTGAGCAGGTTGAATGACTCAAGGCGACTCCTCTGAGTTGCTCACGGACAATCTTTTTGACTAATTTGGACAAGATGAGCAAAAAGGTAATTGGGTCGGTAGTTATTTAAATCACTGGGTTCGCCAGATTTAAACAGGGAAATGACATGCTAGTTTCCAAATGGGGGGAGTTCACCTAGAGCAAGGGACATGTTAAAAAGGTGAGTGATGGGGGTCGGTGACAAGGAAGGATTAACCCACGACAGGGTATGGGTTTACTGTGCATTAATCCACATCGGGGGGGGGGGGACTGGAATCACGAGGCGCAGCACAGTGATTTAGGCCACCCAGGTGTGGATTAATGCTCAGTAAGCCCATACCCTGGAGTGGGTTAATCGTCTTATAACATGGGCAAGTTTTTGTTTTTTATCTAAAAAAACAAACAAACAGTGAAATAAAGCCATGTGACCATGCAACTGTAAATATATCAGACATTAATCCATGGTCAGGTGGTCTGTTTGGACCAATCAGAAGACAGTATTTTAGGAACCCATGTTATAAAATGTAATAACCCAGTCTTAAGTAATATGGTTTTTTAAGGTCTGCGCCAGCCAACTTTCTAATGTCTAGGCTCAGTAATAGGTCCTCCACATGCTTCAAAGTAACTGGGGTGAAGGAGAATGCTCCTACATGAGTATTGGCAATTGGAGTTAGGCATGCAGGGTCCTGGTATATGGATGGGCCTCCTCCTTCCAGGAGCCAGGGCGCGAGCTGTAGCATTCCTGGATTTTTTCTGGGTGGAGAGCGAGAGAGAGACCCTGATCGCAGGTGTCTACACACCAGAAGGTGTAAAGGTGCTTGCTGAGCAAGATTCCCCAGGTCCGAGAACTACAGTCTTCTCGGCCACTGTGCAGCTAACAAGATGTAGCTTCCTCTAGAGCATCTTATTTTTATTTTATTTACATATATTTGATCATATATATATAGACTTTGGAAAAGAATTAGAAGAGGAAAAATACACTCTGCTGAAAGTCCACTCTTGAGGCAGAGCGACCACTGCCCCCGATTGTGGACACTGAAAAAGACTGAAGAACCTTCTTGGATCCAAGCATTGCAAATGGATGCGAACAGATTGATCTAAGGTCGACCAACCGGTTACAAAGGAGTTCAAAAACCTCCGGTTCAGCCTCTAGTCCATGGGATGAACATTTTGTGGCTTAACCAGTCCACCTGAAGGTTCAACTCCCCTGCCAGGTGAACTGTCGACAGGTCAGTGACCTTTCAAAATATCTCCTGTGCCTTGATGGTTATGCACAAATGCATGCCATATTTAGTGTTATGGATGAAAACTAAGGGAAGCTAGGCGGACCTTCCTCATCTCCTGACCATTGATATGAAGATGCTGTTTGTAAACTGACCAAGTTCCCTAAGTAGGAATGTGGCTCTAACCTGCCCCCTATCCATCTAGGCTGACATCTGTTGTGAGAATTAACTCTTTAAGTTCTAGTGGAACTTGCTTCGATCTTGCACATCCACTCAGGGAGTGACGAAGCTGAGGGATAAGAAAAAATGACTGATAATCCTCCGATGAGGGATTCAGGGCCTACAAGTAAACCCACTGAATAGGCTACATCTGGAAGCGAGCCCACAGGATTAAACTATCATTGCCTATCCTGAAGCCCAAACTGCAGTGAACCAGCAGACTTCTGACAAAGGTTACATTCTGGGAAAACCCTTCCTGATTTTGTGTCAAAAATTAGCACCAGAGCTGACCTGTTGGCGCAGCGCTTGGATTTCCACTTGCGACGCCAACGACCCAGGTTTGGGAACGGACTCGGGTCGCTGGAGGGCCGGCCAGGGGAGAAGGAAAGGAGTGTCCCAGGATGGCTCACTTTCTTCAGGGGGAGGGTGGGGACACATCACTGTGCCTGCTGGCCCTTGGCGGAGGCCGGGAGCGCAGCATGGACACCCGAGATTAAACTGATGGGGGAGTGGCGGACGTCATGACGTCAGTGGCACGCTACTCCCTGGGGAGAAAATTAGGAAACTGCCCTGGTTGACCGGATGACGGTCCTTCCGGTCCCCCGCTGCCACCAGGCCTCGACAACCGGCACCACCTCAGTGGCACCCCTGGGCCAAAATAAGATGCGCTGGCCGACCCACCGGCGCCTTCCCACTCGGAAGAGAGGGACCCATCTGGCAAAGGGATATGCCGGGTTACCTGGTGGGGGGGCCACAATGTGAGGTGAGTGGCCAGAGAAGAGGGAGAGCGAGCAGACGGGAGACACTGGAGGACCCGAAGGAGTGGCTGACATGGGGTAGGAGGAGGCTGGATGATAAAAAAAAAAAAAAAAAAAAAAAAAAAATTTTAGCACCAGACATTCCAAGGACTGAGATGGCTCAGGAAAGCTCTTCTCCCGGTTCACCCTTAGCCATGCAACTCTGGCATATCTAGTGTGCTGAGTACCAACCTCTTCCTAAGGACATCGGTGCAGAATAAGCAGGTCATTCAATCAGGATAAACATTAAGCCACCAGGACTACCAACACCTTCAAGGAACACAGAGGGGCTGATGCTCGGGCAATGAGCGTAGCGGTCTGACATGAAATTCTCCACTGAAAAAAAAAAAAAAAAAAAACACCTGGAAGGTGGAACCATGGCCAAAAATTGCAAAAGAAGGCTCGCCCCAAAATGCTTGCCCCTTCAGAAAGGTGGAACAAAACTGGCCAGGGTAGTGACCCATATGTTGAAGGCTCTGGCCAATAAAAGAAGCATAAAATGTACAACTGCTGTGTGCTGATAAAGGCAAAACCCCTCCTGCATGTGGTGTTCACCCACTTAACATGAAAGACTGTTATAGCCAGAGCCTTCTATAGGCAGGGCGGTGTCTTTTCAGGAATACAAATGGCCTTGTCTTTCAGTGGAGGAGCTTCCCACCCACAATATCTTTTCCTTACAAAGGAAGATCCATACTACGGTTGGAAAAAACACTTTTCTGATCCACGCCTGCCCAATATTGCTCAATAATTTTGGTCACATAATAGCCGAAGAAAAATGCAGACAGAGTGACATCTGCCATCTCCACAGACTGTACCTCCTGAGCTGTGAGGGACTACATGCCTCAGCTATCCAAAAGACAAGGTCTTATTATGAAACAGGGGACAAAAAAACATCCCTGATTTGGACTCCTTTTAAAAAAAAATTAAGTTAAGGTCAGGAACTTCCCCAAGATCTCCGTAATCATCATCCTGGCCTTCAAAAAGGCAGGGTCGGGGTCTGCCTGCACATCAGTTATCGCAGCCTAAGCTTGCTGTGCTGCACCTGGACATGCCTGGATGGGCCCCCTGACCTGAGGGGGCCCTATTGGGGTTGGGTGTATCTGCTTGGATGTCCTGCGGGACATCAGGGCTCAAGCTCACTCCGGAGCCACAAAGGTAATTTCTTGCAATTCTGCTGCCACTGCCAACCAAGAATCAAGTGCTCCCCTTCCCCAGGCCACAGAACCGGCTGGGGGGTGCCGAGCAACACAATGTGGGCAAAAGGAACCCATGAGAGAGGGCTTTATCACCCTTTTTTGCAGAACTTACATTGTTTCTTGATTAATGGTCTCCGATAAATCATGGTGCCAAGAGAAATATAAAAACATGCCAAATTATAACAATTATGAGATAAAAAATTATTAGCCCCAATATCTTTTTCTTGGCTAAAATTCCCCCCCAGAGTTGTCTTACATGATAGGACCGTGGGAATCAAACCCAGGACTGCTGAATGTGTAAGACATAATAATATAATAATTATTAACCCTGTTGCTTGTTGAGCCAAAATCAGCAAAGGTAACAGTAATATTGTATTTGCACGCCAAAAAAAGCGCTATAATGAGTGTGTCTGCTCCCGATGGGTGCGTGCACGCATTAGTGTGCTTGCACGGACATGTACGCACTTGCGCAATGCAGTTCAATGGGGACTGTACAGCGCAAATGGGATTGGCACTGCAAAAGCGTGCACCATGGGCGTGCGCTTTAGAAAATGGCGGGAAGCCTAACTGAAGGAGGAGTGTGCCCCCAGTCCTAATGGCAGCACAAACAGAAAAACAAGGTCTGTGGGGGAAAATCACCAAAACACCTCTAAAAAGGACCAAATTCACACAGTAGCTGTATAAAAGTACAAAACACAAAACCTGAGGCTTGGAGGGGGGAGGAACTGACGCTACAGCTGAAGGGCCCCCCCAGAGACCCTACACTCCCAATAAATAAAATTGTACCCACCTGTGGCAAATTTCTTTCTTTCTTTTTTTTTTTTTTTTTTTTTAAACGGAGACCGTTAAAACATCTTAGCAAGGCAGAAGTGGCTCCCAATCCACATAGGGAATGAGAAAAAAAGGCAGGTTATTCAATTGGAAAGCTGCGGTTTCACAGGCACTATTTAAATTTAGGGGTGCTCCCTAAAACAGGCAGCCGCAACCTACAGTGCAGAACTGCAGCCCCAAATGAAGCCTTGAAATTCCTGAGAAGATTACAGTAGCTCTGCCCCTTCAAATGGTACAGCTAAAACTGGGGAGTTGCTGCAGCATGGAATCCTCATATGCCCAACATTCTAAAGCTTGGACTGTGCCATTCCCCTGGTAGGGGTGCACTATACTAAGCTGTTATGATTACCCACTGACAATGTGGAGCGCCACAGAAAGGGCAGTATAATGAGGGTATGGGTGTGGACCAAATGGGAGAGAGGAGAAGGATTCTTTCAGGATCAGTGCTGATGAAGCGATTATGCAGGTCCAAGTAATGAACAGTTTCATGTTGAGGTTCTTAATCCTAAATTCTAGTTAGCAGAAGCTCATCCACCCATAAAGCCTGCTCTTCAGTATGCACTGAGATCATTTCAGATAATTCTCTCACCTACCAGCTTTTTCTCTCCCTTCAAACGTATCTGGAGCCATAAGCTTTCCACAGGAGTAGATAACGGAGAACCAAATTTATTATTGGCGAGTTAAGGATTCACAGAACAGTTCAGGGCTGAGATCCATGGCTGATAAACGTTCACAGATGTTTACAGGCAGAAAAAGACTCGTGATTCTTCCAGTCTGCGCAGACCCTGCCTAGGCCCTCACCTGTGTAACCCTGTACCAGATCACTCATCCCACAATTCCGCTTTAACTGCCCCTCCACATTTGTTCCAACCCCTCCCCATCAACCTCACCAGTCCAATGTTTCTATCCCACCCCTCTTAAAGCTTGCCACCCTTTCATTGATCAGCTCCACTGACACATAGTTCTACTTTTCCACCACATCACCCTCGCCAAGAAGTACTGCAAAACTAGTTATTTTCATGCAAAGTAATTTTAGCGCAAACACAAATGCAACCACAATTGTGTAAATTTAATTTAGCGATAAGTCACTAGAACCACATTCACAATAATGGAAAAAGTGCAAATTTATTTCCACACAAATTAGTGCTTCAGCAAAAATAGTGAAAATTATTTGACTGTGAAAATGTCAAGTTTTACAGTCTCCTCACATCCCTCCTACATTTCCCTCTGCCAGCTTATAGTTGTGGGCACTTGTGAAGAACCACTTGCTAAGCTTAAACAGTTGCTGGCTATCCACCCTGTTTATACCCTTTTGGCACTTGAACATTTCAATCATGTCTCCCCTCTCTCTTGACCTCCACTGAACATATGTGGTCAGCCAATCTTTCCTCACAAGTCCTCCCCCACTGGCTGTGAATAATTTTAGTTGCCATCCTTTAGAGCGACTGCAGTTGGTCCACATACTTTTCAGGTGAGGGTTCCAGAACAGAATACAGTAGTCCAGGTGTGGCATCACCAAGGACCTGAGCGGGGTAGAATTACCACCTTCTGTCTGCTTGAGAGGACTCTTACTTATGCACCCCAGCATCCTGCTAGCTTTTCTGCATACCTTGTTACACTGGGCTGCGGTCTTGAGGCTGTCACTAATTACAACCCCCAGATCCTTCTCTTCTGAGGTTTGCTCCAGTCATACCCCCACCATACAATATTTGGTCCTCGGGTTCCCCTCCTCAAGTGTATATCCTTGCACTTTTTTTTTTTTTTTTTTTTACACTGAATTTCAGTTGCCAAACCTTGAACCACCCTTCAAATCTGCCCAGGTCTCTTCTCATTAAAATTTTTATTGAAAAATGTTACTTTAACAAAGACTAATTATAACATCAAACACTAACAGCATTGCATAAAAAAAAGTCTTCCTCATATTTTGTGAATAGGAGCATAAACAAAATTACATATACAGTAGAACCCTGTTTATCCGACAGCTCTTGGGGACATCCAAATAGGTCGGATAATCGGGAGATCAGATAAATGGGAGGCAAAAGAAAATCGCATTGCGGTCTGTTAAAATAAGCAGTCTCACTTCAGTTTCAGGTACTATAGCAAAGGAATTAATCTTTATTTAATAAATACTATAACAAAAATACAAATAATGTACAGTACTGTACTGTTCTACAACACTACTTAAAATAGTCACTTAAGAGTCTTCTGCCTCAGGTTGTCAAAAGACTTTTTGTTTGCTCTGCTCTTCATCGATCGAAGCAGCATCACTTGTACTGGATCTGTGTCATGCTGACTCTCCATGTACAGTACACATTTTGAAAATAAAGCTGCTGCCTCTGCATGTGTTGGCACCACCATGGTGAGCGCAAAGTCCCTTAACTTTTCTTTTGCAGCCTTGATATCACTTATCGTTGATTTTCCAACACTGTACTCTCCAGCAAGAACGGCTGCCCTCTCGCCGTTCTCCAGGCACTCCACTATCCAAAGCTTCTGGGAGACATTGAGCACTACTCGCTTACGCTTGGTTGCCATCTCAGGATACGAGGTGCAGATCACAATCGGGATACGCTAATCGCTAAGCCTGAGACAGTTACACTTAAGTACTGTGTGGTGGTAACTGATTTAAGGCAATCTAGTAAATCTAGCTCAGCTCAGTTTTGAAAGGTGTTAATCGCTCGCTAATCAGCTGATGCGGTAAAGCTGTATTATGGAGTGGGGGACTAACAGAGCGTCCATTAGAAAGGGAGGTCGGATGAACGGGGATCGGATAATCGGGGTTGTACTGTACTTGTCTTAACTGTAATGTTCATCTGTTACTGTCCATCCTATCCACCCTACCACGTATCTTTGTATCATCTGCAAACAGACATCTTGCTTTAGTTCCCATCTCCAATGTCATAAATGTTCGTTATTTAATAATAACAGTAGAGTTTCGAAAGGATATCCATAGAGCCATAATACATTGAATGACTACCAAGCAGTGCCAACCTCAACTGGGTGGCAGTAAAACAGCAGACTGACCCCTCAGGCAAAGAGGTCCTGTAAGATGGCCATGCCAAACATAGCCCTCCGTCAGGAGATCAGAGTCAGACTATAATGTTTAGCAAAAATATGGATCACGTGCCAGGTAACAGACCTGCAAAAAGGCCCAAACAAAACACACATACACATGCGCACGTACACACACATGCTCTCTCTTGCTGGTAAAAAATGTAAACAGATTAGTAGTTCAGACACTTTATTAAGTTAGCACAGCTGCTTTTTAATAAAGAAAATAAGTAAACAAGAATTTCCCATAGAAAAACTTTCACAAAGTCTTTAGATATTTTCCAGTGTTCTCCACATATGAGAAATTTGGCAAACAACTCGAAGGTAAGGGGCAGTGCCACGGGACAGAGGGTAGGTTTAAATCCCAAAACTGTTTACCCCTATAATGTCCCATTATTTTTAAAAATAATAATAATCAGCAAAACATGTAAGCATGCAGGTACCTATCAAATCACTTAACTTGCCGATCTAAAATGTGACTTGCCAAAGTGAAAGTCCACCACTTTCTTTATGAGACTTGGGCTTCCAGTTTGGAAACAAAATTCTATTTGTGGAGAACTCTGCTTTCAAAACACTGGGGTGCAGTCTTAAAAGAAGCACATTGCACTTTTCCATCAAGTTTGCTTAACAAAACAACAACGAAAAACTTTTAGCAGGGTCAGAATACAACAACCTTGTTGTTACAAGAACTCAACTGTCATGGAGGAGAAGGAAAACATTTAAATGTTATCAAGTGTTTTAGCCTATGGATAGCTACTGTTCAGGGCGTCCCCTAGTTAGTCTCTGCAACTAGTGTGACCAAGTGAGTCCTGGAGTAATAGGGGCTGACATGCTGGCAACTGACAGTCTTTTCCCTTGTCATCCCCCCCCACCACCACCACCACCACTCAGTGATACTGCAGCCTGCCCCGTTTCCACAGTGACCCTCTGGGAGAGGCAGGGACACGTGTCCATACTCCCTGGCCTGCCACAGGGGTTGCTGTGGGGCTTAGAAGCCAGCACCTCACAGTGGTAGTTTTACACCAGGGCTTGTACCGTTAACGTTAAAAAAACCAAAAACAAACAAAAAAAGAAACCTGTACCCTGGTTGGTGTCCCATACGGTGCATAGCTACCCCCATAGCAACAATATAGAGGTGGTCTGGCTGCCAGCTGTTGTACCACCCCTTGACCCTGGACCGCCACTGGCACATCCCTGAGTCAGGCAGGACCCTCAGACCCATCATCTGCTAATAAGTGGTGATAGGGTCTCACTCCAGAACCTGGGTTGCCAAATGGTAGGGTAACACATTATTACAAGACTGTCCTGGTGGCCCCAGATATGGAAACTTACATTTTTTATATGGTTTCTGGTTTCCTCCTCCTCCTACTGTGGAATTAAGATACTTCTGCTCACCTGTCTGCTCACATCCCAAAACCTCAGGAGCTTGTAACTTATCTCCAGGTACCATAAGTCAGAACCCACTGCTGCCATCATCACCGCACCCTCTCCTCTGGTATTTTTTAGATCTTAACTGCAAGCTACACCAGAGACTTAAAATATATACTACGTAGGAGATAGATATGCATCAACCTTGTTATATTCTAGCCTGCAAGATTTAAAAAGGCAAAAATATATATGCATGCTGAATTTACAGTTCTTCTCCACTGTCCAGAACAACAAATGCACATTACAATCATGTGTACAGGCCTTAATGCCCACGGCTGAGGACTGCTGAGCTGGTTATAAGAAAGATAATTAACTTTTGCTTTAGAGAACTGAAATTTTATCACAGCCCAGTGAAGCAACAAAAAAGGTGACAGGCCAAAATAGGAAGGAATTTGTCATTATTCTAACATGACCCCTTGATGTCATATTTAATATGATTTTCCACATTTTAAAATGCTACATATTTCACATAAACTATTGCTATTAACAGCCACAAAACTGAAGTGTGGTCTGACATTACACAAGGAAATACATTGGGCCTCAGTCCCTAGGTGTGGTAGCGCTAAACAGGTGAAAACTGGGAACCCAGCTGCGGAGCCACCCTCTAGTGCAGTACATAAACTGGACAACATACTGCAGGGGGAGGAATCCCCCCAACAGACGCTCTCAGAACCGTGGATCCAGTGTTACACGTAGGACTGTGCCTGCAACTGGGTGGCAGCAGATGCATGATGCAATGTCAAGCTGCAAACCAGGCAACCCCTTTAGTGACTGGGTGTCAGGTCCTAAAGAGTCACAGATGTATGTCAAATCAAGGGGGTGAGGGACACCCTATCCAGAAGAGCCCAGCTGCAAGAAGGGACCTGTGAGTGGCGATGGGACTGGGTAGTTGCTGCTGAATGAGGTGTGAATGGTGCCAGACATCATACATAGCTTAATTTAATAACAAAACAAAAAAGAATTGAGAATGGGGCCTCATATGTGGCAGCCTATTAGTGACAGATCAAAATGTATTTCTCAGAACACATTTGGGTGTGGGGAGGAAGTATGGAGTTTGCCAGCTGTGTGAGAACAGTGTCTGCACCATAAAGCCAGCTGTGCCATTTTTAACTTGCTTCTAGTCTGCTGTGTTAGTACCACTCTAGAACAGAGTGATAGGGATTGCTGTGGCATGCCAGCGACCCGGGTTTGCACTCTGAGCCTGGGATGGCAGGAACGAAGACTGGCAGGGAGGGCTCAGAATGTTCCTGGGATGCTTTCTTTCTGGATGGGGTGGAGGCTCAATGCACCACTCAAGTGGCGGCACCTAGTGATGATGCGGTGGAGGTGCCTTTGATGGCAAGGATGACCAAGCACGGTCAGGCACCCCCCCCCCGCCTAGCCACAGCAGTGCACGAAAGAGTGGGTAGGTGAGGGGGAAAAAACTGTGGAAATGCCGCACCAGCCTGCTGAATGATGCCCAACGCTGGTTCCCTCTCCCACACACACCACAGGATATGCCCCTCCTGCCAGGATCCCAGCAGGTTTATTCCCCTTCTGGCTGGAAAGAAAGCCCCTGGCAACTGATGGAAGTATGGAGCAGGCTGTACTCCTCCTAGGTTGAAGGGGGGACCCAGTAGGGATACGCTGCACAAGGGATTCAAGCTGGCTGGAGGTCTAGAAGAAGATCCTCTGTGGCATTAAAGGGTGAGTCTTGTGGCCAGAGGGAGGTGCTGACAGGTTTGAAGGAGTGGGGTGCTGGTGGGCATGTGAGGAGGATAAAGGCACTGGACAAAAAATGTCAAGGGGAAAGCCCAATTGCTCTTGGTTGAGGTATCTCATCCTAAGCTACTGCTGGGCAGTCCTCCCAGCCCCCAACTTCTGCCTTCGGTAACAGCAGATGAGGAGAAACTTGGATCGAACTGGTGGGGTGTGCAAGGAGCTACTAAAATTAAATTTAATGTACAGTACATAAAATGATGTTATAAAGGGGTCACTGTTAAATAAAATGAGAAATTGTTTCCATCTCTAGAATGCAATCAACCTAGTAAATACAGCTGCCAATTCTTGTAAGAGCAGTTCTTTAGTCAGCTCTGCAGCTCTAACAATATGAGACCATGCACTATGCTAGTGACTGGGTTCAAGCCCGGAGTCCACGACACCACAAATAAAGTCTGCTCTCCTCCTGGGGGGGAGCTATATGTCTCACTATTTAAACACTTCTTAGCAACAGGTGAATGTTGAAGGAAGGGACACCCTAGAATGGCAGGGAAGATGCGGCACTTTGAAAGGTGCGATGATGTCATAACCTAGCCTCCCAGGGGTGGGTGAGGAATAGACAATACAAATGGGCCGATCACCCTGCTGGAAAACAACTATCAGCTTTCTCAGATCACCAGGGCCCATCTTCCAGGGACCCATATCTAACTATTTGCTCCTTGTGCCCCAACTCCCCTTCACTTTAGTCAACCACCCTGTCAGGGCCAGAGGCAGACTCGAAGATGAATGATATGGCCTTTCAAGGACCCAGAGGGGTGGGCACCAACCTAAAGTGGTGCTCCAATGATACAATAAGAGCTGCAGTGCCTGACGGAACTTCTAAGTTTTATTGCCCAGCCTTTCAAGACCATTCCCATTAAGGCATATCAGCAATAATAAACACTAATACATATTAAAATCAAAGGTTTAAGGACTCGGAAATGTATTATTTAAAGAGAAAGATATGGATCTCAGCAGAACAATCAGAATAAAAATCCAATTCCTTTATAGATATTAATGGAGAATACCTTGCTCTTGACCTGGCGTGATATCTCCAACATGAATTTTTTTTTAAAACAACATTCCAGAGAGCTTAGCTCTCATAAATTCTTATTTACTTCAGCAAGCGTGTTTCCAGTTATCACTTAACATACAATAAACATCAGACACTGCACAATTACAGTACGCTGGAACTACATATCAAGACATGCAACATGTGCATGCGGCAGCTTTTGCGGGAGTTGACATGCATGGTTAACTGGACCTGTGCTCAATACACATACATACACAGAAGACAAAGAACAGAAAGGGCGAAATTGCATGAGATGGCTGTAAGTCCCTGCCACAGATGTAGCACCATATTGTGCCACTTAGGTTTCGTGTTGCTTGCTCCATATTGGTAGAAGCAGGCGCAGTTGCTGATATGCGCTTGAAATACTTTACCACATCAAACTGTACAAACTTCTGTCTTCACCCTATCCCACACAATGACATTTCCCTAAATCCCCCACCCTGACACTAAGGTTATGCACTGCAGGATTTAAGGCTGCACACAATTCGAAGGAAAGTGGCACATGAAGGTGGCAGACATGCAGGAAGCAGCAGAGCTGCACGGGAGGTATGCAGAGTGTCACATGGATGTATGGAAGGAAATGAAATCAGAGGAAGTGAAGGTGGTGGTCAGGAGGTGGTGCCAATGGCGTTCAGAAGGCAGAGTTACTATGTGAGGTGGAGTGGCTATGAGAGGGAAAGCAGATGATAAAGGTGCCCAAAACCCCACAGGAAGTGGCGTGGTCAGTGAAGGAAGTGGAAGCAGGACTGTGATGGAGAGTGTATGCACATATGTGTGTGCGTGTGGGGAGGCAGTCTGATGGGTAGAAACTTGTATGTGTGTGACTCATGGGCAGTGTGTATGCATTTGTGTGATGGCAAGGTGAATGGGAGTGAGATGGCCAAAGTGACTGTAACAGGCAATGTCAGTTTGTGCATGTGATGGCTAGTGTTAAGTGTGTGGCCAGTGTCAGATCTTTTAACCCTTAGGCTGCCGGAAGATTTAGAACGCTTAGGTTTTTAGGACAAGATATCTTGTCGGCGGCAGCCTAAGTTAAAAAGCAGTAACTTTTTTAGTAAGCCAGGCACTGTATGTGTTCAAGAGTCAAACACTGTAAGAGTAAGAGTAAAAGTGCACAATGGTAAATGAGCAATGTGTAAGAACAGAAGGGCACATTTGAGTGAGTGCAAGTATGGGAGCGGCTGCAGTGTTTTGAGGGACAAATATGGCGGATGAGATTATGAACGTGAGAGATCCCGATTGTTGCTAGGCAACAGTCGACACTTTACCAGTTTCGGGCGCTGACTGGAACAGAGACGATTGGGGCACTGTGCCCCCCCGCACCCTCCACAATGGCTTTTGTTTCAGGGGCAACCCCCCCCCCCCAATCTTCCCACTCCTATCAGTACTGTATTACCTCTATTCCAAATAGCTACCAATTAAAAGTGAGGTCGAGAAGTCTTGCCAGAGATGACGCTGTATACTTGTCATCCACGAGAATCTCAGCCGCCATATTAGCTGTCACTCAAAAACTGCAGCCCAACCCAAGTATGAAATGCAGTGGGAACTGGGAAAAACAAAAAAACATTTTTCAAAAACTTTTTTTTATATTTTTTTTAATTCAGCATGGAAACAATATTAATTTATCTTCACCTCTGCGCTCAAGAAACTGTCTGAATGCAGGTACATCTGTTGATCCAGTAAGCCTCCGAATTTTCCACATCTTTGAAGAAGCCATTTGCTTTCCTACCACTGTCCGGTATAATGCATAGTTTGTCTAAATACTGAATCCTGTAAAGATACAGGAATTGTCCTCCCACAAATGAAGAAAATATAAATCACTTTTTTGCTGGCTTTGTTTTTTAAGGGCTGATTGGGTTACTAAAACTTATTTTTTTTCAGTTGACAGTGGTAACAAACTGAAATAATGTGGTGTGTCTGATTTTTAGAATAAAAATAAAAATTCAAATGGGTTTCTGGCAAGACAAAAAAATATTTTTAATAGCCAAGTTCTATTTTTAATTCTACTGCAAGTAAATGGATTGCTCTATTAAGACCTTTTCATTCAGGTTAAGTATTTGCTTGTCAAAACAGACACCGAGTTCAGACATAGTTTATACATCATCTTAAAAGGTCTGACTTTGGGCCTGTTGATCCAGCAGTGACTGACAACATGCACAGCAGGTGGACAGGCTAGGAGATAGCATTGCCAACTGCAGCACCTCCCAACCCGAAGACAAACTACACTGCACTGGTGTGCCAGTGACCCTTGTGGTGGCCCAGGGACCTTTCTTCCACCTTCCCCAAGGTTTAGCGGGAGCTACCAAGGCCACCATTAGGCTGGCAGTGCCCTATAACGGGTGGAGTGAAAAGAAACTGGAAAAACCCCAGTGCCATCCAAATGTTGGACAAGGTACACTCAGCCCCATGTCATACATCCCACCACCAACCAGATCCTGTACGTTTGGGGGTGGGGGGGCAGCAGAGGAATTGGTTGCAGAGTACTGGATGTTGTTGGAACTGGGTGGTTACCTTGGCTAGAGGATGGTACCATACTAATGGGGATTAAAAAAAAGCTAAAATATAGAAGGTCTGACTTAAAGCAGCAGTGCAACGAAAATGGGTTAAAATTTGACCCCCCCCTTTTTTCTTCCTAATCAATGCCAGATGTCTTTCAGCTTATTTTGGTGGTAGTTTTCATTATCATTTAAAAATTTTATGAAAGTTCTAAAATAATTATTTCTCAAAAAAAAAAAAAAAGATGGCTGCCCAATTTTTTTGGATATAAATAATATTGAGGACCTGAGAAGGGCAAGAGTCCAGACAAAAATTCAAATGTACAGTACAGAGCATAGGAAGCATTCAGAAAGCCCCAAATCAATAATTTTGCCAATATTTTTCATAACCATAGCAGAAAATCAGCTTTTTGAAATAACTTTTTTTGTTGCACTGCTGCTGCTTTAAATAACCTTCTTACTGAAAAGAGGTAGCTACTTTTGTTCCAGTTTAGCTGCTTATATATGAATGCATACTGGGCCTTTGCGATGTAATCTAGGGATGTCGCAATATCAAATTTTGAGTATCACAATATTTGTGTTAAAGAAACACCATATATTATCAGAATAATTTGTAGCACTTCTAATATTGGTAACAACAGTTTAAAAAAAAAAAGTCAGATTTGGGAAGGATGGAGAATTGGGAATTTTGCCCCCCCCCCCCGAAAGGGATAGGACAGTGGAGCAACAGAGATGAGAAAGACGGTTAATCAGTGTATGCAATGTATATAGGGCTTTACTTAAATAAATGCATTTTCCCTAGACTCTGACCCAAATGAAAGATATATGATGTTATTCACCCAATGAATAAATAACACTGTTCATTTTCCACTTGCCTACATCACAATTAACTTGCTTGACATCCCATTCTGCCAATTCCACAACGAATCTGATCTTAATTGTCACGCAGACAGACATTGTATACACAGAACATATAATGGCCTGTGTTCAAATGTGCCATTTATTCCCATGAATGAGGGGGGGGCGGGACCATACCTCATGAATGGCAAAGTATGATATACCTGACCTCCAAGATGTTGACTGTGACATCCCCAACATCAGATAAATATTTTTACAACATCAGTGGTGATAAATATACCTGGCTAAACTTACCAACCATACAGGCTTGAGAAAGATTTATAGATTTTAGTATATCACACCAATAAAACCTTCAAAAATAAACACGTACCTAGACTAGATCCTAGAGTTTACACATGTTACAATCACTATCATTGACCTCAGGATTAGAACAGACCAATCAGAGACCAACTTTCACAATGCTGATTAAACTGTAACAGCCCTTTGCAACTTCAGAGCCAGCTGCTGAACACAAAGAGAAACGGTTACATCTTCACACAAACAGCTGATTTTAAAGTTAGAACTGTTAAGATGGTGTTGTATACATCATATACATAGTGGCTTAACTTGAATCACACAATTTATGTCCATCTGTGAAGGGGCAGAACTTTCATAGTACTTCTGGCTTCACCACTCTTGAGTTATGGTCTTGACCCTCATACTTGGGAGATACAATTGCATAACTGCATCGCTGGGGTTGCACAACCATAATTTTTATTCTAAGTGCCTAAGACAGTGCATTTAGTTCCTTCTCTACAAATACCTCAGAAACTCAACTCCAGAATACTTCCTCCATCAACTATTATTCTGACTAGTCTGTGTCTGACATGGCCATTTTAGTTCCTCCTCTACAACTACCTCGAAGAAGATTCCAAAATACTTCCTGCATGAAAGATTAATTTTTCGTGAGAGTATGCACTTTGGTTAGGCACAATGATAGCTCAAACGTTCAATGTGAGAAAGACCCAGATACTGAAACAGTACCATGCTAACAAGATAGGTGCTTCACTACGTCTAAATAGCATGGGCAAACACCCTGTTAGCACAGCCACTGCTATACAGAAAGACAGGCTAAGTGCAATGTTAATCTGACAGTACATATGCAAATGCCAAACAGTGCATGCATGTATACATACATACATACAAGGAGCACTAGCATTTTAGTGAGCACCGTGTTTTGCGAAAGCATGTCTAGCTGTTAGTAAATATGCAGTGGCATACCAAGAGGGATTTGAAAATACTAAAAGGCAGCTTGGACAGCACTATTTGCTGCTTCCGAAACCTACTTTTTAACAATACACACAATGTGCCCCCAAAGTAGCATTGCTGCTGTGTGTGTTTAAAGGAAACTGTTCCCCTTCCATCACCTGATCCCCACTGACACTTAGAAAGTATCTCCCAATGTCCAGTGGTACCCCAGCTCTTACCCAATTCCTGTTGGTACAGAAAATGTTCTGTGACCAGTGGCACTCCCTAACTTGACCCAAACCTCAGTGGCATGCAGAAAATATTCCCCCATGCCCACTGGTACCCCCATCTACCAGGGAATATTTTCTATACGTCGATGGGGATCAGGTGAGGGTGGGTATAAATGGACTCACGAGGAGATTTTCTATATTCCAATAGGGATTGGACGAGGGGTACTTCTGGACACCAGGAATTTAATAGTTAACACCATGGGGATTGGGTGAGGTACCATGCCTTTTTGTGTTTCCAACATCACTGCTGACCACAGGCTTCAGTGTGGAGCCCATATCCAACACACAATCGAAGGAGCAAAAGATTGCTCCTCACACTGTAACAAGGCTATAATGAGATGCAAATGGCCTCTTAGCACCCTGCATGGGCAGAGAGGTAATTTGCATGGGACCTTTCATTATACAGCAGCTTAGCACAAAAGCAGTAACTGGTTCAGGATGCCCCAACTCAGTTTGTGTCTTTCAAGCCCTAGCTTCACAATGGGACCATACCTCTCAGTGGCCATTTGGGGGGGGGGGGGGTGCTTTGTACAGAGCACACCATTTGGCACCTTCATTTGGGCTTTGCTCTCAAAGCTGTACTGTAACACATTTAGGGCACTCACAGTTTGCCCCAAGCACGTTTTAGTATACCAACTTTAGGGCAATGCACTAATTTGTTCCTAGTGTTGCCATCTGGTCAGTTTTTCAACCAACGTGGACAGTTTTTCCACTGCCATGCCAGCTGCTGGTCAGACAGTGCAATCATCTTTTTTTTTTTTTTATTGCCAGGGCGAGCGCTAGATGCCATGGTGACAGTCAATAACCAGTAGTACTACGAAGACAGGAGGCTAGTAGCAGGACTGTCAGAGGGGGGAGCAGCAGAGAGAGACAGCAGACTGGAGGCATCAGCAGCAGCTGCACTGTGGTCAGTTGTCATGGTGACAGTGACAAGAGCTTAAAGAGAGGCTGCTGCTATTTTTGGAAGACAATGGTCTCCAGGACGGGCAACAACATGGGTTTGTCTCGGGCCGATCCTACCAGACAAACCTGACTGAGTACTATGATTGGGTGACCAGGGAACTGGACAAGAGCCATGCAGAGGATGTGCTGTACTTGACTTTAGCAAGGCCTTCGATTCCGTGCCGCATGGGAGGCTGGAGGGAGGGGAGGAGGAAGCTGGAATATGTAGGGGTGGGTACTAAGATGGTCAAATGGATCACTAACTGGCTGAAGGATAGGCAGCAAAGGGTGGTGTTGGTGGAGAAAACTCTCATCACCAACAGCAGTAACAAGCGGGGTGCCACAGGGATCAGTAATGGGACCAGTGCTGTTTGGGATATTCATTGCAGATATCTCATACGGGACCCAGAGTAAGATCAGTCTGTTTGCAGATGATACCAAGATGGGAGCTGTGGTGGATGACATCAAGGGGTGGAGGGGACTGCAGGAAGACCTGACTAAACTACAGGAGTGGTCGGAAACATGACAGATGGGGTTCAATGCCAAGAAGTGCGAAGTGCTGCACTTCAGAGCTAAGAACCAGAGGAGGAGCTATCAGCTGGGGGGGGGTACAGTTGGGGAGTACAGAAGAGGAAAAGGACCTGGAGGTAATTATACCAGGGAATGTAAACAACTCGGCTCAGTGCAGGAAGGCAGCAGTGAAATCCAACAAGATGCTGGGCTGTACAGCAAGGAGAATCTCCTCTAGAAGTAGTGAGGTGATCCTTCCTCTGCACAGGTCAGTGGTCTGACCGCACCTGGAATACTGCTTACAGTACTGGTGCCCATTCCTGAAAAAGTACACCAGATTGTTGGAGGGGGTGCAGCGCAGAGCGACGGAGATGATCCAGGGTTTGGAGGGGAAATCCTACGAGGAAAGGTTGAACATGCTTAACATGTATTCCCTGGAGGAAAAAAAGAGATAGGGGAGATATGATCGAGACCTTTAAGTACCTGAAGGAGATAAACAAGACTAATACAAGTGAGATATTCCAGATCAGAAGAGGGAGGGATACAAGAGGTCATCAACTGAGGTTTTGGGGGGAATCAAGAGACATTTTTTCACTTAACAGGTGGTAGGCAAGTGGAACAATCTACCTGAAGAAAAAATTACTCACCTTAGTAATGTTGTTTCTTCTAATGGAGTCTTGCTATATTATAGACATTAGCAGTTTGATCCAGCTCTAGAACTGCCCCGGAGTGAAATGGTTAAAACCATTCCAAAATAGAATTTTGGCACAAGAGCAGCTCTATCTGTGTCATTTCAAACTTGAACTGTCAGATCTTTACGAGCCAAACTCACTAAGGTCTGTGTGGAAGCTGTAACCTACACTAGCCAAATGGCTACCTAAATAATAACAACCACTGATGGTCCCAACACCCAAGACTCAAGTCAGGGGACCAGAAATACTAACACCATTCTAATAATATGAAAATGGAACATAAGTATAATAAAACACACACGCGTACACATACACACCCCAAAGTCCCAAAGGGGACAAAATGCTAACAGGACATAAGTAGTGCCCACACTAAGTTGCCCGCACCCCACCAAGTAGAGGTTCTGAGAGGGGCAGGTTGGGGGGGAGGTCTATAATATAGTAAGACTCCATTAGAAGAAACAACATTACTAAGGTGAGTAATTTTTTCTTCAAACAACATGAAGTCTTGCTATATTATAGACATTAGCAGAATACACAGCAGTACCTCCATGGAGGAGGGGCAGAACCTACTAGGGAATATGCTCTGAAGAACAGCTGAAGCAAACGGCATCTCTCCTGGCCTGGACATCCAGGGAGTAATGCTTTGGTAAAAGTGTGTACCGCTTTCCAAGTAGCAGCCTGGCAAATCTCTAATAAAGGGATATCTCTGGCAGCAACTAGAGGCGCAGCTGTACCCCTGGTAGAATGAGCCCTCAAACCGGGGGCACTCTGCCCACTTTCTGATAACAAATTGGATACAAGAGACAATCCACCTGGCTATTGATCTCTTAGTGGCAGGTTTGCCTTTCCCAACTTCACCATAGGTAAGGAAAAGTTGGAGGATTGAACCTGTGACCTTTGGTATGCTCTATATAATAACTAGAGCTCTCTTAACATTCAGGCTGTGCAACCTCTCTCACCCGAAGAGGAGTGATCAGTGAAAAATACTGGAAGGAGATAGATTGATTAAGATGGAAATCTGAAACCACCTTAGGCAAAACTTCCTATTAGTCCTAAGGACTACCTTATCCTGAGGAAAGAAATAAAGTCTGTCTCCACTGACAAGGCTTGCAATTCACTTATGCGTCTGGCAGAAGTGATAGCCACTAGAAAAACAGTTTTCCAAGTTAGGTACTTAAGCTCTGCAGAAGACAGAGGTTCAAAAGGGGTTGCATTAACTGAGCAATGCAAACATTAAGGTCCCAAGCAGGGCGGTTCGAAAAGGAGGATTAGTATGGAGTAATCCCTTAAAAACTTGGAAAACACAGGATGAGAGGAAAGAGGATGACTTTCCTGCTGACACAAAAGCAGACACAGCTGCCAAATGAACTCTCAGGGTAGCTGGTCTGAGACCCAAGGAATTAAGATGTACCATGTAACCTAACAAAATGGGCAATTCAGCAGATTCTGGGAAATATTTTCCCAGCACACCAAATGGAAAACCTTTCCATTTAGAACTATAAGTAGCTCTAGTGGAAGGCTTTCTGGAAGCCTTTAGGATCTCAAGAACACCCTGAGAGAGGTGTAAATCAGCAAACTCTAACTCCTCAAGAGCCAGGCCTTGAGGTTGAGGGATTTGAGGTCCGGATACCAAACCTTCCTGGGCACAAGTCAACAGATTGTGATTCCTGGGGAGGCACAGGGAAGATGGACTGTCAGAGACAGAAGGAGTGGTACCAGGGCTGCCTGGCCCAATCCGGGCAATCAGAATCACCCTGCAAGGCTGAGATCTGATTTTGACTAGTACTTTGAAAAGGAGAGGAAAGGGGGAAAGCATGAGGAACTTCCTCCCAATCCAGAAGAAGGGCATCCAGGGGAACTGAGCCCAGCACTGGAGGCCTGCAACAGAACAGAGGAAGTTGGTGATTGTCTGGGGCTGCAAAAAGATCTATCTGAGGGATGCCCCACCTGGCAAAAACTATCCCCAGCACTTGGAGGATCCAGGGACCATTTGTGATGGCCCTGGGAAATCCTGCTGAGGGCATCCGCTTAGGACATTGTCCTTCCCTGGAAGATGAACTGCTATGAGGGAAGTGTTCAGGGAATAGGCCAGAGACCACAACTTCATTGCCTCGGTGCACAAGGCCGAGGCAGAGTGCCCCGTTTGTTGATGTACCACATTGTTGTGGTGTTGTCTGTTCTGACTTGATCACCTTGTCGTGGACAGATGCAGAAAAAGCTTGAAGAGCTAAAGAACAGCTCTGAGTTCCAGCAAATTGATGTGGAGCAGAGATTCCTGGGGACCAAACTCCCTGAGTGGAAAGGTCGCCCATGTGGGCTCCCAACCCAGAAGGAAGCATCTGTAGTGAGAGTCAAGTTGTGAGAAGGGAAATGAAGGGACCCCGCTCTTAAGTGCTCTGATCCTGCCACCACTGGAGAGCTAGGATCAAGGTTAGGTCACTGGGACCAACTTGGAAAGGGTCTCTTCTCTGAGACAAAAGGTTCTCAAGTGAAACTGAATGTCTCTCATCTGAAATCTGGCTCCCTGCACAACAGCTGTGGATGCAGCCATGTGCCCCAGGAGCTGCAGAAAGTGTCTTGCTGGTCGAGAGACCTGCAGAGTGAAGAAGAGGCCAGAGCCACTAAATTCCTTACCCTTTCTGGGGAAGAAAGGCTCTGGCTAGCTTTGTGTCAATTCTGCCCCTATAAAGGTGAGTACCTGGACTGGTTCCAGAACCGACTTTGTAGGTTTAGCAGAAAACCCAGGAGGTGAGAAGCTGCTGGGTGACCTGCAGGTGAGATTTTACCTGTTCTGGGGACTGGCCTACAATGAGCCAGTCATCTAGATAGGGAAAACAGCAATCCTCTGCCTCCTTAAGTGGGCCACTGCCACTGCTAGACACTTGTGAATACCCCTTGGAGCAGAGGTAAGGCCAAAGGGCATAGCTCTGAACTGGTAATGACCTGAGGGCAGTTCGAATTTGAGGTACTTTCGATGGGATCTTCTGATTGGACATGGAAATAGGCATCCTTGAGGTCCAGGGAGGCTAGCCAGTCCCTGGCCTTAGGGAAGGTAAAATCATTGCCAGAGTTACCATTTTGAACTTTGGTTTCAAAAGATGCTTGTTCAGATATCTGAGATCTAAAATGGGCGCCATTCTCCTGTCTTTTGGGGTAGGAAGTATGTGGAATACAGACCCTGCCCTGATGCAGGGAGGAACCTTTCTACTGCTCTGAGCTAACAGGGATGGACCTCTGTTTCCAGGCGAGGGTCTCTGAAGCACTTGCAGGTAGAAAAAGTCTGCTTCTCAACATGGAAACTTTTTGAAGCTGAGAACCAGACCCTGGCTTACTACTTCCAGAACCCACTTGTCTGAGGTTAAAGAAGCCCAATTCTGACTGAAGTAAGCCAGCCTGCCCTCCACTGGTACAGGAGGATCGGCCCTGGGCACCCCATCAGGGTGCCTGTTTCGCAGGAGCTTTAGGCTGGGGGGTGGGAGCGGGTCTGCCCACCCCTCATCTGCCCCTGCCTCTGAAGAAGCCCCTCTGAGCATAGGCAGAGGAGGCCTGAGTCTGGTAGAAAGGCCTGTGAAAAGGCCTACCCCTACCCCTGGGGGCATGCCTTTGAGGAGTGGCTTGCCGCTCCTTAGCCTGAGCACTCTTGTAAGTAGTCCTATATTCATCCATCTTCTTCATGTAATTCTCTGTCTGCTCTCCAAACAGAGAATTTCCCACCACAGGAAAATCCATAGCCTTAGTCTGGGTATCCTGTGACAAACTAGTACACCTGAGCCAGGCCAACCTACGAAAAGCTACACATGTGGCCATGACCCTAGAGGAAACATCATTAACATCCACAGCAGCATGAAACTGAACCTTAGAGGCTTCAATGCCATCAGCAGCCACCTGTTCTAGTTCACTAGCCAGCTGGCCATGGGCCTGCTAGCCAGATGCATAACAGTATCCCATCTAGATTTCTGATACCTAGCTACATAAGCCATATAATTTGCTTGCCTGAGTCCCAGAGAGGCTGCCATATACTGTTTTTGCCATGGCATCAATCTTCCTGGAATCCTTGTCAGGAGGATGTGAAGCCAAGGAATATTAGCTTTATCACAGGCAGCAGCCTGAACTACTAACATGACTGCATTGCTGAGAAAGAATTCTGTACCAGGGCCTGACAATGTATACCTTCTGTCCATCTTTTTATCTACAGGAGGCACAGAATTAGGAGCTTTTAAAATATTAATTGTTTGTTTCCTAAAAGACTTATGTAAAGGAATAGACAATCTCCTAGACTCTGGAATATCCATCATTTCTACAAAATCAGGCTCCTCTTGCTCATCCACAGCCTCTTCTAAAGGAAGCTGGAGGGTTTCAACAACTTTTTATAAAACATAAAATGAGAAGGGACTCAGACAGCATAGGGGAGATTCTAAAGGTCTGTCTGGGGAGATGTCGGTTCAATGGCACACCCAGACCTTCCCAGCCACATTCATACTGTTCATAATCCTCCTCCCCTCCTCTGGTTCATAAAATTCCTCAATATCATAATCCTGAACCACTGGGACCGGACGAACCGACCTTTTACCAGATAGTGGTGGTTGGACGGACCCTGAGACAGTGACTGGACAATTTGTATGGCTTTGCTATCTCTGCAGCAGTTGGAGAAGGAATTTTGGACTCCAGACCTGCTGATTTTCTTTTCTTTACTGGAATTGGTTCCTCAGAACCAGCTTTTCTTTTGCCCGAGGAAGTCTGGCCCTGGTCAGAGGGCACTCCCTCTGGTTCGGTTGGCACCGAACCGGGCTGGCCATCCGGGTCAGCGGACTTTTTGGCCTCTCGTTCCCTGAGCCTGCCCAATCTTTTTTCCAGGGTGGCTGCAGGGAAATTCTTACATACCTGGCAGTCTGACTGGAGGTGGTCAAACCCAGACAATAAACACATGTGGTGTGTGGGTCAGCCTTGGCAAGACTTCCCACAAACATCACAGTGTTGAAACCCAGTGGGCGGTTTTCTTTTGGGTTTCTCAGACATAATGCCAGCCTAACCAAAAACTTGCCCTTTAACGGCAATTATGACAAGACACCCTTATCCGGTTCCCTAACCGTGTCACGGGTATTGGAAAAAAGCGTAATAAATCCGTTTTTTAGAACCGATAAGAACCGGAACTGCACTCTAAAATAGTAACTTTTAGTTTTAAATGAGTTTAAACCCACTGATCAGTTCAAACCGAACCGATAACACAAGTTCCACACAGACAAAACCTTCATTTACTTACGGTTACCACAGATAGAGCTTGAACCGAACGGTTTTGCGGTTAAAATAAAACTATTCTCGGTTAAATCCAACCGAGAAAACACTTTTTAAACAGAGAAATGAACCGAGCAGAAGGAGAAATCTCCAGAGCGACTGTTCACTGAGGTGGAGTAAAGAATCTGACAGTTCAAGTTTGAAATGACACAGATAGAGCTGCTCTCGTGCCAAAATTCTATTTTGGAATGGTTTTAACCATTTCACTCCTGGGCAGTTCTAGAGCTGGATCAAACTGCTAATGTCTATAATATAGCAAGACTTCATGTTGTTTGAAGAGGTGGTTTCCTGTAGGATGGTGGGCTGTTTCAAGAGCGATGGGACAGAGTGGGGGAGGGTGGGGCAGCTGCAAATTGGAGGGTTAGCTGCACAATCGAGCAGACTCGACAGACTGTGAGGCCTGTTTCTGCTGCCATTTTCGTATGTTCATAAGAAGAAAGAATAGCACGACAGACAGCAGCCACGAGCGAAGAGGAAGTGTGGAGTGGAGAGAGAGGGAGGGTGACGAGGCAGCGACCAACCACAGGCAGTGATCTAAGCAGAAGCACTCTAGTTGTGCAGTATTGTTATGGTGACCAGAACTTGGGAGTCTGTGAGCATGCTCTGCAGCCGCGGTGTGACCGGGAGACAGACGTAGTAGAGGTGCGAAGTGTGTAAGGTGCAGACCCACTCAGTGCGTGCGGGCAGCAGTGTGTTTAGTGTATATATTTTATCATGTTTCTTTGTACCTCCTCCTAGCAGCGCGGATCTCCGCAATCTCCGGCAGCCAGCACCCACACCCCCCCGGGCCCAGTCTGGCACCCCACAGAGCCGGCCATTATTGTCCATGCACTCTGTGGCAGGATCCTCTCGGGCGCGGCCATCAGCTGCCAAGATTGTCGCTCTGCCATGTTGCCTCCTTGATTTTTTGCCCCTTGCAGAGTGCGGATGTACAATGACGTCTGAGGCACAATGTTCCGATGTCTGCCGCACTCTACCCGTCCCCCCTTGCTGCCATTGCTCTGATAGTGCCCCCGGTCGTTACCAGGGGCCGCTACAGAGCGGTGGTTCCCAGGATTCCTCCCCGGTATAGGAGAGCAGTCCATTGGATGCTCGATCCTATCCCTCCCCTGGCGGCCCTGGCTCGCGTCCGAACCCAGGTCGCCAGCATGACGTGAGGTGTGGCGTCCAGTGCCTCAACCCTCAGCGCCACTGGGCCGGCTACTGTATATGATTTTATAATTGTCACAGCCTCTTAGTGTGTTGTGCCGGTGGGAGTCCTTCAGCAGATCTGAAGACGGGGCGCGCTGCTTGATGATTTGATTTTTGACAGCGTGCTAAACAGCTCAGCAGCTCTGGAGACACAGACATCCTGTGTGACTGACATCCCCAGGATGAGGATCAGACTCCCGCATATGCCACAGCGAGCAGGGTGGGGCAGGCTGGGACTACTGTGCAGCAGCAGACATTCAGTGCAGGGGTCGAAATTACGTTTTCCGGCCACTAGCCAGCAGGGCCAGTGACTGGGAAAATCCACTAGGCCCACTGACTTTTCCACTGGCCCAGATGGTGAACATACTGAAATGGTACCTTCTCCAGTATAAGCTCGTAGGCTAGTTATAGGGAAAATCTTTCTAGCGTGATACAGAACCTACCAGCATTTGGCTATTGGGCTAGTGCCAATTTCGACCCATGCAGTGACAGTCGTCTCTTCAGTGAGCAGTAGCAGCGGTGTAGCCAGACAGTATAAATATGTACACCAGGTCCATGTTTGTTGCCTCATTCGGCACAATAAATACAACTTTTGTACCCCATGACACTTGTTGTTGCCTCCCATGCATGGGTAATTACAGATGCCATACATTGCTCCCTCAGACATCACATATCACCCCAGAACCTGTCAAACTGTACAGTCCTTGGGATGCAAATACAGTATCAGTGACTAATCCGACCAATCCTTCTAGTTTTGACTTCCATGAATAAAATTACAGAAAGGTTTAGCTGGTACTGTTATGTTTTCTGGACTAAGGAAGCAGTTCAGAGCCTATTTGCTGCCCTCCTTTAAATAAAATTGTACACCATGGAGTACATGGAGTATGCCTGCCTACACCCATGAGTAGCAGAAGACATTATAATAATATTTAGGTCACTACAAGTCATGTCACTGATGCCAGTGTGATGATTTTGAAGTCTAAAAGAAGGACAGATTACAAAAGGTCAAGACAAGAGAATTAAAAAAAAAAAAGAAAGTGGAGGGGGAGCTAGAAGGAACTTGGCAACAACGGAACTTGAAAAGCTGCTGGTGAGTCTGCTGATGCCGACTGGGTCACTGCTGGAAATGCACACATTAAAATTTTTTAACAGACTGCAATGCAAATATGCAACAAGTGAGATTGGAAAAGAGCCACCAATGAGTGTGTGTGTGTGTGCGTGAAATGGGAGGTCTGTGTGTATTACTAATACGTGTGGTGGTGGCGGTAGTGTAGTTGGGGGAGCGGTCAGCGGGGGCAGGTGGCCATTTCTTTTGCATTCCCAAGGTGGCAACTCTAGTTGCACCCAGAATAAGAATTTTGCAAACAGCAAACTAAGAGCTTTGAATATGGGGCCCAAACTGCATTACAAATGTTAAGAAAAACATCCCAGTTCTGTCTATGATCTGCTTCTCATCTTCATCAGCCCCCCCATACACATCTTTTTCCATCATTTAAAAGAAATACGTATGACAACAGGCTAAACCTGCAGGGTGTATTCATTTTTAAAAGGAAGCTTACACAACGCTTCATGCTCTCTTTTTTTCCAGTCTCGGGAAGTTAATCCACAGTATATGCAGGGCACATACTGAGGAATAAGCACCTAGACTTACTCCATGCTGCAAGCTCCTTATCTGGCACAAATCCATTTTTGAGCCTGGGATATGTCCAGAAAGTCCACAGACTGCAGAATGTATTTGGAATAAGGCAGCCTTTTGGGCAAGACACCCATAAACTACAATGGTGGAGACTACTGTGAGAATGGTAGTTATGGAGATGCAAGCCCTCTCCCAGAGGAGCAACTGGCAGATTAAGGCAAGTTTTACTGTACTTTCAATTAGAGGATTCAGTGGTCAGAAAAGTAGTTTCCATATACAGAAGGATAATTTCTAACAAATTAGTCCGATTCCAAATAAAAGCCTCTGCACCACACATTTAGGGCATGTTGGGCTTTTAGGGTAGATACCTTGCTGTCCATACAGATCACCCACGGAAAGTAACACCAGTCCACAAAACATGCCGCTCTCATGAATCACCTTGGAAGCAGCTTACAGACTAATATGACATCTGTAGAGGCAGCAATTCCATTGCTGAGGCATGACTGGCAATTATAAAATAACTGACAAGAAACATGTTAAACTCAAGCAAGAAATGTACTATTTTAGTAAATGTGACTCTTCAGCTGAAGGTCGTTTCTCTTTCTGGTAAAAAAGAAAAACAATCCACCAGATTTCAATCTCTACGTTTTTACGGATTCAAAAAATCCAAATGGGAAGAGTGAAACTGGTGCTACAGACCATGCCATGGATACCATCCTACTCCAAAGCAACAGCAGATTAGAGTGCTCCACTTCGAAAGCCACAGTCTAAACATCTAGAAGTATTTCTTTACTTCCAACCTCTTTGTAACGTTGCTTATTAACTAACAATGCCAGAGGTAATTTTAAATCAGCAGTTCCTGTTAAAAGGTTTTTATGAACTCAGCACTCCTTTTCAACCCTAGACGGTGATCACTGCGGTTCATTTTTGTTCCTAAATCCAATTCTATAGTGTCATATTTGATTTCATGTTCACCATTTTAGATCCTAAATCATTTTTCCAGTTAAAACCCGGAGCAGCCATATTTAATGGTACTCTCCTTTAATTATTTTAACTCTAAAAATGCTACAGCAGATGCAATATGAGAAAAAGGGGCATCACGCAAGCAGGGTCTGAGAAATGGTGATTGTGGAGGACTATGGGCCAGTGTAAACTAGTGTAGCATAGCACAGCGCAGTGGTATGCTAGTTGCACTTCTCAAGAGTTGCGTGGTGTGGTTGTGATTTTTTCGCTCCTACACCCCATTTCAAATTTAAAAAGAAAAAATGGGGGGATGGCCCTCCCCAAACCAAACAAAAATTGATAAAAAAAACATCACAACCACCAAACTCTTACCCTAAGTGGTATAACGAGCATTGCGTACTGGCTACACTACTTTCAGGGGTCCACAGTTCTCTATCAAAGCCACACAAAACAGGCAGCCAATGGCCACTAAAATACTGAGTTTCGCTACCAGATTTTGAAAGCTAGTGGCCAAACTGACCACCAGCTCAAAAACAGATTTTCCCCACCTTGTGTGCAAAACAAGAAAACAAGGGCAATCTAAATGAATACAAAGGTGAAGGTACGAAATAGTTATTGTAGTAACAAAAACAGCTACTTTAAGCAGGATGTCAATGGGAATATAAAAACAGCTCTAGACTTTACACCACAAGTGGATAAAAAGGCACTGTCTTTTTTTTTTCCCCAGTGAAACAATCACTTTTACGCCTGAAGTTAGGAAGTGTATGTTGGAGCAAATTAGGGAAACTGGCCGGCATATTTAAATGTTATTCTTGAAGTTATTTGTTGATATGTTACCCTTGCCTATTAAGTTGCCCAGTATACATTTGTGTTCCTCCAGCTTTTACTGTTGTCTGTGAGCTCTGATTTTCCTGGAATCGAGTAAAGATGTTTAACGTTAATTTACTTGTAAACTGCAGAGGTCCATTACACAATAGCAAAGTAGTCGCAACAACCTCTTTGCGTCACTTTCCAACATTGCGTCCCACTGTACCATACATAAGGGAATCACTGCTGTTGCAATCGGCATTGTACAAGAGAAAAAAGCACAGGTCGACAAGCAAATGATGCACTATATTATACAGTCACGAGCTGGCCACTGTACATCATGGTAGGAAGCCTCAGTGCTATCCAGCCAGTAAACCCCACATCTACTACGTGATGCAAGCATGTGGCAGAGAAAGGTCAATGAAGTGAGGGGCACAGACGGGAGAAGGCTGGAACCATGTATTAAATATCATGGGAAACTGGGCTAGGTAAGGCAGATCCACTGGACACCAAAGAATTCTAATCGGTTGGGAATGGCGGGGGGGGGGCCACAAAAATGAATAAAAATTGCTTTAGCCCTGAAACGGGCCTAACAGTAACGGTTGGGAGGGGGAAGACTACAGTGGTAGCACTGTTTCCACAAGGCACAGAGCATGGCACAGTGTCATGCGGCTGGCGTAAAACCATGGTCCTTTGTGATGGTCACAGTTCAGGTGTTAGCGGTGGAAAACCCATTTTCTAGCATTAATATCTCGCTACCCTCATTTGCATTGTGACAGTCCCCAGGAAGACTTCCCCCACCTCCAGCGACTAGGGTTCCCTTTTGTGTTTGACAGATTGTGGTGTCACAATGAGAAGCTTGTTGCACATGAATGTTGTGCCACCACCAACTGCGACAATGTACTGGCCACTGGAGTTTACAGTCTATGCCACAGCTTAGTCTGATGTAGAAACTCACCAATTATGTATATACTGAATGACAAGCAATGGTGAGTTACAAGGGAATCATTTTATTGAGAGGTTCTGGTAAGACAACAAACTCTGTGAGGAAAGCTGGAGTGATTTATTCAAGTTACCAAAAATCCCCAGTTGAAATGATTCCCAAGAAACTCCCTTTTGCCAGCTGTTTATTTTATATATTACATCATACACGTGTATGAGATTTTCAGTCTGTATTACAATGTAGAGAGTACTGGCAATGGCAAGTGACACCCGGTCTCCGTTTTCCCAACATAAAGTCGTCATACAACTCCATAATTTGAAACTTATGACTGCTTATACGAAGGCACACAGGGTCACCCTCACCACCCAGCTTGGCAAATGCCCACTTGTCCTAATACCTTTTGAAGTGTAAAAGAAGTTACATTGGTATTACTCCCGCTGGCGCTTTCTCCTGCAATTTCAGAGGTAGAATGCTGATGTGCATTTCAGCTGATGAGACGTACATTAGTGCTGGGACCTTCTGATCAGAGAAAGATGCACCTGTGGAAAGAAAATGAATGTATCTCCTTTTACATATGAATAGGAACTGGGATATGGTAAAGGCATTAGCCAAGCTGGGTGCTTTTAGAAAAAGAGGCTGTAGTTTAAGATGACAGAAGTGAGGGTGCCCGAACACTCAGTCAACCCATGTTCGGGGTCGTGTCCAGGACACTGGCCAGTGAGTGGCTGCAATAGAGAAGTGCTGTCTGTGGCAGTTCCTCAAACGTGTCACTTTGCCGTTGCCACAGGCACCACAGCAGGGCCCTGGAGGGTTCACACTGCAGTGGCAGAAGAGTGGTACACCCATGAGGCCACAATATCATCATGCAGCACTGCTGCGCGTGGTGGACGGGGTAGAAAAACAGCCAAGGCCTGTCCGGATGAAGGCTGGGCCTCCCTCACCTGGAGAAGTTTGTCAGGGCCTGTGGCATCACGGTTAGGAGTTTGCCAGGCCTGAGAAGGGAAACACCTCGCTGACAGCGAGAAAAGGAGGATAGAGCAAAAAATGTAGATATAAACACGGACTTCAGGGGAGGGGCAGTGTAATCATGCACTATGGTTTACACTGATGAGGCATTTTTTGTATGATTTATAAGGTTATTATAGACCCATACCATGTACTATTAAAGCTGTAAATGGTGAATTCCTACGTCAGTGCTTCCAAAAAGGACTCTACATCAAATATGAAAAAGAAAAATTAATATAAACTATCACTGGCACCAGAACAAGTACAACAGGACTGAAATGTATACATCATTTTAGTGATTTCAGTCAATCAGAGCTCAAAACCTCTTATCCTGCATACAGCTGTCTTGAGTGAGACTGCTTAAATGAAGCACTGCACCACTTCAGGAGGGGAAGCACTACTTGTTCTCCTGAAATAAAACACTGGAACAAATCTTACTATAAACCCCTCTAGCCAACTCAAGTGATTTACAGTAAGTTAACAGGGCCCTCTGAGGGATGTCTCGTATTGTACAGGACAGTCAACTTGTGAGGTGAGGTTCAGCCATAACCACTCAGCTTTGCTTTGCTGTTTTCTTGTCCAGACCTCACAAGATGACTCTTATACAATAAGGGACACCCCTTGGAGGCACTATTAACTTCTAAATGGTTAGAAATAACATGCACCAAAAGTGTATACTTCAGGGTGCAACTGCATCTCGGGGGTTCTAGCAACAAATATACCCATAAATGCCATCAAAATCCTGCAATGGTAATTACAGTCTTTTTATGTACACTTGGGCGTACTGTATTTCTTATATAATACATGGTAAACCACATCTCCTGTAAAAAATGCAAGAATTTACTGTCTGGACCTATAACAAATAAAATAAACCCAAATGCTACAAAATAAGGGGGTAATGGTATCAAGGGGTTCTGCAGACAAATATAAAATCACTCCATCTCTGGTTTTATGGTTTATAAAAGTCACAGGAACCCCTGGATGCCAGGGTAGCCTTATTATGCATGGCTAGGTGTACTTTATTTCTCATATTAGTTATTGTAGACACTGCACATGTAATTATGTGTACAAGCCTCTGATTTCTGTTTGACTGCATTGCAAGGGACCAGGAAGAACAATTGTTATAGCCGTTTACATTTTTTGAAGGAAACAAAATCTGACCAGGACACTTTAAACAGTGAGAGCAGTCATAAAGAGGGACAACTATTTAACAGCCAAAAAATGAAATTTATAGTAATTCAGTTTTACAGTGACTCCTGGTTTACTATGTTAGAGACAAAACAGTAACCAGAAAACGGCTGCTATATCAGAGCTCAACAATCAGTCTGCAGTAATATTTTTTTAAGTATTTACACTGCTGGTGTTCTTGAAGCAGCTTAGCCACTTATACTGCCTTGTAGTAAGACAACGCTACTAAATGCAAGGATCATGTGGCGGCATAGATTGAAGCCTTTTTTTTCTCCTCCTCTCTTTTTGGTCATTTTTCCACATCCCCCACACCAATGGTTGCAGCCAACATGGTTGCATCTTTCCCTCCAGAGCGGAGGGCAGGGTAAGCAGCTGCCTTAACAGCAGATTCCAGTGTTGCTCAGCACTCAGCCAGCAGGGGGCGCAAAAAAGCTGGGCAGCCTGAGCTTCACCTCGGCATCGTGCCCTGCCCTAAACTGGCCTCAGCATGAGAGGGTGGGAACTGGCATGCAAACCCCGGTCTCCCAAGTGGCAATGCAATCCACCACCCCTGTGCTACTCAGCTGGTTAGGATTTTTTTCCATTCATTAATGCTGCTCTGTACTGGGAGAAAAACACTATCTGGTGTGAAGAAATATGCTGACTGGTCACTTTTAACCCTTCCCCCCCGGCAATATTATAACATTAGTATTTTCATCTTTTTTCAGTAAACAGTGAATGGCAGTCTGCATTTCAAAGTAAAACAGAAAATGTGTTTTCTTAATGAAAGAACAAAAAAATGTTTTTAAACAGCAGCTAGCAAGCCCCTGTGGAAAACAGCAGCCATAAAATGATTTCACTATAAATGGGATAAAGAAGACATTATTTCCTGCTTTCCCACAGATCATTGATTGGAAAATGGAATAAAAATGTGGAAGACCCAGGTTCAGGACTAATTTCACCTCTCTTGCTCCAAGCACTGGGAGTAGGGCACTGAGGACTCAGAGGTGACCAGCCAGCCTCAGCTGGCAATGGTAGTGTTCTGCTTCTACTGATGATCTACAGAAATGACTTGGCATTGTTCATAAGGGAGGAGTCGCTTGTTGCATTCTAAACAGAAGGGTAAGAATACCACGCCAACACTGCAGACAACAGTAGTGGAGGTAGGGTTAGAGACAGTTTGCCCCTACCCTGGAACTCTTGGTAAAACTGAGGGTATGGGCACTGCAGACAAAAGGCTAAAAAAGTCTCTTTCAGAGTTGATCAGCAACTATAAGTTCTGTTTCCCTGACCCAACACTAAGAAGAGTGAAAACACGGTGAGGGATGCAGATTTCCTGGGTAGGGCAAAAATAAAGGTGTAGAGAAAGGGATCCAGGAAATATTTTATGATTACATGAAATACAATCATTTGCATGCGCAAGCAGCCGATTAGTGAGTGATGCGTCATCATCATTTAAAGATGCTAATGGATTCCAAATGAACTAGCATAATAACCAGTGGTTTCTGACTCATACCATAATCTGCATTTGAAAAAAAAAAAAAAAAGGAACTGCAACTTGCAGACAATTGCTCGGCTGTGTGAATTCTGCTACTTGGGACTCAGAGACAGATTTTTTTGCATGATCATGTTGTCTATTTCCTGCACAACATTTCTGCAAGCCCAACTCCGAACACAGAACAGAGGAGCAACCCTGCTGTCAGTCAGATTTAGTACATTCCAGTAATGAGGTTAGGGTGTATGCAGTGTTAAATCTTGTACAAAAAGCTGGGAACATAGTCAAACCTGAGCACAGGGTTCATAACCCTCACAGGGTCCTGAATGTAGTGCATTTTGATCAGCTCTGCTAGATATTGCACAATTTTGATATCCTCGTTCTCAAGCCCCAGTAGATCCATCAGAAAGTTCCTGCGGCGGCATGCAATGGACTCCTCGGTCTCATTGTCACTGATGGGTAGGTGTAAATGGTGGCAGAAAGTGTAAAGAAAGGCCTTCGAGGTGAGCTGCGTCAGCATGCTTTGGATGTGCATGTTGTACGTACTTCCTCGCTTGATTTGAGTGCGGTGGTCTGCGAGCCGATAAACGAAGGTTCCCTTATAAAGAGGACAGCGCAGTGTTTTGTTGTCTGCATCCAAAATGCTAATGTAGCGGCTGCACCGATTCAGTGAATACAGCATGTTGGTGCCCAGAGGAGAAACAAGTCTAAAATGGGAGAAAGAGAGCAAAATAACCATGATAACATGGAAGCAAGTCACATTCTCATAGCTTTTATCACTGACCATTCACACAGCAGACCTGTGATACTGATGAACACCACTTTTGGACCTCCCTACAGTGCCTTCCAACCATTTACTGTACTCACATGCTGATGGTCTAGTTACGTTTATTATTTTAAGTTGACGTGTATGTTTTGGACTGATTTTTCTCATTTTAAACTTAAGTGGGTGGCTGTAAGTGTCTTTAGCACAAAATTTGGGGTGGGGGGTGGCTTTATTATTGAAATGCAGAACTATGAACCTCCGAACCATATGTACTCTTGTGATTACTTACTACTGTAGCCCATTATCCTGTCATAATGCAAATAGAGAATACTGGATGGGCAACTATGCAGAACCAGTGTGTTCAGCCACAGAGGGATTCTGATTCCCTCGCTCGAGAGGTACATGGGAATCAGAACCCTGAGATGGCAAAACACACTGGCTGCGCACAGAGCTGCTCATTCTGTATTTTTTATAGTGCATAGTACTGTGTGAAAAATGTGTTTGTGAGTTCTTTTGCTTTGAAAATGAAACTGACTCATGTAGTCTCTAGAGGTTCTAGAATGCTGTTCTACCACAGTAGGGTAGAACAGCATTCCATGACCTTGGAACTGTGGTAGAACAGCATTTTGGAAGGGATGGAATTCTATACAGAACAACATTCCACTAAACGCTATACTTCTGTAACCTGTTAACATGTCACTGTGTCCTACCTTGTACTATACCTCGCCTGACATGGAACCTTTGTAAATGAGCCCTGGCTCAAAGGTATCTGTAATCCTAAACTGAAATAAAATATATATTAAAAAAAAAAAAATTTAACCTAAGATCCAGGTATGAGTCACAATCAGCACTTACTCTACAGGTCTGTTTGTACAATATAAATGAGTGTCTCTTAGGCTAAATAAAATCCCCACAACACCAACTAGCTGGATAAAATTGTTTTATCTTCACAGTAGGGTATGTCATAAAATTTATCTAGCTAATTGGTTATGTCACAAAGAACCTTCTCTGCCACCTGTGCCTAACCATCAACAGATCTGCACACTCCAGCCAGCAAGAGCTCTAAAAAAAAAAAAAAAAAAAAAAAAAAAAAAAAAAACACAGCACGTGGCAGCTGCCAGCGCTTCAGATCTCCTATGCTATGGGAAACTTTCACAATAAAATAAAACTAACTTAGAAATGCTAATGTATAGCGTATAATAAACCAGACATGTGATGGGTGCTTATAAAGTACGACATTTATCTTCAGTTGTGGTCAGTGATGTCTTTTGACCTCACTTGGGGCTTCACCGCACGTGAAGATCAAGCGATCACTGACCACTCGTGTAAATAAATATATCTCATAAGCACCCATCACAATTCCGCTATTTCCACTGCCTGATCTGCACCGTTGTGAAAGGTGCAGTGCAGGTCTAGCAGCGTAAACAGCAAGGGGAGCATTGTGGTACTGGATGATCCCCTTTACTTGCAGGATTATGTACCACTGCAGGCGTTTTCTGCTGGCCTGTAAACATACTGCTCTGCCTGCAACAGTACAGCCCGTGCCACGCCACGCCATGCTGTCCCCCTCCTATACACTGCCTGCCTAACGTGAGCTCTTCTGTATAAAACGGACCACCAAAATGTGTGGGTGCATAACAGTTATTACACACTCCAGTTCTCCAAAGCAAATTTACGTACTAGTGAGCAGTGTCACAATTAATGTTAAACAGGGTTTTAAATAATTGATTAGCAGTTTTTTTTTTCTTGGGACAATGCTAACTGTACAGAAAGTATTTATATAAGTTTTCTAGGAGTGTTATGTTTGTTAAACACAGTGAGGCAAGTGCTATGCATTCTCACAATGTTTTAGCACTTTTATGAGCAAAACGCTAATCAATTTTTGGGGTTAAATAAAACCCTGTTAAACTAACCAAACCTCCACACCCAGCAGGAAAGGCAGCTATAATGCAGGAAGCCCCTAACATGGCTCTACAACGGTGCAGAGCATCAGCATGTGAACATGCGTCACCAGCGCTGCAGATCAAGCAGCTGTAGCGATGTGGATGGCATCAGTGCAGGTTAAGTCATGTGTAAACTTGCCTTATAAGTATCCTGGAGAAAGTCAGTGGGGTTCCCCAAGGTTCGGTACTGGGGCCACTCCTGTTCAATGCCTATGTCTCGGATATTGGGGGTTAGGAGAAGGATGAGCCTTTTGTGGATGACTCAAAACTGGGAGCACAGGCAGATGGGGATGAAGCGAGAGAGACAGTCCAGAGGGACCTGGATACCCTGGAGGGGTGGTCAAGGAGGTGGGGACTGAGGTTTAATCCAGGGAAGTGTAGGGTGCTGCATCTGGGGGTCAGAAACCAAGGCCATGTATACACCCTGGGGGGGGGGGGTCTCACTGCAGGCCACAATGAGTGAAAGGTATTTCGGGGTGGTGGTAGACGCCAAAATGAATAACATTGAAAATTGCAGAAGTGCTACAGCAGAAGAAAACAGGATTCTGGGCTGCATAACCAGGGGGATTACGTCCAGGAGGGAGGTGATCCTCCCTCTGTATAATGCACTGGTCAAGCCGCATCTCGAGTACTGCGTGCAGTTCTGGAGACTTCACCTCAAGAAGGATGCAGCACTGCTGGAGAGGGTCCAGAGGAGGGCAACCAGGATGATTCAGGACATGGGAGGGAGGATCTATGTGGAAAGGCTGGAAGAGCTTGGGCTGTACTCACTGGAGGAGAGGAGACACAGGAGACATAACAGAGGTCTTCAAATATGTGAAAGGGATAAACAGGGGTGGAGCCAAAGAGATGATCAGACTAAAGAAAGGGGGCCCAAGCAGGGGGCACGAGTGGAAGCTGAGGGGGATATTACAGGGGAGAACACAGGAGACATTACTTCACAGAGGGTGGTGGGGCCATGGAATGCACTGCCCAGGAGTCTAGTGGAGGAGGACACAGTGGAGAGCTTCAAGAGAGGGTGGGACAGGTACAAGGGTAAACTGAAGCTAAAGATGACCCTCTCTGGGGCAGGAGGGGTGGGAGAGTGAGCACCCATTAGGGGCTGGCTACCGAGCAGACACGATAGACCATTAGGCCTATTCTGCTGGCTTTTACTATGTTAGTATGTAAAGTCATTTAACCTCCCTATGCTTAACCATGTCTCTCTCTTTTTCAGGGTACTTAATATTTCTAAGCTCTCCTTAATCTCTCAGTTTGCACCTAATAGCTGCTGTTAGCTCTTAGATTGTAAAGTGCTTTGATGCACAGGGTTTTAAATCACTAGTAGAGCACAGCATAGCAAAACGCTACGCAAAACAGGAGGTAATGCTAACCATTTCCAAGAATGTGTAGCAGTAGACTGCCAACCATTTTATTTCTAGGGAGTCTATGGAACAATAGACAAAATTAATAAAATGATTTATATTTTTAAATTCTGCTAATCATTCTGTGCCAAGTGCTGTGCATTTTTACAGCTGATTAGCACTTTCACATGTCAAACTACTAATCAATTTTTTTGCGGCTTATCTAATACCCTGATGCAGTGTATACCTATAATACACTTTCATAATTTCCTAGGGTTTCTGAACAGTTGTTCTCAACATTACAACACTGAGAACAACTTTTCGCAGGTGCTGCCGATTAGCTTTCAAAGCTGTTCTCAACTTCAAATGCTAATCAGCAGCATGCACGAGCAGGAATGGAATGCTCATCACAAGCATCCCCAAATGGAATCCACCTGCATTACACTGAAAACCTAAACCACAACTGATACCAACTCTACACGGAATATCAATATCCCGTCTTTATGTTTTTCCGATGCCAAACCAGGGGCATCCACCTCGACAGCAGCTGAAACACGCCTAGTACTTCAGCAGCCTCAGCCCAACCAAAGACACACTGACAGTGCTTGGGGCAGAACACACTGAAAGGAAATAATCCTCACATTATATTATAAACAATACCCCCAGTGAAGGAAAAGCTGGTTCCGACACATCAGGAGTGCAGTACCACCACAGAGCACTCGAGCTTTGCTCTCGTGCTTTGTGACATCACTATCCTCTGGTCTGACAGCCAGCTTGCTGCTCGTTATAACTGGTGGTGAATTATTCTCACGTAACCCCCCTATAAATGGGGGTTCCCAAAAGTCTTCCTTGAGTCTGCCTAAATGCTCACTGCCAGGCTGGCCTTAGCGTTTTAAAAGTGTTTGTGTGAGAGTGCCTTAATGCCTCTGTGCTCTGTCTCTTTAAGAGTTGCCAATAAAGTGGTGCTTATTTAATCTGGGAGGGGGCTGAGTGTTTCTATGCTTGAGTCCCACCCGGGCTCCAGATAATCGCTCCATTCTGCCATCGCTATTTGTGCAGAGGAAGCGCTGTTTGAAGCTATACTTATTTTCTGATTGTCTAGTAGCATAGTAATGATATTGTAGTTTGTCTAACCTGCCTTTTTTGCAGCATGGACAGTTCTGTTTATCACCACCATCTCGGTCCTGGATTGCCAGAATGAGCCAATCAGTACCTTTGGGGACCCTAAAATGGAGTCTGTCCCCAGGGTCTTGTGGGAGGAATTTCTGTAGGAATTGTAATCTTGAGACTCTGGCGCCTAAATGTACCTGGAGGGGGAGCCCTTGCTTTGACAGACTGATGATCACCCAACCAGAACCTTTTGGACTGAAGGGAAATTCCCAAGCTGCCTGCTGCAGTCAGTCAGTCTGGAGTTAGAGATGGAAGAGTAAACAGCTCAAGTGATTCGTGCAGCAGCTCCTGCATAGTTCGCGAGGGAGACTGGTGGAAAGGCTGAGTCTGGCCTGTCTCCCTGCAGTCCCTCGAGAGGGAATCCTCTGAAAGGCTTAGTAATCAGACTGTATCTGAACTAGAGTGTGACAAAGCCACTGAAGAGTGACCAGATTTGAACCTGAAGACCACCTAAGATTTGCTGTACACAATCGGCCTGTCAGGACATCCATTTACCACAGAATTCCCGGTTTTGCTCAGAGACACATATTGCGGTCGGACTGCCTTCCGCATTGTGGTACGGCGATTGCTTTACTTTAAATGTGCTGTTAGTAGGTCGCGATTTGGTTCCCCACCGTGTAAATGTGCCACGCTTGCTGGAAGCTGCATCCAGCACTACCGGACTCAAAATCCGAACTGTTCCACCCTGCCTGGGCCTTGCCACTTGGCCCAGCCAGCTACTTCAGGCACAGAAACCATCATCGATGAGACTTGCCCAGGGATCAGCCCCCTGCTCAACCATCTCGAACAGGAATGACACCTCAGTGATTCGTGTGGGTCCTGCTTCTCCTGGCAAACCAGTATCAACCTGCTGTCTCCATTTCGTCTAGCCTGTCTCTCATATTGGGTAGTGTGAGTAACAATCAGGGTAGCTCCCTGCAACAACAGCTAAATCTCAAGTGCTGTCATCAGATTGCATTGTTGTTTTTCCTTTCACTAACTGAGCTTTCAGGCTCTGGATTACAAATTGTGTGTGGTTGTGCATACCTTTTCTTTTCATCACAGGGCCTCAACCAGTTGTGACGCCGCCTTACCCTGAGCAACGTTCCAGGCTAGCCAACCTTACTTCCAACTGGGTACCCGAAGCGTGTGACTGAGCAGGGATTAAAAGTGCACGCATAATTGCCTGACAAGATCAGTTTCAGAATCAATCAACCCGATTATGCCCCTCCCTTGTTCAATTCCCCGAAATAAATCAGATCTAACCATTTTTGCATTTAATCTGACTGTGGTTCCAGTTTGTACCAAAAGCACAGTACTGTTATTTACTAAGCCTAACCTTGTTTTACAGGGGGTCTCCAGGGTTGAACTGGTGGAACCAGCCCTGGTGGTAAGTAAAAACAGTGTGGGAATTGTATGCTGAATAGGGGCTACTGTGAAAGTGCTTGTTGCATATTGTCTAGGCCACTAGAAGGGAAAGAGTAGGGTTACAGTGTCGCGGAGGGCTGTACCCAGGTTAGCCTCGTTACTAACAACCATGTCCTCCGGATGGAGGCACCCATTTCAGTACCCAGGCCCCTTAACCTGCAACTAGCCACACAGGCAGGGGTAGTAGCCACTGGGATAGCGCCACCTAGGGGTTACATCTATATACCACATTCTGCGTTTGCTGCCTATCACCATTTTTATTTGCATTTCAAAGCCTTGTTTAAAACCAGCTGGGACCGAGGTCTATGGCAGTTGACTCCTTTAACAGCAATCAATATAATACTTCAAAGTATAGCCACAGTACTTCAATACCAGCTCACTCTTAGCTCCAGAAGAAATCATCTACTTTATCTCCTACCAAAAAAGATAAGAGATGGATAAAACATGGAAATCTTAGGTGACATAAAATGACAAAAAGTACATATGCTCCCTATTCCTTGATCTTAGCAAAGCCTTTGATACGGTGGACCACGGCCTGCTCGTGACCACCCTGTGTATCATTAGAGTAGACCCACTGGCCACTAACTGGTTTTCTAACTACCTTTCCGATCACTGTCAACAAGTCAAAGCGGAAGGCAATCTCACCATGCTGAAAATGGAGCAAAGAGGAGTGCCTCAAGGGTCCATTTTAGGACCACTGCCGTTTGCCATCTATATTAACAACTTAAACGATGGAATCAAGGATGCTACGATTCACCTGTTTGCTGATGACACTGTGCTGTACTTAGACAGGCCTACACCTTAACTAGTTTACAAAGACCTCCGGCTTGAATTTAACCATCTGCAGGTAAACCTACTGCATTTGAAGCAGTTATTAAATGCTAAAAAAGACTAAGGCTATGCTCTTTGCTTCCTCCGCAAACACTAACAAAACCAAGGGCACTCCCACAATCCCTCTTATTCAGGTGCTTTTAGGTGAACCCTTAGAATTTGTGTCAAACTTTAAATACTTGGGGGTATGGGTTGACAATAGGCTATGATTTTTGGAACATATCGAGAACCTAACTAATTAAGACAGAGACTAAGTATCTTCTTCCAGATAAAGCATCTACTTACACAGGAGGCCAAAATTCGACTAGTGCGAACTACCTTCTTACCACTCTTGGACTATGCCGATATCCTATATGGACATGGACCAAGTATGGCCTAAGGGAAACTTGACACCCTTTACCATCGGGCCATGAGATTCACTACTGATGCACCATACTCCACTCATCACTGCACCCTTTATTCTATGGTAGGTTGGAGCTCTCTTAGTTACAGGTGCCACAAAAATGCAATCCTCTGGACTCTTAGAGCCATCTCCAATAAGCTTCCTAAATACATCTCTGACTGCCTCCCTCTCTGCCTGGCAGGGAGCTATCCACTAAGAAGCCTTTCTTATACCTCCCTCATTATTCCGAAGGTTAAAACACGTTTTGGCAAAGCGGCCATAAGTCACTCTCTCCCTGTCCTCTGGAATAACGTACAAAAAAAACCTAAAAATTGTACTACAGTGAAAATACCCCCCTTTAAAAATCTTTTTTTTTTTTTTTTTTTTGCCAGCAGAATAGGCTTAACGGTCTTTCGAGTCTGCTTGATTGGTCAGCCCCCACCCTGGGTGCTGACCTTGCTGCCCCCCTTGCCTTCTCTGGCTTCTCCCTTCCCAGTTCCAGATATTCTTGCTGCATTGGATTTTGTTTCCAGAACCCTTCCCCTGTACCTGTCCCAGCCCCTCTTGAACCCCTCCACTGTCTCTGCCTCCACCAGCCCCCTAGGCAGTGCATTCCATGGCTCCACCACCCTCTCAGTGATGTAGCACCTCCTCCTTTCTCCCCTGAATCTTCCCCCCTCCAGCTTCCACCCATGCCCTCTAGTGACCCCCTCCTCCTTCCTTCGAAGCACCCTGACAGTTCCTCCACTATTTACCCTCTTCATGTACCTGAAGACCTCTATTATGTCCCCCCGGTCCCTTCTTTCTTCCAATGTGTACATATTTAGCTCTTCGAGCCTCTCCTCATAGGTCCTGTCCCCCAAGCCCCAAATAATTTTGGTTGCCCTCCTCTGGACCCTCTCCAGGAGTTTAATGTCCCTCTTTAAGTGTGGCCTCACCAAGCAGTTATACAGAGGGAGTATCACTTCCCTCCTTCTGGAGGTGATCCCCCTAGCGATGCATCCCAGCATCCTGTTGGCCTTGGCTGCTGCCCTCCTACATGTGTCCGAGTTGTAAATCTTGACATCCACCACCACCCCCAGGTCCCTCTCAGCCATCGAGACTTGTAGCATCACCCCCCCCCGGGTGTACACTTGGCCCGGGTTTCTGGCCCCCAGGTGGAGTACCTTGCATTTCCCTGCATTGAACCTCAGCTTCCACTTTCAAGACCATCTTTCCAGAGCCTCCAGGTCCCCCTGTAGAGCCACCCTCCTCCTCCCCATCCACCACCATCCCCAGTTTGGAGTCATCCATAGAGACTCATCTCACTCCTGATTCCTGTCCTTATGTCAGAGATGTAGGCGTTGAACAGGAGGGGCCCAAGGACTGATCCCTGTGGGACCCCACTAATGACCCTCCTTGGGGATGAGACGATCACTTTTTGCAAGTGCATTTAAGGAATTTTGCAACTGTTTTCACTGATCACCTATGGCACTCCTTCTGATAGTTAAACTCTCATTTCCATATGATCTTATCCACTTTAGGAATTGTATATTTTTATTTATATTTTGTACGTATGTATCCCTCGTGTTCCAATGTATATCACGTGTACTCTGTAACCTAATTGCAGCACTTTATCTATTGCCTTGTGTACCTTGTATCATACTTCCTATTCTTGTCTTGTATTTGTACCAGTACCTGACTCAGGTCCCCCTTTTAAATGAGTTGTCTCAATGGTGTTTCGCCTGGATAAATAAAAACTGACTGACTGAAGTTGTGGTATAACTAAAAGTCTGCACCTAGTCTCTCTCCTACCCCTTACAGACATGGCACGTGTGTACGAAGCTAGCGTTTTAGCCTAGTTCAGCTTCAAGGTCCAGGACAGGCTCTAGGAATAACCTCAGCAAAATATTTACTTCAATGGAGAACATACTTGGAATAGTAAGCGAGAGAAGTGTAAAAAAAGAAAAATACACTTTGAGCTAGTGAGTACGAGATAATTTAAGATACACTATAGCTATTACATGTGGTCTTCAAAACTAACTTGGAAAGCAGTGAGGTCCAGCAGATAAGAGCACAAACCTATGAACCTTGAAAATTCTACTAGCATTTTGCTCATAAAAGTGCTAAATCTTTGTGAAAATGCATAGCTCTTGCCTCACTGTGTTTAACAAACACAGCACTTTCAGAAAATGTGTATAAATACTTTCTATACAGTTAGTATAGTCCCAAGAAAAAAAACTGCTAATCAATTATTTAAAACCCTGGCAAGCAAACTGACTTCATGTGCCTTATCCCCATAGCTGGAAAACTAGAATGGGGCTCACCGTAAACTAGATGTTGCATCTCAGCTGGACTATTGCGGGTAAATAAACCGAAGGAGAGAAAAAAACCAAAAAACAAATCCGCAACTTACCTCTGAAGTCCAACAAGTTTCCAGTGTTGAAAGTCTGTTATGTGCAAAGGAGCAGCTACCCACTGTTTCACAGGTTTGGCATGGTCACTGTAGTTTGGAACAAAGATAGATAAAGCAGTCACAAGCTTCTTCACTATTTCTTCATCCTCACCTACTACCACCAGTGTCCTCCCACTAAGCAAAGAGAATATTGCGGGCTGTGCAAATGGATACTGTCTAATAAATTTTAGTGCAATCTGTCCAGCCCTCCGTTTATGCTTTCCAGACATCTGATTGTATGAATGAGCACATAATGGAGTCCATTCGGAATCTACTGACATGCTACTCATATGACTGGTGGAATCTGAAGATTCATCCACATTAGTCCTAGCTGCATCTCCGCTACCCAATAAATAGTTTGGTTCACATGAGGAAAGGCCTCCTGAGGCAACCTCAACTGAATACCCTCCATCTTCTAAAGAAGAATTCATATGGAGCACTTGATCTGGTTGCCTATATGGCTGGGGCGGGACACTGACCACACTATCAGAGCATTCTTGGACTAATGCACTGACATGTTCATTAAGGTTTGGACTCTCCTTCCCAATACAGCACGTGGAGTCAGCTGGTAGTATTCGTTCATTCTCATAATAATATTCTGTACCTCCTTCACTTCCCCGGTTGACCTATACTGGAGCAATCAAATCTTAAACCTTCAGCATCATCATCATCCACATAAGGTTCTTCATCAATTGCCCCATGGTAATTCACCTTAATATCACCAAGCATCAAAGATTCTGCAGTAATGAGGACTTCAATGCTGTCCTCACTGTTTGTCCTTCTACTTACTGCCTTTTTCCTAACAACTTCTGGATACTGGCTCTGTAGACTTGTCTGGCTCTCAGATTTGCTTAAAGACAGTGTGGATTTTTCTGTACCTATAACTTCTATGCTTTCCCCACTGCTAATACTTCCTCTGATATCTGGATCAAGGTACTGTGAACTTTCGAGGTGATCACATGGACTAAACTCAGAAGCTTCCGCTTCTTCTGCTATCCCTGAGGCTCCCTGCTCCAGTTTGATGTGTAAGGGACCAACATAAGAGTTGTAAGAGTCCTCTAAGCTTGTGAACATTTCAGGGCTATGAGTTTTCTCTACACTTTTGGGGGGGAAACTGTCTTGACTATGTACCATTTTATCAGAATTCTGCTGCTTTTCAGCATGCTCTTCTTTTGCAAATGACATATCTTCAAAAAGAAATGCTGCTATTCTCTGCTGTTTTAAAAGTGCCCTGTCAATTGGTGTCATTAGGAGATAGCACAGGTCCCCTCGAAACATTTTCTCTATTTGTGCCAATTGCTCCATAGTTTGATTAAAGAAATAAATATCACAAAGTTCTTCCAGTGTTTTCAGCTTTTTATCAAAACACTTAGCAGACTTGGCCTTAATGAACTGTGGTGTGTAGGAAGGTCTGCGCGCACAACTGCTGGCTTCAGATGGCTCTTCATTTGCATCAGCCACCTGATCCAAGCTGGGACTTATCTGTTCAACTGTATACACTGGCGCAGAAGAAAAGACATCTGGATCTGCAGGTTTTCTGCATGGATATGATCTTATCTGTTTCAAAAGATCTTGATGCTCAATAATGTATTTTTCAACATTAGCTAACTCGTTAGCTTTCTCAATTGCTTGAGGTTGTGTAGTACCCCCTATCATTAGTTCTCTTTTGTATCTCTGTTTCTTTATGCAGCACAGTCCTAGTATATTCCAAGTCTTTCAGTTTTTTTTCAAGTTCATTAGCAAAAGCTTTCCGGTTTCCAGTTTTCAACAACTCTGATACTTTGGAGAACTCAGAAGACAGTTCCTGAAATTGCTGCATGATTTTGCGTTCATCAGTGGAGATATAGGCCATGCAAAAGGGTCTTACAAACCCCCTTGCCTCCAAATCATAAAGTGTTAAATGGTGTACATAAGCAAAAGCCCCTTCCTTAGAGTCCCCAAGGACAACTTTTGAATCTTCCACAAAATTTAGCTTTGGGTAGGCAGAGCCAGGAGGGTGCCCCCACAAAAGAAGCTTGATAATCCACAGACATGATCCTGAGAGAAAAATAATTGAGATCAAATGTACCATAAGCATTCGAATCGTTAGGGAATGTCAGCAAGGGCTGGGGTCCAACTTGTTCAGAAAACTCGGAAATAAGGATAAAATCCTTGGTAAATTTAGCGCTGGATGTTTTAGTCCAGGGGTTGGCATCGTTTGCAAACGGAAACAAAGGAACTGAATACTCTTCGGGCAGTGCAACATATTCATTATAGGTTTCCTCATATTCATCCTCCCTAGTAAAAGCCACCACATCTGGGGCACCGATCATAGTTCCAGTTTAAATAATGACATGGAGAGGACGTCAGGAGCGCCAGTACAATCACCCAATAAACTTGCTGCAGGGGACACTCAAAAGTAAAGACAACAGGACAACCCCTCAAATAATTAGGATCTGTAGAAACCTTATTTTAAAAATTCCTGAACATATCCCTTTCCCAAACGTTGATCGGAGATAACAATACGTAAATGTATTTTTAAAATGTCACAGACTCCCCACAAAAAAAGTACGTCACCATAATTTCCTTTCTCGATCCATCCCATACTCTCTGTTCACATTTTCGGGTACTCAACGGTTTAGACTCCACTCGTGCCGACCAGCCACAACAAATGCGGTGACAAGTCACTGCACACAGCAGCAGTCACCGCCGCAAACAGGTAGCCATCTTAGGCCCACATGATCGGTCCCCATGACCGAGACGCAGCTTTCCGGTTTACTAAATTTTTTATTATATATCAGGAGGTGCCATGCGCTTTAAAATCTATATTAGCCCTGCGACAATCATGTACGTTCAGGTTTCCACATAACTTTCATTTTAGACAGCGCTAGAACGAACTCGATAAGCGCCTCCTGTATCCAGAGAACCTGAAATTACGGCGGACCGTTCAGTTGTGTCGTGGGAGTTGTAGTTTCGGACTACTGTGGTACTGCGACTAGGACGTGCGGTATACGGCGGTAAACAATGTTTGCGACAGCAAGCGGCGTCCTACGGCTAAGCAGAGATGGCGCCCAATTTGTGCAGGGGGTCTTATTCGTAACTGACTGTGAGGGAAATCCACCAAAAAAGCAAAATATAAATGGATGGTTCGTTGTTGGACAGATGAAGATATCGGTGCATGAAAAGAGAGACTTTATTTATCTACAAGAACTTAAGTGTGGGCTTACACTTGAATGTAGAATAGTTACAGCGTAATATGAATACTAACATAATGCATATACAATAGTTTATATCCTTATCCACACATTTTATGCTCCAAAGGAAACATCGAGAGTGAAGACATTTTATGATTCGAATATTTGAAAAGTTTGATGTTTGGTTTGGAGAAGTACCACTTATGAGCTCGAGTGGAGCCACTTGAATTGCAAGTTTAATTTAAAACCGACGTTGAATTTTATTAACTACAGAAAAAAAAAGATAAGACACTGCGGTCGTTCCCGTCTTGACACAATGATCCCAGGAAGTCTGGCTCCTCCCTTACCCTCGGGATGATCTTTCAGGCCAGACGATTTCTACACAGTGGAATCGGATTGTTCTTTCGGACCAAGCATCGACTATTTTGTAAAGGTGTAAAAGACAAGATGCCCCGGAGGATTCAGGTTCACAAAGTTCTCTGCGTGGCAGAGAAAAATGATGCTGCAAAAGGAATCTCGGATATTATGTCTAATGGCAGGATGAGAAGGGTAAGACATTGCATCAGATGTATAAATGGTAATTTCCGGAATGGCTCCAGAACCCGAATATATGTGGAACTGGGTGATCTGGGTTACTCACAGTGAGCAGCTGGAGTGCAGCAGGCAGAAGGTTTTGAGCAAGTGCCGTTTTGGTTCTGAACCAGGAGTGCACCCGGAACCAGGGTTCGAGGGTGCATTTCAAATCTGGAACCCATGTCCTGGGTGCATTATGGTTCGGAACGGGGATGGTTCCAGAACTATTCCAGTTCCTGATGTGCTGAAACTGTTCTGGTTTTCAGCAAATTCCCACAAAATGACCTAGTAGTAAGTAATATGGCATATGTTGACAACTGGGGGTTGAGTCCCAAGCCCAGATTATCATACAGTGCTGAACATAGTCTTAGATATGACCTGGGGGGGGGGGGGTATAGGTGAAATCTGAAATGTCCATAACTGGTAAAAAAAAAACGGAGTGCCCATTCTGTCTGTAACAGGTGGAAATTTCACTATTTGCTGCATTCGTGCTGTAATAGCCCGTTCCAGATTTTATTGGTTCCAGTCATTCAGGCTCCAGTGTTCTGGATTTTACCCTCAGTATGGGAAACTGGTAAGGAACTTGGTAAAGTATAGAATACTGGAACAGGAACGTCTGAACCTGGTAAAATCTGGAACAGTCAGAATGGAGAAAAAAGGTGCATGTAGCCCCCTCCCTACGTCTAGGGGTATTTTATTTGAATTTTGTTGACCTGATAAGACCACTGAGATCAATGGTCCCTTTTTCAGGGGCAACCTGGAGTTAGTTACATACATGAAAGCACATGGCATTGATCAGCATACAGTACAGTAGACCATCATACAGTACAGAGGTAGTTTTCTACAGTTATTTAGGCAAACATATTAGAGAAGATGTTACACAATAACAGTTTGATCTACATATAGGTAAGCTTACTTATGTAGATACTACAGAAGAAAAACAGTAGCACAGTGTGGGACATTCCCGCTAGTTACCATTATACAATAATGAGATCGACAGGAGACTACCTACACCATAACCCTTGCAGGAAGTGCAGTGTATGGTGTAAGGGTAAGTGCTTGTAGTCTATGCAGCAGATCCGGTGTCCGCCTCAGGAAAGGGGGTGGTACGCGACAGTAACATTGGTTCAGGGGGATTGATGTACGATCCTAGACATTTTAGGAGTGGAGCTCATTTAGTGGGTACAGGTGCAATTACTTTCTGTGGGGGGGTGTATTTTTAGTTAGTACTTGAAAGTGGGGGAGCTCTGTCAGCTTGCAGAGAGCTTGTTCCAGGACTGCGTGATTCAATATGCAAAGGATTTTTGCCCAACTGCATGGATATTCTGGGTACCACAAGGAGGGCTTGTGACGCAGGGCAGAGAGTCCTGATGAAATTTATTTATTATTTATTTAGCTTTTGTTTACTAGGTAAGCACACTAGACAGTCATGTGCCTATTTTCAGGTGCGACCCGGGAGAGTTACAAAGGTACAGGCAATAACAGTACAGAGGCTAGCAGATGGTAGCAAAGGGGGCATGGGGTTATAAACAATGACATGCTCTTATTTGACCTACTGGGACTTGGCATGACCTCTGGAGCACCTGGACACTTTTGGGCCAGTCAGAGCTGCAAACACAAAGGGGTTACCAACATAACAGTCCTTGGAACAGTAATTGAAGGTCTACAAAATAGATAAAGCCTAAAACAGGATCATTTTATTTTCCCCCAAACTCATGCGCTCCATTTCCAACAGTAAGCAGTTTTAGCAATCCCCCAACTTGCAGAGTTCATTTCCAAGTCTACTGTCTAATTCATTTCTTTCCAATATTCTTGTTAGGTTACCCAGGTGGGGTGACACTTCAGTATACCTCACAGCTCCTCTTGTTGCACCAGTTCTTTAGCAGTGCTGAATTAATTTGGGGGCTGCACGGTACACTTTTCCAGTTGTCCATGTTTCTGAGGCACTATTACATACTCTCACACAGAGCCGTGTCTCTGATTCTGTGATGGTACTTGTTACTGATATGCTCAGGGGATTAAATCCAATCCTTTGACACAGGAACACTACACTTTAAACAGTCAGTTACCCAGCCCAGCCCCCTAGCGTGACAGCAGCCCAAGCATGGCAGGTGGCATTTCACGCTGAAACACTGCCCAGAGAAGACTACCCACATATCCCCCCTAGACCCAGTACCAGGCACCTACTACCTGTCCTTCTTCAGGGGTCCAGCCCTTAGGCCTACACATCACCCCACGAGTCCTGCTCACACTCGGGGAAACGACCCACACCAACATTTCTCAAAGTATCTTACTTCCAAACCCTCCTCAGGGGTATTAAATAAACTTAGACAACTGATTAGCAGTTTTGCACATGAAAGGGCTAATCAGTTGTGAAAATGCATAGCACTTGTCAATTTGATTAGCAAAATTTAAAATGCTAAAAATGTATATACATATATTTTTAAAAATAACTGCTTTCTCTGTTTGTTTGTTTTTTGTGTTATTTCTTTTCTCCCAGCTTGCATCCATGTCAGCCTCTCCTTCAGGCGAGCCAGTGCTTCTACCGACCCGTCCTGCCCCCGAGCCTCTGCTCTCAAATGACAGCCATCTCTCCGGGTAACCCGCGTAACCATTCGCCGGATGGGTCCCCCTCCTCTGAGGGGAAAGCACCAGACAGGGGGCCGCAGACCAGCGCAACATCTTGGCCCGGGGAGGTGTTGCTGAGGCAGAAGGCTTCGGAGGCATTGACTGTTTCGGAGAGACAGGCGGCCATCATCTGGCGTGACATGGAGCATTTTCTGTGTATGTCCCTCCTTCGCCATCATGCAGTGCTCCTGGTCTCCACCGACCGATGACTCCCTAACCCACCCCAGGGAGAAAAGAGCAGTCCCTACGGATGCTCAATCCTCTCCCACCCCTGCCAGCCCCCGGCGTCCTGAGTCCGTTCCCGAACCCGGGTCGCTGGTGTGGGTCCAGGTGAGGCGCCCATGCCTCAACCCTCTACACCACTGGGCCAGCTGCTTCCTCTGTTTTAATACCCCTACCAACACACGCACACACACACACAGTTACTTTTCTTTCAGGCAGATTCAGTCTGCTTTCCATTACCCCACCAAATCTAATGAGGCAACAGCTGATGGCACAAACCCCTCTCCCCACCCATCTCAGTACCACCACCCTCCCCACCCACGAGTCTTTGCCAGAACCACCAAAACCCTCTTCTGCTCATCTCGGTCACCCCACCCATATCGCTTTTGCCAGGAACATCAACCCCCCCCCCCCGCCATCTCCGTGCCTAGTCACTCTCCCCTGCATTGTTCCTTTTGCCAGCAAATGACTCACCTGCCCAAGCCCTCTCCCTCCCAGCCCCACCACCCATGTCCCCTTAGACACAGATGCTGACCCAAAGAAAGTAACTCTACAAAGACCATTGCAGGGTGCTGCAGTAGTATGCTAACAGTCTCACCACCACAGGCCAGAATGCCGGCAGTTTCTCCCCACACACGATATCGCAGAACACTACTGGGAGCAACTGCCTGCATTTGGGCCCGCGATGGTGTGTCTGTTAGCATACTGTCGGTATCACCCAGCAGTGGTCATTGCAAGTTGCACAGATTTTGCCAAGCCTGTTTTGATGTGCCAGTATTCATGGAGTCCTAGGTATGGTGAGAACTGCACCAGATCGGTAAAAGGAAAAAATTGCGCAACTTGCGCCCACTGTCTTTTACAGGTCTCGTCCGGCCTGGTTTTCACCAAGTCCCAACACGTGTCTTGGCTGAAGAAGTATCAAGAGAATGGTGGATCAGCAGTTTGTAAAATGATCCACAATATGCCAATTATGATCTAACCAGAGGTTTACAATGTTTGTATTTTTTCTCCTCTGTTACTCTTCAGAGAGAAGGATTGTCTAGATTTAACAAGATCTACGAATATGAATATCATATGTTTGGTCAGGTGAGTTATTTTTTTTTTTTTCTCTTAAATTATTTGTTTTGTATAGGAGCCACTTGAATTATTCAGGAGTCGATTTTTATCATTGTTTGTCTTGTATGGGGCACAGTGCAACTTGCCCAACTAGAGCATCTAACCCTCTTCCTGTCAGTCTTGACTAGTGTAGGTAGCCTATGGTTGCCGCTAAAGTTACTGTTATGACCCCGATGCTGATTGCTGGCTGCTGACTTGGTGTGATCACTTCCTAAAGTACAGTCATCTGTTTGGTTGTAGTTCAGGTGCCAAGCATGTCTTTCTCTGTCTGACTCTGTTTATTGCCCTGTGGGTGGGCGTGATAGTGTAGTGAGGCCATGGTGGGACAAGCCAGATGGCCAATGGCCACTAAAAAAAATTGGTTTGGCTACCAGATTTTGAACGTTACTGGCCAACTGCATACCTACCTGCAAAATGATTTTTGAGCCTTTAAAAATGATGGCAACTAAAAATATTGATGAATTTTTTTGCTGCCAGATTTTGAAAGCTAGAGCCAAACTGACCACCAGCTCACAAACGGATTTGTCCCACCGTGGATGAGGTGAATGATGTTGTTGGCTATTGTGTTGTGAACTGGGGTTGCTTGACTGAATAGTTGCTGCTATAGGATCATCTGGTTCATGGTGGGGGGCATGGAAAAGGCAGAGAGGTGGATGCATGCAGAGCAACATGGGGGAAGTGCAGACGGCGTGCGCTTGCACGGCACATTGTTTTCTGCTGTAGTTGGGGGGGGTGAGGGAGACAAGTAGGAACATAATCACAAAATATTTATTTTTCATAGTTTATTGTATATCCACCCACTTGATTGCGCTGCAGTACCCGTGGTGGCTGCTGACACTACAGCGGAGTCCCTCTAATGGGAGCAAGTTCCCTGGCCTGCCACAGGGACCACTGTGATGCCGGATGCAGCACCATTCTCTCTGTCTTGGGCACTGCTGCCAGTCTGGCCACCTACTTCACTTGACTCGAGTCTGCTGCTGAACCTGGGTTAGTGGCATGGGCAAATGGGCAGCCCCAGACTTTTTTTTTTTTTTTTGAAGAGCTTTATTCAGAAATTTTATGACAGTACAGCCAGGCATTTAGCACTGCTAAAAAGGAGGGTTACAAAGACTCTCTGTAGCATACTTTGTTGCATACCTTGATCAGATTTACATTAATGGTACTTAACAGAAAGTACACATTTTTCAATCCCCAAATCTATCTTCCCCCTCCCCCCCCAAAAAAATTTGAATCAGGCCTTGATGAAGAGCTCTTAAATGGAGGTGGACACAAGCTCGTCTTCCTTTATGATGTATTTGGGGAAGCTTAGGGGCCCATTTAATTAGTCTGTCCTTTCACAGTTCAAATTACAACACAAATTTTAATGTGAAATACAAATTGGAAACTACTTTTTTCTCTGTCATGCTTAGAGATGGCTAATACTGCATTCCCTCCCCGCCAACCCTGACTCTTCTATTCACCCTGCATCACCCTGTCTTGATCCCCACCACTGTCTTTTGAGTGATGACCTCAGATGGGAGTTTGTAACATTCCACCCCAATACCACTTGTTTTGTAAAGAAGTGTCTCCTGACCTCCGTGAACCTTCCCTCTGCCAGCTTATAACTGTGCCGTCTTGTGATCTAGTTTGCAGCGAGACAGAAAAGTTCCCTGATATTCACCTTGTTTAGATCTTTCCGGTACCCGAGGGTTTCAGTCATGTCCCATCTCTCTCTCCTGTCCTCGAGGGAGTAAAGGTTGAGTTCTGTCAGCCTGTTTTGCTGTCCCTGAATCATCTTTGTCTCCCTCCTCTGAACTTCGCTTGAGCTAGTTAACATCCTCTTTCTGGTAGGGGCTTCAGTATTGCACGCCATACTCCAGGTGCGGTTGCACCAAGGACCTGTACTGTGGCAGTATAACCTCCTCCCTTCTGCTTATGAACCCTCTAGCAATACACTCTAGCATTCTGTTTGCTCTGTCTGCTTCCTTCCTACACTGTGTAGACTGTTTAAGGTCACTGGTGATGGTTATCCTCAAGTCCTTTTACTCTCTGATTCAGTGACCTTGCCCCCCCCCCCCCGGACTGTACTCAGCCCTCAGATTCTTCCTACGTGCATGACCTTGCACTACTTCACATTGAACCCCAGCTGCCAGAAACCTGACCACCTTTCCAGCGCCACCAGATCCTCCTTTAGGTGATGCGCCCCTTCATCTGTGCCCACCCTCCCACAGAGCTTGGTGTCGTCCGCAAAGAGGCAGATCTTGCCTTGAACTCCATCCCCAGTGTCGCTAATGAACACATTGAACAGCACTGGGCTGAGCACTGACCCCTGTGGGACACCACTTGTAACTTCCCTTGTTCCTGAGAGTCGCTCCCCCCCCCTCCACTCCCACTCTGTGGTTTTTACTGCTGAGCCAATTTGCCACTCACTTGGTTAATTTGCTCCCTGTTGCTGTGTCTTTCTAGTCAGCCTCTTGTGGGGCAGTGAGTCAAAGGCCTTGCTGAAATCCAAATATAGAATGTCAACTGCCTGACCCTTGTCCACTGTCTTCATTGCCCAGTCAAACAAGTCAATCAAGTTGGTTTGACAGGACCTCCTTAAAATGAACCCATGCTGTCTCTTATCCTGTAGTCTGTTGACCTCAAGGAATAAACTAGTCTCTCCTTCAGAATGGTTTGCATTGGTTTACCCACAGTGGAGGTCAGACTGACCGACCTGTAGTTCCCAGGATCATCCCGGGGCCCACTTTTGTGCAGCGGTACTGCAGATTCGCTTCTCCACTCCTGTGATACCACCCCTGTATCTAAAGAGCAATTGAACAGATCTGCCAGCAGACCCATCAGCTCTGTTGCAGTTCCCTCAGCACCGTAGGGTGCATGCTGTCCAGGCCCAGGAACATGTTTACCTTTAGGGTCATGAGCCCTCTCCTAACTCTTGTCTTACATTCTCCTCTCCTCAGTCATGTTCTCCCCCTTCTCCATCTTCCTCTGTGGCACAGGTCCATCCTTTTCTTTAGTAAAGACAGAGCAGAAGTATTCATTCAACACCTCTGCCTCCTCTTAACTGCCTTCCACCATCCCTCCTCCATTTTTAGCTTCACTTTGCATACTTTCATGTCTCTCTTTTCACTGATATACCTGAAGGTTTTCCCTCCCTCCTTAATCCCCTCTGCAGTTTGCAGCTCTCTCCTTGCCTTGGCCTGCTTGACATCCTTCTGGCCTTCCAAGCTTTCTCCAAGTACATCCTTGTCCTTCCAGGACTTCCTGCATGGAGCCCTCTTATCCGTCACAGCCTGGAGGTGGCCCTTACCAAACCAACTTGGTCTCCTGCCCTTGAACTTCTTCACTTCGTGCTTCAGGCAGGTTTTAGTGACTGCCGCTATCCCTTCCCTGATCACTGTCCACTTCTGATCCACACCCATGTCATTCTTAAGGTTAGCAAGTACTATGGGAAGCACACCAGTAGGGCTCTCGGGGACACATGTACCTGTGTCCTTTATGCACATTTTGGGAGTTGGGACACTTGGAAATTTCAGCTGCAAGTCCCGACACTGGTATAAGGCCCCAGGAGTCCCATGCCTGCTGCTTTGTGTGCAGTGTTGAGTGGAAGGACATGTTGGAGGTCCACAGCAGAGTGATTCACATAGCTGAAACTGGAGAAGCAGTGAGAGCAGAAGAGGAGAAGGGGCGTGAAGTATGTGATTTACATACTTCACGCCCCTTCTGTTCTGCTGTTTCTCTGGTTTCAGCTATGTGCACCACTTAGTTTAGCTGTGGAGCTCTGACACGCCCCTCCTCCCAACAGTGCACACACACAGCTGCTGCAAAATTTGATTCTTAACATGCTGCTTCTTAAAGCAGCAGGTGCGGGACACGCAGAACATGAGAACAGAGGTAGAAGGCGGGGGGGGGTTATGTAAACAGACAGCAGTTTGGGAAGGACATCATGGGAGGAGGGGGGTTGAAATATGAGCTTGATAAGGAACACAGGAAAGGAGGGGACTCGAGCTAACTCTGAGTCTACATTCAGATCTGGTGTATTCATTTTAATGGGGACCATCAAAAATTTAAAGTGGACCCCTAAACTTTACATGAGGACCCCCATTTTTTTTCCTCGAAAGTACCCCCAAACTAAAAATCCTACAGAGAGCCCTGCACCAGTCTACCACTCTGCTATAATATGCCATCATCATGAGATTCTTATCTAGTTTGTGCAGTGCAATCATAATTTCCTTTTATGATGAAATGTTTTCCTGTGAATAGTTGACAAGCAATTCTGCTTCTAAACCTTGGTGGTAATGTAACAGTTTATTTTTTTTTGGGGGGGGGGGCAAAATTATGACACTACAACTGCTCTCTCATAGACTGGATGTTAATTATATTTTCCAGGGAAAGTAAATTGGGTCCAAAGCAAAGGCACTTTTACTGGGGATTTCACACTGATAATTGGTTGGGCAGGGTTCAGTTCAGTTTTATTAAGAGCCACACACAATGTATGTATATGGTGCAGGGTTAGTGGTGTTATGGGCGGCTGCGAACAAAAATTGTATCCTCTGACAATAGATACAAGGGTTCCCGATGACAGTGAAGATGTGGCATCAGTATGCTCTCAGGTTATGTTTGTGTAAATGAGCTGAATTAAAGGGCCAGGGTGCCAACTGGTGGAAGTCAGCAGTTGTGCTTTGTTTCTTAGCTCACTCAGTATTAAATCAGACGCATTAAAAAAAAAAAGTCATATTGATTTTTAGTACTAATGTTTTTTTTTTCTTTTTATTTCTGAACTGAGATATGTGGTTTTGAAGTTTTAAGTGTCCCTGCTCATCGGCTTGCCATGCCCACCATGAATAAGTTAATGGTGTAATGCTGTTGCTGTACTGTTTAGGGAGCTTGCACTGTCCCTGTTTTTTTTTTTTTTTGTTCTATAATCAAAATTTATAGAATTATCAATAAAAAAAAAACAACAAAAAACAAATATATCATTACATAACAGACAAGACCGTACAGTTCCTGGCACAGTTAATGGAACAAAAAAACAATATAGCAAACTCATTTACCATAAGTAATATGTAAAGCCAAAGGTAAATGTCAAATTTTTAAACGTTCTAAAAGTGCAGTGTGCAGGCCTGAAGGACAGGACCCAAAGGTCCAAATAGGTAATAAAAGTCTCCCATAGAATAGGCTTTGGATAAGGTTATCCCATTCAAGCACAAAAGTAGGGTTCCTGGTCATGACAAACAGAAGCTATCGGTTCCCCCTATTCCTCCCCTTCTCTTCCTGCTGTTAAATAGTATAAGTAATATTTTCCTTGCTATATATCGACTTAACTAACGTTAATCCAGTCTTCAGTGGTAGGGATTCCTACCATGAACCAATATTTTGTGACACGTTTCTTCGCCATTATGATAAGAATGCCCAACAGGTATCTAGTGGCTGCATCTTTCAGCCTTCTCTGGTATAATGTAAAGGAGTATAGATGTTCAGTTAGGTGCAGTTGTGGGCCAAAGATACCTTGCAAAGCCTTCTCTGCAGAATCGAGAAAGGGGGTCAAACAGGCAGGCCCCAAAAGTATGCTGCTGGTTCACTCTGAGTACCCCACATTGCCTCCAACACTGAGTATGGGTGGCAGTTTTATGGTGGATCTGTTGTATTGGAGTAAGAAAAAAACAGATGACACATTTCCAGCTGAACTCCTGCCGTATTACTAAAGATGTGATTTTATAGGAATCTGAGCAGGCCACCTGCCTTTGTTTGTTTACTTTTTAATATAATTACGCTCTCTTTTTTCTGCTGTGTCAAACCAGTCATCCATTGATCCTGTTCCTTGCGTCCATTCCCCAATACCCCAGCCTACCTCAACTCCTGAGCACCCTGGCTGGCCCCCAAGGGCGGGCCTACCCCCACGGAAACTCTGTTGGTACAGGAATGAGGATATTCACGGTCTCTGGTGTGGGACAGGCGTGATGGTGTGCAGTCGATCTTTCTCTCTCTCTCTCTCTCTCTCTCTCTCATTATTGTAGCTTCCAGGGAGGTGTGGCATGCAGTGACATGATGGCACCCATCGCATGCCTGTACGCCTCCCAACACTGGCCTAGCCCAGTCTTTGGATACCTGGCCTCCACGGGGTCAGTCGAGCTCCAGCAACTACCCCAAATGGCTGGCCCTCACGACTCCCGAGATTGCTGCTGATTCTGGATCATTGGCGTTGCAGGTGATAGCAATACTGCTGTGCTGGTAGGCCGGCCCACACGCCATTGTTCTGCAGAGAGGGGTGTCGTGAGTCCCTCACTCACTCAGTTTATCTAATGGGAGCTCACACTGTCCTAATACAGCTGCAGTATGAACTTAGTTTGTACAGCCAAACGGCAATGGTAGATATTTATAAGAATGGACAGTGGCAACCAAGTTTGACTTGAGTCATGAATTACAAAATTAGTGATAAAAGCTAATTTAAAGAATTCTGAGGAAATTAAAAATACACTGAGGGTTAATTTCAAGGATGCCAGAAAAATTTTTTCTGAAAAACTATACGATAGCATTTTTTGACGAATAACAAATACTGTTGCTTTAAGGTTAGGGTGGCCAGTCTCCTCAGTAACAGCAATGACTGCTACCTGGGAAACTGCAGATGAGGATGGTTGTGAAAATTCTAATTGAAACAGGAAGACATCATTGTATGTGCTGATTTTGAGGAACTGTCTTATTTAATGGATTGAACTATTATTCTACTCTTGGGACACAAGTGGAGTCAATACTGTATTCATAATTATGTGTGTATTTCATGTGATCCCAATTGCTTTTTCTTACACAGAATGTTACTGTGATGATGACCTCCGTTTCCGGTCACTTGCTAGCATTGGAGTTCAAAGCTCCTTTCCAAAAATGGTAAGTAAAGAGTTTTGCAAACCATATTGCAAGTTTGTAAGGTGGGTCACTCGTAGTAAACAGGGATCCACACAAAGTTAACCTCTCTAGCCACTAATCAGCAGGTCTAGGCATTGGGGGAAAATCAGCGGTTAACGGGAGGAGGGTATCTGTATCCTTTCACTCTGGTTCTTTCTTTTTTTTTTATTATTATTTTAATTTTTTTACAGCACCCAGAGCCTGTGATTGGACTCCTTGTAAATAAAGTTGCCTTGCATTGTCTTATCTTTTCCATTTGTTTCTTTTCTTCTCATACTTGTTGCTCCTTTTTTTTGTCTCTCCCTCTCCTTTTGTTACTGTCCCCTTCCTATGCTGGTAAATGGTACATCCTTGCTTCTCACGTCTTTGTTTGTTTTTCTCCTATTTATTTGTTTCTTTCTTCTGCTTCTCCTGCTGTAATCCTTCCTGAGTCATCTCTTCTGTTTTGCAACCATTTTTCTCTTGCTTCTTTAGATAGGTAGGTAAAAGTTTATTTTTATACAGGCAAAGGATATCTGGGACCAGGGAATTTATTTACAGACCTGATACTGTGTAGGAATTACATCATTCTAGTTGCAAAAATGTATATACAGTGGCGTGAAAAAGTATTTGCCCCCTTCCTGATTTTCTCTATTATTGCATATTTGTCACACTGGATGTTTTCAGGTCTTTAGACAAAATATAATATTAGATAAAGGGAACCAGAGTGAACAAATAACACTTTTTTTTTTTACTTATTTCATTTATTTAATGAAAAAAAGTTAACCAACACCAACGGCACTGTGTGAAAAAGTAATTGCCCCCTAGTTAAATCAACCCAATTAAAGGGATAATTAGAGTCAGCTGATTGAACACAGCCAGGCTTGATTACAGCCAGCCCTGCTCAATATAAATCTCACTTATTTTGACCCTTACCATCAGAGTCACGTTGCCAGCACAAAGATTCAACAAGCACATTATGCCATGGTCAAAGGAAGTTCCTGAAAAGATCAGAAAAAAATTTGTTGCCCTCTATCAGTCTGGAAAGGGTTACAAAGCTATTTCTAAGGCTCTGGGACTCCATCAAACCACAGTGAGAGCCATAATCTCCAAATGGAGAACACTTGGAACAGTAGTGAATCTTCCCAGGAGTGGCGGCCTGCAAAAATTACTCCAAGCGCAGCGTAAAATCATTCAGGAAGTCTCAAAGGATCCTAAAACAACATCCAAAGAACTGCAGGCTTCTCTTGCCTCAGCTAAGGTCAGTGTTCACGACTCCACAATCAGAAAGAGACTGGGCAAAATGGGCTTCATGTGAGAGTAGAAAGCGAAACCACTGCTAACTAAGAAGAACATAAATGCTTGTCTCTCATTTGCCAAGAAGCACCTGGATGATCCACAAGCCTTTGGGAAAATGTTCTATGGACAGATGAGTCCAAAGTGGAACTTTTGGATGACATGGATCCCATAATGTCTCGCGTAAAGCAAACACAGCATTCCACAGTAAGAACACCATACCAACAGTCAAACATGGTGGTGGTAGTGTGATGGTGTGGGGATGTTTGGTTGCCTAAGGACCTGGATGACTTGCCATAATTAAAGGAACTATGAATTCTGCTCTGTACCAGAAAATTTTAAGGAGAATGTCCGTCATCCTTCCGTCAGCTGAAGCTGAAGCGTAGTTGGGCCATGCAGCAAGACAATGATCCAAAACACAAAAGCAAGTCCACATCAGAATGGCTAAAAGAATAAATTAAAGTTTTGGGTGGCCTAGTCAAAGTCCAGACTTAAACCCAATAGAGATGCTGTGGCAGGACCTAAACGAGCAGGTCATGCTCAGCTCTACGAATGTTACTGAATTAAAGCAGTTCTGCGAGGAAGAGTGGGTTAAAATTCCTCCACAGAGATGTGAAAGACTGATATTGAATTATAGGAAGTGTTTGGTTGCAGTCATTGCAGCTAAATGTGGCATAACCAGTTATTAAGTGTAAGGGGCAATTACTTTTTTTCACACAGTGCCAGTTGGTGTTGGTTAACTTTTTTCATTAAATAAGTGAAATAAAAAAAAAAAAACAAGTGTTATTTGTTCACTCAGGTTCCCTTTATCTAATATTACATTTTCTCTAAAGACCTGAAAACATCCAGTGTGACAAATATGCAATAATAGAGAAAATCAGGAAGGGGGCAAATACTTTTTCACGCCACTGTATATTACAAATACAAAATAGCTGAAAAAGGTGAAAAGGAAAGGAGAGAGAGACCTTTTTGGAAGAAATCGCTGACTGGTTTGTAATATCCCCTTGAGACCATACACATGCTCTCATCAGATAGTCACTTCGGGGCTTACTTAGAAACACAGAATCCCCATTCCAGATATTGACAAAGAGTAGTCAGTTTTTCAGCTGTACTCTTTGTTCTTATTGTTTTTTTTTTCTCTCCTTTTGCTGCTGTCTCTCTCGTTTTCCCTTTTCGTTATTTATCTCCTGTTTTATCATTTCCGGTGTACCAGTGCCATTCTGTTGCTGCTTCTCCTATATTTCTTGTGTCTCCTGTTTTCCTGTTACACCTTCCCTTTATCTCTCTTCTCTGGTTTTCTTATTTTTTTTTCCTTTCTTCCTAACCCACAGTACTGTTTTTAGTACCTGCATTCAGAAATGCCCATTGGTTGAAAAGCCAAAGTCATCACTTAAAGGTGATAAGAAATCCTTTTTTATATTGTTAAATGCCCTTCTGGTCTTTGTACAGTATGTCAGTTATGTATTCTAAAATGCTTTGACCTTTTTTATGATAAATCTGTCTGCCTTTGTATTTTCCTTGAATCTACATGTTGCTCCCCCCTCTTCAGCAGCCACCGGTCTTCCTTTTCATATTGTCAAGACATTCCATGACATCAGTGACACTAGTTGTATGCTGCTCATCTGAGTAGCCTAGAATGGTGCAACTGATGTCATAGCATGTCCGGATGATAGGAGAAGTGACAGTAGTAGCGACTGAGCGGAGAGAGATTCAAAGTACTGTAGTTACAAAGGCAGTAACATTTAGATTATTCATTCAACAAAATAAGGTGGTAACTATATGACAGACACAAAAGGAAAACAGGAAGGCCTCTAAAGATATAAAATCTGTTTCCTGTCAGCTTTAAAGAACCGCAGTGCCAGGAATTAATGAAGGGTCAGCAAGGCATTTTAAAAGCATAGATGCACCTGCTGTAGAGTAAACTGCCCTGTATTGCTCCATCCTTCCACCAAAGAAGTTGCTCATGCAGTGGGGGCAAATCAATGCCCAGGTTGGACTCAAAATATCAAATTTATCTTCAGGTTTGAAGGGCAAGACTGTGACTCACGAGTGGCAGAACCTGAGTATCTATTATATAAACTGTGTATTTTGAGTTAAAAAAATTGCATATTCAATTTATACAGTGTCAGTGTACTAGCTAACACTTTGCTTTGTGTGAAGCTTTAACTGTTTCTCTTTGATTTCAGTGTCTGGTTTCAGTGCTGCACAGGGCTGTTGTGATGTCATCAGCACTGTGAAAGCTGCTGTGTGCTTGGTTCAGTATTCCATTGTAATGTACCTAACCTTTATGATTTATTTATTTATTGAATTTTGTTGACCCGGTAAGCCCACTGGGCCTGGAAGTCCCTTTTTCAGGGGCGACCGGGAGGAGGGGGGGATACAGATGGTAACCAACTGAAATTGAACCAGATTAAGCTGTTGGTGGTATTTTTAGTGAATGGGGGAAATTTGGCCAGGACACCGGGGAAATTCCCCTACTCTTTTCGATAGGTGCCATGGGATCTTTATCATCCACCTGAACTACCACCAGTCCAGGCAGATGGGACCTCGGTTTAACGTCTCATCCAAAAGACGGCACCTCAGGAGTGCAGCACCCCCCTCATGCTGCACTACAGTGTCAGTATTAGGATATTAACCCAAGTGCCTGGTGTGGGAACTGAACCCACAACCCTCTTATCTCCCGGCCTCAGAGGTGAGTGTGCTACCTACTGAGCCACTGACACTATGCTGACAGCAGTAACAATGAAATATCATGGTATCATGTTAGTTTGGTCATCACATTAATACAGTGGCCATTGCATATCTGTTAATTGAGTACTGTCAGATGTAGGGAAGTATCTGATGGCGATTTCTGTGGGGCAAGAGTCCTCCTACCATGCTTTAAATATTTATATAGGGGCCAAGGCTCCAACCATGCTTTAAATATTTATATAAATATGCACATATTTATATATAGAGACATGTGGATGGGACGTTTTCCAACAGGGGAAAAAACATGAGCTATTTCCACATATCTGATAATAAGATTAACCAGTATGTATACTACTGATGAAACTACACCCCCTTAATAGAATGTAATAAACAACTTATTCACAAACTATTACAAGTATAGACACTAAATTTACACCTTATTGCAGCACTGTTCACATGTATAACAACCATCTTATTATAACACTATTAACATGGCTAACAACAACCTTAGAAGTATAATAAAACTTCTAAACAATCAGTTTTATATCATTCTAATGTAATAAATAAACCAGCTGATAGCAAAGTCCCATACACTCATGAAATACAACCATCTCGGGGCTTAACCAACTCATAAAGTCCACTTGCCCTTCGGGCTCAGGGCTTTATGAGTTTGTTAGGCATCTCTATGGTAATATTTTCGTGCATATGACATTTTGCTGACAGCTATTCCATTGCAGCAGTCATACCTAAACCTGGAAAAAGCAAAGATACATGTGCAGGGTTTAGACCAATTTCATTGTTGAACCAGGATATGAAGTTCTTCACCAGAATCATAGCCAACAGACTTAAGACATGTGTCTTATACAGCCAGATCAGACAAGGGTTATCCCTAAATGTCCTCTCCACACCAATATCAGGCATCTATTAAATATACTGGCCAGCCACGAGCGTAGTAAAATACAACAATCAGCAAATATTTTTAGATGCCCGAAAAAGCATTTGATCTCTTGAATTGGACTTTCTTACAAGCATTGATGCAAACTATGGGGTTTAAGGAGGAGTTAATGTTCTGGATTAAAATGTTGTATTTGAATCCTCTTGGAAATGTAAAAGTTAATGGTACTATCTCTGAGGCCTTCACAGTTGAATAGGGCACAGGACAGGGCTGCCCCTAGTCACCACTCCTCTTCACCCTGAATATGACGCCTCTAGTGGCTATTATTCATCAGGCTGTGGACTTTAAATATATTAAAGTGGGAAACTTTGAGAACTGTATTTCACTATATGCTGATGATGCTCTTATGTTCGTGGGTGTGCCTCAGAGATCTGTCCCAGCACTACTGGACATCTTGAAAAGCTTTCGGGAGGTGTTGGGTTTCATGTTAAATGCAGATGAGACTGAGACACCGAGAGTCAGTTGCTCCTTCCCACCTCAGTTTAAGAGGACATTCCCATTTAAATAGGTATGAGACAAAGTTAGATATTTAAGAATACAGATCCCAGTGCAATTAAGCCAGCTATACCCCCTTGAAACAAACAGTTTACGCCGCTGTTAACAGATGGAACCATCTGCCACTGACCTTTTCAAGACAAGTTAGAAACTGTGAAAATAAACATACTACCAAGGTTTTTATTTTTCTGTTCCACTCTTCTCCTTGCAGTCCTCAAAGGGGACTGGGAAGAGCTAAAACAAATCAATCGATCAGAATCTTTATTTAGCCAGGCAAACACCATTGAGCAAGCTCATTTTCGAGATGGACCTGGGCAAGATACAAGCGCAATACATAAAGAGGAATACCACCTTAGAGTCATTACATAGAATAGGCATTACACATAAGAGGTTAATAACAGCATTGGAGTACATTTATAAAATAAGACAGAAAGCTAAATACCATGTGCTACAGAACTTGTGCTACAAAATATACAGAGTAAACCTATACAACCATAGGGGTGGTTAGGCCCAGAAGACGCCCTGGGGCGAAATGGTATCTGGAACGGGGTGATTCCATTCTGGTTCCCATACCCAAGGGCACCTCCAGTTTGGGAGGGCAAGTAGTAGGGACAGCTCACCAACCTCGTCCAACTCAGGCACTGTTATGCAATGCCATATCTGTCTGCAACAAGACTGGTCTTATTTCAGACTTTGTTGCTAGAGCAGATCTGGTTTGCATTACTGAGACCTGGTTGGATGGGAATGCGGCCTCTTTTTTAGAGGCCGCTGTTCCCTACAGTGCCTAGGTTGGCCATCACCCAAGATTGGACCGCGGGGGTGGGGTTGCTGTCTGTTTCAAGACCGAACTGGGCCTAACTGGTGTACCAGTTGAGGAGGCAAGGTCATTTGAGTGTACTGTGGTAGCTGGTGTTGGGTGCAGGATCACCCTCATCTGCCGTCCACCAGGTGATGAGAAGCTATTCCTGCAGGAAATAACAGATTTCGCTGCCGACATGGCTTTGGAATCGCCCAGACTGATGGTTCTGGGCGACTTCAGTGTCTGGGTCGACGACGAATCTTTTTGGTCAACATTTCCTCCAGGTGATGACATCTCTGGGATATACACATGTTGTTTCCTCAGCTACACACAAGGGAGGTCACTCTCTTGACCTGGTCTTCCTCCTGGAGATCGAGGCCTCTGATTTAGTGGTGGAACCAGTCAGTTGGTCTGATCATTACTCAGTTGAGTTCAATTTTGAGGCCCCCCCTGGGTAGGTCGGCCCCTGTGGAGTTGGTCAGGTACCGCCCTTTGCGGGATGTGGTCCCTGAAGACCTGATGGCGGTTATTGACCTCTCGTTGTTGGACGAGTCTTGTACTGATCCTGAGCAGTTGGTAGTGGCCTATAATGGGGCCATATCTTCAGCCCTCGATCAGATTGCTTCTGTCCGAGTTCGCCCCCTTCCGCGTTGCCCTGGAGCCCTGTGGTTTGACGGGGCTCTGAGAGAGTTGCGGAAATTGGGGCGTAAGTTAGAGCATCTTTGGAGGAAGACTGCCGCTGATGCTGACCACCATATTTTGCTAGAGCATTATGAACCCTACCAAACAGAAATTTCCCATAAGAAGGCAGAATTCCTGTTCAGGGAAATTTCTATCGCACGGAACCGACCGGCGCCACTCTTCAGAACTGTTGACAGGCTGTGCAACTCAGCCTGTCGGCAGCTCCTATGAGTTTTTACACAACTGATTGTGACGAGATTGCTCGCTTTCATGTAACAGGTCGATGACATCAGGAGGGAGTGCCACCAACTTCACTCTAAGGGGGTTGCTGTTGATCAGTGCTCTGTCGCAGAGCCCGGAGTTTCCTGGAGTACCTTTGACCTGCCGGATTTTGTAGACATTATGAGGATTGTCCAGGAGATTTGTCCCACGTGCCGTAGTTTAGACCCTGGCCCTACTTCCCTGGTCTTGGGTTGTAGTGCGATCATTGGCCCGGTCTTAGCTTGAATTGTCCGGTGCTCTTTAGATATGGGTGAGTTCCCTAGCTTCCTGAAGGAGGAGGGGGTGGTGATCCCCCTTCTGAAAAAAGTTTCTTTAGACCCAGAGGACCTAGCAAACTACAGGCCTATCTCTAACCTCCCTTTTGTGGGGAAGGTTATTGAGAAAGTTGTGGCTGCTCAAATGGATAACCATTTAACCATCCATAATTTATACGAACCTCTCCAATCTGGTTTTCGTAAGAGGCATAGTACTGAGACTGCTCTGGTTCGGGTGCTCAGTGATCTCCTGATGGCGAGAGATCGGAGACACCGTTCTGTCTTGGTTCTCCTGGATCTGTCATCAGCTTTTGATACTGTGGATCATGGGGTTCTGCTTGAACGCCTGAGGTTCATCTTTGGGCAGTCGGATACAGTCCTCAGATGGTTTTCATTTTTCCTTGCTGGAAGAACACAGAGAGTAGTCGTGGGTTTGTTTTCATCCGGGGCTTTCTCTCTCTGCCTTGCGGGGTACCTCAGGGTTTGGTGCTGTCCCCCATGTTATTCGCAGTATATATGCTACCCCCTCGGAGACATTGTAAGATGGTATGAGCTGAGGTTTCACTGCTATGCTGATGATACCCAGCTCTACCTGTCTTTTGCGCCTGACCAGGTTGGTGCTATCTCGCTACTGAACAACTGCCTTGCAGAAATCCAAGGTTGGATGAATTCCAGCGGTCTAAAGTTGAACCCAGGAAATTCTGAGGTTTTGGTTGTGGACCCAGGTCATAGGGTAGAGGGACTGAGGACTGGGCTCCCTTCCAGTTTAGTTCTGGGCGAGGCCCAGATTCTCACCTCTGAATGGGTGCGTAACCTGCGAGTGGGGCTTGACAATGGTCGGACTCTTCTACATCAGGTATCGGCAGTCGTCAAGCTAGCCTTTTTCCATCTTAGGAACATTGCCAGGATTAGGCACCTTGTTCCATCCAGTGACCTGCCTGTCTTGGTCCATGCCTTTGTGACATCGCGCCTTGATTACTGCAGCTCCCTTTATCTAGGGCTTCCTGGGGTTGATATCCGCCGCATGCAGCTAGTGCAGAATGTAGCAGCACGTTTGTGGACTGGGGCATCTAGAAGATCTCATATCACCCCTGTGCTGCATGCTCTGCACTGGCTGCCAATACAGTGGCGGATCACCTTTAAAGTAGGTCTGTTGACTTACAAAGCCCTACACGGGCGGGGTCCTGATTACTTGAAAGAGCTCCTGGTTCCTTACACTCTTTTGCGACAGCTCCGCTCAGCTGACGAAGGGTTGCTGGAGATTCCGAGGGTTAATTTGAAGTCATCTGGCGCGCGTGCCTTTGGATTTGCGGCACTTACCCTCTGGAATTCTCTGCCCCGTCAACTCCGGGAGTGCAGGACGGTGGGGAGTTTTAAGCAGGCACTAAAGACTTTTTTTATGTGGAAAAGCATTTCCAATTTTATTGTGATTTTATATTATGTGTATTTGTATATGTTTTTTATTTGTACTAGTACTGTACAGCACTTTAAAATTTTGAAAGGCGCTTAAATAAATTTTATTTTTATTATTATATGTAGAGTTTTCATGGAGCAGGCTTGGATTCAAGTATTGAGTACATAGTGCAAGGAGTGGCACAGGTGAGGAAGGGGAGGAACTCGGGAATGAGAGCATAAGTGCAGGGTGCCTGAGGGGCTTTAGAACACCAGGGGCAGGTGGCAATGGTTATAAAGCTAGGTGCAATACGCCAGGAATGGGCCGAGGGTGACGTGCCAGGAAGTGTAATATTAGTAGATGCCAGGATGACTCTGAGAGGGAGACTCCAACTTAGATTGGGTGGATCTATCAGGTGAGGTACAAATAGACACAGACATACTGAGTAGCGGGGCAGGATACAAATGCTTTTCAAATTCCTGTGGGGAGGGAGGAGGTCATGCATCTGCTGGGAAACCTTAGTGGAACAAAAAGGCTGAGGAGGCATGGGCATACCAAGGTTCTTGCAGTACAACGAGGCAGCCCAACTGGACATATATCAGAAATACTCAGAGACTCAGAAGAGACTAGCTGGACTGTACTTGAGAGACCAGCACATGTGTATATGCCATAGAAGTACCTGCCGTGGGTGGTGGATGATGGATGATAAAAACTTCCATAACATAGTAAACGTATGAGCCCGTCACAGTATGAGACTTTGGCTCAAAATCAAAGAAGGACAGCCCATACACATATTTGGCAAAAAAAAAAAAATACTAATACAGTGGCTGCCCTATTCCCCACCGGGTTGGACAGTGGGTTCCAGAGATGAGCTAGAAAAGGCCTTCTGCATCTCACCTAATTTCTTATATGTCAAAATGGTATTAAGAGTTTGCAACAGTTAAGTGCTGGAATCTGGCCTGCACTGCATGGACTTTCATTGCTACCTGCATTGTAGGTTAAAAGGGTGGCATTCAGACGGTATAAGGAGACGCAGAGGGAAGAGGATAGGGAGGTGTATCGGGGAAGCAGGGAGAGCAGTAAGGAGCACAAAGGCACAAACTGAAGAGAGAATAGCCCAAGTGGTGATGTAGGGGACAAGATATATTTTCAAACAACATGAATTCTTGCTGTATTCTGACTATAAACAGTTAGCCCAAGCACTTGAACTGTCCCAGAGAGGAAAGGGTTAACTCTATGCAGGAGCACAGAAAGTTGAGCTCAAGCTCAGTTTTCAAACCTCTGTCCCTGGTACATTCTCTTGTAACCATCAGATTCTTTACTCCGCCTAACTGTGAAGTCGGTAGTAAATTCGATCTGTATTTTCCAACCGTTTTCTTGTTTTTTCAGTCGTCAAATCTCTGTCTACGGTACAGGTAGTGTAGTTAGATAGATAGTGGTATTTTTTCTGTTCGGTTCTTCATCGGTCGAACCGAATACCTTGATTGTTGTAAATTTGTTTGGTTTTACAGTATTTCTGTGGGTTCCGGTTTCTTTCAGTCACAAAAAAACCGAGTTTTTTTTCCACAACCCTTGAACCGGTTGGTGACCGAAAGTCTTTAGTTATTTGGCTTGAACACCTTCATAGAGTAACTTAGCAAAAAGGTACAATGTCTGAGAAACCCACGAAGAAAACCGGTCCCACTGGGTTGCAGCAATGCATGGAGTGTGGGGAAGCTTTTGCTAAAGCTGATCCCCATCTCATCTGTGTCTATTGTCTGGGGTTTGACCACCTGAAAACAGACTGCCAAATTTGTGCTAATTTTCCCAAAGCCACGCTGGATAAGCGGTTGAATAGGCTGAAGGAAAAAATGGCTGAGAAATCCGCTGACCCGGATGACCAGCCCTGTTCGGTTCTGACTGAACCTGAGGAGGTACCTTCTGACCAGGGCAATACCTCCTTGGACAAAAGGAAGTCCAATTCTGAGGGATCGGCTCCATCTAAAAAGAAAAGAAAATCATCTAGTTCGGAGCTGAAACCGCAGATCCGAACCCCCGAGGAGACTGCAAAAGTGATAAAAATTGTGCAGTCGCTGCAGTCTGTTCCGACCGAACCGATGACTTCTTCCAGACATTTGGTTGAGTTGATTCAGGTTCAATCCAAATATAATCCAGAGGCCTTCTATGAGATAGCCTGAGAGGGAGGAGGAGGAGAAGAAGATGATTTTGAAGGAGGCTTAGATGAACCAGTGGAGCCTGACATCTCCCCAGACTGGCCTACTTCTGTTTCTCCTTCCAGACTTTCTGAGTCCCCTTACCACTTTTTCTTTTACAAAAAGGTGGCAGAAACTCTTCAGCTTCCTACTGCGGAAGCATCTGAAGAGGACAAGGAACCTGACTTTGTGGAGATGATGGATGTCCCGGAGTCCAAGAGACTTTATTCCCCTGCATAAATCCTTGGGGAAACAATCACAACAAATTATGCAGTTACCTACTTCTATACCTCCTGTGGATAGGAAGATGGACAAGAGGTATATTCTGTCAGGTCCTGGGACGGAGTTCCTATACAGTTATTGCAGCCATGTTGGGGTAGTGCAGGCTGCAGCCTGTGACAAGGCTAATACTCCTTTGGCTTCACACCCCCCAGATAAGGACTCCAGGAAGCTGGATGCTATGGCTAAAAAGCAGTACCTGGCATCCTCCTTGGGACTCAGACAGGCCTCCTATATGGCTTATGTGGCTAGGTACCAGAAGTCCAGGTGGGAGTCTGTCTTGGACCTAGCAAACAATGCCCCTCCCCAGCTGGCCAAGAAGCTGGAACAGGTGGCTGCAGATGGGCTTGGGGCATCCAAAGTTCAGTTTCATGCTGTGGTGGACTCTAATGATGTCTCATCTAGAGTCATGGCTACATCTGTCTCCCTGAGGAGATTTGCGAGGCTCATATGTACCAGTCTTTCTCAGGATACCCAGGCTAAGGCCATGGATTTTCCTATGGTTTAGACCTCTCCTGTTTGGGGAGCAGACAGAGATGTACATGAAGAAGATGGAAGAGTACAGGACCACCTATAGGAGTGCAGTGGCCAAGGAAAGGTCTGCTACTCCTCAAAAGCAGCAGTCTAGGGCTGGCAGGGGTAGGCCTTTTCAGAGGCTTTTTTACCAAGCTCAGGCCTCCTCTACTTTCCAGCAGAGGGGTTTCTTCAGAGGGAGAGGCAGGAGAGGGATGAGCAGGGCTGTATCCACATCTCAGCCTAGAACCCCTGCCAAGCAGACACCCTGATTTGTCAGTCCAGGTCGCCTCCCCTATCCCAGTAGGGGGCAGACTGGCTTATTTCTCCCAGGCCTGGAAGTCTGTCACCTCAGACAAATGGGTCCTGGAAGTGGTAAGTCAGGGACTTGCTCTAAATTTCAAAATCAGAGCAAGGTCTTTCAAGCCTGCCACCCCACAGGAAACTGCTGCCTTAGAGGCAGAGGACTCTTCGTTATTGCTCCAAAAAGTTGTGGAACAAGTTCCTCTTGTTCTCAGGGGAAAAGGGTTGTACCCAAGGTACTTCCTTACCCCAAAAAAGACAGGGGACTGGCGACCCATCCTAGACCTCAGATATCTTATAAAACCAAAATTCAAAATGGTGACACTGTGAATCATTCTTCCCTCTCTGAGACCAGGAGACTGGCTAAGCCTCTCTGGACCTCAAGGATGCCTATTTTCACATACCAATCAGATGCTTCCACAGAAAGTACCTCAGGTTCCAGTTGCCCTTAGGTTATTATCAGTTCAGGACCATGCCCTTCGGCCTCCCCTCTTCCCCCAGAGTTTTTACAAAATGCCTGGTGGTAGTGGTAGCCTTCCTCAGGAGGCAGGGCATCTCTGTGTTCCCCTACCTAGACGACTGACTCATTGTGGGCCAGTCTCCAGCTCAGGTAAGGTCAGCTCTGGCTGTTACCCAGAGGCTTCTGGGTTCCCTAGGATTCCTTCTCAGTCTTTCCAAGTCAGTGCTGGAGCCAGTCCAGCTTCTCACCTTTATAGGGGCAGAGTTGGATACTATTCAGGCAGAGGCCTTCCTGCCTCTTCAAAGAGTAAGGGCCCTATTAGACCTGGCAGCCTCCTTCAGACCTAAAGTGTCTCATCCGGCCAGGCACTTTCTCCAGCTTCTAGGCCACATGGCAGCATCCACTTCAGTGGTCCAGGGAGCCAGGTTCCAAATGAGGGATATTCAGTTTCACCTCAGGTCCTTTTGGTCACAGAAAAAGGATTCTCTCACCAAGTTGATTTCAGTAACCCAAACTCTTGTCCAGGCTCTCCAACGGTGGTTGGAGGAGGACAGTCTTAGGCAAGGGGTTCCTTTTCTTCAGCAGTCTCCCTCAGTGATTCTCACCACAGGCGCCTCCCTTCTGGGTTGGGGAGCTAACTTGGGGAGCCTCACTGGTAAAGTCACATGGTCACAGCAGGAGTCTCTCTTTCACATCAACCTACTGGAACTCGGGGCTGTGTTCTTGGCCCTTCAGGCTTTCTCAAAAAAGGTGCAGGGTAAGGTGGTGCAGGTCAGGACAGACAACACCACCATTATGTACTACAAGTAGTGACTCGGTCCACAGCCTAGGTACCTGACAAGCATGAATGTTTGGACTCTGGCCCTACTCTCCAAACCTCCCTCATAGCTGTGCATCTCTCGGGGAAGAACAATGGGCTGGCAGATGCTCTCAGCAGGATCTCTCAGGGTCACCACGAGTGGTCCCCGAACCACCAAGTCCTACACATTATTTTCAGGAGGTGGGGCACTCCAGAGATAGATCTCTTTGCAGCCCCAGACAACCATCAGCTCCCCCTGTTCTGCTGCAGACCTCCACGTCTAGGGTCTGTGCCTCTGGATGCTCTAGTGCTGGATTGGACGAACAGGTTCCTGTATGCTTCCCCCCCTTTCCTCTTCTTTTCAGAGTATTAATAAAAATCAAGTCTCAGCCCTGTACAGTGATATTGGTGGCACCGGATTTGGGCTAGGCAACCCTGGTACCCTCTGTTAATGTCCCTGTCAGTCACAATTCCCCTTTGCCTTCCCAGGAAGCACAACCTCCTAACCCCCTCTCAGGGAAGGATTTGGTATCCCAGTCTCAGTTCTCTCAGGCTCAAGGCCTGGCTCTTGAAGAGTTAGAGTATGCAGGCCTGCATCTTTCACAAGGGGTCCTGGATGTTCTGAAGGTTTCTAGGAAGCCTTCCACCAGAAAGACTTATAATTCCAAGTGGAAGAGATTCAGCATTTGGTGCTCTCAGAGGAATGTGCAGCCAGATTCGGCTGGTCTGTCTACGACTCTGGACTATTTGGTCCATTTACATGGTCTGGGCCTTAGGCCTGCCACTCTTAAAATTCACCTGGCAGCTGTGTCTGCTTTTCTGTCTGCAGGGGAGGGATCTTCCCTAGCATTTCACTCTGTTTTTTAGTCAATTCTTCAAAGGTTTGGTACATCTTAACCTTCCCTTTAAGGGACCTACTCCAGCATGAGGTCTTAATATCTGCATTGCACGACTTGTGCAGCCCCCCTTTGAACCTATGTCTTCAGCTGAGCTAAAGTGCTTGACTTGGAAAACTGTTTTCCTGGTGGCCATTACTTCTGCCAGGAGGATCAGTGAATTACAGGCTCTTTCCATAGAGCCTGACTTTATCGCCTTTCACAGAGACAAGGTTGTGCTTAGGACAAATAGGAAATTTCTTCCCAAAATGATTTTGGATTTTAACCTTAACCAGTCTGTCACTGCCAGTGTTTTTCACTGATCATTCTTCCTCAGATGAGAGAAGGCTGCACAGTCTGGATGAAAAAGGGGCTTTAAGTTATTATATGGACCATACTAAGGCCCATAGAAATGATTGTTCTCAGCTTTTTCTCACTTATGGAGAAGTGGGCAAGGGTAAATCTGCCACCAAAAGGACAATAGCCAGGTGGATTGTCTCTTGTATTCAGTTCTCTTACACAAAAATTGGGCAAGGAGCCTCCCTCCGGCCTGAGGGCTCACTCGACCAGGGGTACAGCTGCCTCTGTGGCAGCAGCTAGAGGCATTCCCTTATTAGAAATCTGTAAAGCAGCCACCTGGAAAACTGTTCACACGTTTACCAAGCATTACTGTCTGGATATTCAAGCCAGAAGTGATGCTAGGTTTGGCACAGCAGTACTGCAGAGCTTTTTTCCAAAGTAGGTTCTGTATATCCCTCCTCCAGGGGACACTGTTTGGTAGTCTGCATATAGTCAGAATACAGCAAGACTCGGCAAGAATCTCAGAAGAAGCCAGAAGGGGAAGGAAGGAAACATATTCAATTCAGTGCTTTAGAGTAACTGGTAATTGCTATTTTTTCTTTTAAACTTAGATTGTGGGCGTTTAGTGACACTATACTTTCTTTGTTGTCTTTACTTATAATTGTTTTTGGGCTGTTGAAAATTTAAAACATAGTGGTGGTGTAATTCTGTGCTGTCTTTAATTGCTGCAAATTTTATCTTGGCTTGTCTGACTGCCCTGTAGTTGGGTGAAGGGTGTTAATTGTCTGGCCTCTGACCTCAGCTACGTGATAACTGGAGGTGGGGCTTAGTCAGAGTTAAAGTAGCAAGCAGAGGTTTATTTTCTCAGAAGAAGCCAGAAGGGGAAGGAAGGAAGGAAACATATTCAATTCAGTGCTTTAGAGTAAGTGGTAATTGCTATTTTTCTTTTAAACTTAGATTGTGGGCATTTAGTGACACTATGCTTTCTTTGTCATCTTTACTTATAATTGTTTTTGGGCTGTTGAAAATTTAAAACATAGTGGTGGTGTAATTCTGTGCTGTCTTTAATTCCTGCAAATTTTCGCCTCCCCTTCCCCCAACTCTTAATTATATGCCCTGATAAATCTGATTGACAGGAGCTAAACACAGGGACTAGTAAGGGGTGTGAAGTAGGAGGGGCATAAGGGGGAAGAAGCCCACCCTCAGCACAACAAGTGTTTTGACTCATTTATTTATTGGTTTCTTTCTCCTTTAAAAAAAAAAAAAATCTGAGGATTAGTGACAGGATTTTTAGTACAGTAAATTAATAAAAAGAGAACTAGGAGAGCTTCAGTAGCAGACAAGTAGTGGAATTGTAGTATAATGTGGGGAGTGGTGCAATGCAGTGGCTGTGGGGCAGCCATTTTCAGGCAGACCTTCTGGACACTGAGGTGCTGCCCTATCTGCATGCATCTCTCTGGACTGCGGGATGAGGTAGCCAGACTCAGAGCAGAAGTAAACTGGGTCAGAGTACCATCACCCCTATCCAGGGATCACCCAGTCCAATGCAGCTGCCTCAAAGGATGCGAGAGCGAGGAGCACTTGGATGACAGTGGGCTCAGGGAGGGTTAGAGCAGTCAGGCAGAGGCACATCCCAGATCTATTCCACTCAGAACTCATATGCCACACTGGCAAATGAGGACAACCAAATAGAGGTACCCAGAGAAGTGGAAGGAAAGGATGTGGAGGTTAGCCAAGGAGGTGACCTCAGCGGAAAGCAGTGGACCCCAGAGGAGGAGGAAGCGAATCCTGGTGGGGGACTCCATCGTAAGAGGGATCCAGCTAGGAACACAGGAGGGGGAGGACAGGGAGGTGAGGTGCCTACCAGGTGCTACGGCATGGAGGGATGGAAGGAAGATCCTGGGGATCACTGGGAAGGCAAGACGGGAGGGTGAGCTGGATGTCATTATCCACCTAGGTACTAATGACCTGGCAAATGGGGAACCAAAGGAAGTTCAGGAAGAGTTTAAGAAACTGGGGAGGGGTCTCAAGCAAGTAGCTACTTCTGTCACTTTCTCAGAAGTACTACCTGTGAGAGGCAAGGGAGAGCATAGGAGTGCATGCACCAGGAACTTTAACTCATGGTTGAAGAACTGGTGCTGTGAGGAAGGGTTTGGATTCTTGGTGACTGGGGACCCACCTGGAGGGATGGAGGTTTGTTCAAGCCTGACGCCTGCATCCATCCTGGAGAATCCAAGCACTCAATGATAAGTTTAAATGCTACATTGACAAGCATTTAAACTAGCAAAGGGGTGGCAGGCCAGCAAGGAGGTACCTACTTGCTCACCCTCACAGCTAGCAGTGGAACCAGTGAACCAGAGGAGTGGCTATCTCTGCAAAGCAGTGTGCAAAAGATGGAGATTAGTGCCCAAGAGGTGGATAAGCAGAAAGGGCAAAATTCAGCAGAAGGCAGACAGCAAGGAGAACCAGGGATAAATGACAACCAAGGAAGGGGCTGGAGTAGAACAGTGAAGCAGTCTAGGGAGGTCAAATCATGGAAAGCCATGTGCAAATGCCAGGAGCCTTAGCAACAAGATGGAAGATCTGGAGGCTGTCATGGTACAGTCAGACCTGGACATTGTGGCCATCACTGAAACCTGGTGTAATGATAACCATGACTGGGAGATGGCCATACCTGGCTACAACATATTCAGAAGAGACAGGGCAGGCAGGAAGGGAGGAGTGGCACTGTATGTGAAAAATGACATAAGGGCCACAGAGATCCAGGAGGAACAAAATGGGGGAGAGATACTGTGGGTTAAGCTGGAAAGGAAAATGGGGACAGCCTTCTGCACAGGTGTGGTCTATAGACCACCAGCCCAGGAGGAAGAAACAGATAGGGAGTTGATGCTAGCCATCCAAAGGATGGCAGACAAGGGTGAGGTAGTACTGGTTGGAGACTTCAGTATTCTAGGCGTGGACTGGAGCATCCCAGCAGCATCAACTAGGAGCAGATTTATCCTGGACTCCCTTCAGGGTGCCTTCCTCAAGCAACTGGTCATGGAACCAACTTGGCAGAAGACAATACTGGACCTTGTGCTCACAAACAGGGACAGTGTGATGGGGTAACAGTGGGGGAGCACCTGGGTAACAGTGACCACCAGTCATTGTGGTTTGAAATCACAGAAAGAGCAGAACCAAACCACACAAAAACACTTATCCTGGATTTTAGGGGCAGACTTTGGGAAAATGGGAGATACTTGAAAGAGGCATTAAGGAATGGGACAGGAATCGGGTTGAGGAACAGTGGGCAGTATTTAAAATGGGGATTACAAGAACAACAGAATTATGCATTAAGCAGGTTAGCAAGAGGAAAAGAGGAGACCATTATGGTTTCCAAAGAGGTAGCAAAGAAAGTGAAAGCCAAAAGATTGCATTCAGGCAATACAAAAGACACAGGCAGAAGCGATAGGAGAAGTACCAGGAGAAGCAAAGGGAGGCAGGGAGGTCAGTAAGGGAAGCCAAAGCTCAGACAGAAGAACACATTGCAAAATCAGTGGGTAGAGGGGACAAAACCTTTTACAGGTACATAAGTAAAAAAAAGAAAGACAAGGGAGGATAGTGAGACTGAAGGGGAGGATGGGGCAGCGTGGAGGATGACAGCAGTAAAGCTGACATATTGAACAGGTATTTCTGCTCAGTCTTTACTGAGGAAGAGGGGGTAATGGGTCTGAAGGAGTACAAGGGTGAGAATGGTGCAGAAATGGACACAAGTCCTTTCACGAGAAAGGGTCCTGAAGGAACTGGAAGTAATAAGAGTTGATAAAGCAATGGGGCCAGACAGGGTGCACCCCAGGGTCCTTAAAGAACTAAGAGAGGTGGTGGCTGAACCTCTGGCTATCCTGTTTAGCCGATCACTGGAAACAGGGGAGGTACCCAAAGACTGGAGGACAGCAGATGTAGTCCCCTTATACAAAAGTGGGAACAAAGAGGAAGCAGGGAACTACAGACCAGTCAGCCTCACCTCGGTAGTGGGGAAGATCATGGAAGCACTACTGAAGGAGAGATTGGTGGAACATCTGGTTGTCAATGGACTGCAGGACCCAAGGCAGCATGGTTTCACCAGGGAGGGTCATGTCAGACCAACCTCGTTGAATTTTGACTGGGTGACTAGGGAGGTGGATCGGGAGGGCAGTGGACATGGCCTATCTGGACTTCAGCAAGGCCTTGACACTGTGCCACATAGAAGACTATTACACAAACTGGGGAATATGGGTGTGGGCAGGACAGTAGTGTGGTGGGTAGGTAACTGGCTGGGTGGCAGGACACAGAGGGTGGTGGTAAATGGCTGTCACTCCACAGAGGGAAGAGTGACCAGTGGGTACCACAGGGATCAGTGCTGGGACCGGTCCTATTCAACATTTTCATCAGCGACATTCAGGGACCTAGAAGGCAGAATTTCACTGTTTGCTGATGACACAAAGCTCTGTAACAGAGTAGACACACCAGAGGTGTAGACAGAATGAGAAGCGACCTGCAGAAACTTGAAGAATGATCAAGGGTTTGGCAGTTGAAATTCAATGCAAAGAAGTGCAAGATAATGCATATGGGGCAAAAACCCTGGCACAATATATCAGTTGGGGTGAGGATATAGCATGCACCAAGCAGGAAAGGATCTTGGGGTTGTCATCTCTGATGACCTCAAGGTAGGGAAACAGTGTGACAAGGCAGCAGGTAAAGCAAATAGGATGCTGGGATGTATAGGCAGGGGCATCACTAGCAGGAAAAGGGAGGTCATAATTCCGCTATACAAGACACTAGTGAGGCCCCACCTGGAGTACAGTGTACAGTTCTGGAGACCATACCTACGTAAGGACATAGACAGGGTAGAGAAGGTTCAGAGGAGGGCAACAAAGATGGTGCATGGATTGCATCACAAGTCCTATGAAGACAGGTTGAAGGAACTGAACATGTACTCCCTGGAGGAGAGGAGGAGAGAGGATATGATAGAAACATACAAGTATCTTACAGGGAGGAACAGGGTGCAGGAAAACACTATTTTAAGCGAAAAAGATGTTCCAGGACTAGAGGCATGGGATGAAGTTGGAGGAGGGGACGATTCAGAGGAAACATGAGAAAGAATTTCTTCACAGAGCAGGTGGTGGACAAGTGGAACACCCTGCCAGAGGAAGTTGTGGGGCTGAAACAATCACGGGATTTAAGAATGCATGGGATAGACATAAAGGAATTCTGGAGGTCAGGGGTAAGGGGCAACAGACTTCTAGGAAAACAAACTGAACTTACAAGCTCAAATGGGCAGACTGGGTGGGCCATAGGCCCTTATCTGCCGACACTGTCTATGTATCTATGTAAGACTTCATGTTGTTTGAAGAAGAAATTACTCACTGTAGTAATCTTGTTTCTTCTAATGGAGTCTTACTGTATTCTGACCTTCCCTGCCTCCCCTCTCAGAACCTTACTTTTGAGTGTTGGAGTTGGCACCCCAGAGGTGTAGTTCTCTATCTCATTCTGGGTGGGGATGAGTTTGTTAATTATTATTATTATTGTTATTACCATTATATCACTAGCTGTTTAGGGTTTTGTTCTTGGGTTCTCGACTTGAGTCTTTTGACCCAAATGCTTGTTGGCCTGTGGCCTATTTTTTCATTTTTACAGAGCTAGGCTAGTTAGTATTAATGCTCGTAAGAATCTGACGGTTACAAGAGATTATACCATGGACATAAGTGAACAGCCAATGAAATGGTCAGACTGGTAGTTTACCACTAGTGTAAATCCTATGATGATCACTGGCTGATGAGCAAATACAAAAGGTCATCTACATCCTAATCATCTGCAGTCCAGGAATAAATAGAATAAAATTAAAAAACAAAGCAACCTCTTTAAAAGTTGAATTTTTTTATGGTAAAAAAATGAACCTTGGTATAATCGAAAATAAGCCACTCGGAGGATGTAGGTTATCAGGGTATTTACCACAGTTTGCAGGGATTTACCCACTTGGCTGCACCTCGTGGGCAGACCACTCCAGCCGTGGTAAATCCCCCGATAACCCACACCCCCTCGTGGCTTATTGCTTAAATGTACCAGGGACAGTGGTTTGAAAACCGAGCTCGAGCTCAACATTCTATGCTCCTGCATAGAGTTAACCCTTTCCTCTCTGGGGCAGTTCAAGTGCTTGGGCTAACTGCTTATAGTCAGAATACAACAAGACTCCATTAGAAGAAACAAGATAATATGGTGAGTAATCTTTTTTTAGGTATGTAAGCGAAAGGAGGAAGACAAGGGGTGGGATCATAATGTTAAAAAAGGAAGGGGGGGGGGGACTGTGCATAGTGGGACCTGGAAAAGGCAGACATCATGTACAAATATTTTTGTTCAGTGTTCACAGAGGAAGGAGAAAGGAAGGGGCCACAAAACAGTAACAGGAACATTGGAGGGAGGTGGACACTAGTCCAGTTTCAGCGGAAAGTGTCCTGAAGGGATTCGCTAATCTGAAAGTGGACAAAGCAATGGGCCAGACGGAGTGCATCCAAAGGTATTGAGGGAGCTCAAGAAGGTACTGGCTACGCCTCTTACAGTCCTGTTTAACAGCTTATTGGAAACAGGAGTGGTTCAGGAGGTCTGGAGAAGGGCAGATGTAGTCCCACTTCACAAAAGTGGTAGCAAGGAAGAGGCTGCCAATTATAGGCCAGTCAGACTTGACATCTGTGGCGGGAAAGTTAATGGAATGACTACAGAAGGAAAGGATTGTGGAATATCTTGACTCTAATGGGTTACAAGGCCCGAGGTAGCATGAATTTATGGGGGGTCATGTAAAACTAATCTGATAGATTTCTTTGTGTGACCAAGGAATTAGATCAGGGCGGAGCAGTGGACCTGGCCTACCTAGATTTCAGTAAGGCTTTCAACACCGCTCCACGTAGGAGGTTAGTAAGCAAGCTAGGTAGCTTCGGAGCGGGTCTAAAGGTGGTAAACTGGGCAAGAAACTGGTTAGGGGATAGGCGGCAGAGAGCAGTGGCAGAAAGGAAGGGAGGGTGACTAGCAGGCTGCTTTGGGGATCAGTGTTGAGTCCGGTCTTCTTTTATGTCTTTATAAGTGACATTGCAGGGACGGGATGGTCTGCTTTTTGTGGATGACACCAAAATTTGCAATGGGTGTGTACACTCGGGGAGTGGAAAAGATGAGCAGAGATCTGAGAGAACTTAATGGGTAGTCAAGGGTGTGGTAACTGGGTTTCAACATGAAAAAGTGCAAAATAATTCACCTGGGGCACAGAAACCCAGGAGCAGGGTACAGAATTGGGGGAAATGGTACTGACGGCCACCAAGCAGGAAAGAGACCTGGGGAGTAATCGTATTGGATGACCTAAAGGTGGCCAGGCAATGCCACAAGGCAGTTGGGAGGGCTAGTGGGTTACTGGGATGCATAGGGAAGGGTATCACCAACAATAAGAGGGAGGTGGTATTGCCTCTGTGTAGATCGCTAGTAAGGCCTTACTTTAGAGTACTACGTCCAGTTTTGGAGATCACGTCTCTGACAGGAGGCGGTTCAGAGGAGGGCAGCTAAAATGGTGCAGGGCCTGCATCAGAAGCCCTATGAGGAGAGACTTAAGACCTAAATATGTACACCCTGGAAGAGGGAGAGGGGGGATATAATAGTGACCTTTTAATACATCATGAACAGAGCCACTGATTTACAGTGATTAAAAATACTAAAATTCTGTTTTCAAGATTTGAAATTCCAGGAATTGCATTGGTGATTATTAGTCTAATTTCCAGATTTTACTGGTATTCTACTGTTACTCTTTTAGTATGTGGATAAATAATCAGAATAAAGGAAGACTTAATATAAAGGGCATTAAATGAAGCACATTTAAACTAGTACAGGAGGCAATTATAAGAAAAATACAAGTTCTGTAGATTTATCAATCTGGTGTAAAATGCCAGATTTCATGAACTTCTTTGTTTTTATCGGTGAGCGGGCAGTCTGAATTCCAGAATTTTACCATGTTTTCCAGTAAAAAAAAAAAACAGTGGTGTTAATCTGGGGGATAAATAAGGTACAGGAGGGAAGTAATTTTCAGAAAAAAGGTGCTCAAGGACAAGGGGGGCATGATAAGAAACTGGAGGGGGCTAGATTCAGGAGAGGTGTTGGGAAGTACTTCTTCATAGACAGAGTGGTGGATTCCTGGAACAGTCTTCTAGCAGAGGTGTCGGGGGTGAAAACAGTGGGATTCAAGAATACGTGGGATAGACATAAGGGAATCTTGGGGAAAGGGAAGGATGTGCGTGTGAATGGGCCAGAGATCAAATAGGATCTGCAGCGATACTATAGGCAGGGAAAATTGGGCAGATTAGGTGGGCCAAGCAGTCCTTATCTGCTGACAAATTCTGTGTTTCTCTGTAGGGATTATATCCTAAAAGGTCCAACAGCATGCCTATTGGCAGACCTTCCACAGGGAATAACCTTCCTTTAGATTAAATCCCAACAGCCAGACCAAAAAGAGTTTATATGACAGGCATATGGGTTCCTACAGAGGGAGGACTGAGTGAGAGCCATAACTAGCGCCCAGACTGCCTGGGAGTGAGAGGCCAATACCCAACTTCCCCAAAAAGCCTGGTTGCAAATCTGGCGAGGTATACGCTGTGCCATGGCCTCACATTCCTGGCGAGAGTTTCGTTGGAAGATAATAAGGTACTTTTTTACCTCGGTGATCTCTAGAGATTATGGTACAGGATGCACTGATCAATGCTGGAGAAATTGTGGGGGACAGGGCACTCAGTTCCACATACTGTGGGGCTGCCCAGTAATTAAGCCATTTTTGGATGCGGTTGCAGAGTCTTTTAAGGCTACACTGGACCTTCCCCTCAACCCCTCTTTTGAAAACATAATAATCGGACTCCCCTCAATAGGAGCTCGTTCTAGTTCCGAAAAAGACCTTTTTGGAAAAAATATTTTGATGACCACTACTGACAAGAGATGGGTCACACCCTCTTGCCCTGCAGTCTCACATTGGAACAAGAATACTCAGACTGTTAACAGAATGGAAGCCATCCTGGCCTTGCTCAGGATACAAGAGAAATTTAATACTAGGGATAACAGTGCTTGGGCAGTTGTTAGCCTATGTCACTGCTGTTGAATCTACTCCAGTTTTTACTCGATGTAACAGTATGATTTCACAGTATACAGTCATTGTCCGTGAAATACCACACTGAGCAGTAGTGTTCTGTGATGGTTGTTTAGTTTTATTTTTACAAGTTACAGGGATCACCCTCACACAGTACAAGAGCAGCTTCAACAAAGAAATTCCTTGATAGCAACTTTGATTCGCTACATAATAGCCACACCCTACAACGGCACCTTGGACTGTGGATGTAAGGTCATAGGAACTCTGCCTTAAAAGTGATGATATTATACCTAAATGGGTATGGACGTTTACAACCCTTTGCTGTGTACACTTTTACACAGTTCACTATTCCTCATTGCTTGATATCAATGTATGAAAATTGAAAAGTATGTGATGTGTGATCCTATTGTCACAATAAACGTTACAAATTTTTCAAAACAGTTATTTCATTGCCTTCTTTCTAGATAAATTTTATGTCTGTCTGTCTGTCTGTCTCTCTCTATATATATATATATATATGTACATGTATATATATGTACATGTATATATTCCTTGCAAAACCACTGCGTTAATGCACCAGTTAGGGTTCAAGTTAATGCTACAAAGGCAGGGAGACATGGCATTAGGGTTTACAACCCTAGCTCCCCTACCCTCACCCCTCTCCCCCAAACAGCAAAAGAAAAAAACATTAGGGTTTTGGGTCTCCAGAGTCTTGGCAATTCATTGGTGGGGTCTTCCTTGGGGTTGTCGACCCTAATACTTACCCCTCTCACCCCAGCCCATCCCCCCGTCCACAGCACAAGCTACAGCTCCATGCCAGTACCTCATAGTGATACACTCTTCAAAGGTAGAAAAGTACGTATTGCTACATGTTGCCAACACAGTCTGGGACCTGCGTGAAGAAAAGAGATCATGTCTGATGTTGTTTGCTCAGGGAGCGTGGTGGGCATTAGGGTTGACAACCCCAAGGAAGGCCCCAACACTGATTCGCCAAGACTTCAGAGACGTAAAATCTTAATGTTTTTCTTTTGCTGCTTTGGGGGGGGGGGGGTGAGTTAGGTTTCAAAACCCTAACACTAAATTTTCCTACTTTTGTGGCATTAACTTGAACCCTTCCCTGCCTTTCTGGCATTACCTTGAACCCTAACTGGTGCATTAATGCAGTTTTTTTGCAAACAATTTCCTTTCTTTCTGGGATAGTAGAATAGTATCCTCATTCACGCAGTTCCCTTTGGGACCTACATGAACACATTCTGATGTGCAGGGCTCTCTGGGCCATGCGCCAAGGGAAGACTCTGTTCGCCTGTAAAAGTACAGGGTCCTTGTGGGCCCTGCACTTCTGTGCAGTAACAGATGTCAAGAATTCATGGGGCTGTCTGGTGAGCTGCAGAAGCACAGGGCTGTCTGGGCCCTGCGCTTCCATTTGGCTGCAGATACAGACACACAGGCAAAGAGTGTAACTCTCATCAAGTGCACAGGGCCCTATGCCAAGAGAAAAGTTGTCTTCACTGTATGGTACCTGGGTCCATGCTGGCAGCTCTACCCTTTTCTGGCTGGGTGGGGGGTGTTACATAACAGTGCCATCCCCTCACCCTCGCCCCATCCAGCTGGATCAACTGAACTTGCCCACGAACTCCACTCACCTGTATGGCATCACAAAGCACCACGTGCTGGGGTCAAGATTGGCACTGCACACAAAGTTTCTTAATAATTATAAATTTATTTATTTTAATTTTGACCCCAGATTTTCAAGATAGTTGTTTGTCTCCTTTTATAAAAATGACTTGTGGCATTTATAGTACAGTGGCCGAAATGTCATTTCGCACCAGAAGTGTGAAAACACATCTTGTCCAGGATTTGAAAAAAATAATACCTGTCATGTTTATGAGATTGTATGAAAAAATGGCTGTGTTGAAAGTTTGGAGCCAAAATATTGAAAATTAGCAAAGATGTGAGTGAACGTTGAAATATTGCAGTATTCACTAATGACTTGATCATTTTACATACTAACATACTAAAATGCCAGCAGAATAGGCCTAACGGTCTTTCGTGTCTGCTCGTTTGGTCAGCCCCCACCCTGGTTGCTGACCTTGCTGCCCCCCTCACCTTCTCTGGCTTCTCCCTTCCCAGTTCCGGATATTCTTGCTGCATTGGATTTTGCTTCCAAAACCCTTCCCCTGTACCTGTCCCACCCCCTCTTGAACCCCTTCACTGTCTCTGCCTCCACCAGCCCCCTAGGCAGCGCATTCCATGGCTCCACCACCCTCTCAGTGAAGTAGCACCTCCTCCTTTCTCCCCTGAATCTTCCCCCCTCCAGCTTCCACCCATGCCGTCTAGTGGCCCCCTCCTCCTTCCTTCGAAGCACCCTGACTGTTCCTCCCCTGTTTACCCTCTTCATGTACCTGAAGACCTCTATCATGTCCCCCCGGTCCCTTCTCTCTTCCAATGTGTACATATTTAGCTCTTTAGGCCTCTCCTCATAGGTCCTGTCCCCAAGCCCCAAATCATTTGGTTGCCTCCTCTGGACCCTCTCCAGGAGGTTAATGTCCCTCTTTAAGTGTGGCCTCCAAAACTGCACGCAGTACTCAAGGTGCGGCCTCACCAAGCAGTTATACAGAGGGAGTATCACTTCCCTCCTTCTGGAGGTGACCCCCTAGTGATGCATCCCAGCATCCTGTTGGCCTTGGCTGCTGCCCTCCTACAAGTCTCAGAGTTGTTCATCTTGACATCCACCACCACCCCAGGTCCCTCTCAGCCATCGAGACTTGTAGCATCCCCAGGGTGTACACTTGGCCGGGTTTACCATATTCGCCATATTTTCCTTTAGCCTTCTTATGACCCCACTTCATACACCCCGGAGGTAAAAATGTTCAAATCCCCACCAAAACGTTATTCTTTGCCACAGGTGTGAAAACACATTTTGGCCAGGATTTGAAAAATTACAGCTGTCACTTTCATTAAGTGGTGTGGAAAAATGGTTGCGTTTAAAATTTGGGGTCAGAATGTAGAAAATTACCAAAGTTACAAGCGAGTGTTGAAAAATTTCTACATATGCCTGTAACTTTTTTTTTTTAAATATTTTGTCCCAAATTTTCAACATAGCCGCCTTATGACCCCACCTCATGAGCAAGGGCGGTGACAATTTTCAAATCCTGTCCAAAAGGTGATTTTTGTAAAGCGACCACAGAATCGCCTTTTGGGTCAGATTTGAATGATTCTACTGCACTTGGTCATGAGGTGGGGTCCCAAAAAGGCAATGTTGAAAATTTGGTGTAAAAATATTATAAAATGACAGAGTTATCAATGAAAGTTCAACCCCCACTGAAATACATTAAACCGGGCTTCCCTTCTTTTATTGTATCGCAGTTGCTGGTTCCAGCAGCAAGACATGTCTTCAGTTGGAGAGTGGCTCTACATCATGGGACATGTTCAGGTGAGTGAAGGTGTGTTTGGGGAGTGGGGATTGGTTGCAGTGGAGGTCAGGGGTGTGGGGGGTTCAGATCAGCAAGGGACTTTTTTTTTTTTTACAGGTAAAAAAAAAAAAAATCAATGAGAAACCGTTTTTCTTTATTTAAGGGACTTTCTGACACTGTGGATGTAGCATCCCAGTGTTGGGCTACTGTTCAGCACAGTTCGGCAGCAGGGAAATGGGTGACCTGGAGGGGAGGGGGATGAAGAGAAATGATACCGGGAGTGGGAACCCCTGTCCACTTCTTAAACTTAAAAGTGGGAAGGGGTGCAGGCAACCTGGAGGGGAGGGAGAAGAAAGAAGCGGTACCAGGGGTGGGCACCTCAGACTGCTAGATAGATAGAAGGATCGCTGGCTCACCTGATGTAACTGAAACCAGCAGCCGCCGTGGCTTCAGATTCCAAGAAAGGCCTGCTGCTCTCATACTAAGAACATGGGTGAACATCTGAAATTAAACTCTTTTTGAATGGATCTATGTTTTGGACATCTGTAATCTTTACTAGCCTCTGTCATGTCATTTTTTTCTTCTGTAGTGCCTCATGTTGTTTTATGTTTTATTTCTAGGACACTGGATTCAATGTTATTTGTAGCACTCAACACCATGCTAATTTCTTTTGAGAATTGATGCACACGGGTTCTAATTTGAAGTGGTAATATCCAGTGGGAGACTAACATTATACAGCAATTTTTCAAATTAATGGATGTATTATTTCTATATTTTTGAGAATTGTAAAACCTATTATGCTGCTCTTATATAGATATAAATGATTACTTGTTGTAAGTGAATAATGAAATTGATACTAATAATTTATTGCTAATTTTAATTTTTTCATTTATTTGGAAAATATTTCACCAGGAAAGACAACATGAGCTGTAAACAGCTTGTTTCCAGAAGCGTCCTGGGGATATTGTCCTGATGAACTTGTTTTTTTCCAGCTTGATATGGACATACATTGTTTTAATGTTTTTGGATCTGTTTCACTGTTTTGGGTATGTACACATTTTATTGCACTGTTGCTTTAAATGTTTTCAGATCTTTGTATAAAAGGGTCATTGTTACCTGATACGCTAACTTCCTGTTGACGCATATCTGAATGCAAAACTGGTAGAGGTGTGTTGTCTTGATCTTGATGTACTGAAGCACATCTGTTGGCAGATTTGCAAATTTTTTTAAACATTAAAGCTGCTATTTGAAGAAGCTCTGAGTAGTGCGGTTGTTTGTTTTTTGCTTGCTCGTATTTATTACCGCACAGTCCTAGCCCTGGTGAGCTGTTTTGCCTTGCTTTTCGTTTCATGTGTACGTTCTCACAGGGAGAGCTTTCTTCAGCAGTGTTCTTTTTACTCGTTGTACCACCAGTTGTTTTCGGTCATATTACGGGAATACAGCTGCATTCTCTGAATTGAGCATATGCTTGGAGACATACAGCTTTGTTTTTTTATTTCCAACTTTGGAGTAACCACCTATAGGACTGCCCTTGCTTCTGTCTTTCACTTTGAGGTGTGTCCGACACGCACCTCGTGGACACCATTTTGGGGGAAGCATCGGGATCATGCGCTAGTAGCGTTTTTCTATCAGCAGGAGAACAGGACTTATTTCAGGACATTAAACATGATGGCACTGCAATGAGAGACATAACAGGTACGCAAACTGTCAATAGTTCTACCTCACGAACCATTGACATAAAAACTGCCTTTGTAACATTGGAGAGCACAATAGTAAGGGTCAGACACCACTATTGGGGGGAAAATCAGTGTATTTAAAAGTTGGTCCCCCCCCCGTGGATTTAGTCATTAAGAATCTTGTTTATGGCTGGGAGAGGGAGTCACTTGTGAAGGATTGGAAAAGGGCCCAATAATTAGGACCTGACGAATTTATGAGAGTACTGATAACACGGTTATGAATCTCAGCATCCTGAGGTCAGTGCTGACATTGCAAGCAAAGAAACTGCAGTACTTAAATTCAGAGATCATCCTGACTTTGAACTTTTCCAAAAGAACATGAGAGATAATGTGAAGAGAGAAGATAACAAGATAAAATAGAATAAACTATATAAATTTGAGAGAATTGGAAAAGATTATCTCTATGATAGAGTTTTCGATTGGAACAAGAAACAACAGAATAGACCTCAGGGCCGAAATATTTTTATTTATTTGTAAAATCAGTTTACAACCTTTGAGCCAGAGGCTCGTTTCCAAAGGTACTTCGTCACATTAAAGACGTACATAGTGTTTTTGGTTACATAGCATAGGTTTGCAAAACAATAGGCGTTCAACAGAGGCGCCACGTCACACTGAGGTCAGACAGAATACATTTAGGTTACAGAGTACATGTAATTGAGAACAGATGTTACACAAGTTGGTATCAAAATTGAGCAATCTAATAGGTAAACACTGAAACAGCTGGCACTGGCCAGGTTAGACATAGGCACGGTGTACCGGGAAGCGGTGGTGGGGATGGCTAGGTGGAGAGCCGCCCGGAGGGCGTTGTCATGAAAATAAAATGAAATAAAAAGCGTGTTGGTACTAATCATTCAGGTTCCCAAAGCCAGCCATCTAAATCGATCTTAAAAAATAGAAGCGACTCCCCCACCTACACCACTGATAACAGCGGATCTGAAGTGGAAGATCCTTTTTTTAGACGAGGAACAATTCGAGCAGGAGGACTAACAGTGGACTGTCCAGTTCCAACTATGCAAACCGGCAGAGGTCAGAGGAATTTCAAGGATACAAGGAGCAACAGGGACGAAGGACCAGGCCAACTAGGTGTGGGGTCTGAAAACATTGGAAGCAGGGTCCGAGGCAGACTGATCGTCTAGGAAATGTACAAGAAAACACCCAGGAGAGCATCATTATCAACATATCCGACCAGGAACTTTCAAATATTCAACTACAAGTGATGCAGAAAGGATTGAGTTTTGTACCCACCCATGATTCCCATCCCTTTGAACTGCATATAGACTTATACCACTTTACTAGAAATCTCAATTTGAAAGCCCATTTTCAAAAAGCTAATATGTGTCGTGGAGCCTCACAAGTGTAACTGTCTGGGGGGGAATACCTCTACTCGGAGGTAAGTACTTTTTATGCACCTTCAAGTTACATGCCACCGTACAATGAGACAGTGCGAGTATTCGAAAAGGCTTGTGAAAGGGGCTTTAAAAATATTTTTGAGACTAATGCAGTGGCCACCTATATTAACAGCACCTCTGAGGAGGCCGCTGCATTAAAAAGCTTGAAAGACAATACCAACATTATTGTAAAACCAGCAGACAAGGGGGTTAAGTGGTGGTGATGTCTAGGGAGATGTATATTCTAGAGATTACTAAACAATTAAGTGACATCGAATTGTATGTACAACTAAAGAGTGACCATACTGCTAGATTAAAACAGGAAATTGATGTATTTTTGAACGATCCTTTATTATCAGGGGTAACAAACACAAATAAGATGGGATTTCTCACTGTTTCTCACCCTATTTGGGCAAGCATCAATATTTTGCCAAAGGTCCAAGTAATCCCCCAGGAAGACCCATTGTTGCAGGCATTGACTCACTCACTGAGCCTTTGTCCTGATTTGTGGATGCCCATATTAAGGCCTATATAACACAGCTGCCATCCTATATCAGGGACACAACCCAGATGCTGGGTATTTTGCAGGAAATGCAAACTGAAATGGGATGGTACCTTGTTTCAATGGACATTACGTCCTTGTATACAAATATTCCCCATTCAGGGGTATTTCAGCACTTGAATATTGGTTCAGCTTGGCCAGTATTGTGGAAGAACATAAAAAGTTATTTCTTTTGGGGTGTAGTGAACACATTTTAAAGAAAAAATGTTTTATGTTTAGAAATGACATGTATCTACAGCTCAAAGGTACGGCCATGGGGGCAACTTTTGCCCCCCCAGCTATGCCAGTCTTTATCTGGGCAGGTGGGAGAAAATATTTGTCTATAACGACCAGAACAGTGGGGCTTGTTAGTCAACTGGTGTCCATGTTTCATTACAGCGTGGCCATGATAACGTATAAAATTGATAAAAAAGGTGCCACCTATTGATTATAATGGTGCACGCCCCCACACTTTTACTGGCATCTCGTCATAACGTTAGTGAGCGCGGAGGCGGAGCAAGGGCAGCACTTAAAACAGGGAAGTCCATGGGATCCTGTTTCAACAATTTTATGAGTGATGCAGTTATTTTCTACATGAATTACATTAGGAAATCTTCAGAATTCCGGACTCCTGTGGCGGTAAGACACCTGTATTTCAGGTGCAGGGCTATTTTTATTCACATTGGTGAATCTCTTTAAGAGAATAATGAAACTGATACTAGTAATTTATTGCTAATATTGTCCTGATGAACTTGTTTTTTCTAGCTTGATATGGACATACATTGTTTTAATGTTTTTGGATCTGTTTCACTGTGTTGGGTGTGTACACATTTTATTGCACTGTTGCTTTAAATTGCTTCAGATCTGTGTATAAAAGGATCCTTGTTACCGATATGCTAACCTCCTGATGATGCATATTTTAATGCGAAACTGGTAGAGATGTGTTGCCTTGATCTTGATGCACTAAAGTACTTCTGTTGGCGGATTTGCACATTTTTTAAACATTAAAGCTGCTGTTTGAAGAAGCTCTGAGTAGTGCGATTGTTTGTTTTTTGCTTGCTCGTATTTACTAACGCACACTTCTAGCCTTGGTGAGCTGTTTTGCCTTGCTTTTCTGATTTCAAGACAGGCCTGCTGCTCTCGTACTGAGAACATGGGTGAACATCTCCTCTCGCAAAGCTGGGCACCCAGGATTTTCGGGTGCCCAGAAACATTATTTCCAGGGCAGTTTTCAAAAAACAAACACCAGAATCTAGCCAGATGAGTCCTGTTTTCACAGGTTCAGGTGTCTGTCTTTTGAAAATACATAATATTTATTTATTTTTAATGTTTTTGAGTTAAAAAAAGCAAGATGGCATCCGTCACAATCCTTAATTTTTTTCCTCACGACAAGTAAATCATTAAGTAAATTATGAAAATAAGCACTCACAATCTGTGCCTTTTTTACCTGTAGAGCTTAATTTATTTATTTAGTTTTTGTTTACTGTGTAGGTGCACTAGCCAAAACATGACTATTTTCAGGCACGACCTGGGAGAGTACAACAAGGAAAACATGAACGAATTACAGCAATCAACAGTAAACAAAAGCTAGGTAGAGAAAATACAATGACTTAACATGCTCAAACAAATAACATTGGAAAGCAAGTTTACAAGACAGTGCTGTATGCTCAACTAGATTGTAACATAATATAATATTAGAACAGGCAATGGTGAGAACTCAACATATAGAAGCAGTCTCAGGTTAGCAGGAGGGAGTAGGAGGACTGGAGGGGGGCGTGGAGGGAGAGAGGAAAAAATGGGGAAAAACAAAAGTGAATGTGAGGAGTGGCAATTTGGGTAGTTGGAGCACGGAAAGCCCTGAGGTTTCAGGTGGGGTCAAAACAAGTACATGCATCAGCGAGAGCTAAGTAATGGCGCAGTTCTTTTTTAAAACAGTAATGGGCCTCTGACTGTCGAAAGGCTAGGGGAAGGGAGTTCCAAAGCTGACAGGCACCGAATTTGAAAGCACAAGAGCCTTTTGATGTACGATACCTTGGAATAATGAGTAAGGACTCGTCAGCTGATTGAAGACCATGAGAGGATTTTAAAGGAGACAGTAAAGCTGCAAGTGAGGTTGGAGTCTTCCCCCTAATGACAGTCAGTGAGGGAGCCAAGAGAGTACTGCCTGCTGGCCAAAGGAGAGAGCCAATTTAGGTCACTGTACAGTTGGCAATGGTGCTTTAGACGAGGAGACGACGAGGCGAAACGGCATATATTGTTGTACGTGACATCCCACGTGTGAAGGGTGGTTTTGTGAGCTGCCACAAAAATAGGAGCCCCATAAGTAAGGGCAGGGATCAGGATGCTTCTTGCAGTAGCCAATTTGGCGGAAGGCATTAATAAGTAACTTGTTTTATAGGCCACACCAAGTTTAGGTTTGACAGCATTGCAAGTAGACAGTATGTGAGAATTGTAATCCAGGGATTGGTCTAGTAGGACTCCCAGGTATTTAAATAACTTGACTACCTCGATTTGTGTCCCGCCCACATCACTTACCATCGGGGCACCGAGCAAGCCTTCAGCTTTGGAGCAGAGCCTAGTAGTAGGGCTTTCGTTTTCTGTGTATTCAACACCATTTTTTGTGCCAACAGCCAGTCCTGTATGTTCTTGAAGTCGGCAGAGAGATGTGAGTTTATGCTCGTCACACTTGTGGAGCTAGTGTAGAAAACCAGGTTGTCCGCATAAAGAATGCCTGAGCAATGTTGGATAACATCAGCAATGTTATTTATAAAGAGAGAGAAAAGAAGGGGTCCCAGAATATAACCCTGTGGCACACCAATGTTGATGGAGGAACTGTCAGACAGGGAGGAGTTAAAATTCACAACTTCGGACCTATTGGATAAGTAGCTGCTATACCAGTCAACAACTGGGGAAGAGAAATTCAGCCTACTAAGTGCAGAGAGAAGTAGGAGGTGATCCACAAGGTTGAAAGCCTTAGTGAGGTCAATGAAAATGGCTCCTGTAAGTTGTCCAGCATCCATATTCGAGAGAGTATCATTTGAAAATTTTAATAAGAGCTGTCAACGTACTGTGTTCCTTTCTGAAACCGTGCTGAGTTCCGGAGAGAAGATTCCATTTGGTCAGGTAGTCCAATGTCTGGCGAGCTACAAGTTTCTCAAGTATTTTGCTAAGGACTGAGAGAATAGCAATGGGCCTGTAGTTTGAGATTTCCTTTGGGTCACCTTTTTTGAGTATGGGTGTTATACGTGCCATCTTCCACAGGTCAGGAACAACACTGAGAGAGAGAGAGAGACAAGGCATATGTTTTTGTGAGTGGAGAGGCAATGAGAGGAGCTGCAAGCTTCAGGAGGTGAGGCTCAATAGATTCTCATCCAGGGCTAGTGTTATCCGATATACTGTTCAGGAGTTTCAGGACCTCAGATCTAGTAATAGCTGTGAAATAGAAAGGTCCAGTTGGAGTTGGAGCATTGGATCCAGTCGAAGAGGTGACTGGTTGACAAGCTTGTGGGGACTGAGGGTAAGTGGCTTGCTGGAAAGAGGAGGTATATTGTGACAGGTCTGAGAACATTTGGTTGAAAACATTGGCTATGGTGCTGGAGTCATTGCAGTGAGTGCCATTCAATACCATGTCACTAGGGGTTACTGATTGGGAGACCCCAAGAAAAGTTTTTACATTGGCCCAGAATTTCCTGGGGTCACCAGCAGAGCTTGATAGTAGGTTTTTGCAGTATACGCTCTTTGCTAGTGTGATTTGTTTTTTACAAGAGTTTCTCAGTGCCCGGTATGTGCAAAAATCCGATTGCAACCCAGTGTGTTTGCACCTCTTCCATATCTTGTCCCTGAGTCGCAGATTGGCTAGACGTTTTTTGTGCAGCCACTTAGTTTGTTTGCCTCTGACACATCTGGTGACCTTAGGGACATGTTTGCAATGTATACCATGAATTTCTCAAGGAAGGCGTGCAGGGCATCCTCAGGATTGCCGGAGTCATAAATGACCGACCAGTCAATTCTTGAAATGTACTATAGGAAAGCCTCCGTGTCAAGGTTGGTGAAAGACACAAGACGAGGTGGAGGAGATGGAGGTGCTGCCATAGACAAGATGCAGAGAAGGTAGGCAAGTGGTCTGTTAGAGCATTAACCAGGACACCAAACATAGATACATGCTCTACCCTATTAGCTAGGACCCAGTCTAAGAGAGTGGATGATTGGAGGTGTGGTGTAACTCTTGTGGGTTCCGTAATAACTTGTTGAAGACTATAGCTGTGCGTAAGCGACAACAGAGAACTGTGTGATGTGCCCAACCAATTTAGGTTAACATCCCCTAGGATCGCTACCTCGATATGGTTGAAAGTCTGTGAGGTTCTGTCTAGCAAGTCCTTTAAGCCTTGTAGGCCACCCTGGGGGGGGGTTTGTAAGCACAGATAATATGGAGTTTCTTCACTCCTAGAGCCAGAGTTACATGGAGGAATTCACAAACTGAGGGGGACACCGAGCCGGAGACAGACATAATATTAAGGTCAGTCTTATGGAACAAGGCAACACCACCCCCTCTCTTTGAGGACGATCTGTCATACCATATCCTCGAGTAATTTGCCAGAGAACAAAGAAAATCAGTGGTCCCTGGTTTGAGCCAGGTTTCTGTGAGGCACAGAATGTCAGGATTGTAGATTTTAACCAGTGCCACTAATTCAGCAAAGTGGTGAGTAAGTCTTCTGATATTCATTTGGGCAATAAACAGCCCCTTTCTGGTGGTCATAGCGAGATCAGCTGAGGAGAAGATAGCTGGGGGACCTGGATTCAGTTCAACATTACCTGAAAGGAGTATTGCAAGGAAAGCTAGGAACCAGAGCCTTATATTGCAGGTAAAAACAGGAGTGATGCAGCTTTTTCCCCATTGTTTGGATACAAGAGATGCATAGTAGGTATAGCCCTTGCTGTAAAAGAGGGGGGTACCATGTGGTTGCAGGCCATTGTTCGGCGATCAAGTTAGAGAAATGAAAATCAGAAAGGCCATTCGAAGTGCCACTAGTGTTCGGGACACTGGGTATGGATAGAGCTATTACATTTAGCCCATGTATTAGCAGAACAGCGGGCAAAAAGCCTCTAAAGATAGCAGCTGCCATTTGGTATAATAGGTTAGGGTGACAAGTATAAGCTGGACAAATAACCTGGGTAAGGTGATTGACCCAAGTGTAGATTGTTGCATGAAAGAACCCTGCAACCTATAATGTTATGTTTCAGGTTTTCTTATAGTTTTAGTGAAAAGGATGTTTTAGGCTCAGTTATAATGAAAAGGATGTTATAGGCTCAGACAGTGAGGGAGAAAGTCACGCGTGCGATGCCGATAGCATGCAGTGTGTTCAAGAGTGGAAAGTGAAAGCTGTAAGATTCAGGTAAATTTGAGAAAGTGCCTTGTCAGGGCTACGTCGACTGCCCTTTGACTGCTGTGGATCATATAAGATGGGAAAATAGTGAAAGTAAGAGAAAACAGCTCAGAGCACCCACTGTTGAGAATAAGGCAGAGGAGCCAATGGGTTTGATAATACAGCGAGATGCCCCTAGTGTCAGGTTCATATAAGGAGCCAATGAAAAATTGGACACTTAGTTAATTTACGCTTAGCGCACTATTTAAGTAACAGTCCACCCAGGGTGGGTAAGGTGGGGGGAGGGTGGGGAGCCAGCGTGAAGCGTTGGTGGGAATAACCTGAAGAGCTGGATGTGCTTCTACTCCCCGCAGCTCCCGATGAGCTGCAGGGGTACAGAAATCCTTAGGCGGCGGTGTTACCTCCACGAACCGGAGTTTGGAGGCTGTGGAAGCGGCGTGGGACAGCCGTGCAGGCAGCCAGGAAGAGCAGTCTGGCCCACGGCTCGAGTCCCAAAGGTTCAGACGCCGTTCGGAGGTCCAAGCCCCAAGCAGGCGGCGTAGACCTGAGGGCAAAGGAAGGAGAGAGATTGGTAGGATTCAAACAAAGAACAGCGCTGGCAGGTTAAATTAGTAGGAGAGGCCAGGACAATGGGGATGGCTAAAGGAGGAAGGATTAGACTGGGTGGGGGGTCATGACCAATTCGCAGCTAAGGAAGTTAATTTCAAAACAAAACAAAGCTTGATGGTTGTGTGTTTAAAAAAAAAAAAAAAATCCTTGCTGTCTTTGTGGCGCCGGACAATGGGGGAATCGCCTGGCATGGGTTCGTGCCAGAGCCCAGGACAACAGGAGCGGAGGCCGGCAAGGAGGGTTCAGAACGTCCTTAGGATGTTGTTCTGGGGGGAGGGGGTTCTGAGCCTGCGTGGCTCCTGGCGGCCCGTGGCAGTGTCAAACATTTGCAATGCGCTTAGCCAGGATGTCGCAAGCGTGCGGCCGTACTGGGAGGGTGTGGCAGTACGAATCATAAAATGTGGCCGACTGGATGATGGTCAGCCCCCCGTGCATGGGCTGTAAAGTCTGGAGGTGTCTGAGCTGTACCCCCGCCATGCCTGGTGAGGATTTGAGTGCCCGATGGGCAAGTCTCCCCACCGAGTTCATGATCCCAGGAGGGCCCCCCAATGAAGGGATATGTTAGGTCGACCAGGACACTGGCAGCAATGGGGGCAGCGAGACGACGACAGGGGGAGTTTGGTGGCGGTGGAGTCTTGGCCGCCTGAGGGAGTGGCTGGGGGATAAAAAGATCAAGCAAAAAAAAAAAACATCCTTAACTCTGGAACTGTATAATATGTTTTTCAAGAAATCTTTCTGCAGCACTCCACATTGTCAATGGGTAATCATAACAGCTGGAAATAGTGCCCCCCACCACCACCACCACCAAGGGAATGGCACAGCCCAGGCTTTAGAATGTTTTGCATATGAGAGGATTTCATGCTGCAGAAACTCCCCAGTTAAGCTGTGCCATTCAAAGGAGACAGAGCTACTTTTCTCTCAAGAATTTCAAGTTTTCAGATTTCAAGACTTCAGTTGCAGCTGCAGTTCTGCTCTGCAGGTTGGGGCTGCCTGTTTTCAGGGAACATCCCTAAATTTAAATTGGGCCTGTTAAGCTGTGGCTTTCCAGTTAAATAACCTGCCATTTTTTCTCATTCCCTGTGTGGATTGGGAGACACTTTTGCCTTGCTAGGGTGTTTTTAATGGTCTCCTGTTAAAAATATAAAAGGAGAGAAAAAAGGGTGCCACAGGTAGGTACAGATTTAATTATTGGGAGTGTAGGGTCTCTGAGGGGGTCCTTTGACTTTGGTGTTCCCTTGCCCTTCCCCCCCACCACAAGCTTGAAGTTTTGTGTTTCTCTGTGTTTGCCAGCAAATTGGTTATTTTTGAGTAATTCTGAGATGTTTTGGTGATTTTCCACTATCAAACCTCCATTTTTTCCATTTGTGCGTCCACCATTAGGTCTGGGTGCGTGCTCCTTCATCAGTTGGGCTTCCCACCAGTGTTCTGAACGTGCACCTGTGGTGCGTGAAAGTGCACAGCGCTAAATGCATTGCACAGCGCTAGTTCTTATTGAAACCTATTGCAGAGGTGCGCGCTTCTACTCTGAAAGTTTCATGTAAAAATTCTGCACCATCTAAGCTGTGCATAAGAGGAGGAAAAATGCTAAGTATAGGAAACTCAGACACTGTTGTGTTTTTTTTTTTTTGGGGGGGGTGCATTTTTTTGGCATTCCGTATCTCAAAAATCAAACAAGGTGCCATTACAAAACTTTTTATGTCTTAAGACTGTGCCAGCCTGACTGCTCATTCCACATTTTGTGCTATTTCCTTTAACATTGCCAAAGTTATGTGCAGAAATTGGGGTTTAACATTTATTTTATTTATTTATTTAGTGATTTGGAAAAGACCTTTGAGCGCAAACTCTTTTACTAAGGTTCCATGTCATAGATTGCAAAACAAAGTACAATAGGAGAAAGCAAAGGTACATCACAATGAACACTACAGCTTGGATTCCGAACTTACAGAATAACTCAAAACATAGGTACAGCTTAAAATAACAAGAAAAACACTTTATGAGTGTGGGGGGAATAAGCAGCCACAAAGTGCCTTGCCAGTAGTTCAGAGGGATGGGGATAGCTGGCAGTGGGGTGAAGAAAGGAGGTACAAGAGAGGGGTAGGTATTGCGGTGGAGGTGAAGGGTGGGGGGAGAAGGGCAAAAGGTATAGGAAGAAATGGGGGGGTGAGGGGAGGCAGAGAGGAGAAGGACGTGCTAGAGTAAATGTTGAGTTGCGAGGGGGCATGGTCAGGCAGCTTGCATTAGTAGTGACTGTAAGGGAAACTCATGGGACTGGGAGTCGGTGGGGGTGGCGGGTGCCAAAGGAGCATGACGTGAACTGACTGCTGAGGCAAATCATGAAAAGGGACAGAAGGAGGGGGTACCTGAGGCCTGCCTAGTGCTTGCTGGGGGGCAGAGAGAGCGGGTGTGGCTGGACTTAGGGGCAGGTGTGATACTGTGATTTTGTCCGAAGCCGTGCTGGTTGCGGCATAGTAGATTATACTTATTGAGGTAGTCAATGAGTTGACCTGCCACAGTCTTTTCCAGTGCCTTGGATGGGGGAGAAGATCAAGATGGGTCTCTAGTTGGCTACCAGAGACTTGTCGCCTCCTTTATGCACTGGTGTAACTAGGACCTGCTTCCAAACTGCTGGGAATTGGGCAAGGGCCAGGGACTTATTGTACAGCGTGGTGATGGGCACTATAAGAACGTCCAGGGTGAGGGATAGAAGTTTCATGTCTGTCCCATCACTGCCCAGTCTGGGCTTACCTAGTACTTTCTTGACCATAGTTAGGGACTCCTTCACTGTCACCCGTTTAAAGTAGAAGGTTGGGTGAAAACACTCGGTAGATACGTTGTTGGAATGGTTCAAACCAGGTTGAAAATAGGCAGGTGGTAGCACTGGGATAAGATCGGTGAAGGCCTTATTGAAGGCTTCCGCAATAACTAGAGGATCTGTAGTGGGGGTGTTACTGATAATGAGCAGTTGAGGGTGCTTAGGATGCTTTTGATGCTATCCCAGAATCTTTTCCCATCACCCCAAGAATTGCTAAGCTTGGCCTTATGATAGTTGGCTTTGGCGAGCCAGATTAGCTTGGTGCAACGGTTCCTGGCCATTCTGTAACACTGGTGATCATGCTTGCTACCTGTGTTTCTGGCCTTCTCCCAGAGTATGTCCCTTTCTTTCGGGTGGGAGAGGAGCTCTCCATCAATCCAGCCATTTGCGGGGCATAGATGTCACAGATGGAGCCAAAGCCCTTAATGAAGTAGCTGAGGGCCTGATCAAGGGTAGGCGCCAGGTCAATAGGAGTCCAGTCATGTAGGGCAAGGGCTGATTTGAGGGCTCCAAGTTTATCCTTCCTCAAGACCCTACTTTCAGTGAGGATGGGTGGGCTTTTGGTAAATTTATTAGACCACAGGAAGGTGACTGGGGAGTGGTCACTTAGCATGTCTGGGAGAACCTTGATCTCAGAGATCCAGGATGGTGAGCTTGCTAGGACCCAGTCTAGGAGGGTACTGTTACCTGTCTTATAGTTCTGCCTGGTGGGGCAAGTGGCAAGTTGTGTCAAGGTTGGAGGTGTCTATCAGATACCTGAAAGAGGCAGCCTCCTTTCCATCCCAGTTTATGTTAAAGTCCCCAGTAATGAGCTCCATCCCCTTTAGAAGGGCGCTGATAACGTTCATAATTGTGGGAAGACCTGCTGTGGCTTTCTTGGGGGTAGGTATATCGTGGCAAGGATGAGAGTTTTGTCATTCTGACCGACCTGTGCCTTTATCACTATTATCTCATGGTCCTCAGTCACCCTGGTTTCAGGGAGGACGGAGCACTGCAGAGAGTCCCTGGGATAGATGAGGCATTCCCCACCTCTCTTGCCTATTCTATTAATCCTGTATGCTTGGAAGCCTTTGAGGGCAACTTCGCTATCTTTATTCCTGCTGGTCAACCAGGTCTCTGTTAGGCAGAGGATGTCAGGGGTATGGAGGGCCATCCATGCCTGTAGTTGGTCAAATTTTGCAGTTAAACTGCAGATTTTCAGTGAGGCTATTTTTAGGCCTTTAACCTTATGAACACCAGGGCCCGTTGAAGTGAGTGAGCCTGGGTTCGAGTGAATGTTGCCAGAGAAGAGCAGGAGCATAAAGATGACCTTTCTGGCAGAAAGGTTTATGCTAAATTCGTCTCATACCTTCTGCCTCCGAGGCTTCAGGTGATAAAGGTGGTTGGACACCGGTTTAATTATTAGGGTATAGCTAACCGTTACTACCCCTATGCTAGGGGAGGGCATATGGCCACCCATGTTTGTAGGGTAAAGCCAAGTGAGTCGCTGCCCACAGCCACGTGGGCCGGTTTCCGAAGGTGCATTTGACAGCCTTGCACTACCCAGTAGTGGTCTGGGGGTAGCAGCGGCCCAGCTAGGCATCTGGTGCATTGAACAGCCTGCTCAACCCTAACTATGGGGATGCTACTATGCCCCTATAATATATAACATATATATATGTGTGTGTGTGTATATGTGTATGTATGTGTGTGTGTGTGTGTGTGTATATATATATATATATATATATATAGAGAGAGAGGATGTCTAATAGTAAAGTGATGTTTACAAGGAAATATTACCATCTTGGGGCCTAATGAGGTCATAATGCCACAAGACTGAAGAGCTCATTAGGCCCCAAGATGGTAATATTTCATGAGTGTATGGGTCTTTGCTATCAAATGTTTTAGTATTGCATATGGATACAAAATAGATTGTTTAGAAGTTTTATTAGAGTTGTAATAAGGTGGTGGTTTGAAATGTTAATAGTGTTGTAATGAGGTGGACATTACACATGTTGACAGTGTTGTAATAAGGTGTATAGTTTGTGTCTACACTTGCAATAGATTGTGAATAAGGTGTTTTACATTGTGATAAACCGGTGCAGTTTCATTAATATTGTGTATACTAATTAATTACTGTCAGATATGGAGAAGTAGCTGATGCTTTTTCCTATTGGAAAAAAGTCCCATTCATGGAATATGATTATTTAAAAATGCATTTTGCTTCATCTTAAAGTTATGTATATCTCATTTGTTTTTTCTTAAAACTTGTGCACTCCAGGATAGCCTTTCTTTTTTTTTTTTTTTTTTTTATTAATAGCATTTTACACATAAGCATAAAATACGTCATCCAGAGCCAGTATACAGACGCCAACAATACAAATTACATTACTAAGGGTCATGACTACTGATTCAACAGGTACATCATCTGGGGGATATCCCAAGCTCAGTTCAAAAGCAGCAAAATAGAATTATACAATTCGGGAGCTATATTTGCAACCAAGGCCCCATACTAATGAACTAACATTAATAATAAGAAATAACTTGAAACCGACCTATTATAGGTCCTATGGTAAAGTATCAGCAGTGTTTAAGAAAGGGTTAAGCTGGAAAGGAAAATGGGGCCAGCCATCCGCACAGGTGTGGTCTCTAGACCACCAGCCCAGGAGGAAGAAACAGATAGGGAGCTGATGCTAGCCATCCAAAGGATGGCAGACAAGGGTGAGGTAGTACTGGTTGGAGACTTCAATATACCAGACGTGGACTGGAGCATCCCAGCAGCAGCATCAACTAGGAGCAGATTTATCCTGGACTCTCCTTCAGGGTGCCTTCCTCAAGCAACTGGTCATGGAACCAACTACGGCAGAAGGCAATACTGGACCTTGTGCTCACAAACAGGGACAGTGTGATGGGGGTAACAGTGGGGAGCACCTGGGTAACAGTGACCACCAGTCATTGTGGTTTGAAATCACAGAAAGAGCAGAACCAAACCACACAAAAACACGTATCCTGGATTTTAGGGGGGAAGACTTTGGGAAAATGGGAAGATGCTTGAAAGAGGCATTAAGGGGAATGGGACAGGAATCAGGGATTGAGGAACAGTGGGCAGTATTTAAAATGGGGATTATAAGAACAACAGAATTATGCATTATACAGGTTAGCAAGAGGAAAAGAAAGAGGTGACCATTATGGTTTTCCAAAGAGGTGGCAAAGAAAGTGAAAGCCAAAAGATTGCATTCAGGCAATACAAAAGACACAGGCAGAAGGGATAGGGAGAAGTACCAGGAGAAAAAAGGGAGGCAGGGAAGTCAGTAAGGAAGCCAAAGCTCAGACAGAAGAATACATTGCAAAATCAGTGGTTAAAGGGACAAAACCTTTTACAGGTACATAAGTGAAAAAGAAGGACAAAGGAGGATAGTGAGACTGAAGGGGAGGATGGGAGCGTCAGGAGGATGACAACAGTAAAGCTGACATATTGAACAGGTATTTCTGCTCAGTCTTTACTAAGGAAGAGGGGTAATGGGTCTGAAGGAGTACAAAGGGGTGAGAATGGTGCAGAAATGGACACAAGTCCCTTTACAGAAAGGGTCCTGAAGGAACTGAAAGTAATAAGAGCTGATAAAGCAATGGGACCAGATGGGTGCACCCCAGGGTCCTTAAAGAACTAGAGAGGTGGTGGCTGAACCTCTGGCTATCCTGTTCAGCCAATCACTGGAAACAGGGAGGTACCCAAAGACTGGAGGACAGCAGATGTAGTCCCTTATACAAAGTGGGAACAAAGAGGAAGCAGGAACTACAGACCAGTCAGCCTCACCTCAGTAGTGGGAAAGATCATGGAAGCACTACTGAAGGAGAGATTGGTGGAACATCTGGTTGTCAATGGACTACAGGACCCAAGGGCATGGTTTCACCAGGGAGGTCAGTCAGACCAACCTCATTGAATTTTGACTGGGTGACTAGGGAGAGTGGATCAGGAGGGCAGTGGACATGGCCTATCTGGACTTCAGCAAGGCCTTTGACACTGTGCCACATAGAGACTATTACACAAACTGGGAATATGGGTGTGGGCAGGACAGTAGTGTGGTGGGTAGGTAACTGGCTGGGTGGCAGGACACAGAGGGTGGTGGTAAATGGCTGTCACTCCACAGAGGGAAGAGTGACCAGTGGGGTACCACAGGGATCAGTGCTGGGACCGGTCCTATTCAACATCTTCATCAGTGACATTGTACAGGATATAGAAGGCAGAATTTCACTGTTCGCTGATGACACAAAGCTCTGTAATAGAGTAGACACACCAGAGGGTGTAGACAGAATGAGAAGGGACCTGCAGAAACTTGAAGAATGGTCAAGGGTTTGGCAGTTGAAATTCAATGCAAAGAAGTGCAAGATAATGCATATGGGGCACAAAACCTGGCACAATATATCAGTTGGGGGGTGAGGATAGCATGCACCAAGCAGGAAAGGATCTTGGGGTTGTCATCTCTGATGACCTCAAGGTAGGGAAACAGTGTGACAAGGCATCAGGTAAAGCAAATGGGATGCTGGGATGTATAGGCAGGGCATCACCAGCAGGAAAAAGGGAGGTCATAATTCCGCCATACAAGACACTAGTGAGGCCCCACCTGGAGTACAGTGTACAGTTCTGGAGACCATACCTATGTAAGGACATAGACAGGGTAGAGAAGGTTCAGAGGAGGGCAACAAAGATGGTGCATGGGTTGCATCACAAGTCCTATGAAGACAGGTTGAAGGAACTGAACATGTACTCCCTGGAGGAGAGGAGGGAGAGAGGGGATATGATAGAGACATACAAGTATCTTACAGGGAGGAACAGGGTGCAGGAAAACACTATTTTAAGCGAAAAAGATGTTTCAGGACTAGAGGGCATGGGATGAAGTTGGAGGGAGGACGATTCAGAGGAAACATGAGAAAGAATTTCTTCACAGAACGGGTGGTGGACAAGTGGAACACCCTGCCAGAGGAAGTGGTGGGGGCTGAAACAATCACGGGATTTAAGAATGCATGGGATAGACATAAAGGAATTCTAGAGGTCAGGGGGTAAGGGGAAATAGACTTCTAGGAAAACAAACTGAACTTACAAGCTCAAATGGGCAGACTAGGTGGGCCATAGGCCCTTATCTGCCGACACTGTCTATGTATCTATGTAAAGTAAACCTCATTCTAGAACCCCCCCCAGGCCCCATGATAACAAACAATAAGGGTGCAGCCCAGCACAAACTTGTGTCCCCGATGGAGAACCCAATAAGTATAATAGGAATAAGAGCACCCCTTCCCTCCAGGCACATATAGCTCCAGGCCAAAAGCATAGCGGCCAGCTCATGCACCCAGCGCTGAGATCATATTGCAGCTAGGAAGGGGATCACAACACTCAGATAAGTTCTTGACACAATTTAACAATGGGCATTGTGGTATGGCACCCCAATCAAGCAGAACTATATGTGTGTATATATATATATATTTTTGTCAACTTTGTTTATCCTCTTTACCGCTGTATCACCCGGACTCTCTCTGGTGAGGTCGCTCGACGGCGCTTTCTCCCCCCTCCCCCCCCGCCTGAAGTTCGCCACTGCCGCTCCGGTGTAGCTTCCTCTGCCTCACCCAGTCTGCCCAACCCCCAATTCTGAGTTCCCGAGTAAAACACCTTCACTACCTGGCGCTAACTGTAGAATCTTGTGGGGCTTCCAGGTTCTGCAGACCACCAGAGAGGCCAGGCGTGAGGACCCGGCACTGGGCGTTGGTCGTCATCCCGGACCCACCTTACGCCTACGGGGATGAGGCCCATTTCCTTGTATGCATTCCCCGAGAGCACAGATGTGTAATGACGCCCTGCATGCGATGGGTGCACTCCCGCGCCTGTGCGTAAGGTTCTGCCGTTGCTCTTACCCCTGCCAGCATGCTGCAAGTTGCGGCGTCCCCCAGTAAAGGAGAGCAGTCCTCCGGACACTCAATCCTTTCCTGTCCCCGCCGACCCGAGTCCATTCCTGAACCCGGGTCGCCGGCGTGGTGCGAGGTTTGGTGTCCAGCACCTCAACCCTCAGCGCCATCGGGCCGGCAACAAGCAGAAGTAATGAACATAACAATGTGACTGCCCCTATATCACAAGCAACCGCCAATATGGCACAAAAAAAACAATACCAATCTGGTGGCCAGTTCAGTGTATCAAAACAAGCTGGACCATAGCTTAAACATTAAACTGTCAAATAAACAACACTTTTATATGGGAAGCAAGCCAGGAATTGTAATATCATAATTTGAGCATACAAACAAGAAAAAGAAAGTATGTAAAAAGCTCACCCCACTAATTATAACAGACAGTTTTCAGTTCAGCTTTCATAGAAAAAGTCCCAGCTCCATAAAAGCAAACCTTTAACTAGGGTCAGTCTCTGCGCTTGGTAGAACTAACAGTCTAGAAAGTCAGTCCCCATCTGATTTCTCTTCCTCATCAGACCAGCTTTCTTGATTTTGGCTAGCAACTATTTTTTCAACTCTGGCACCGTCCTCTTTTGGATCTCCGAAGCGGAAATGCTTGTGACCCACTGTGAAACACAGTTGGGCTGGAAAGACCAGTGAATAAGAGATGCCAAGGTTTCTAAGTCTCTTTTTAACTCCATCAAAGGCCTTGTGTCGGGATCGGGTAGCATAGGATATGTCCAGGAAGAAGAGAATTTGGTCCTCATTAAGAAAAGCATCCCTCTGTTCCGTAAAGCACCCAAAAGCAGATCTTGTTCCGAGGCAGAGGTAAGTGTGAAAAGAACCCTGTGAGGAGAGTCCATGTTAGTGCGGGACTTTCTAGGGGAAATTCAATAGGCCGGAGTAAATTTGAAGCCCTGTCGGCTCAATTAGCCACAGCCGAAGAAATTGAAGCAAATTGTCACCCTCCGTTCCCCTCAGGCAATCTGAGGACTCGAATATTAGCAGCTCAAACAATATTTTCTAACTGTTCAGCCCTGCTATGTAACTCGGCCTGTTCTTTTAGCACAGTAACGATTGTCGCAAGAGCCTTGCCTGCCGTGGCCTCTGTAGGCTTGGTACTGTCTCCCATAGCATCCAGGCGGGTTTCCACAGCCAGAAATCATTGCGAGAAAACATCCAGCCTTTGATCTATTTGTTGTACTGTTTTTGTGAGTGCATCCACAGATTATTGAAGTTTTTAAATCAAGGATGGAAATGAGAAAGGAAAAGTGTGGCCTACTGGGATTCGAACCTCAGATCTCTGGTATGCCGTTCCAGCGCTCTAACCATTAAGCTACAGGCTCACTGATCAAAGCGTCCGAGGAATTTCCTTACAGTGAGCCTGTAGCTTAATGGTTAGAGCGCTGGAACGGCATACCAGAGATCTGAGGTTCGAATCCCAGTAGGCCACACTTTTCCTTTCTCATTTCCATCCTTGATTTAAAAATATGTATACCTTGCAGGGGTTAAACTGCACTGAGAGAAAGTGGTATTTCTAACAGATTATTGAAGGGAAGGCAAAGAGGCTGAATTCAGCTCTGCGCTCGTGGCTGCAGAGAAACCTTCCCCATAGTCGAGCTGTTTAGCGGCTGAGGTGCGTGGCTGAAAAAAGTCTTGCTTGTTTGGTTTGTTATGTCCCATAGCCATCAAATTTAATATCTGGAGATAGAACAAAAGGTCCTCTGTCCAATTAGAAAGATCTTAACCCAAGTTAAGCCAAATTACAGTACAGTTATACAATATAATGAGCCTAGAACGGGAGCTCCAGAAAACTCCTGCTGCTTGCTGGCTAGGCTCTAGCTTCGCCCCCGATAGCCTTTTTCAGGTGTTACACTTGGCTTCTAAGAGGGTCCAAAGGGCACTTGAAGCACTCGGGTGGATCTGATGCGTCTTCTGTTCTCACCATTTGCTGATTGTGTGAGAGACCCTTTAGCCTCATTTATAAAATGGTAAGAGAAAATCCTGAGATCTGATTGGCTGTTGTTCATGAAGCAATTACAGTATGTTCCACGCATGGAAAATACAAAGTGCTGCCAAATGTGCACTGATCACCATTGGAATCATTACGTTAATAGAATGTTAAGAATTCATCTGGCAGCCATTGTTTTTTGCCCAGTAACTGCAAGCATCACATTTACTTGCACTGGGCCCTAAAAATAAAACTACCCTAAATACAAAATAAAACTGATTAATTAAATGTTGTTTCCCTGATAATCGCATTCTCTTTACACACATAAATAATTCAGAAACATTAAGTATTGTTTATAGTTTTCATTACAACGGTTTCTTTGCTGACAAGAAAAATCCCCTTTTTTTTTTTTTTTTTTACTTTGGGACATTTCTGCCCCATTTATACCCCCTCCTGTACTCCCCTCAGTGCTCCACTCCTTCGGGCCTTAGCTCAAGTCCCTCCTAGGTCCACTACCACTGTATCTGTCCCTAGAGTGCCCGGTAACTCCTTACCTCCTCCTCCTACTCGCGGAGCACCTGCACAGCGGAGATCTGTCTGTGGGTTCTGGATCTGGATGGCTGAGCAGCTGTCATCTAGGCTCACTGGGGCATTTTCCGTTTTCTGTGGTTCTCCCCCCCCCACTCCTCCCCTGGGACGCCGGCGCGAAGACGTATGTCCAGAGAGGCGATGTGCTGATGCACGGCTTCTCCCAAGCGCCTGACAGCGTTCCCCCCTCTCCATCTCCTGTGAATGGAGCCGTCAGAGCCCACGAAAGCCTTTGCTTCCACCGGCTTTCCTCGGGAAGTGGGTGCGCAAGGCACCCCGTGGTAACCCTCCCCAAAGGGAGGAGAGCATCCGTTGGGACACTCGATCCTCCCTTTCCCCACCGACCTGAGTCCGTTCCTGAACCCAGGTCGCCGGTGCAGCGTGAGGTGTAGCGTCCAGCGCCTCAACCCTCAGCGCCACTGGGCCAGCCTAAAATTCCCCTTTCTGTCTTTACCTGCTCATCAGTGAAATCTCCTCTCCTTGCCCTGACAGTGAGATAATTGAGTCTCTGGCTATAACAGATGCCTTTGTTTTGTGTGTGTGTGTGTGTGTGTGTGTGTGTGTAGTATGTTAGGGGAGTAACATTCTAGCAGTGGAACTGAGCAGAATTTTAAATCCATGTATTCCATGGTAAACATTCCATGGCAAACATTCCATATCTTGAATGTGGGGAAAACAGAGAAAAAAAACAGAAAGAAGAAAGTTGGCAGCAATACAATGACATCATTTGTAGTGGGCGGAAGGACTATTTGATCATAAATGCACACAAGTAAATCTATTGTTTCTACATATAAACATGCTTTTTCCAACTGTAAAAAGTTAAAAAAAGGAGCCCATTTTATAAGTGCAATAAGGCACTCTGGGATGTGTGTGGAACACATTTTACTGCACAGTGGCTCTAAAGTCACTTATAAAATGGCAGGGTAAAATCATGGAATCTGATTGGCTGCTATTTATGTGTAAAATAATGTTTACACATGGCTAAAAAAAGGACTGTGAAGAGTCTGGAAACCAGATCAATGGGCATTTGGAACAGAGGCATTTCAGTTAGCACCCTACAGCCAGAACTGATCTTCTACCACAAACATGGCTTCTACCTTTACACTGTAAAAAAAAAAAAAAAAAACTTCATCTGGGCCTAAAAATAAAACTACCTTAAATAAAAAATAAAACAAGCTAATTAACTGTAGTTTCCTTGATTATTTCACTTTCCTTATGTACATAAACAAATTAGAAACAATAAGTATTGTTTATAGTTTTCACAACTGTTTCTTTGCTGACAGTGGAAAAATCCCCCTTCTATCTTTACCTGCTCATGAGGGAACTGTCGTCTTCTTCTTGCCCTGACAGTGAGATAATTGAGTCTCTGGCTATAACAAAGGCCTTTGTTGTCTATGTGTACAGAGTGTTAGGAGAGAAACATTCTGCCAATGGAACTGAGCAGCAATTTGAATCTATGTATTCCATGGTAAACATTCTATGATAAACATTCTATATCTTGAATGTGGAAAAAAAAAACAGGAAGAAGAAAGTAGGCAAGAATACAATAACATCATCCTCAATGACATCATTTGTAGTGGGTGGAAGGACTATTTTATCATAAATGTACACAAGTAAATCTATTGTTTCTACATATAAACATGCTTTTCCCAACTGTAAAAAGTTTTTAAAAAAGGAGCCCATTATGTAAGTGCAATAAGGCACTCTGGGATGTGCGTGGAACACATTTTACCGCACAGCTAGTGGCTAAAGTCACTCGGCCTTCGGCCACATACCTTATTACGTCCCTGGCCGTGCGGTGAAATTTGTTCCACGCACACCCCGTCATGCCTTATTGCTTACTCAGCCTTGTGCCTTATTACGCCCCAGGCCGTGCAGTAAAAATGTGTTCCACACACACCCCATCATGCCCTATTGCTTATGTGTGCCTGCTTAAAGCAGAACCAGCCTAAATTTTCATGGTGATTGGCATATATATCCCATGTACTTTGCATTATGGGAGCAAGTGTGATTTTGTATTTCTTTGAAACCTGGTTTTGTTGCCAGTGCCTTTTTGGGTAACTCTTGCCTCAGTGCTTTTGTGCTGTGGTCCTTTGTCTTAGTATGTATAAAAGGTTTAGTCAACAACCCTTGACTTACACTGGAGCAAATATGGTGTTTAGGATCTTGTACGACTTTCACTGTATGATATAGTTATCCAGTCAAATAACTCACAAGTGGCAAACCCTCAAGTGAGTTATGTTAGTCTTCCTCACTAATCGATAAGTAAGGAATAACACATGGCGGAGTGTAGGTTAAGCTGCATTATCACCCATTGGGTGGGATTTGAGCCCCTGGTCACTGAAGGGTGTATGTTATTGTAGCTATTGTGCAGACTGAAGTGTGCTATAACTTTTAAACAATGGTTTTAGTTTTGCTGAAAAAAATGTTGACTTCACTGTTTTAATTCCTCTCTGTGTTTTGTAGGGATATACTGAGTTACCCCAGCCCCCTCCTATGTTTTGACCACTCAGGATGCAGTATTTACCCAGCCCCATTTTACAGTATAAATGAACAGAGGCTGTCCTCTGATCTGATATTCACACCATGAGTATATATTCATTATTTATGCCCCAGTACAGCACTATTCTTGTTATTTAAAAGCATGCTCCTGTTCACACACCCTTCTGTTTCCAGGCACAGCTGTAACCCTGTTACTCTCTTTGATGCTGAGGTGGAGAAGTACTGTCCTGACAATTTTGTGGATATTAAGGTACCGTAGTTTGACTTTTTGATTAATCTTGGTTATTTAAAAATGCATTTCGCTACATCTTAAATTATGTATATCTCAAAGATGTATTTTTATTTTTACTTAGAATTTGCACACCCTAGGGATATCCTCTTTCAGGTGTTACACTTGGGATTCTATTTTCAAAGCCCCAAGAATGCCGCACACTTGTTGTGCCGATCGTTTGGCACTTGTGGCATTCTACTGACCTGCGATTGGGATTTTCAGTCCCGAGTGCCAGATGCCATAAATCAGACCAGCTTTTCCCTGGTCTAACCTGCGCCATCCGGGGGACCCTTTTTATGGGGCTTGCGTCAAATCTTTTACACAAGCTGCCGTGAAATGAAGACAGTGTTGTAACTGCGTCCGATATACTAAACTCGTGTGCAGTTGCGTCAAAAGAGTTTGGCACAGCTGCGCCAAAACACAGGCATGACGCAGGGCTTGACGCAAGCCATGTGTCACCGTTTGCAAATCGAGCCCTTGGTATCTAGAGGGTCCTAAGGGAACTTGACAGCAGCAGGGTGGATCTTTACAATTGTTACATTTCAAAAGTGTTGACTATTTATGGGACTATAAAACACACGTTGACAAGACAACAATAACTAGGCAGGGAATTAATACACAAGGTGGCAGATGTTTAGTGAAGCTATGGTGGCATATGAGAGGTAAGGGGAAAGAAGGAAAGGTGGTATGAGCAGAGTGATAGGACAGAGATTGTAGCTAGTGCTTGATGTATTAGTAATATGAATAGGCGAGCAGTCTCAGTAGCTTGGAGGGCAGAAGAGCTTGTGCCTCACCTGCCATCACGCTGGCAACCCAGGTTCAGGAACAAACTTGGTCTGTTGGGGGGGGGGGGGTCGAGCATCTCAGGGACTGCTCTCCTCTCCCAGAGAGGGGTGGCAAATGGTCTTGGTCTTTAATTGCCATCAGGTCAACCAGGTCTGGTGGTAGTGCAGACAGCAAGCAACTGAAAAGGAGGGACTGTGGTTCAGTAGTGCATGCGTGCTTACGCACACACACACACGCACTTTCATGCTGCTGCGGTCAGGGGATGGGAAGAAAATGGAGCCAGCAGGCTTATTGAAACCCTGCCGCTCTTGCCACCACCTTTTCCTGGGCATTTCTGGATTTATATACTGGGAGGGGAGACAGTCCTCCCTCCTCTGGTTCTGCCATGGGGGAGATCTGTGGGGAGGACATAAGCCCTATGGATTGGGGGAGACTGACACCGGTCCAGATGAGCAGGGATGGGTCTGAAAGGCCAGCTGCTTTACTCTGGGGAGAAAAAGCTTTATAAACATTACAGAAAAAAAAGTGGTGCAAAGGAAGTTAGATGTGGTGTTTTCAAAGTGTGCCAAAGTTCTTGCCTCCTTGACATAGTTAGGGATCGAATTCCACATGGTTGGAGCAGCCACTGAGAAGGCCTTATCTCCAGTTGCTTTGCAGACTCCTATAACATGTAGTAGGTCTTTGATCTGCAATCTCAATTGGTAAACTACCATCGTCTTGTTCAGGAAATGTGTGAGATGGGTAAAATACAGACCCTTTGCACATTTGGAGACCACCATATCTCATTCATGTTACTTTTTTTTCTGGTGGGAGAAGATCGAGTCATCTTACATTATATTGCGGTGGGTTTGCTGTCACGAACAAAGAGTACAACTAGATATGTTGTTAAAGGCAGCGGACATGTTTCTTAGAGTTGCGTTATTGGGTGTTCTGTACAGCTCACTCCCCAGTGTAAGGGCTTGCAGGAAATTTGTGTTAGTAGTAGGCACATGTTTTTTTTCCCCCCGTTTTGTAAAAGTAATCTTTATTCAGCATTTTCAAACTCTGCAGTATCCATAGATATAACAATTTAGGAGTGCATACAACTCCTCGTGCAAGCATAATATAAAAGTGAATTGAAACAGTCCTGTTCTGTAGTGCTCCACATTATCAATGGGTAATCAAAACAACTGGGTATAGTGCACCCCTACCAGGGGAATGGCACAGCCCAAGCTTTAGAATGTTGGGCTCATGAGGATTCCAAGCAGTAGTAACGCTCCAGTTCAGCTGTGCTATTTTGAAGGGGACAGAGCTACTTTTATCTTCTCAAGATTTTCAAGTTTCAAGACTTATTTTGGAGCTGCAGCTTGGGTCTGCCTGTTCCTGGGAGTACCCCTAAATTAAAATTGTGCCTGTTAAGCTGCGGCTTTCAAATTGAAAAACCTGCCTTTTTTTCTCATTCCCTGTGTGGATTGGAAGCCACTTCTGCCTTAGGGTGTTTTAATGGCCTGAATGAGAGAAAAAGTAAAAAAAAAGGTAAAATGTGCCACAGGTAGGTATAGATTTTATTTGTTCTGGGAGTGTAGGCTCTCTGTTGGAGTCCTTCAGCTCTAGTGTTGGTCTCCCCCCCACCTCAGTCTTTAAGCTTGGTACTTTTCTGCAGCTATTTTGTGAATTTTGTACACTTTAGAGTTTTTTTGGTGATTTTTCATGATAGACCTCCGTTTTTCCATTTGCGCGGCCACCATTAGGGCTGGGCATGTCGCTCCTTCAGGACAGTCTTCCTGCCTTTTGTTTTGAAATGTAGCCATGGTGCGTGTGTTTCTTGACCACTAGGAAGCTTTATTGACGCAATGCCTATTAAATGCACTGCACTACTGCACTCGCACATTTATTGGGGCGCATAAGCCCATGCTAGTGTGCTGACGTCCTGCGTGTGCCCGCATGTCTAATAAGCGCTTTTGGCATGCTAATCACAGTACTCAGCTGAGTGGAGAGTTTTTTTAAGCTCAGTGAGCTATAGGGCAAATTATTATTGTTTAACATATTTTCCCTGGGGTTTCTGTACTAATTCTGTTTGTTACCTCAGCCTAAGGACATTAGCCCAGGTCCTGCTATTAGTGCTAATTATCATATTTTACCTCAGAAATTATTTGGCACACAATTATATCTCTCTCTGGCACCATGACCTATCAGAGAACATTAATCAGGAAATGATGTAAGACCTGCAAAAGGGTGATGAGCCCTTCCCCATGGGTTCTTTTTGCCCTCATTGTGTTGCTGAGCACCCCCAGCTGGTCCTCTGGCCTGGGGAGGGGAGCACCTAGTTCATCAGTTGGCAGTGGCAGCAGAATTGCGAAAAAAATCACTTTTGTGACTCCAGAGTGAGCTTGGGCCCCGATGTCCCGCAGGACATCCCAGCACATACATCCAACCCCAATCTAGCCCCTCGGGTCATGGAGGCCCATCCAGGCACTTCCAGGTGCAGCACAGCAAGTTTAGGCTACAATAACAGATGTGCAGGCAGACCCCTACCCTGCCTTCTTAGAAAGCTAGGATGAGGATTACAGGGATCTTGGGGATGTTCCTGACCCTTAATTAAAAAAAAAAAAAAAAAAAAGTCTCTCAGATGAGGAGGCGGTCCTTCCCTCTGTGGAAGATGAAGAGGAAAGGGAGTGAACGGAGTCCCAGTCAGGGATTCCTTTCTTCCCCTACTTGATAATGAGTCGTGGTCTTTTTTGCATAGCTGAGGCATATAGCTCCTTTCAGCTCAGGAGGTACAGTCCGTGGAGACAGTGGATGTCAATCCAACTTTGTCTGCATCTTTTTCTGCTACTACGTGACCAAAATTATTGAGCAAAAATGGGCAGGTGTGGATCAGAGAAATTATCTTCCCAACCTAAGTCATGGATCTTCCATTCTTAGAAAAAGGTCTCGCAGGTGGGAAACTCCTCTGCTGAAAGACAAGGCCGTTTGTATTTCTGTCAGAAACACCGCCCTGCCTATCAAAGGCTCTCTCTGGCCCTAGCAGATTCTGATGTCAAGCGGGTGGACTCCACGTGCAGGAGGGGTTTTGCTTCTATCAGCAGAAAACATTTGTATGTCTTATGCTTCCTTTATTGTTGCCAGAGCTTTAAATATATGGGTTACTACTGTAAAACACAAGGTTCTTGGCTAGTAGTCCCTGGTAATCCAGTAAAGCCACCTGACACCAAATGTTGTTTTAAATAAGTTGCAATTTATTAATTACAAATAAGCCCTAACAATTTTACCTCTAACATGATCAAATCTAAACAGCTGATGGCTTATTACCACCAGGGCTACAGGTGTTTAGAGGGAATGAAGCAACATTCCTCATTCCGCTGGGTGACCCAAGTATCTATGGCAGCCGTGTTGGCTACTCCCCTTGGACACACTGGACATACAGTCTGTCTGATATTTATACAGTGTTTGACAAGAATTGCAAAACAAGGGAAATTTTTCAGTTTTTAGACACTCTGACCATAAAAGGCAAGAGAGTAAGGTCATGAGACAAGGGTGTAAAAGTATAGTGGCCATGAGATGCCTCGGTCATAAGATACGTTTGACACTTTGCCGAGACATGTGGTCATTCTTGGATGGAAAAACAAGTGATCAGGGGATTTTACATTTATCAAAAATAACTAGCTTTAGGATGCAGAAAACATATGAGGGGACTTCACATTTACTTTAAATAACTTGCTGACTAGACAGTGGCCAAAACAAGGATATCATTGTTTCTTATTAACTCTCTGTTACACATTTTTTTTTAAACACAAGAAATTATAAAATGAGGAACTGTATCTAAGCTGCAGTGGGTTGAAGTAGCTGGACCTTATCTTTGGCTATGACCTTGGGTTGAAGGAAGGTTTTGTACAAAATATCTCTGCTAAGCAAAGCAAAGCTAATTTTCTTTAAAACATTTATTTTTTCAAACCACGGTTTATGCTCTTCACTTATTTTCTACAGTTATTTAAAGGGCCCCAACACCTTTTGAACCTGAGCATCTACACAGACAGCTATTTGCACAGTGGTATCATTATTTGCATGGTTTCAACAATTACTTTCAAAACACCTCTGCACTTACAAGGCACATCAATCTACATGTTGGTATCATGTAGTCATCTACTAGCCACCTTCACCTTTTACTAGCCCTTTGCAGCCTCTACACTAGCCATTTTACACTTTTCTATCTCCTCAACCTTTTGGTTAGCCAATTACAATACATATTGTTGATAAAAGTTTGGCACTGGTCACTAAACTTTGGCCGCTGGCCACTTTCAACACTACTCTGGCCAGTTTTGTTCCGCCTAACTGAAGGTGCGAGCCTTTTGCAATTGATGGCCGTGACCACCACCTTCTAGATGGTTATATACTGGAAAATTGCGCATGTCAGCTTGCTCAGCCTACTTCATTGTTTTCGGCTATGAGGGACATGTGGCTTAGTCATTGGGTCACAAATCATACTTCATAAGCTAAGCTCTTTAACCTCCCATTAAGGGAGGCTTATGGTTTGATTCCAACCTGGATACTATTTTAAAGGATATGTGGTAAGACGGGCTCTCTCCAGTGTCAAACAGCGCAAGACTACCGTAACCCAAAGGGGTCAGGGTAACAGCCAGCACAGACATTTTCGGGGGAGGTTCTGGCCCTTTAGAATTTTGGCTCCAGAAAAGAGGAGCCTACTCAGGTAACAAGGTTACAGTATCAGAGGAGCCTTGGCCAGGTGCCATGCAGGAAGCCCAGCACCAAAAGCCTGGTACCTCACAAGAAGGCATGCAGGCCCATCTCTGACTTCTTTTCTGTAGTGGAAGACTACAGGAGTTTTCCTCAGGATGGGCCAAAAATAATGTCAGACGCTTTCTTCTGTCCCGGTTCCCAAGGATGTTGCAACGGTCAGGCATTGTCAGAGACCCTGACCTCCTCACTCATTTGGGGCCATCGTACAGGCCCCGCTGCTCAAACATGTTCAGAAGTCCTATTGAATCTATTTCATAGTTCCCAAGAAGCTGGGGTTTTTCAGGCCCATTCTGGATTCTTAAGCACCTGTACAAGTTTGTGCGTCACAAACCATTCAAGATGGAGTACCTGAGGGCAATTACCTGGGCTGCTCAACCAGGGTGTTTCCTTAAGCCTCAATACGTCTGATGGATGACTACCTAATATGTCAGGTTTTTGATACTGGACCAACCTTCCAGTACCGGGTGCTCCTATTCGGCCGTGCATCAGCTGTCCCCCAACCGAGTTCCTTGAAGGTGTTGATAGTCCTGGTGGCTCAATTTCAACAGGAAGGGCATCATGAACATACATATATACATATGACCTACTTATTCGTGTGCCAACGTTGTTTCTGGCAAAAGGTCGGTACTCAGGACTCTAGAGATGTTAGAGTCACATGGCTAGGGGTGAACCAGGAGAAGAGCTCTCTTGAGCCATTTCAGACATTGGAATACCTGGTTGTAATTTGTAGCACAAAACCAGGAACGTTTTTTTTCTTGCCTTCCCACAAGGCGACCTTATTGGCAGAGGTCCAGTGGCTAAGGACATGGTCACTGGCATCTGACCTCGGTCTACTGTGCTTTCCTGGCCTCAGGACAGGCAGTGATAGATTTACTTTCGTCGGCTTCCTTCCATATATGGCCTATTCAAATGGGTTTGCTGACACCTGGGATCCCTCATCGAAGGATTATCAGCCAGGTTTCCTTTCACCTCCTGAGCTTTGTCACTCCGTGAGTTGGGAAGTGGATGTGCAGGATCTGAGCAATGGTTCCACTGGAACTTCCCTTGGAGTTAATTCTCACAACAGATGTCAGTTTGGAGGGATGGGAGGCAGGCTGGAGCCAGTTTCTCACTCTGAGAACTTGGTCAGCCTAGACAACATCTCCATATCAATATTAGGGAGACGGAGGTGGGCCGCCTAGCTCCCCTTCGGTTCAACCATGCTGCTAAGCATGGCGTACATAAACATTAAGGCGGCACAAGTATGGAGATGTTTTGAGAGGTCACCGATATGTCGGCCTGGCAGGGGAGTTGAACCTTCAGGCGGACTATCTTAAGTCGTAAAAATGCTCACCCCATGGAGTGAAGGTTGAACCCGGAGGTTTTTGACCTCCTGTGCCGTCAGTTTGGTTGACCTTAGGTCGAGCTGTTCACATCCAGCCACAGTTCTTCAGTGACTGTTCGGCGTCCACAGGCAGCGGCAGTGGACACTGTGTCTCAAGAATGGTCCTTCAGCAGAGCGTATGTTTTCCCCCACTGTCTCTTTTTCCAAGGGTCTTACAAAAAATAAGACACTCAGGTGGAAGCTTCCTTCTAATAGTTCCAGAGTGGCCGAGAAGGCCATGGTTCTCTGACCTGGTGACTATTTCTCAGCCAGTTCCCTCCTTCTATCTTCCGGTGAGAAGAGACCTTCGGTTACAGGGTCCCATTTTCCTCCCGTGTCCAGGAGTTATGCATCTTGCTGCCTGGCTTCTAAAAGAAGAAGGCTCCTAAAAACTAGGTTTCTCAAAAAAAAAAAAAAAAAGTAGTTAAAACTTTGATGACTGCCAGGAAAACTTCCATGTCTGCAGCTTACACTCAAGTATGGACTACCTTTTCATCCTGGACCAGAGGGAAGGATTTTAAACCTTCCAAGGCCTCAATTCAACAGATTTTGGATTTCCTACAGAAAGGTGTGGAGAAGGGGCCAGCAGTGAACATGCTGAGAATTCAGGTTGCACTCTTGGAGCATCCTTGGGGTTCTCCTTGGGAACTAATAGAGAGGTTATTAGTTTTTTACACGCGGTTCGCAGGAGCTGACTAGTGTTTCGATCCCCGGTTCCTCCGTGAGATCTTAATCTGGTTTTGAATGCTCTCTGTAAGGAACTTTTCGAGCCGCTATCATCTGTATCGCTGGATGTGTTTGTCTTACAAGGTGTGTTTCTTAGTTGACATGTGTTCAACCAGGAAAGTTGGTGAACTCCAGGCCTTGTCTCACAAGGAGCCATATCTTATTATGCATGAAAAAAACAAAGTGGTACTCAGGACGGTCCCATCTTCGTCCCCAAAGTGCCCACGGTTTTCCAGGTGAACCAGGAAATATGCCTTCCATCCTTCGGCCTGCGACCTTCACACCCTAAGGAGAAGGAATTGCACAAGTTATATTTGCGATGGGCAATTAGAATCTACTGTACCTTAAACGGACGACTGACTTTCAGAAGTCAGGAAGTCTGTTTGTTCTTTTGGAGCAGCCAAGCAGGGTCAAAGGCCTCTTTATTTATTTATTTATTTATTTTCCCAATTGTTTAACCAGGTGAGACACACTAAGCTGAAAGCTTGTTTACATGTGTAACCTGGAAGCACAGGGAATTTAAGTGACTTGCTCAGGGTCACACAGTATGCAAGTGGGGGCTGTGGGATTCAAACCCAGGTCTCCAGATTTGCAGCTCAGAGCCTTAAACCACTGCGCTATACTGCCTCCTAAGGCCTCCTGGCCTCTAAAGCCACCCTAACTAGGTGGATGCGGGCCTGTGTTGCTAAGGCCTATGTCACAATAAAGAAGAGGCCTCTGGCTCGCATCAAGGTTTTAGAGCTATGCAAGGCAGCTACGTGGTCTTACACCCACACTTTCACAAAGCATTACACTTTGAACATTCAGAGTTCTGTTTTTTGGTCGCTGAGTGTTGCAGGCAGCAATTCACAAGTAATTTCACTGTTTCCGTGTATAAGATAATATTCCCCCTCCCATTTTTTTCTCTGGGTACTGCTTCTTAGAACCCAGTTGTTTTGATTCCCCTTTGACAATGAGGAGCACTAAAGAAAGAAGAAATTAACTTCATACTTACCATAATTTCCTTTTCTGTTAGCTCCAACGTTGTCAATGGGGCCCACCCAGGAGCCTAGCTCCTGCGGGAGAATCTTATCCGGTATGCTAGGAGGGATGTCCTGTTTGTGAAAATCCCCTACTATGTTTTGGACATCCCTCTTTTGTTCTGCTGCGCTGCACTAATGATTAGACTATATATATATATATATATATATATATGATACATGATGAGCACAGTGTCATATGGAAAATATTTTTAACTCTTCTACAGTGACTACTGAATACTCACGAGTGCGTGAAGCTGCGGTAGGTCAAGTCACTGTATAGAGACAGATATATTTCCCATATCACACTCGTGCCCATCATGTATCCTGTTTATACAATGGGGGCCTCATTGTTGCAAAATTTACAATTTGCGCAATTGCGTGGCTTTTCGCGGGTGTCGGGGGTGTAATAAATTGCATTTATTCTAACTCTGCTGATGTCATCAGGATTTATTTAGCTGCAGTGAGAATAACTTGTTTTATCTCACTGGAATATGTCTCACTCCTGTTGTATAAATATATATGAATAAATAATTTTATTCTCAGTCATTCTGCGACTGCTGGTTAACAGCTTTAGTGATAACACTTTAGGTATTCTTGTTGCAGGTAGTCTCACTGCATTCACTTGTTGACTCAAAGTTATACCTTACTGTGTGGACAGCCTCAGTTTCCAGATGACCGATTGGCTGGAGCCTTCCAGATTGCCTGATTGTTCTTCCTGCAAGAAGGACTGAATCGTCCACACCTTGAGTTCAATTGAGAGCTTTTTCTTCCTTGGATGTCTGCCAGGAAGGTAAGACAGCATTTATTTACAGTATTAACGAATGTTGCATGTAGGTGATTGGATATAATATATAAAACTGTGTAGCTACTATGGCATTGCGAGGGCAGCAGTGACTGGGGAGTTGCTGCTGCTTGCGATCCTCATGAGTCCAACATTCTAAAGCTTGGGCTGTTTCATTCCCCTGGTAGGGATACACAGTACCCAATTGTTTTGATTACCCATTGACAATGTTGGAGCTAACAGAAAAGGAAATTATGATAAGTATGAAGTTAAATTCTTCTGTCTACAGGGTAATAGTATCAATTGTGTCTTCCACCCCCTTAGGGACAGTGTAGATGGGAGGAAGTGAGTAATGGTAATGTGCAGCCTAAACCTTCCCGAGACCCGGCTTATCTGAAAAGGCGCCATGTTTGTGGAGCAGGGAGCCATAGGGATTGGTTCACATGCTCCCTAGGGAGGTGGGAGGCAAGGGAGCAGAAACAAATACAGGATCAGTCATTATACTGAAAGGGATGATGCCGTCATTGGGCTCATCTACATTAAGAAAGAGAAGGGGCTGCACCCCAAGTCCATGTTCCCATCAAGGAACAAAGTCTGGGTCTTCAGTCATGTGCAGGATCCACTCATTCCATCGTGAACAACAGAGGTCCATCCTATCATTTAGTGTGTGTGTGTGTAATCCTCTCCATCCTGTAAATCTGATTGACTGTGGTTCTCCAGTTTACCAAAGTGGGAATCTGGGGCGTAAGCCAGGCCCTGGTGATGGTCTTTTTTCCCCACTATAAGCTGGATACTTAAAAGGTATCGTGAGTGAGAATCATGCAGGCCCCACGGAAGCAAACATAACAACATTTTGGCAGTCAGAGGCATTGGTCTGCTGTACAGCTCTTCCAGCTCTGACTGGAGTGACCGAAAGAAGGTGCACAGAATGGTGCATGCCCTCATTATGTGCGTATGGTGGGCATTAGTGTCCCCACATTACCTCCAACAGGTGGCATCCTTAGTTGTGTGGTAATGAGTCATTATAGCCAGTGTTTGGAAGAACCATATCTGATGTTTCCACCATTGGTGAGAACAAATAATTTTAGAGATGATTTGACAGTATGCGTGCCACTATTCTATTGTAATTTGCTGGTGAAGTTCCTCATGCCACCTCTGTAGTACATATTCTGTTGAGTTACCCATACTGCCCATCAGGGACTTGTACAAAATGGAAGTCAAGTGTCCAGCGTCACCGGTCCATATTACGGAGATATGGGAGGTAATTATAGCTGGGTGGGACTCAGGTTGGCGGACCCTTATGGGAAGGGTGTTTAAAATAATGTTGGAGTTGTAGGTATCTATAGAAATTGCACTGCTGGAGGCCGAACTCCCGTTGAACGTCAGGAAAGGATTTGGAAATTGCCCCAGCCATTAGCTGGTAAAGGTATTGGAGTGAGGGATGTTCCCTCCTCCGAAAGGCTAAATCAGCTAGGGACATAGTTTTAAAGCCTAGATAGTTTTTGTTCAGTAACCAAGTCTAATTTTGATTGAGGTTCCTGACCATCTTGGTGATGTGATCATTGTATGAAAGCTATCGATCCAGTCAGAGGCCTGAGTATTTGAAGAGCTGGACATATTTGGTTGGGGGGTGGTGAGAGCTGAGATTCAGAGAGTATTACAATGGTTCTGCTTTATTAGCGAATCACATGGTTTTTGGTTTGGAGCTGTTGAGGAGCAGACTGCTGGGTAATCATCTAACTCTGTACTTAACCTTGACAGCTTCCTCCAAGTATTTTTCAGTTATCTTCTGTTTTAGGCCAGATTGTTAGAGCAGGGTCTGGATTTTCAAAAACCCCAGAAATTGGCGCAGGTCTGAGGAAAATTTGTGCAAGTAGATGTTCACTTGCCGAACTGCAGTTTTTCCCCTGTTTGTGTCGGATTTTCAAAGGCTGAGCCATTGTATGGCCAGCTCCACGATTTATGGTGGCTTGCAGATGTTTTTTGGTGTAGCAGTGCCAAAATGTTGGGCCTGGATGAACCAGGTGTGACATCTTCAACAGCTGCGCCTGCCGCCTGTGCTGAAAATAGGACTATCCGCTAGTGTGGAGTTTTCTGCACTAGCAGACTGTGTCATGGGACTTAATCCCATGGCCGTTTGATAGTCCGGCCCCAGGTATCTCCCAGATAGAGAGAATAATGCACAGACAACCATGCACAGCAAGGATGTGTTTCCATTGAGGGGTTCTGATGACATCATAGGGACCTCAAGAGCAAAGCTCAGGAGGTCCTGGATGCCATTAGAGCCCTGGAATAGAAATACAGCCATGTTGTACATGGTTGCCCGTGTGTTATTTTGCATAATATATTGTGTGAGACATTTTTTTTTTTTTTAAAGCTGCGTTTTTCTTCAAAATCCTTGAGTTTTATTGTTTTTAATATAAAAACAAACAAACAAAAAACAACAACCCAGAAACCTACCCACACCAACTGCTGTAGATCCACCTGGGAAAAGGGTAGGTTTCTGTATTTTAAAATGATGAAACAATAGAAAGTTGTGTATTGCGGGAGGGCCATGTGAGTGTGTATAGGCGAGAAATGAAAGTAAAACACCAGGTAGCATGAGTTTCCATTCTAATTAAAAAAGCTGCTGTACCACAGAAAAACAGAACAGCATTCTGTGACCTTTGGAACAGCAGCTTTTTAGTTAGGATGGATATTCATGCACAAAAAGGGGCAGACTAGGTGGGCCAAGCGGTCCTTATCTGCCATCAAATTCTATGTTTGTCTATGTTAAAAAAAAAAAAAACTATATATATATATATTTTTTTTTTTTTGTTAATATTTTTAGTAAACTTTTCCAGGTACAGCATAGTTCATTCTTCAATATAGCAGTATTAAATATTTTATCTTATTCTAGTTGGTACAACAACATTTCTTGACATATCAATAAGTGGCCTTACCGGTCTCATACTCTGCCCCTGCTTAGGCACAGAGTGTGGGGGTGGGGGGGGCATGGAGTACAAATAAAGCTCAAAAATGCAATCTGTCTACTTAGTTAGTTAGCATATTAGCTTCTGCACAATTACATAGATACATAGACAGTGTCGGCAGATAATTGTACCTTGTGATCGCGGCTTGGGTTGATGGTCTAGGAGGGCAGCCCCAGTTGGGGGGAGGGAGGCTCTGCACCCTTTATATCTCACTAGTTGAAATACAACTGGAGCCCCGTTAATATATGAATTAACTCATGGGATCATAGTAGGGTCTCTGCTCGCAGCATAAATCAACCATCTTTGCCACCGGTTTGTACAAGTGTCGGTTTGATCATTGAGAGGATATGTAAGTCTTTTCCATCTAATAAACTTGATAAATTGGTGTTCTCCAAGCCACCACATCAGGGGGAATGGGGGTTAGCCGCAATCTAGTAATTAATTTTTTTAGCAAGTGTGAGAAGGATGCTAAGTAGGTATCAGGAGGCAGGATTGTTCCTGCGTATAGGAAATTGCAATAAAATGTATAAATGTGGGGTAAGTTGAAGTGAGGAGTCAAAGATTCCCTGTAAGGCCACTTGGACACTGTCGAAGAAGGGTTGAAGTATTGGACATTCCCACATGTCATGGTAGTGTGTTACCTGGTGTTTCCTGCAGTTTCTCAGACAGGAGGGATCTGATGTTGGGAGATAATGGGCCATAATCACTGGGGTACGAAAGAGTTTAATAAGCTGTTCCCATGCATATTCTCTCCATTGGTGTGAACTGGTGACCTTTGAGGTGAAACAGCAAGCACGGGAACATGTCTCCTCATCTGTTGGGTTGTTTATCTCAAGTTTCCCATTCTGGGCTGCCTCCATGGAGTATATTCCAGTGGAGGTCTGTGAAACTTGATATAACTGTGAAATCATATGTGGTTGTGGGCCCACTCGAAAGTAGGTTATCCTAAAGGAAATAAGATGTGGGTAATTGACTAGGTTGCAGACTACTAACAGAAGAGCAGTGATGTAATGTCTTAGTTGGAGGTATGGGTAGAAGTCAGCTCGTTGTAGTTGAACTTCGTTTGAGTTTCGGCAAAGGAGAGAATCGCTGATCCGTTGAGAAACTGATATATATGTACTTCAAAGAGAAATTTCCCCACTGAAGGAATCTGTTGTCCTGTGTAGCTGGGATAAAATGTTCTAAGTATGGTATAGGGCATAGGAGTGGGAGAAATGGGGTAAGGTGAAGGGCTTTCCTGATTGCGGACCATACTTTAATTTGGGAAACCAGGCTAGAAGGAACGCCACCCAGGACTAGGTGGCAAAAAGAAATTAACTATAAAAAATTTGGGAAACCAACCATGGGTTACTGGGTAGCATGAGGTCCTCTGTTGGTGTGCAATACTGCATTAACACTGGCAAAAACTTCTGCACTCCACAAGACCAAGTATTAAAGCAGTGTCCCATAAAAAACTTTCAGACGACTTTCAAATTCGAAAAGGTTTTAATTACCTTTGTAATAGTTGCCACTTCAATAACACCAACAGTGGCTACACACAAATCACTCCTGTGCAATAGTGCATTACCTGCATAAACTGTTTAATGGGGAAAAGGTCTCTCTCTATATCTAACCACAAACCTATTTGTCTGTCTAGGTGTATTTTAATAGAATCAAATTTTTGTTATATAGTGCCTTTCATTCTTAATGTATCTCACTGTACTTTACAAAGCAGAGTTAGGTATTGATAGTTTGGGGACTGTATGCAGGGAAACGAAGCAGCCTTCGTGTACTCAGATGCAAGCCACACACAGTCGTAGCTCATTGTAGAAGAATCTGTTTGATTAAGAGGTGGTGATGGCCATGTGGACATATAGTAACAGTAATTCAAGGTTCGAAGGGACTATAGGTCTGTTGTGTGTCGTCCACCCCATATGCTGTGCAAACAGATAACAATTTTTTTTTTTTTTACTTATTATCCATGCCTTGCGTCCCCACCCCTCTCCTTCCGTGCTCAAGGGTGACATCCTTCACATCAACCTCGCCATCTGGGTCTGCCCCTAGAGTGCCTCACTGCCATCGTCGGGACTCAACTTACGGCCCGGATTACCCCAGGGTAGAGCGAGTGAGGCATCACCACACTACCTCCCATCTTGTCCTCTGCAGCGAGCGTGCACAGCGGGATCTGCCCTTTGGTCGGCCTGATGCCAAGAACGGCTCCGGACAACTTCATCTAGGGGGCCGGAGGCATTTTCCTCCAAGCTTAACTCTTCCCCTGTAACCCAACCCCCTGAGACGCTGGCGCAGAGAGTCGACGTGCAGACGCACGCTTGCTCTCAAGCGCCTAACAACGTCCCCCCCCCAGCTCCGAGATACAAAGCCGCCGTGCCCCTCAAGAGTCAGTGCATCCACCGGCTCCTGTAGAACGTCGGGCGCTAGACAGCACCCCTGGCATCCCACCCCGAGGGAGGAGAGCATCCATGGGGACGCTCCATCCTCCTGAACCCGGGTCGCTGGCGTAGCGCAAGGTGTGGCACAGATACCAATTTATAAGGATTCCCTATCCACTCTGCTACCCAGTGTATCAGGTAATTCCCTTGGTAAGTAGAAATTTGTCCACGTTTACCTTAAAGGCCTGTACTGTCTTCAAGTCCACTGCCTCCGCTGATGGGCTGTTTCATAAGTTCCAGTACATATCTTTTATCTTGAGCTCTTGGTAAAGCATAAGTATGTTGCGAAATGATGGCTTTAGTACTGCTGCCTGCTGTTTTTATGGCAACATAAATAAAATAAGCCTTTAGCACGTGCAAGCTTGTTCTGAAGTTTGGATTCCTTGTACTGGTTGGTGTACAGCCTGACTTTATGTACTGTGTCCTGTGGTGTTGTCAGGCCTCCACTTGTTCCCAGAGCTAGCTTTTAATCCTGCGTTCCATAGGTTCACCAGCCTCTGAGAGAGAAAAAGTGCCTCCCAGTGTCACCCCTGAAATTTATCACCCATGAGCTTCAGGGCATTTTCTCATGTCCTGTTGCAGGACAGCAGATCAGACGTCTCTGACTGTTCTATCTGGTTGATACCCTTGAGTATGAGGAAACACTGAGATCATGTCCCCCTCTCAGCCTCCCTTTCTTCAGTGTGAACATGCCTCTCCTCCAGTCTCTCTTCATAGCTTTTGTCCCTCATACAGCTGATTATTTTGGTGACCCTCTGTTGCACCCATTTGATTTGCCTCAGTGTCCTTTTTGGACTGAGGGGACCAAAGCTACATGCACTACTCCATGTGGGGCCTGGTCACGACCAAGTAAAGTGGCAGGATTACTTCCTCTGCTCTGCTGGTCGCCCTCATTTTGATGCACTGTAGCATTCTACTGGCCCTCTTGGCAGTGGCTGCACACTGATTACCCTGCATGTCTCTTGTTTATTATGACTCCATGTACTTTTTACTCCTTGCCAGCAGCTAGAGGAATCCCAGCGAGTGTGTAGGTCCTACCTGTTTTTCCTCCCCATGGGTTCCACAACAATTAGTAAAAACACATTTAGTCTACTGACATATCGCGTAATCCATTTAGCCTAACGACATTTTGCCTAAAGCGACAACTGATGAAAACAATCTCGACACCCACCGGCAGTAGGACAGTAAGCGTACTACAAGGCAGTTGAGCAATAAATGAGGCTACCTTATAGTCATTAGCCGCCACATTAGAGCAAACGTCTTTTAGGCCAAAAAAGTATTAAGCCAAATGTCATAGGCGAAAAGTCGTTAGGCTAAATGTCTTTTTACTAACTGTCGTGCTATGCTCTCCAAGTGTAGTACCTTACATATGGATTCGTTGAATCCGAGATCCCAGAAGTCAGACCAGTCAGTTAGCTTTTTCAGGTCCTCCTGAAGTTTGTTCCCATCCTTAAGGGAGCTTGCAGTCCTGCTCTGATGTCAGTTGCAGGGGATTCTGGGATTTCTGTTTATAGAAAATGTCATCTTGGAAATAGGCAGAATCATGCAATCTGCTATACTGCAATAAACAGTATGCAAAAAAAAAAAAAAGTTTTTGCACACAGAGTGCAAATTGGGACCAGCCCTACGTTTGGGTGTGGGACTCTTAGTGCTGACTGTTCCTCTTTAAGAAAAAAAATAGTATTCTCCACAGGGTTTGGAATTCCACCCAGTTTATATTGATTTATAACTGTTTTGAGTTGCAGATTGGTAAGCAAAGTGTTTTTCTGGAATATCAACACAAATAAAGAGAAATGACAAAGAATTACTTTGTACTTATTTCTGGTTGGCAAGGGATTAGAAAAAAGGACTTACTAGTACTTTGCTTAACCCCTCCTCCTGTTTGTCATGCTGTATCGCACCTCACAACAAATTCCCCACAACATCACTGGGTCAAGGCACCTGCTGTATCAAATCTGACAGCAAAGTCTGCCTTAACACCATCAGTTGGCACTTTTCTTTCCTCCTGTAGCCTGCCTCACCTCAAACTCTATGATAGCATCCCCAGTTGGCGTCGACATCCCTGCTGTATCAAACATCACAGAAACCTCTGTCATAACATCATCAGTTAACACTGAGTCACAGTTCTGATGTATCAAACTGCACAGCAAACTATTTCTAAAGCCCCCCAAGTGTGTAAAGTTTGAGTACTATTTTGTGACTGTTTATAATTCACATGATGTTTCATGCAGTGTGACTCTCTATAACAGTTCTTCACAGACACATTTTCTTTAAAGGGATTTTCCAGTTTCCTATCCAAGTCCTGTTCATCTACTTCCTGGATCAGTTATTGTCACCCACACTTATTCCACTCCCACGAGCCCTGAGTGGCTTGACAAGGGTGGTCAAATACACTTTTTTTATGCTGCTACCAAAGTGGCTACAGCTCTGTCAGGGCTGTTCCATTCGAGTCCCACCATGGGCCCCAGCTCACATAGCACAAGGGAAGGCAATTGCTCACACATTACAAGGTCTTTTGGACAAACGAGTCTCCTTATTCAGTTCCAGTAACCTTTTCCCTGCTCTGTATTAGAGTCAGGTTTTACTTTTTAAGTTTGGTAGTGTCCTCTAAAAAAGCGGATCACAGATTTTGCACAATGACAATGAATTACCTGGGCTTATTAAAACACAGCAGTCACAAATTGGGCTTGCGTTAACCCCTACTGAAGTCCCTCAAATGGGATTTTTGAGGATTTTGAAGCACAGAATTAAAAGCAGTGTTCGCACTGACCCGCACGTTCAAAGGTTTGCAAAGATATCCTTAGCAGAAAATGTATCGGATAATGTACAAAGCTACTCCAGAAATTTCTAACCCTAAGATTTTCTGGTCTGACCCCCCACAACATTTGAAGCAGAGGGTCAAACCGACTCCCACTTTACTAGTGCTAATGCAAGCCCTGCAGATTAATATGAAATATTTAATATTTATATTAAATTTACAAGCTATACAGTATATTTGAGGAAGTACAACACTAGGAAATTTGAACAAATAAACAATTTTAAACAGAAATAATTACACACAGAAAACCTTAATTACTCTCACTCAAAATCTACTTCTTTACCGATGGGACTTGTGAGGAACAACAGACTTGTTGCCACACAGGCTGAAATCCAAAGGTCCAGCAATTCCCTTTCAGATGGTGGGCATCATATCTTATGGCTGGGCCAAGAGATTCTGCTACAAACATCCGAATATACGAAATTGCCAGCAGTTAAAGGCCTTATTGTCTATCAAGTCTGCTTGATTGTGCAGCTAGCAGCCCTTATACTGCAGCTGCCCCTCCCTCCCCCTTACCTGATCCCATCCCCTTTTGAAGCAGCCCACTGTTCTACAGGATACCACTTTGTTTGGCAGTGCATTCCACCCAGACATCACCCTCTCCGTAAAAAAGTGTCTCTTGATTTCCCTCCCGAACCTTCCCCCTTCCAATTCAGATTGTGCCCGCTAGTGTCCCTCCCCGCCTTAATTTGAAAAGCCCTTCTGTGCCCCTCTTATTTACTCCCTTCATGTATTTGAAGGTTTCAGTCATGTCCCACCATCCTTCCTTTCCTCCAGGGAGTACATGTTCAACTTCCTCATCCAGCTCTTGTAAGGCAAGTCCCTGGATCATTTTTGTTGCCCTGCGCTGCACTGCCTCCAGTAACCTAATGTCCTTCTTCAGGTATGGTTGCTACCTCCCCCTCCTGGAGGATATGCCTTTGGCAATACAACCCAGCATTCTGTTGGCCTTTGCAACTGCCTTTTTATACTATGCTGAATTGTTCATTGCTCCTGTTATGATCACCCCCAGATTCTTCTCCTCTTCCATCTTGGCTGGTTGACTCTCCCCTAGCTGGTAGCTCCTCCTTGTTTTTTTTGCGACACAATGTAGCACTTTACGTTTCTTGGCATTTTATTTATTTATTGAAATGTTTCACCAGGAAGGGCGTACTGAACAACAAGATGCTTGTCTCACGGTGCGACCTGGGGGGGGAATACAGAGGAAAGTACATGATACAGTACATTGAATTATACAATTGGAGTCCATGATACATAACATTGAGAGTACATGATACAGTGCATTGAATTGCACATTGAAGTCCTGGATTAAGGGTGAGATTGCATACATTGCTTACATGCAGGATTTAAGAGTGTCAGTTACATACAGGAATAAGAGTGACATTTCGTGCATAGTTTACAGACATGTATACATACATACATATGTGCTTAAATAACATACAATAAATTGAATTCTAAATTACACAGTGCTGAAAGTTAGAACTTGTTGCCATGGGAGTGTTGAGAACAGGGAGTGGGGATTTAGATCAGGATTATGTTATACTAAACATAGATGACAGTCACTGACTATGGGAGTGCGATTGACTGGGAGATGCGCAGAAGTGCAATAATGGGCAAGTGCATGGGTTGGTAGAAATTTCATGCCAACATTAGAAGTAGTTAGCTAAAGCTGCTGGTCAGGCTACATAAGATGAAGGGGGAGACGATAAGGTGGGTAGTAGCGGGGGGGATAGGTCAGGGGCATGAACAGTTTGTAGCGTAGTAGTTAATGAGGACAGAGGATAGAGAATGCCTAAAGGAGGAATGGCAGATTTGGTCCGGCAGGTCGTTCCACAGCTTAGGGAGATGGTAGGAGAAGGCCGATTGGCCTGCAGAGGTCCACCGGTGAGGGATTACCAATACCCAGGAGTCAGTAGACCTAAGGGCATGAGAGGGGGTAGGTGGGGAGGATAAGGAGGAGGCGAGATAGGGCGGAAAGGAACCGAGCCAGACGTTAGAAGCAGATTTAACACTGTGAAGTAGCCGCCAGTTGCTCAAGGATGGGAGGGCCAGTGAGTGGAAAAGCTCACAGTGGTGGGTACGAGGGGGGCATTGAGGGCAAAACGTCAGAAAGCATTGAAAAGGGGCTCCAGTCTGGATAGGGTGGACTTAGGGGCCGAACTGTAGACTATGTTGCAGTAGTCAAAGGAAGGTAGTATCATTTTCTAAACAGTTTCGCATCTCACAGGTAGCAGGAGACAACTGCGATTTCTATAGAGCACGCCAAGCTTAGGGCGTATTTTTTTCTGGGTCGCATCCACATAGGCAGAGAATAACAGGTGACGTTCAAGCCAGACTCCTAGGTACCTAAAGGAGGGCACATCCTGTAGGACTGTTCCATCAAGGGTCGGTGGTGAGGTAAGTCTGGATAGTCTCTGCCTAGTGCCGAAGGTCATGGAGACTGTCTTCTTGGCATTGAAGGAGAGTTGGTGGGTGTTAAACCAGCGCTGTACCTTGTTGAAGTCAGCCTGGAGAGTGGAAATGACTTCCTCTTGGGTTTGGCTGGAGGTAAAGAGGACAGTGTCATCTGCATACATATGTATAGAGGTAGTTGAGCAAGTTTTTGGCAGGTCATTTAGCAGGATGGAAAAGAGAATGGGGCTGAGAACTGAGCCCTGAGGAACACCAGTGACAATAGGGAGTGGGGGTGACTTGAAATCAGCTAATTTTACAGACTGGGTTCAATCTTGCAGGTAGGCTCTGAACCAGTTAGTGACCGACGCGGATAACCCAGCATTGGCTAGGCAAGATAATAATAGAGGGTAGGATACTGTATCGAAAGCTTTGGCTAAATCAACGAAGATGGCTTATGTAATTTGGCCTCTGTCCATCCCCGAGAGGATGGAATCCGTAAGTCTTAGTAAGGAGGTGGTGGTAGAGTGTTTTTTTTTTTTTTTTTTTCCCTAAATCCAGACTGGAAAGGCGTGAGGAAGTTGGATTCAGAGAGGAAGAGAGAGAGTTGTGAGAGCACAAGGTGCTCCTGAAGTTTCGCGAGGGCAGGTAGAAGGGAGATGGGGTGGTAATTTGCCTCGGTGGTGGGCATTGAACCCCAGCTGCCAAGTGTCCGCCCAGGCCTCCAATTTTGCCAGATCATCTTGCAACCCCTGCCACCCTCCTAAGTCATCCACTACTGCTTCCATCTTGGTGTCATCTGCAGACAGACTGATCTTGCTCTTGATGCTCATTAAGATGTCTCCTATGAAGATCCCAAACACCGTGCCCTGTACAGAGCCCTGTGACACCCCACTTGTTACCACCCTGGGAGATGAGAGCTCCCCTCCCACCATCACCCACTGCTGTCTCCCTTGCAGCCAGTTCACTGCCCATCCCACCATCTTCACCCCCAACCCTGTGCCTTCCAGCTTAATTCCTAGCCCCCGTGTGGCACCGAATTAAAAGCGTTATTGAAGTCCAGGTACAGGACATCCACTGCATGGCCCTTGTCTAATTGCCTAGTTACCCAGTAGTAGTACTCCACCAGGTTGGTCTGACAGGATCTACCTGAGACAAACCCATGCTGTCTGCCATCCTGCAGCCAATTAGCCTCTTGGGGGGGAAACCAGTCTCTCCTTCAGGATTGTCTCCATCAGCTTTACATTACATTACACTCGTAGAGAGGGTCCAGAGGATGGAAACAAAAGTGATCTGGGGCCTGGGGGAAAGGACCTATGAGGAGAGGATCAAGGAGCTCGACATGTACACCCTGGAGGAGAGGAGGGACGGGGGGGACATGATAGAGGTCTTTAAGTACTTGAAAGGGATCAATAAAGGAGGCCCAGTCAGGGTGCTCCAAAGGAAGGAGGGTGGGGCAACAAGAGGTCACGGGATAGCTGGAAGGGGGCAGGCTCAGAGGGAAGAGGAGGAGATGTTATTTCACTGAAAGGGTGGTGGAGCCATGGAATGCACTGCCCAGGGAATTGGTAGTGATGGAAACTGTGGACGGGTTTAAGAGGGGATGGGACAGGTACAGGGGAAGGGTAAATATGACCAGGCACAATACAGGTGGAACATCTGGGACTGAGGACAGTATAACCCAAGGGGAAGGGGTGAACTCCAAAATCTGCCCCCGGTACAGGTGCTGAAAATCGAGCAGACACGAGAGACAATTAGGCCTATTCTGCTGGCATTTTAGTATGTTAGCTTTCCCACGATGGATGTGATGCTCACCAGTCTGTAGTTTCCTGGTTCATCCTTGGAGCCGTGCTTGTGGAGAGATACCACTTGTGCCATCCTCCAGGTCTGAGGTACACTCCCCGAGTCCAGGGAGGCACTGAACAGGTCTGCCAATGGTTCTGTCGGGACTTCTTCTGCCAGCTCCTTTAGCACCCTGTTGGAGGGCGAGAGAAGGAGAAAAGAAGAAAGAGAGTAAATGCCAGGACAGTGGGAGTGGGAGAAAAGAGGAAGGAGTAGAGCAAATGCCAAGAGGGAGTAAATAGACAGAGGGTCTGTATGTTGCAAAACTGGCCCAACTCGCCACATAAGTTGGAAGGTTCATCCTACTTCTTGCTGGAAAAATTACACATTCATTTACAAACCTAAAAACCGGTTCAGACCAGATTGACTTTGGCAGTTGGCCATGTTACTTGGGAATTTGGCTTGTGACAAATAAAACTTTAATTCTAGGGACGTGGGTACTTATCCACACATTCTGGCAGTGTCCTTTCCCCTTTAAATCCTGCCGGAAAGTCTTCAAGCTGGCTCCTCCCACTCACTTGGGTGGTAACTCCCCTAGTACCGCCCCGTGATGCCAGTTCTTCCTTTCCGTTGGAAGAAGGGTCCCTCCTTATCACTCTCGTGCATACGGAGGCCCTTTGCTAGTTTTTTCCGAATAAAACAAATTTTTGTCTTCATCAATCTACTACCTTTTCGCCGCCGTTATGGACGATCCGAAGTCCACTCCGGAGTTCTGGAAATGCGGTTGCAGGCAACTTAGGTCGCAATCGGATCCGCATTCCTCGAGCATCTACTGCCTGGGCCGCGAGCATGATGTTCAGGCCTGCATTCATTGCCATTCGTTTCTCCCGGCAACTGTCAAGGATCGCCAAGCCCACTTACTCCTTGGCCGTCCCAATGACAGGGGTCCGCCTGTTTGTTCGAAGGACGCTCGCCAAGTGGTCTCCGTGGCTGTGGGGTCCGCTGAGCAACTTGTAGCTTGTGAGGAGGCCGCAGCATAGACCTCCTCAGCTTTGGCCTTTTTGCCACTCTCTTTGGGTGCTTCTTTTACAGATGCATTCAAGGACTTATGTCAGTCTCTGCCCACCTTGGGGCAGGGTCCTAAGGGCGCTAAGTCCAAGAAAATGGAAAAGGACAGTGAGAAAGACAACAAGAAGCAGTCTTGTCTACTTTTGTGGGACCAGGAGCGCTCTTGGGCCCCCGATTCCCACGCTTTGCCAGAGCACTTGACTTCGGCCGATGTTTTGGAATTGGCCGCTGGCTCCATGGTCTCCCTGTCGAGTCAGTTGGCAGAGACTCAGGTCAGTGTTCTGGACGACATTTTTCTCGACCTAGTTGACTCTGTCTACTGAGAAGATTGATACCTCCTTGTCCAGGACTCTGGTCCTGACCTTTTTGGGGGCAGCGCGCAGTCCGCTTTTCCACCACCCACCGCTTTGGAGCTTCAAGACCTGGAATGGGGCCGCCTCTGAGACCCACCGCCGGTGGTCCTGGTCAAGGTCCTGCTCCAGAAGCACAGACTCAGGCAGCCCACGTTGTTCATGACGCTCGCGATCCAGGCGCTGGGGGAAGTGGTGCCGCTGCTATTCCTCATCCTCCTCTGGCGAGGAGAGGCACTGGTGCAGGATGCGTTGGTACTATGAGGATCTTATGTGGCAACAGCTCTAGCTGACCCTGATCAAGCCAATTTCCTGGCCCTTCCTTGGGTGCCACTACTGGAGCCGCAGCAGACCCCGCCCCAGCAGAAGCGGTTCCAGCTTGGCCCACGCCGGCCTCTCCGCCGATCCTGGTGGAGACGCCGCCCAAACAGCCGAAGACTGGCGGCCGGGCGAGGTTTGCTCCATTGGCTGTCGGGTCACTGTCACCCCAGACTGCCCTAGCTGGGTGAGCGGGGACTCAGGCAGGCGACTGTTGTTCCATGATTCCTCAGAATCTGAGGGGTCCTCTGTACTCCCGCCCGTTGGACATGGAGTCTGTGGTGGACTTATCTACGGACCCGGGACTGACTTCATTTATGGGCTTTCTCTTTTTGATCTCTGAGTTGACCGGATTCAAGCTGGAGCCCATCCAGAAATGGGGACGGTACCCGCTTACCGAGATCCTTGACTGGGGTGATACCCCCATGGAGGCCTTCCTGGTCCAGGATGTAATTCTCGGTCCTGCCTTGGAGCTGTGGCAGCATCCAGCATCTTGTCCTGCACCGTCGGCCCAGATGGCCCGCAAGTATGTGATCCCTACCAGATCCCTGTCGAGATTTACTGAGCATCCCTCGGCTGAGGGGCTCATTGCCAACTCTGTTTTCTGGCGCACGGGCAATGTCGGGGATGTGGGCAAACCCCCCCGCCCGACAATGAGTCCGAGAAGTTGGACCACATGGTGAAAAAAGTGTATACCGCCTCTTCGCTAGGCCTTCGGTAGGTGAGCTTGGACTCCCTGATGGTCCACTTCTCTAATGTTCTGCTGGGGTCCCTGAATGAGGTGCTCCCCCATCTCCTTGCTGACCTGCAGACCACTGTCAAACAGGTGCGAGATCAGGGATGTGCCGTTGCAAAGCAACAATTCCAGATGGCCATGGATATCAGAGACTCTTGTGCCTGGTCCGTGGCAGTTGCCATGCACCGCAGAGCTTGGCTGCGCATCTCCACCCACACAGCAGATACGCAGCACAAGTTAGCAGATGTGCCCTTCTTGGGGACTGACTTGTTCGGGCCCGGGGCTGAGGGGCAACTCACCAGGATTGAAAAGTCTAATGTCACCTTGGACTCGGTGACTTCTGCTCAGAAGGACTCGAAGGGCTCCAAGCAGTCTAAAAAGAAGGCCTTTTGGCCCACCTCTGCAGCCAAACCTTCCCAACTGCAAGCTGGACAACAGCAGGCCTGGCACCCTTGGTCCACGTCCGTGGCGTCGGTTGTCAGAAAGCCCAGAGGACACGGTCCTGATGGTCCCTCAGCCGAGCCCTCCTCTGCTTCCAAGCCTGCCCAGTGATGGGATGGGGGGTGCCATCCCCTCTCCCATCCTGAACCCCCTGGGTCCTCCTGTGGGGGGCCAGCTCCACCACTTCTTTCCACCTAGTTTGCTGTTATCACAGACAGGTGGGTTCTTGAGGTGGTAGGCCGGGATCTGCCTCTAGAGTTCGAAGCGTACCCTCCCAGGCGAGCCCACATCCCATGGGAGGACATGGTGTCAGTCGATGTTCAGTCAGCCCTTCGGGACAACATTGCCCAACTCCTTCACATGGAGGTAGTGGCTCCCTTTTCGGACCCCTTACCTCAGCCAGGGTTTATCTCCAGGTACTTCCTGGTACCAAAATAGACAGGGGCTGGTGCCCCATTTTAGATCTGCATGACCTGAACAAATTCATTAGGTCCCGCTCCTTCAGGATGGTAACTCTGTCCCAGATCATACCATCTCTGGAGCGAAACGTGGTTTTGCTCTCTGGATCTTCAGGACATGTTCTTCCACGTCACGATCTGTCTGTACCACTGACTGTTCCTCCGCTTTTGAGCAGAGGGAACCCTCTACGAGTTCCAGGCCATGTCATTCGGCCACTCCTCAGTGTCCAAGGCCTTCACCAAATGCATAGTAGTGGTGGTTGCCTACCTGAGGCGCCGGGGAATCCGGGTATATTCCTCCTTGGATGAGTGGCTTATCGAAGTCCCTCCAGGCAGGAGGTGGAGCAGTCCAGGGACCTGGCCCTCCAGACCTGCGTCTCTCTCTGGGCCCCATGGTCAAGGAGGCCAAATCGGAACTCACCTTTTGCAGGTGATCCATTTCATCGGGGCAGAGCTCAACTCTAGCAGAGCCAGGGCTCGGCTCCCAGCGGACAGGGTGGAGGTTCTTACCTCCTTTGCTCGATCATTTCAGGTTAGGTAGTTGCACCCTGCATGGGACCTCCTGCGCCTTTTGGGCTACATGGCGGCCTGCACCAGCATGGTCTTTTGGGCTCACTGGAGAATGTGCTCCCTGCAGTGAGAGCTGGCCAGCCAGTGGTCTCAGTGCAGAGGTCACTTCGATCAGCTGGTTACTGTGACCCAGCGGATGTGGGACATGCTTCAGTGGTGGCTTGTCACGGAACATCTGTAGGAGGGTATCCCGTTTGTCCGTCCGGAGCTGATGGTCATCCTGATGACCAAAGCCTCTCTCATGGGCTGGGGAGCCCACCTGGAGGACCACAGAGTCCATGGGCTCTGGACCCCCGAGGAGTCCCGATGTCACATCAGTCTCAGGGCGGTTCAGCTGGCGCTGACCACATTTGCTCCATATCTCATGGTTCAAGTGGTTCAGGTCCAGACAGACAATACCACGATCATGTACCACCTCAAAAAGCAGGGCAGCATGCACTCCTTTCCACTGGGCAGGGAAGCTGTCCGCATCTAGACCTTCGTGAGCAGCTTGGATGCCAATCTCCTGGCCATCCATGTGGCTGGTGTCTCCAACCAGCTGGCAGACGCTCTCAGCCAGGTGGGCAAGATGTCTCAAGCGTAGTGTCTCCATCCCAAGGACAGTCTGTTCTCCCAATGGGGCATCCCTCTGATGGACCAGTTTGCCTTTAGGGCGAACGCAAAGCTGAGGCTATTTTGTGCCTGCCCCCCTTATCAGGGAATGCTGCAGGGGGATGACTTCTCGGGGCCCTGGACCCCGGCCTCTCTTGCCTTCCTCCCTTTCTTTTTTTTTTTTTTTAAACTTTATGTTTATTCTTTTTTTAAAACAAGCATACATTTGTTATGCTTTCTTCCAACATTGCATATCCGTTACAGAATGAGGGCGCCACTTCTCTTAATACAATCCAGTTGACCGTTGAAAGAATTAAGATACATCTTTGGAGGGTATTACTAGTATAGACAATAATGAATGTATAATACTTTATCTGTATAGAGTCCATGAGCTGCATGATAAAGCTCCTTTTATATAATACAGTAAAATTATCCTATGTCTTCCCTCAATAGGGAGTCAAAAACAAACCATGCTTAAACACAGTGTATACACTAAATGTGTATTAATAACTGTAAGAACTTGACTAGCTCTATAATTAGTACCAATTAGGCAACTCAGTTATTTGAAGCAGTGAAACACCGAGATATAAGGTGAAACAACGAGGCGCTAAAACTTACAGAGGCATAATGAGAGAGCAGCTCCATCAAGAACAATTATTAACATGAAGCCCCTTCCCCTTATAAAGTAAACAAAGCAGGAGTGCATCGTGAGGATAATAAAATCTACATTTAAGGTATCTGCGGCCCCAACCCGTTATCTTATTGTACATATCAGGACCTGACCTGGGCAAGAAAAGAAACCTTATGAACATTAAATTGCTGCCCAACTGGTCTGAAATGAAATGTTATGAGTAGCATGTTCATTATACGGGAGAAGGCATCGCAAGATACTTTACATGTTTCCCTCCATGCTTTTATCAGTCAAACATAAGTGTCCCCTTTGACAGACTAAGTTTTTCAAGTTGCTTCTTCCTCTGAAGATAAAACCTCTTCTTCTTCAGTACTTGTCCGACGAGTCGGGATGTTCCGTTGGGCCCATTTAAGAGCCTCTGCTGGATCCAAAAAGATATATATCTTGTTCCGATGCACAATCCTCAACCGAGCTGGGAAAATTAACCCGTGAGGTATTCCTGCCTCACGGAGAAGAGCCTTCACCCCATCACATTTTTTCCTCCGTTGTCTTGTGGCATAGGACAGATCAGGAAACATTTTTTTGTTGACTGTCGTGGAGCAATGTCTTTTTCCTTCTTGCCAACGCCAGAAGATAGTCCCTTGCTCCCACTCTGTCAAGCACCATTACCAGAGTCCATGAGGCATCTGGATTATCCTGACGACCTCGGAAAGCAACTCGGTAGGCCTTTTGAATATTTTGCACTGCCTGCGTCGCTTCTTCTCCCAGTTGAGTTACAATCCACCCTTGAAGGAATAAAATTAGATGGTCTCCTTCGCAGCCTTCAGCGAGGACCAGAATTTTTATGTTACAAGCTCTGGCCTGGTTTTCCAATGTTTCGAGCCGCAATCTGAGGTGCACATTTTCTTTTAACACTGCAGCCACAGCTCCCATTGCAGAATCAGCAGTTTTGGTTGCAGCCGACGATGCCGTCGTAACTGTCTCGAGCATAGTCTCGACTGCTGTCACACGAGTTGTTAGGGAGTCAAATTTTGAGGACAGACTGAACACCGATGTAATGAGTTGGTTTAATTTATGTCCCAGAGTTTGAAATGTCTCCTCCCCTGTCTCTTCTCCGATGTCAGATTCATGGCCTACTGTGTTCTTCGTGGTGGAGGATCCCGTGGTTTTCCTAGTTCTGGCTCCATCTCCCTGATATTTATCTTTGCGGGGATTACCCATTTCCTTTCCACTATGTTTCAGCTTCAAAATTAGTATAGTTTTATCGAGCTTATCAAAAGTTGCCTTATTGTATTTTTAGAATTCTTCTCCGGTGTTAAGAGAGCCATAAAGTCCGGAGGCCATATTGCTCGGGCTCCTCAGCGCCCCCTCCCTTTCTCTTGATTCACAAAGTGTTGCTCAAGGTGCAGAAGGACAAGGCACAGGTGATCCTGGTGGCTCCGACCTGGCCACACCAGTTCTGGTACCCCCGATCTCAGCCTCAGCAGCAGGCTCCCGAGGCGTCTCCCCCTACATCCAGACCTGCTGTCCATCAGTTGGGGGAAGGTACTCCACCTGGACCGTCAATCCCTGCACCTGACAGCTTGATTCCTAAGCGGCTAGAGTTCTAGGCTTTGGGTTTCTCCAAAGATGTTCACCACGTTGTGGAGGCTTCTCAGAAGGAGTCGACCAGGAAATGCTATGTCTTCAAATGGAAGAGGTTCTCCATTTGGTGTCGGGGCAAGGGGCTGGACCCTTTGTCCTATCCGGTGGCTAACATCCTTGGTTATCTCTGGTCCCTCTCTCAGGCCTTAGGTTGACGACTCTTAAGGTGCACCTGGCAGCCATCTCTGCTTACCGGATTGTGATAGGGCTGAATAAGGCCCTACCCTATTTGTTATGCAGAAAGAGTTTAAATGCAATGATCTGTTCTCTCCTTTTCTGTCTCTTCTCTGTCTGGTTGCTCAACTAAATTTTCTAGGGACATGGATATGTTGTTCATCCACACTGTCTGGCAGGTTCCTTGCCGCTTTAAATCTTGCTGGAAGGTCTTCAAGCTGGCTTCTCCCACCCACCCGGGTGGTAAAACTCTCGGCTCCGCCTCATGATGCCAGATCTTCCTTACCGCTTGGAAGCTCAGGTTCCCTCCTTAACGCTCTGCGTATAGACTGGATCCTAATTCTTCGGTTCGCCCGAAACTTATTCTCAGATTTTCAAGACTTGGTCAAATTACTCCCTCGCGGCTGCGATGGACAAATCGACTCGGATTCTGGCGGTGCCCATGTGGGCAGAAAATGTCAAGGACGGATCCGCACTCCATGTGCATCTACTGCCTTGGCTAGACCACAACCTGCAGGCCCCGAGTTATGCCGTTCTTTTTCGTAATGTCCTGGAAGACCCGCGCTGCCCGGTTACAGCTTAGGCGCCCGAGAAGTGCTACCCGCCGGTAAAGTTGAAGGAGGCCCGTCGGGCAGTTACTGCGGCGGCTGGCTCGGCTGAGCAACTCGAGCAGATGATCGCCCTCGAGGAGGAGGCGGCACAGGCCGCATCATCCTCTTCCTCGGTCGTGGCATTTATCCCGCTCTCTCTGGGTACCTCATATTCAGCTTCTTTTAAAGAGCTTTGCCAGTCCCTTTCCACGAAGGGAGAGGGGCAATCGGGACATTCTTCTCTGTCCAAAAAGAAGGACTCGAAAGGTAAGTCCCACTGTCGGCGTTCGTGGGAGCGAGAGAGGTCCCCTTTCCCGGACAGTCGACACTCGACTTTGGTCGAGGTTGCGGCTAAGGCCACTGGCTTTACGGTGTCCCTGTCAGTTCAGCCAGCCGAGACATCCGTCGACGCGGTCGAGATTTTTCTTGACCCATCAGACGGGCTGTCGACTGGTGAAGCCGACACCCCTTCTTCACCGGTTCCCCCGGTGGAGACCGAGGACTTGCCTGCGCCTCCGGTGCCAGAGTCCCCGGTCAAGGCTTCTGAGCCGAGGGAAGAGCGGGTGTCCCCCGCCCCTTCCCAGACCCGTTCTCGGACATCGTCTCGGTCCAGCCGATCCCGCCGACATCGGCAGTCTCGGTCTCGGCACCAAAGTAAGCGGCACCGCCGCTCGTCCTCATCTGCCTCCTCGGAAGAGGAGAGGTTTCAGCGCAAATTGCGTCGACGCTACGAGGACCTGATGTGGCAGCAGTTACTTCTGTCCGAGAACAAGCTGACGCCATCGCCTTCCCCGGCCATCAAGTGGCTGTTACCCGAGCGGCCGAAACAACCCCTCGCTGTAGTCGAGGTGCCCAAGCCTGGGCCAGTTGTCCGGTCGAAACCAGCTGCCCCACCGATTGTGGTGGAACCTCTGCCTCCACAACCGAAATCGGGGGCGCCGACCAAGGACTCTCGGTCGGGTTAGGGCCTGCTCCACAGGTTGTCGGTCACCCTCACTCCCGACCGTCCTCGGTAGGTGGAGGGTGGCTCAGGCCCCAGGCAGCTCTTCACGGACTCCTCGGAGTCCGACGACAACTCCTCCGTGTTCTCCAGGCCCATTGACCTGGAGTCCTCCGGGGGCCAGTTGATGGACGAAAGCCCATCGTCCTTCATGGGTCTGCTTTGGCTCATCTCGGAATCTACCGGGATGCAGCTTGAGCCCGTATCCAAGCGGGCCAAGTATCCCCTAACGGAGATACTGGACCGAGGGGATTCGCTCACGGAGGTCTTTCCGGTAGCTGAAGCGCCTGCTTCCTGTCCTGTGCCTTCGGCCAGGATAGCCAGGAAGTATCGGTCCCTACGACTCTTTGTCAGTTTTGGAACACCCTCTGCCGAGGGTTGGTCCTGACAGGCGTTTTCCGGCATTCCGGGAGCATGGCGTATGGACAAGCCCCGGCGAGTCAAAAGCTGGACTGTGCCAGGCGCAAGGTGTGCACGCTGCGTCCTCCCTTGGCCTCCGCCAAGCCAGCTCGGCCGTGCTGTTGGCACACTTCTCCCACGCCCTCATGGGCTCCCTGGATGAGGTGATCCCTCATCTCCCGGCCGACCTGCAGACCATGGTCAAGCAGGTACAGGACTAGTGAAGGGAGGTGGCGAAACAGCAGCTCCAAACGGCTCTGGACATTGGAGACTCCTGTGCCAGATCAGTTCCGGCCGCAGTGGCCATGCGCCGCAGAGCATGGCTGAGGATATCCTCCATCACGGCGGATAACCAGCATACACTAGCGGATTTCCCCTTCCTGGGGACTGACCTCTTCGGCCCTGGAGTGGAAGGTCATCTCCAGCGGATCGAGAAGTCCAATGCCACCCTGGACTCAGTCACCTCCGCCCAGAAGGACAAGGCCGTCGACGCAACAACATAAGTCCTTTCACCCTTCAGGCCAAGTGCACGTCCGCCCAACAGCACCAACACCAGGGCCAGCAGGCTTGCGCTATGGCACCCAAAGCCAAGCCTGCGGCTTCCTCTAATAGGAAGCAGGAAGGAAAAAGGCAGGAGGTCCTCGGCGGTCCCTCCTCCAAGCCTGCCCAGTGGCGGGTTGAGGGGTGTGCCCCTACCTCGTCCTCCCCTGGGTTCCCCATGGGGCGGCTCCGCCACTCCTTTCCACCTGGTCCGCTATCACATGGACCTCTGGGTGTTGGGAGGTGGTAGGAGAGAGGGCCTGCCCTGGAGTTCGAGCAGGCCTCGCCCTTCCGAGCCGTCGCCCCTCGGGGGGGCTGCGGGGTCCGCAGCCTCTCTGTCGGCTCGCTGAGCCGATATCACCCTGCTCCTCGAAAAAGAGGTGATCAGGGAGGTGGCGGATCCTCCTCCAGACACAGGTTTGTGTCCAGGTACTTCCTGGTCCCAAAACGGATGGAGGGCTGGCGCCCCATTCTCAACCTGCATGACCTGAACAGGTTCCTAAGGTCTTGGACCTTCAGGATGGTCACTGTGGCTCAGATAATCCCATCCTTGGAACGAGGCATGTGGTTCTGTTCTCTGGACCTCCAGGACACGTTCTTTCACGTCGCAGTCCGTCCGTCCCACCAGAGATTCCTCTGCTTCAGGGCAGAGGGATCCCTCTACGATTTCCAGGCCATGCCCTTCAGCCTTTCCCTTGCTCCCAGGGTCTTCACCAAATGCATGGCAGTGGTGACAGCATTCCTGCGGCGCCGAAGGGTCCGGGTGTACCCCTACCTGGACGACTGGCTGATTGCAGCCCCCTCCAGAATGGAGGTGGAGCAGTCCAGAGATCTGGCCCTCCAGGTTTGCTCTCAGGTTGGCCTCCTCATCAACGAGGCCAAGTTAGAACTCGTGCCAAAGCAGGTGATCCAATTCATCGGGGCAGAGCTCGACTCTCTACGAGCCAGAGCATGGCTCCCGGTGGACAGGGCTGAGGTTCTTTCCTCCTTTGCCCAATCATTTCAGGTTGGGCAGTTGCGCCCTGCCCGGGACTTCCTGCGCCTCCTGGGGCTCATGGCAGCCTGCACCAGTGTGGTCTGTTGGGCCCGCTGGTACATGCGTCCCCTTCAGTGGGGGCTGGCCAGCCAGTGGTCAAAGCACTTTGATCCGCTGGATCAGCTAGTGACAGTGACCCATGGGATGTGGAACACTCTCCAGTGGTGGACCGCTCCTGCACATCTGCAGGAGGGCATCCCGTTCGTCCACCCCGAGCCGACGGTCTCTCTATCGACCGATACCTCTCTGATGGGTTGGGGTGCCCATCTGGGGAAGCACAGAGTGCACGGCCTTTGGTCCCCTCTGGAGTCCCAATGCCACATCAACCTGCTGGAGCTTCGAGTGGTTCGTCTAGCCCTCACCGCCTTCACTCCATTTCTACGGGGTCAAGTGGTTCAGGTCCAGACGGACAATACCACAACCATGTACTACCTAAACCGCCAGGGCAGGACGCTCTCCGTGCCTCTGTGCAGAGAAGCTCTCTGCATTTGGTCGCTTATGCGCAGCTTGGAGGCGGATCTCCTTGCCATCCATGTGGCAGGAGCCTCCATCACTCTGGCCGATGCCCTAAGCCGGATAGGGGCTGCGTCCCATGAGTGGTCTGTCCTGCCAGAGGTAGTACACGATCTGTTCTCCCACTGGGGCACTCCTCAGGTGGACCTGTTTGCCTCCAGGGAGAATGCGAAGCTGAGACTGTTTCATGCCGGCCCCCCCTCAGCAGGGCTCGCTGCAGGGGGATGCCTTCTCGAGGCTGTGGACCCGGGTCTCTTCTATGCCTTTCCCCCATTTCCCTTGATCCACAAGGTGCTTCTCAAGGCGAGGAGGGACAAGGCACAGGTGATTCTGGTAGCCCCAGACTGGCCCCACCAGTTCTGGTATCCAGATCTCCTCAGTCTCAGCTCCAGGCTCCTGAGGCGGCTTCCAGCCCGCCCGGACCTGATCTCAGTCAATCAGGGGAAGGTATTCCATCCGGACCTTCAATCCCTGCACATGACGGCCTGGTTCCTGAGCGGCTAGATTTCCAGGCTTTGGGTCTTTCCGACGAGGTCCTTAACGTTGTTGAGCCGTCCCATAAGGAGTCGACCAGAAAATGCTACACCTTCAAATGGAAGAGATTCTCCATTTGGTGTCAGGGCAAGGGCCTGGACCCTTCCTCCTGTTCCTTGGCAAGCATTCTGGACTACCTATGGTCACTTTCTCGGCAAGGGCTTTGGTCGACGACCCTTAAGGTGCACCTGGCAGCCATCTCTGCTTACCGGGCGTGGGCCAGGAAGCAGTCGGTGGTGCTGGAGAAGGTGATCGGGCGCTTTTTCAAAGGCCTTGATCATATATCCCCTCTGGTGCGAGAATCTCCACCTCCGTGGGATCTACTGCTGGTATTGGCTAAGCTCATGGGCAAGCCATTCGAACCGATGCACAGGTGTGACATCTCTCACCTGTCGTGGAAGACTGCCTTCTTGGTGACTATCACGTCAGCAAGAAGGATGGGAGAGCTCCAGGCGCTTTCCATCGAGTCTCCTTATCTGGTCTTCCACAGGGACAAGGTTGTCCTGCGCCCCCACCCAAAATTCCTTCCGAAGGTGGTGTCCGAGTTTCACCTTAACCAGTTGTTGACTCTGCCGGTGTTATACCCCTATCACACCTCAGAGGCCGAATATAGGCTCCATACTTTGGACCCTAGAAGAGCGCTCGCTTATTACAAGGAGCGGACGGCTGAAGTTCGGGGAGAGGTTCACCAGCTGTTTGTCACTTACGCTGAAGCCGCACCTGGTAGACCTGCAGCCAAGCAGACGATAGACAGGTGGGTCACCTCTTGCATAGATCTCTGCTATAGGTTGGCTGGCATGGAGCGTCCCAGAGGGATAAGAGCTAATTCTACCCGCCATACCGCTGCATCGGTGGCTGCTTCAAGGGATGTCAGCACACACCTTCATCACCCACTACCACATCAACCTTGAGTCACGCCGGGATGCTGGTTTTGGGGCCTCGGTTCTCCAGTCTTTATTTCCCAAGTAGGGGGTGTGCGTCTTGCCTTCCTCCTCCCAGAGAACTGCTAGGAGTCTGCCAGACAATGTGGATGAACAACATATCCATGTCCCTAGAAATACAGGTTACTCACCTGTAACAGGAGTTCTAGGAATGGTATATGTTGTTCATCCACACGACCCACCCGACTTCCCTGGCTTCGATGCACAACCTGGCTTCCAGCGGGCTAGATCTGGCGTCATGGGGCGGAGCTGAGAGTTTTACCACCCGGGTGGGTGGGAGGAGCCAGCTGAAGACCTTCCGGCAAGATTTAAAGCGGCAAGGAACCTGCCAGACAGTGTGGATGAACAACATATGCCATTCCTACAACTCCTGTTACAGGTGAGTAACCTGTATTTTTTGTGAGACCTAGGAATTGATCATTCCTGTTTTGCAATTCTCCGCCTCTTGCTATCTCTCTCTCTGCCTTCCCTTGGTGTTCTGTCTTTTCTTCCCCCTTGAATATCTGCGGGTATAAAAATATATGTGAATTTTTATGTGGAAATGTCACTGATACTGGGATCCCTTTTTTGAAAATATATATAGTTATACTGTTGAAATGATTGCAAAGCTATTTGGAACTAAAGGGGTTAACCTTAAATGCAGTTTTTAAGCCTTTTGCAGAGATGTAAACTAGAGGTCCGTTCTGGGTCATTGCGTTCTTTTTGCTGCACCTGCAAGAAACTGACAAACATTTTAGGAAAAACAGGATGTCTGTTAACGAGCTCCCTGCAAAAACTGGTTATAAAAAGAGCAGCAATATTTTGCAAATGAGAGAGAGACTGAGACTGGAAATTGCAAAGAAACACTCAGAAGGAGGATTTTGTTTTCTCTGCTTGTTTTGCCTTTGTAAATAGATTTACTGAACACATTTTTTATTTCGCTGTTATTACTAATAATAAAACACTTACTGCGAATTTTACATGTGCTCCTGGCCATCCTATGCTTCCTGACCTGTGCCTTGACGACAGATGGTGTGAGCCTAAGTGGGATTTATGCTGTGTGTACTCTAAGCCAGGAGTTCTGTGCGTGTGTGCTAGACCTGGCACCAAGGAAGCATAGAAGAAAGGTATGGATTCTGCAGCAGCAAGCCCAGAAGTGATTACCAGAATAATGGCAGCCAAACTAGAAGCAGAAACAAAAGTACAGGCTGAGACTGTACAGCCAGAACCAGAGATGGAAAAATAAAAGAGCAGGCAGTGACGGAACCTGAAAGCCTGACTGCCTTTGTCTAATGGTGGGCTATACAACAAACAGAGAAGAGAGGAAATGCAGCAGAGAGAAAAAGAGATTCAGTGTTTAAAGTCACAGAGAAAAGAAGAAATGCAGCAACTCGAGAAGCAGAGAAAAAAAAGAGATGCAGCGACAGGAGCAGCAAAGAAGAGAAGAGATGTAGCGATGGATGGATGCCTTGCAGGTTATCAGAGCTGGTAGATCTGACACTGCTCCAGCAGAGCAACGAGACACAAACAACTTAAAATACATTAAACTTATAAAGTTGTGTCCCTCGGATGATATCGAAGCATACCTGACAACTTTTGAAAGGGTTGCCATAGCCTCCCAGTGGCCAAAGCAGCAATGGGTAGTCAGACTGGTACCTTACCTGACAGGGAAAACCCAACTTGCTTACAGCAATATGGACACTGCACAGTCAGAAAGCTATGACCTGGTGAAAAGTGAAATCATGAAAAGGTATGACATCTCAGGAGAGATATACAGGCAAAGATTTTGGTCCCTGAAGTATAACTTGGTCGACAATCCTCGGGCAGCCTTCACTTCACTCAGAGAACTCCTTATGAAATGCACTCCAACCAGAGGGCAAAACACTCCCACAGATCATCGAAACATTTGTAATGGAGCAGTTCATCAACATCTTATTCACAGACACACAGCTCTGGGTACAAGAACACCAACCAGAAAGTGGGGAAAAGGCTGTTTCTTTGTCTGAAGACTACCAGATGGCCAGACAGATGCCACAGCAGTGAGGTACAGCCAAGCAATGGTAAGACACTCTCTTTCCCATTTAAACTCCAAGTCTGATAAGAACTCTGGTGGGGGTAACATCCGCATCCAAAGACTTATTTGCTATAACTGTAGTAAGCCAGGTCATATTGCAAGAAAGTGCCGTAGTAAGAAGAGTGACACTGGAGCAGATTGGGGCAAGTACTTAACAGATGTGAAAGTGGGAGATAAGACTGTGAAGGGACTTAATAGATTCGGGAAGCAGACAGACCCTAGTGCATATTGAAGTGCTGGGAAAACCATGTCCAAAAGGACCAGATACTGGTGTCCTCTGCATCCGCGGTGACACTTGATACTATCCCAGCAGCCAAGTGACTCTGACTATTAATGGTGTGTCACCCCAAATGGAAGTGGGGGTAGTAACCAAGTTATCTGTACCTGTGATTATTAGAAATGACTTCCCAGGATTTACTGAGTTAATCAAAGATGGAGTAAATCCTAATGTTTCAGCAGCTGTGGTGACAAGCGTTCAGGCAAAGAAAATCTCAGATGGTGTGGACTCTTTTCCTTTCACTGATTTTGATTCGTACTTGTTTGAGCACAGCTCTAAGATCCGGAAGTCCAGGAAAGAAAGATGACGCCTGAAGAAACAGTGGCAACAAAAGACTGATGGACATAAGGGGTTAACATATCAAATTATTTTTTTTCCAATTGTTTAACCAGGTGAGACACACTAAGCTGAAAGCTTGTTTACGGGTGCAACCTGGGAGCACTGGGAAGTTAAGTGACTTGTTCAGGGTCACACAGTATGCAAGTGGGGGCTGTGGGATTCAAACCCAGGTCTCCAGATTTGCAGCTCAGAGCCTAAAATCACTACACTGTACTGCCTCCCAGTGCTGAAACTAAACTAATAACTGATTGTGATTTTCTTTCAGAGCAAGCTAACAGTGTTCTCTACAGGGTTATTTTAAGCAGCTGGGGTCGAAACCAAAGCGGGGTGACCCTGTGTTTAAAAACTGTAATGGGCTACTGTACAGAGTTTGGGTTAAACCTCAGACATAGGACCAGATAGAACAATTGGTTATACCATAGAAGCATAGATCTGAGTTGTTACAGATAGCACATGAATGTCCCATGGCTGATCACCCAGATTTTACTGGCCTGAAATTCATGAAGATGTTGCTACCTATTTCACTTCTTGTGCTGAGTGTCGGAAAGTAGCCTTGTGCAAATTGGATACAAAAAGGCCCACTCACCCTTGTTGATTTGAATTAAAATAATTTTTACTAGATCAAAGATACGGTATACAATCCCAAGCAAACGTGATACAGTTCAGCACCGATGAAGGATTATGTCCGAAACGTTTGCTTAGGATTGTATACCGTATATTTGATCTAGTAAAAATTACTTTAATTCAAACCAACAAGGGTGAGTGGGCCTTTTTGTAACCAGTTTGCAGAAGATTGTTAATAGCATCTAATTGGTTCAAGCTTCTCACTGAATAAACATATTTTCTTTCATACCGAGATTGGCTAAGCCAGACAACTTTTTTTGGTGTCCGAAAGTAGCCCCAGTAACTAAAAAAGATAAGGTGCCCCGGTACCCCTACCCTTGATAGATTTGCTTTTTGAGAGAATTGCAGTGGATGTGGTTGGCCCCTTAGACAAAAGTAAAAAAGGTAATCGATTCATTCTGGTAGTATGTGACTATGCTACTCTATACCCAGAGGCAGCTCCTATGCGTACTGTCACAGCCCCAAAAGTGGCAGCAGAGCTTGCCAAAATTTTCAGCAGGGTGGGCATACCTAAAGAAATTATTACTGATCAGGGTTGCAATTTTAGTGCTGCATTACTGAAGGAGCTGTACCGACTGTGACACTTGGACACCTGGTTCTGATCGCTCCATAATTTTTGGTAATATAAAAATGTGTTATTGAGTATCTCTCTTGAGACATCCTGTGCTCCTGGGATAAACACCCCCCCCCCCCAAGGTTTCAGTTCAAAGGACAGGATATGTTAAATAGCAGATCTCTGTAATGTGATTAATTTCCAAAGACTCACATTTTATGGTCTTGTTGTTGAGCTGTGCTTCTTTGAAGCCAGAAACTAAAATACCCATTTTATGACATCTTCAGAGGAAAGAACAGTTAATTTCAAATGGTGCCGAAAGAAGCTATATGACCGCTAAGTGAGAAACTGGAGAGTTGTAAAAGTTCTTTGATGTCTTTGAAAAGCAGGAAAACACACTAAATCAAAGAGGAGCAGGAAACCACTCCAGATCATAGTCATATTGGACATGAGTTTTTGCTGATGTCACCTTATTTAATATACCTCCTGAGTGATAAGACATCCTGGCTGTATAATTTTTAATATGCTAGGAGGAGCTAGAATGGGTGGAGATTCAGGGTTTAAACTGTATGCTGTATTTCCACTTACTGAGACATTCCTGTTTGGACTCTCTTGAAACAACATCTACTTGAAACACTGTTAGAAGATATACATTAGATAGACAAGTCTAATTGTATGGTGGTAGGAATTTGTTTGCACTTTTTTTTTAATCTTGTTCTTTTAAGTGATTGTATGCGTTGTGATATATTGTTCTATATTTACATTTTACCTATTTGTATCCATTTTGTTAGTAAATCTATATTTAAAGAGACTGCCTGTGTCTTCGAAATTCTTTTGCCTGTGATGCATGGATGGTTAAGATTTTGACAACACTGTTCATAAGCTTAATAGTATACCAAACTGGGAAAAGGTAAGAATTTATCTAAGGTCTTTCAAATGGTTATGAAAGAACTCTTAAAACTGAAGGTGGACAAAGCAATGGGACCTGATGGGATTCATCCCAGAATTCTAAAAGAACTAAGGGTCGAACTAGTGACACCACTGACTACCCTCTTAAATCATGGGAGGATGGGGTGGTACCCGAGGACTGGAGGAGGGCAGATGTGATTCCCCTTCACAAAAGTGGGAGCAAGGCAGAAGCAGAAAACTACAGACCTGTTAGTTTAACCTCAGTGATAGGGAAAATGATGGAATCACTTCTGAAGGAAAGAACTGTCGAGTATCTAGAGGCCAGAGGGGCACAGGACCCAAGGCAGCATGGATTCACAGCGGAAGGTCATGCCAGACTAATCTGATAGATTTCTTTGACTGGGTGACCAAAGTAGTAGATCAGGGAGGGGCTGTGGACATGGCCTACCTAGACTTTAGCAAGGCATTTGACACAGTCCCACACAAAGATTAATATATAAGTTAGCCAGCCTGGGAGTGGGTCCCAAGATGACAGCCTGGGTAAAGGAATTGGCTGGAGAATAGGACACAGAGAGTAATAGTAAATGGAGTCCACTCTGAAGAAAGGGTTACTAGTAGGGTACACGAGGGTTCGAAGATTAGATCGGGTCCTCTCTCAATGTCTTTATAAGCGACATTGCAGAGGACTGGAAGGAAAAAGTATGTCTCTTTGCAGATGACACAAAGATCTGCAACAGAGTTGATGCACATGGTGGGTGGAAAGGATGAGAAGGGACTTGGCAAGGTTAGAGGAATGGTCAAATGTATGGCAGCTTAGATTCAATGCTAAGAAGTGCAAGGTAATGCACCTGGGAAACAAAAACCCAGGGAAGAGTACGCAATGGGGGTGAGATACTAAAACAACAAAATGGAAAGGGACCTGGGGTAGTCATATCAGATGACCTAAAGGTGGGCATGCAATGTGAGAGGGCAGCAAAGAGGGTTGGGGGATACTGGATGCATAGGGAGAGGCATCACCAGTAGAAAACAGGAAGTTATTATCCCTCTGTACAGACAGTTGGTGAGACCCCATCTGAGTACTGTGTGCAGTTCTGGAGACCCAATCTCCATAAAAACATAGACAGGATGGAAGCTGTCCAGAGGAGGGCAACTAAAATGGTGCAGGGTCTGCACTGGAAGACATATGAAGAGAGACTAAAGGAGCTTAATATGTATAGCCTCGAGGAAAGGGGGGACATGATAGAAACTTTCAAGTACCTCAAAGGAATCAACAAAGTCCAAGAGGTAGCGCTCTTTCAAAAAAGAGTGCAAGAAAGGGGGCACAATTTGAAGATGGGGGGCGGCTCAGAGGTAATTTAAGGAAGTATTTTTTCACAGAGAGGGTTGTGGATGCATGGAACGGCCTTCCGGAGGAGGTTGTGGAGTCAAAAACAGTGATGGAATTCAAGCATGCATGGGACAGTCATAATGCCATTCTAGGGGGTGGGGGTAGGAAGAAGTAGGCTGCTGGTTAATTAGGATCTGCAGCTTATCCAGTAGGTAGGGAAACGGGCAGACTGGGTGGGCCAAGTGGTCCTTATCTGCCGTCAAATTCTATGGTTCTATGTTTCATAGAGTTTTTAAGGGTTCATTTTGTATACCTGGTTAAGTGCCCTTAGTGAAAGATATCTGGCATTTCCCCGAGGAGCAGAATTATCTGAGGCTGTACATTTGGGTATGCTAGCAGAAGGTTCACAGTTTGAATCCCTCCAGAACTTGAGACCAAAGGTAATTCAGACCCACAAAACAGACAGGAGGGTTACCCTGTTCTGTTACCCTGTTCACAATACTGCACTCGTAGGTTGGCACTATGGCAGCAGAGGGCCTGACCTGCTGAGTGGGGTTGTGACATCGACTACTAGGTATCACTGCCATAAGAAGATGGTCTTGTTGAGCATTTTAGTCGAACCCTAAAACGCATATTAAAAAGGTTTGTAAAAAGGGAAGGACAAGACTGGGACCAGTACTTACCTTACCTGCTTTTTGCTTACAGAAAAGTGCCACAGGCATCAGCAGGTTTTTTGCCATTTGAAATGCTGTATGGTAGACAACCTAGAGGGCCACTAGATGTAATAAAAGAAACCTGGGAAGATAACCCCCATCAGAAACAATCTGTCACATCTTATATGTGTACCCCGAGAAAGAAGCTGGCAAAATATGTTGAAAATGCCCATAGTAATCAGGAAGAGGCCCAAAACCAGTAGAAGGTATATTATGACCATGGGGTAAAAGAAAACGTTTTTGAGCCAGGTGAAAAGGTTTTGCTACTGTTACCCACTACAGAAAATAAACTGTTAATGAGGTGGCAAGGGCCTTATAAGGTTCGTAGACATACTGGCACAGTTTGAGACCCCTATAGGAAAAGTCCTACCAGAATATACCAGGCTAACCTCCTGCAGAAATGGATTGAAAAAACACCAAAGGCTGCTTTGCTAGTTTTACCAGAAACTAATAAAGAAGATTTTGATGTAGCTTATGACAGACTGGAACAAACTGTAACTGCTGATGCTATAAAGGTGAATGTTTCCTTAACCTCTGAACAAACCGCAGAAATTTGTAACTTGCTAAAGACATTTTAACAGTACTTTTACCATAGTACCAGGCCGAGCAAAAGGGGTCGAGCACGTAATAGTGACAAGGAATGCTCACCCTATTAGACAAAAGACAAACAGATTGGCAGAGTGGTTAAGAGCTGATGTGGTTAAGGAAATACAAAAAGTGAAAGAACTGGGTATTATAGAAGAGTCAAGAAGTGCTTGGTCATGACCAATGGTGATTGTAAACAAAAAAGAAGGGGGTGTAAGAATCTGCCTTAATTTTAGGAAGCTTAATCATGTGTCAGAATTTGACAGTTACCCTGTGCCCAGAATAGATGATTTGGTGGACAGACTGGGAAGTGCCAAGTACATCAGTACCCTCAATCTCACCAAGGGTTGCTGGCAAATCCCCCTAGCTAAAGAATCCAGAGACAAAACTGCATTTGCCACTCCTATAGGATTCTATCAGTTCACCACCATGTCTCCCGCTACATTCCAGTGGTACATGGATATAATTGTATCCCCTCACACTGGTTATTTTGCTGCGTACCTGGATGATGTTGTGGTGTACAGTCCAGACTGGAAAAGCCACCTGGAACACGTATGAGCAGTTATCCAATCATTTAAAAAGGCAGGTGTGACAATCCTACCAAGTGTGCATTGGGCATGCAGGAAACCAGATATTTGGGCTATGTTTTGGGGAATGGAGAAGTCGAACCAGAGGTTTCCAAGATAGAAGCTGTAGCTAACAGCCCTGTCCTCAAAACCAAAAAACATGTCAGATAATTTTTAGGGGTGGCTGTTATTATCAGATATTTGTTCCCAGTTTTGCTGAGTTAGCTATTCCCCTCACTGAACTCACAAAGAAATGGTTCCCAAATAATGTGAAATGGACCCCAGAGTGTGATGAGGCGTTTTGGGCCATTAAGGCTGCATTATGTTCAGTCCCTGTTTTAAGAAGCCCAGACTTTGAGAAACCATTTCTGTTGCAGACTGATGCATCAGAGGCAGGTCTTGGTGCAGTCCTGAGTCAAAATATAGATGGGAAAGAATATCCTATTTTATACATAAGTAGTAAATTGTACGACAGAGAGAAAAGGTACTCCTTCATTGAAAAGGAATGCCTTGCAGCAAAGTGGGCCATGGAGTCCCTTAAGTTTTGCTTACTAGGAGCTGACTTTGTACTTGCAACAGATCACAATCCTTTCTGTTGGCTTAACCAATGAAAAATAAAAATTCTATAATCACATGGTGGTACCTGGCACTACAGCCATTTAAATTTAAAGTGATGCACAAATCTGAGAAAGAGAATGTCAATACTGATTTTCTGTTGAGATATGGATCAGGAATTGAAAATTCTGAAGGTTGAAAAAATGTGAATTAAAACTTCTCTGCTATGCTGCATATACATTAAACTGTAAAAGTTATTAGCTAATGCTAGAAGATAATTCAAAGGAAGTTTAGGAAACTTGTTTTTGTAAATCAGGTTCCCTCTTAAAGAGGGGGTATGTGACAGGGTTGAATAAGGCCCTGCCCCAATTGTTATGCAGAAAGTGTTTAAATGCAATGATGTTTTCTGTTCTCTCCTTTCCTGTCTCTTCTCCGTCTGGTTGTGCAACGAGATTTTCTTGTGAGACCTAGGAACTGCTCACTCTGACAGTTTCGCTATTCTCCGCCACTTGCTATCTCTCTGCCTTCCTTTACTGTTCTGTTTTTTCTTCACCCTTGCATATCTGCATGTATAAAAATACATGTGAATTTTTATGTGGAAATGTCACTGATACTGGGATCCCTTTGTTTAAAAATGTATATTGTTATACTGTTGAAATGATTGCAAAGCTGTTTGGAACGAAAGGGGTTAACCTGAAATGCAGTTTTTAAGTCTTTTGCAGAGATGTAAACAAGAGGTCCATTCAGGTCACTATGTTCTTTTTGTTACACCTGCAAGAAACTGACGAACATTTTAGGAAAAACAGGATTTCTGTTAATGAGATCCCTGCAAAGACTGGTTATAAAAAGAGCAGCAATGTTTTGCAAACATGAGAGACTGAGACTGGAAATTGCGAAGAAACACTCAGAAGGAGGATTTTGTTTTCTCTGCTTGTATTGCCTTTGTAAATAGATTTCTAGGGACATGGATATGTTGTTCAATCCACACTTACTGGCAGGTTCCTTGCCGCTTTAAATCTTGCCAGAAGGTCTTCAAGCTGGCTCCTCCCACCCACCCGGGTGGTAAAACCCTCGGCTCTGCCCCATGACGCCAGATCTTCCTTACCGCTTGGAAGCTCAGGTTCCCTCCTTTGCGCTTTGCGTTTTAGGCCTGGATCCAAACTCTTCGGTTTACCCGAAACCAATCTTAAAATTTACAAGACTTCGGTCTTTATCTTCCCTCATGTCTGCGATGGACAAATCGACTCCCAGATTTCATCTCTGCCCCTGTGGGCAGAAGATGTCCCGGACTGATCTGCACTCCACGTGCGTGTACTGCCTTGGGCTTGAGCACGATTCACAGGCCTGCGACTTGTGCAAGTCCTTTTCGGCCATGGTCTTAGAGGATTACGCTGCCAGATTGCAACTTGGGCGCCCCAAGAAACATTATCCTCCGGTCAAGTCGAAGGAGGCCCGTTGGGCAGTGTCCGCGGTGCCGGGCTCGACTGAACAGTTCCAACAAAGGATCGCCCTCGAGGAGGAAGCAGCCCAGGCCGCATCATCATCTTCGGTTGCGGCATTTATCCCGCTCTCTTTGGGCTCCTCCTCCTACACGGCTTCATTCAAGGAGCTTTGTCAGTCCCTCTCCACCAAGGGAGAGGGGCCTTCGGGACATTCCTCTCGGTCCAAAAAGAAGGACTCCAAGGGTAAGTCCCACCGTCGACATTTGTGGGAGTGGGAGAGGTCCCCTTCCCCCAATAGTCGACTCTCGACTTTGGTCGAGGTTGTGGCTAAGGCCGTTGGCTTCACGTGTCCCCGTCAGGTAAGCCGGCCAAGACACGCATCAACGCAGTCGAGATTTTTCTCGACCCGTCGGATGGGCTGTCAACTGGAGAAGCCGACAACCCTTCTTCACCTGTTCCCCCGGTGGAAACCGAGGACTTGCCTGTGCCTCCTGTGCCGGAGTCCCCGGTTAAGGTCCCTGATCCGAGGGAGAAGCGGGTTTACCCGGCCCCCTCTCAGACCCACCCTCGGAAACACCGAAGGTCTCAGTCTCTGACCTCTTCCCGGTCCAGCCGATCCCGCTGGCATCGGCGGTCTTGGTCTCGGCACTGTGGAAAGCTGCAGCGCCGCTCATCCTCATCTTCGTCCTCTTCGGAGGATAGGCTCCGTCGCAAATTGCTTCTGTGCTACGAGGATCTGATGTGGCAGCAGCAGCTCCTTTTGACCAGGAATAAGCCGACTCCGTCGTCTTCTCCGGCCATTAAGTGGCTGTCACCACAGCGGCCGAAACAACCCCTCATTGTAATCGAGGAGCCGAAGCCGGCACCAGTTGTTCGGCCGAAACCGGCTGCGCCACCTATTGTGGTGGAACCCCCACCTCCACAACCTAAATTTGGGGCCCCGACCAAGGATTCTCGGTTGGGTCAGGGCTTGCCCCATCGGTTGTCGGTCACCCTCACTCCCGATCGGCCTCGGCAGGTGGAGGGTAGCTTAGGCCCTTGGCAGCTGTTTGCAGACTCCTCTGAGTCTGACGATGACTCTTCCCTGTTCTCCAGGCCCCTCGACCTGGAGTCCACTGGGGGTCAGTCGGTGGAAGAGAGCCCATCCTCGTTCCTAGGAATGCTTCGGCTCATCTCAGAGTCCACTGGGATGAAGCTTGAACCCGTTTCAAAGTGGGCCAAGTATCCCCTCACAGAGATACTGGACCAAGGGGATTCCCCCACGGAGGTCTTCCCAGTGGCTGAAGCCATTGTTGGCCCAGCCCTGGAGCTATGGCAACGGCCAGCTTCTTGTCCAGCACCTTCGGCCAGGATGGCTCGAAAGTATGCCGTTCCCACTGGTTCACTTTTCGGTTTCTCGGAGCACCCCTCCGTGGCGGGGCTAGTGACCAGCAGCGTTTTCCAGCGCTCCGGAAATGCTCTGGATGTGAACAAGCCAGCCGATAGAGTCCAAGAAACTGGACTACTCTGGGCGGAAAGTCTGTGCTGCTTCCTCCCTAGGCCTTCATCAGGAGAGCTCGGCTGTTCTGATGGCACACTTTTCGCACACCCTTTTGGGCTCCCTGGATGAGGTGATTCCTCATCTCCTGGCTGACCTCCAGACAACGGTCAAGCAGGTGCGGGATCAGGGAAGGGCAGTAGCCAAACAGCAACTCCAAACTTCCTTGGACATAGCTGACTCGTGTGCCCGGTCAGTAGAGGCCGCAGTGGCCATGCACCGCAGAGCTTGGCTGCGGATCTCCACTTTTACAGCGGATACCCAGACGTTCCCTTCTTGGGTACCGACTTGTTCGGCCCTGGGGTGGAGGGTCATCTGCAAAGGATCGAGAAGTCCAATGCCATCTTGGACTCTGTCACCTCTGCCCAGAAGGACAAAGGCCGCCAGCAGCATCGTAAGCCCTTTCGGCCTTCAGCCCCTTCGGCATGTCCGGCCCAGCAACACCAGCATCAGGGCCAGCAGGCTCACACCTGGCATTCCAAAGCCAAGCCTGCAGCTTCCTCCAGCAGGAAGCCAGGAGGGAAAGGTCCAGGAGGCCCCTCGGCTGGCCGTTCCTCCAAGCCTGCCCCAGTGACGGGTTGAGGGGTGTCGCCCCCAACCTCGTCACTTCTCCCCGGGTTCCCCCTGTGGGGGGGACTGCTCCGCCACTTCCTTTCCGCCTGGTCCGATATCACCATGGACCACTGGGTGCTGGAAGTGGTAGGAAAGGGTCTGCCTCTGGAATTCGAGCAGTCCCCACCCTATCAAGCCATCGCCCCATGGGGGGCTACGGGGTCTGCAGCCTCTCTGTTGGCTCGTTGAGCCGACATTGCCCTGCTCCTCTAGAAAGAGGTGATCAGGGAGGTGGCGGATCCTCCACCAGACCCAGGGTTTGTGTCCAGGTACTTCCTGATCCCAAAACGGATGGGGGGCTGGTGCCCCATTCTAGACCTGCACGACCTGAGCAAGTTCCTAAGTTCTCGTACCTTCAGGATGGTCACTCTGGCTCAGATCATTCCATCCTTGGAACAAGGTGTGTGGTTCTGCTCTCTGGACCTCCAGGACGCATTCTTTCACATCCCAATCTGTCCGTCTCACCAGTGATTCCTCCACTTCAGGGCAGAGGGATCCCTTTACGAGTTCCGAGCCATGCCCTTCGGCCTCTCTCCAGCTCCCAGGGTCTTCGCCAAATGCATGGCAGTGGTGACAGCATTCCTGTGGCACCGAAGGGTCCAGGTGTACCCTTACCTGGACGACTGGCTGATTGCAGCCCCCTCCAGGCTGGAGGCGGAGCGGTCCAGGGATCTGGCCCTCCAGGTCTGCTCTCAGATTGGCCTCCTCATCAACGAGGCCAAATTGGAACTCGTGCCAACGCAGGTGATTCAGTTCATCGAGGCAGAGCTCGACTCTCTTCGAGCCAGAGCATGGGTCCCGGTGGACAGGGCCGAGGTCCTTTCCTCCTTTGCCCAATCATTTCTGGTTGGGCAATTGCGCCCTGCCCGGGACTTCATGCGCCTCCTGGGCCTCATGTCGGCCTGCACCAGCGTGGTCCATTGGGCCCGCTGGCATATGCGTCCCCTGCAATGGGGGCTGGCTTGCCAGTGGTCACAGCACTCCAGTCCTCTGGACCAGCCAGTGATAGTGACCCAGGAGATGAGGAACACTCTCCAGTGGTGGATCGTTCCGGCTCATCTGCGGGAGGGTATCCCGTTTGTTCACCCAGAGCCAACGGTCACTCTAACGACCGACGCCTCTCTGATGGGTTGGGGTGCCCATCTGGGGGAGCTCAGAGCGCACGGCCTCTGGTCCCCTCAGAAGTCTCAATGCCACATCAACCTGCTGGAGCTTCTTGTGGTCTGACTAGCCCTCACCGCCTTCGCTCCGTTTGTATAGGGTCAAGTGGTCCAGGTCCAGATGGACAACACCACGACCATGTACTGCCTAAGCCGCCAGGGTGGGACGCCACTCCTTGCCTCTGTGCAAGGAGGCTCTCCGCACTTGGTCTCTCGTGAGCAGACTGGAGGTGGATCTCCTAGCCGTCCATGTGGCAGGAGCCTCCAACACTCTGACCAATGCCCTAAGCTGGATAGGTGCTGCATCTCACAAGTGGTCTCTCCTGCCGGAGGTAGTACACGATCTGTTCTCCCACTGGGGCACACCTTAGGTGGAACTGTTTGCCTCCAAGGAGAATGCGAAGCTGAGGCTGTTTCATGCCCACCTCCCTCAGCAGGGCTCGCTGCATGGGGGATGCCTTCTCGAGGCCATGGACCTCGGGCCTCTTCTACGCCTTTTCCCCATTTCCCTTGATCCACAAGGTGCTTCTCAAGGTGATGAGGGCCAAGGTGCAGGTGATTCTGGTAGTCCCAGACTGGCCCTGCCAGTTCTGGTATCCAGATCTCCTCAGCCTCAGCTCCAGGCTCCTGAGGCGGCTTCCAGCCCACCCGGACCTGCTCTCAGTCAACCAGGGGAAGGTGCTCCATCCGGACCTTCAATCCCTGTACCTGACGGCCTGGCTTCTGAGCGGCTAGAGTTCCAGGCCTTGGGTCTTTCCGACGAGGTCCTCAATGTCGTTGAGGCATCCCGTAAGGAGTCGACCAGAAAATGCTACGCCTTCAAATGGAACAGATTCTCCTCCTCCTGTTCTTTGGCTAGCATTCTGGACTACCTGTGGTCCCTTTCTCAGCTAGGGCTTTGGTCGACGACCCTTAAGGTGCACCTGGCAGCCATCTCTGCTTACCAGGTGCTGGCCGGCAAGCAGTCGGTGGCGCAGGAGAAGGTGGTCGGGTGCTTTTTCAAAGGCTTTGATCACATATCCCCTCCGGAGCGAGAACCTCCACCTTCGTGGGATCTACTGCTGGTATTGGCCAAGCTCATGGGTAAGCCATTCGAACCGATGCACAGGTGCGATATCTCCCACCTGTCATGGAAGACCGCCTTCTTGGTGGCTATTACGTCAGCCAGAAGGATGGGAGAGCTCCAGGTGCTTTCTATCGAGTCTCCCTATCTAGTCTTCCATAGGGACAAGGTTGTCCTGCGCCGCCACCCGAAATTCCTTCCGAAGGTGGTGTCGGAGTTTCACCTTAACCAGGTGTTGACTCTGCCGGTGTTCTACCCCCACTCACACCTCGGAGGCTGAATATAGGCTCCATACTCTGGACCCTAGAAGAGCGCTGTCTTACTATAAGGAGTGGGCGGCTGAAGTTCGGGGAGAGGTTCGCCAGCTTTTTGTCACCTACGCTGAAGCTGCACCTGGTAGACCTGCAGCCATGCGGACGATAGGCAGATGGGTCACCTCCTGCATAGATCTCTGCTATAGGTTGGTGGGCGTGGAGGCTCCCAAAGGGATAAGCGCTAATTCTACCCACCATACCGCTGCTTCAGTGGCTGCTTCCAGGGACGTCCCTATACAGGAAATCTTCAGAGCTGCTACCTGGAAGTCAGCACACACCTTCATTACCCACTACCACATCAACCTTGAGTCATGCCGGGATGCTGGTTTTGGGACCTCGGTTCTCCAGTCCTTATTCCCTAAGTAGGGGGTGCGTGTCTTGCCTCCCTCCTCCTGGAAAACTGCTAGGAGTCTGCCAGTAAATGTGGATTGACAACATATCCATGTCCCTAGAATACAGGTTACTCACCTGTAACAGGAGTTCTGAATGATATATGTTGTTCATCCTCACAACCCACCCGACCTCCCCGGCTTCAACGTGCAACCTGACTTCCAGCAGGCTAGATCTGGCGTCATGGGGCGGAGCCGAGAGTTTTACCACCCGGGTGGGTGGGAGGAGCCAGCTTGAAGACCTTCCGGCAAGATTTAAAGCGGCAAGGAACCTGCCAATAAGTGTGGATGAACAAGATATGCCACTCCTAGAACTCCTGTTACAGGTGAGTAACCTGTATTTACCTGATGTTAGTAGGTGTGATGTGTGGAACAGCTCTTAGCCTGGTAGCTGACACATCTTGCTGTACTGCCTCACACTACATCATCAGCATTGTGACCTCACTGACTGACCTCACTGCTACTTACAAACAGCAGGTGAGTGACTGTTAGGTCATTCACCTGTGATGTCACTGTCCGTGAGATCGTAATGCTGATGATGTAGTGTGGGGCAGTAGAGTTAGATATGTCAGCTGCCAGGCTAAGAGCTTTACCATACATCCAGCCCAATATTATCACATAGAATACTTTCTGATGAGCAAAAGGAAAAAGAAAAATACTTCAGAAAAAAAGAGTTGAAACTGACTACTACTTAAAATTTGTTTTATTTTCCTGTCTGCCTGTTTTGGCTCCACTAGCTCTTTAAAGGAATGAATTTGGATGAGTGGAAACTACAGAATTCTTGCATGTTTTTTGCTGGGACCCTGGTTTGTTCCTGTGTCATTTAGACTGTATGCAGGGCTTGCGTTAACCCCCTACTAAAGTCTCCATACAAAGTTTTTGAGGATTCTGAAACATAAAAATAAAAGTTGTGTTACATTACTGACCCTGTATGTTGAAAGGTTTGCATCTATTATTTGTAATAAAAGTGTTAGTAATCTAGTTTAAAGACGTTTAAAGACATTCCATCATGTGTCTAACCCCTAGATTTTGCAGCCTGACCTGCGATCTTTGGAAACAGAGGGTCAAACTGATCTCCACTTTTCTAATGGTGATGCAAGCCCTGCTGTATTTATAATGTTTAAAAAGAAAGTCTTTATGATATCTTGTAAAATCTGCTATTGCTGATTGATCTGACTGGCTCCTTCCCCTTTGTATTAGAGAACCCTTGAGCGGGAAGTCCGTCAGTGTCAGGCCCTGGTTGTCTGGACTGATTGTGACAGAGAAGGAGAAAATATTGGCTTTGAGATAATACAAGTATGTAAAGCAGGTAAGTGACCCTGGACAGAAACAGCTGAAGGTTGGCAAATGCAGTAATATGCCAAGTAGTACAGATTTATAATTTGTTAACTACCAGTTTCTCTCATTGCTTGTAAAGTATTTTGGGATAAAATGTTTTAAAAAGTGCTATATAAATGTAAATGTTTGTCTTCTGTATTGACTGTAATTTTCTTACTGAAATTTGATAATCGTATGTTACTGTATGGTACTGTGGGACACGTAATCACTTAAGGAAGTATAGAAACAAAAAGGTTCAATTTCACTATTATTTTCTCACACTTTACACTTTTTTAATGTGTAGCTGTTTATCCCCACTGGTGGCTTCAGCCTCCTCAGATCCTGACAACCTTTTGGGCCTGTCACTTGATGCAACCAGAGTCATCAGGTGGCACCTGGCCTGAGAGTACTGGTGGACCACCGTGCACGCAACCACCGGGGTTTTCTTTCCCAAATTTTTTTTTTCCCTCCACCCTGGAGCCACCTGCATGCCATTGGCTACAGCAACCCTGTGGAGGAAGCAGGGGTGCACGCATTCTGTCTGTCTTGGCCCTCCACAGGGGTCACTGTGTGAGGTGAACTTGGGGGGGCTTCCTCCCCAGCCAGGAAGCACCACAGTCAGCAGCCCCCCCGACTCTTGGGCCGCTGCTAAGCCGAGACTGGCTCACCTATGGAACTCAAGCTGCTTGTATGTAGCATAGTGCTGTACTGTGTAGTGTTGGGACAGCCCCTTCCTATTCATTTATTTATTTATTTTGAACTTACAGTCTATGCCTGCCCTGCCACAGAGACATGGTTTGCCCCCCAGCTGGGGGCAGGAGGATTTAATCCTGATTCTCTGGTGTCTCTTCGAGCAGCAGAGTGACGGACATACATGGCCTGGATGTACTAGGGTCCTTCGCCTCGGGTACCGGAGTCATTTTCTTATCTTCTTTCTACAGCCCTCAGCATGCCATGACCGCAGGTAGGGAACACGCATGATGGCATATTGTCTGCATTCCCAGCTGACGGACACCCTATTTGCTTGCCTGTCACTGCGCTGCTACCTGTGGTCACAAGGATGTCAGCACTGTAGCGGAGGCAGCAACCCTCGCTTCCTGGAGGAAAGCGTTTGTGGGATGCTCATTCTGACCCAGGCTCGTTCCTAAACCTGGATCGGCAGCATCACCGGGGGTAGACATACCATTGTGCCCGCAGACTGACACAACGTATGTTTAAATAGAGAGATGTAGGCCAGGCACTGCCAATACTGATGTGTTTGTTTTGCAGCAAGACTGAGCACAAGGTATAGGAGATGAAAATTGGGACTATAATCAAATCACAGTTTTAAAGATTTTTATTTAATGACTGCTGTTATATCTCCATCTTTCTTTTTCTTTGAAGTAAAACCAAATTTGCTTGTGATGCGAGCCCGTTTCTCTGAGATCACTCCTCATTCCATTAGGATGGCCTGTGAGAACCTAGTGGAACCTGATCAGAACACCACTGATGCCGTAGATGTGAGACAAGAGCTGGATCTCCGGATAGGTAAATGTCACCTTAAAGGTGATAGGAAATAAATAAACAGTAATACCCAACAGGGTGGGCAGTATTGGGCAATACCGGACCGTCCAGGAGCGTAATGAGGTCCAGCGCAGCAGGCTATGGGTCTTATAGCCCTTTGAAGGTCTGGTGTTGCCCAATACCGCCCACCCTGGAGGGTATTATTGCACTTAGAAAATGGGCTATATGTAAACTTTGTGAAATATTTAAGAAATAACAAGCAATAGTAAAAAAATGTGTAAAAATTAACTCATAGTTGCTTTGTTGGCAAAGTATTCCCTCTACTGGTATAGTTACTGTACTTACCAGTAGAGGGCAGTGCAGAGTTTCACAGTTGTTTTTATGTTTGCTTGCATTGCAGAGATGTGTCAGTGTTGCGGCCAATGCAGTGGACGCTCTAATGAGCGTGTCCCCCGGCCACCAATCAACTGGGAACCTGCCGATGATGGCAGTTTCAGAGCGAGAGCCGCACTTGAACAAAATCTGCCACTGCAGTCAGGGACAGTTTCGTCATTACAGTGGCAGCTCCCATCCCCCCACCACCACTACCACCAGGCACACAGACATCCAGCTGACAAGAATCTAGCCATGTGCATTACAGTGCACAGTAATGCGTATGGACAGAGTTTCGGTTCTTGTCAGCTCCTGTCCCCAGTTTGTTCAGTGTGCCTTTCCTGGTGAAACAGTTAAATAAATAAATGAGCCGCGGCATGGCTTACCACATTGGCAGCTCCTGCCATCCCCCACCCACACACTCTCTGGAAAGCTGACATCGGGGTGCCCAATCCCCATGGTGGCATGTATTCCCCCACACCCCCATTAATGTGGCACACCGGGAGCCTACCCCAGTGTGCCAAAATACTTCTTTATGTTTCTGACACGGAAATGCCCACTCCCAGTGCCGGATGCGCCGCGCCCCTTCCTGACCCTATTTTCTCAGCCGACCTCAGGGTGCTTAATCCCCGGGTTGGTATTGATTCCCCCACCCATCCCCCATTAGTCTGGTACACTGGGAGCCCACCCAGTGTGCTAAATCTGTTTTGATAATATTTCACCTTTAAAAGAAAACCGTCCTCAAGGTCTCTTTTTTTTTTTAAACATGGAAAAAAAAAGTGGTCCCTCGTTGTCTCTGCCGCCTCACCCATCCTCCCTCTGTGGACCCTCCTCCCCGCCCCCCACACCATACTTACCTGCGGAGGTCAAGAGCAGCTATCTTCGGTGGACTGGGAACACGTCTGCACTCTTTAAAGCCAAACAAGGAACTGAAGAAATCACGGTAAGCCCTATAATGGCAGCCAGTGGTGAGTTTTAACTTAGGTTGATATCTCAGCCACTGTTTGGAGTTTTGGTCCCAAATTTTCAACATGGGGTTCTTGGGACCCCACCTCGTGAACACTGGTACTGTCATTTAGTTTCTCGGTCCCAAAAGGTGATTTCGTAGTCACTACACAGAATCACCTTTTGGGACTCATTAACGAAACGACAGTGCCACTGTTCATGAGGTGGGTCCCAAAAGCCCATGTTGCAAATTCGAGAAAATTCAAAAAATGATCATGCTATTTAGCTGTGTTGCGCAGTTTCTATGCACACCCCATCTTCATCCATTTTAATATTTTCACTCCAGATTTCCAGCATTGCCATTTTCCACACCCCTTATGAACAGTACAGCTATCATTTTTCGCATCTTGCCTGAAATGTGTTTTTGCACCTGTGGTGCAGAATGGCGCGGTTGCTGTGCGAAATCAACTTTTGGGACAGATTAACGAAATCATAGTACCTCTGTTCATGGGGGAGGTCCCAAAAAGGCCATGTTGAACAATTGGTGAAAACATTCCAAAAAAAGTGACTGCGTTTCGAGCATGCATTGCGCAGTTTCTGTGCACGCTCGTAACTTCTCCAATTTTTCATATTTTCACTCCAGATTTTTAATATTGCCATTTTGCACACCTCCTCATGAACAGTACAGCTGTCATTTTTCACATCCTGCCTGAAATGGGTTTTTGCACCTGTAGTGCCGAATAGCGCAGTCGCTGTGAGAAATCACCTTTCAGGATTGAGTAACGAAATGATAGTGCCACTGTTCATGAGATAGGGTCCCAAAAATCCCAAGTTAAAAATTTGGAGCAAAAATACCAACAAACGACCAGGGCGTTAGAGCTTCCAACTATAACGCCCACCCTGTACAGACTGACAAGCGTCGGGATGTGACTTGGGGTCGTCGGCCATAATGCTCACACCATTCCACCTCCACCCCACCCTCCAGCCAGTTACAGGCATCAAGGTGTGCATTGGGGTCTTCGGCCCTAACGTTCACCACATTCTCCTATACTGCACCCATCTCAGCTTATTTCCCTTTACCATCTTTCCATACCCTTGATGGGACAATCCTAGAGGACACCTCCTCATTCAGATACCTTGGGCTTTGGTTGGACCAGCACCTCAACTTCTCTGGCCACATTGACACCATCCTGAAAAAATTGCACCCCAAGCTTGGTGCCTCATTCAGGAACCGTAGTTGCATCCCTCCTACAGAGCGGCATGAAGTAGTCCAGAAGATGATCCTCCCCATTTTCAACTACTATGATATAGTCTATGGTGCCACTCCCAAATCCTCCCTAACCAGCTTGGACACTCTCTTTAACTCCTTCTGTTGATTTGCCCTTGATGCTCCATCACACATTCATCACTGTGACCTCTACCACGCCCTGTCCCTTCCCCTGTTTGCTAATAGGTGTCTCACTCATGCCAAACTCGCATCTAAATTTTAGTTAGGAGAACTTCCCTTCTACCTCTCATGCTCACTGTCTTCCCCCCGATCCTCTGACACTTGCACTTTGTTGGTCCCCCGTCAAACCACTCTCATTGGTCAGTCAGGCTTTACCCATTGTTTCCCGCAAATCTGGAACCCCCTCCCCCCAACTATGGCATTCCTCCTCTTCCTACTCCCTTGCCTCTGCCTTACTTAACTTTCTCTCATCTAACTGCTCCATCTTTAACCTTCCTTAACTGTCCTCCTATGCCTCTGCTGCTGTCCATGACTCACATCCCCTGTTAAACCTTCCTCCCCCCGAGCCTGCTTCTCAGCATGCTCTTCTGTCCCTTCACCGCCTACCCCCTCTCTCCTACCCCTAACTTTTTTTTTTCCATTACCAACTGGCCCCTGCTTAGTTTTGACCTCTAGCAGGGTTCTCAGCATCCTGGAGGGGTCTAGCAGTGGGCTTCCCTCCCCTTCCCACTTTCTACCCAACTTGTCCTTGCCTAAATCTGCCCTCTGCTGGGAGTCGTAGCACCCTGGTGATGTCTACTTTCAGGTAAGTTTCTTCCCTCCCTGCTTCTTTTTTTCTCTCCTCTTCTGTCCCCCCATTCCCTCTGTCCAACTTGTCCTTGCCTAATTCTATCCCCTGGCAGTGTTCTCTGCATCCTGGAGGGGCCTAGCACTGGGTAATTACTCTTCCTTCACTCCCCCCTCCCCCTATATCCTTTCTACCCAACTAGTCCTCACCTGATTCTGCTCTCTGGCAGGGTTCTCAGCATCCTGGAGTGGCCTAGTCTTAGGCAAGCTTCTTCTTTCCCTCCTCTCCCTTCGTCCTTTCTTTTCTCTCTTCCCAACTTGTCCTCACCTAGTTCTGCTCCCTGGCAGGGTTTTCAGCATCCTGGAGGGGTCCAGCACTGGGAAATACTCTTCCTTCCTTCCCCTCCCTCCCCTTTCCCCTCCATCCTCTCTACCTAACTCATCCTCGCCTGACTCTGCTCTCTGGCAGGGTTCTCAGCATTCTAAAGAAGTCTAGTCTTAGGCAAGTTTCTCCCACCTCCTCCTCTTCCCTTTAACATCCCCTCTACTATCTCTACCCAACTTGTCCTTTCCTACTCCTGCCCCTTATTCTAAGTCCTCGCCTCATTCCGCCACTGGCAGCGACCTCCGCACTCTGAAGGGACCAGTTCCAGGTATGACTTATCCTTCCCTTCCCTATCCCTTACCCCCACCTCTCTCCTGCCTCCCTCTGTAACCACCTGCACCTATTCAAAGGAATTAGCTCACTTGAGCTAATAATTTGCACTTTTTGTTCTCTCTGAGGTGCTGCCAGATTGCACTTGCACTGTGTTAACTTGCCCTTCACAACTGATTTTTTTTTTTTTGATCACTTTTCTCTGATAATATTCCCCCATCTTTATCCTCTCCTTCCCCCAGCTGGTTTCCCCTGTCTACTCCTCTACCCTCCTTGATGTCCCCCCACTGGACCTCATTCATTCAATAATTGCTATATCTGCCTATTAACCGTGATCCATTCTTGCAAGGAGTTGGCTCCAAGGCTACATTAAATTTCTGTACTATGTTCCTTAGATATGCCACTTGTAATGAAATGCATATTCCGCAGGTATGATGTATTTAATTGGATGTTATGTCACAAATGTGACTGTATGATTATTTATATTTTTTAACTGTATGTCTTGTTATAAATGTAATCATAATTTATTTATATTGCGCTTTTCAAATGCCAAAGCGCAGCACATAAAAACATACATCAATAATAAATAGAAGCTAAAATATAAAACACAATTAAAAGGACCGAAAAAAGGGGCTAATCAAAGGCTGAAACAAAAAACTCTTTAGAGAAGCCTTAAAGGATTCTGTGGACGGGTGCACTCTAATCCGATTTCTCTAATTTGTTAAATGTTAAACTATTAAACTATATGTCTAATTCTTCATCCAGTGGTTCCCCCCCCCCCCCAGGTTGCACTGGGAGAGGAGCAACTTGTTGTTTGGTGTGCCTTCCTGGTGAAACATTTCAATAAATAAAAATAAATAAAATATTTCCTTATGGAATGGGGTGAGCATAAGGGCCAAAGACCCCAAGGCACACCGCGACACCTGTCAGTGTCTGCAGGGTGGGGGTGAGGTGGAATGGCGTGAGCATTATGTCCAGTGACCCAACAGCACACCCCCAACGCTTGTCAGTCTCTGCAGGGTGGGGGTTGGCGTTACTTCAGTACTTCATTGCCATTCCTATTATGCATCTCTCTAACTCCTGCACTACCAATGCCAATACCAGCAAGCAAACATTCGGCATTGACAAGGGCTTTGTATAGTTTTCTTACTGGTGTGTATACGTAGAGTGTTTCCTTGGTCTTGAACCATCATCCCTACCCCACCCCAGCTCACTGTGTTTTCTTTTTTTCATCAGTGAGACTGTGGTGTAACCCATTGGTCAGGCTGATTTTGTGTCCCCCCCCTTTGAATGCAAGCAGCAGGCTGAGAGTGGGAGCTCTATTGGTTGAGTGGGGAAACTGAAGGTGCAGAGGTAATGATTTCAGAAAGGTTAGCAGGACTTCATTTTGTTTTAAAAAAAACAGATGTTTTGCTGGAGGTGAAGTGTGGCTGGTGTGACTACATTGCACAGTTTACAAAACTGTTGTCTTCGAGTGGCACTGAGCATGAGACGTGCTAGTGCTAGTAATTTAAACAGAGTGCATTTCTTCTTCACTGCGGAAGAACTGTGGCAAAAATGGGCAGTATTTGGCAGGTCAGCATGTGGGGTGTGCTTGTTTTTGTGTGTGCTCTCCTGCTCATGGCAGTTGTTTGTGATTTGGGAGCCCCTACTGTGGGAGCCGCCGTTGGCATGCTGCGTTTGCAGTCAGGGGTCCACTGTATGTGTCGGCTAGCAAAGCAGGGATGACAGGGATCAAGTAAGAAGTAACTCTCTGTTTCAAATGTGGAAACAACCGCTACGGAAAAGCTACAGATGACCTGAGGTACAGCTGTGCAGACTGTTACTTTTTAAGTGTGAATATTGCCGGTGGAGAAGCAGAGATCGAGTGCTAGTTTACCACTCGCTTAGTGAGCAAAAAAATGGTGACTGGTCAGTCTGAAAATTCAGGGGGCCCAGTAATACCCTAGGTAATGGGGCACCCCGAATTGGCACTTGTTTTTTACAGGGCTCTATCGAAAAATAAATGCATGCCTGACCATGGCTTTTAGCTAATCAGGATGCTTTATTTTTCAAGCCCATTTTCTAATTCTTTAACAATTAACTACCCTCCCATTTCTTTTCCATACTAGTTATTTATTATGAAATGCTTTAACCACATTTTTGACAATCTAGCTTTGTGATGCCTTTAGTTCTGCTTAGAACTCCACTCTCCTCACTAGCTACCAATTTTCTTTTCATATTTCTGAGACATTCAGTGACATCAGTTACACCATTCCATGCTATTCATCTGAATGGCCTAGACTGGTGTTAGTGATGTCATGGAATGTTCAGGCAGTATGAAAACAGAGCAGCGACTGCTGAGGAGAGAGGGATTCAGTGTAGTTATGAAGGCAAAAAAATAAATAGATAATTTAACACCAGTGCATTTATTTGTGGCAGAACATCTACAGTACGATTTTAAAAATGGTATTGGCATGTACAAAGTTGTAAAGGTTTGTTGGAGAATAGGAAAGATATGTGCATTTGGGGTATAGGTCTGAATTTGGCTTGACAAAGACAATGTTGATTGTTTAATTCTCCTTGTCTGTTTTTAGGTGCATCTTTTACCAGATTCCAGACACTGAGACTCCAGAAGATCTTTCCTAATGTATTGGCGGAGCAACTGATAAGCTACGGTAGTTGCCAGTTCCCAACTCTTGGCTTTGTGGTGGAGAGATTCAAAGCAATCCAGGCCTTTATCCCGGAGGCCTTTTACAAGATTAAAGGTATCCCATTACAGAAGATCTGCAAACATTCTCTTTTATTTGGGTGGGTGGCTTTCAGATTGGAGCACCTTAAGACTTTGCTGCCATTTTTATCCTCTGGAGATCATGTCTGGGAAGTAGTGACTGCTGTGGGTATGCAGAACCATCAAAGCTGCATAGATAGAGCCAGGCCAGAAACACAGTAGTAGTGCTACCACTTGGAACTCCGGCCACCAGGATTCAGGAAATGACCTAGGTCGCCAGGGGAGGGGGCTTGACAAACCTAGGACTGCTCTGCTTTCTCAATAAGGGGCTTTCAGCAGCTCTGTTGTTTGACTGACTCCCAGCAGCAGCTGGGAGTCTGCACAGCCTGGAGCTCTAACACGGGGGACCTTCTAATGGACGTGCCTTGTGCACACAAGCGCACACTTATGCTCCAGAGAGAAAACAGGTGTAAAACCATCCGCTCATGCCAGACGATGCCGGACTCTCAGGAGCCCGTCAGCACCAACCTTGCAACCTCAGCAACTGGATCCTGCTTCTTGGGGTATGGGCCTGCTCCAAGGACTCCATCATGAGGGGTGAGTCATGAGGGAAGTTGGATAAATTCTGGGGAAGGCGAGTGATCGGGCTTGGGGGGTCTGTCTAAACGAGGGCCGAGTGGGCAAGAAGGAAAAAACCCTTGGTTAAACAAAAACAAAAAAAGCTACAGAGACAGTATGGTACTAGAAAGGGGTGATTAGATATGGGCAAGCCAGGAATTTTTTTCACCTAGAGCCAAGCCAGAGCCAATACAGAGGTCTGGATTTGACTCTACAAGCCACAGCTGAAGCTGAGTGATGGCTGCTGCACACTATCTTCTACATAACTGACAGTGTCTTTTATGTGTTGTTGTTGAGAGTTGTTGCAAGTTTCGAGCCCTTGCACTAACTGCTAAGGCTGACAAAAATGCTTGCTTTGATCATAACTGTCTTGGCTTGACCTTAGGCTTTAATTGCTAATAGAGGTGAGGTCAGGTTGAGCCGGACACTAGGCTTGAACCTGCTCTGACTTGCCCACTTCTGTGGGTGACCCAAAGTCAATTTAAGTCTGCCAAATGGTAGAATAAAGAGAAGCAGACATTTCAAGATGAGCTCTTCATCAGAGAGAAGACATGCTCTGTCCAGTGAAGTTCTAGTCTTATAATGCCAGCTTCCTGTTTTACCCCCTACTTCTTGGAAGTCTCACTACAGATTTACCATGGTCAACCCTGGGTCATTTACAGCTGCCAATATTTTCATCCTATGGGCACAAATCATTTATTTTGTTTGTGACCAGGGAGTTCGGACCTTCCAAGTTTATCTATGCATTTAACTTTACTGAGTCATAACGTAGAGGAATTTAAAATAAAACTTCAGGAGGTCACATGATGCCTTCAGGCTGAAAACAGCAGGAAGGGAGAGCTCCAGTCATCTACACTACTAAAACTCCAAAAAACGTGAGAAAACCTAGGAACAATATCAAGCCAAACGCACTAAAATGTGTGGGAACATCTGCTGAATCTACGGGTGAAAAACCACAGAGAAAATCACACCATGGAGGACGAAAAACAGAGCAGACTACAGAGCACACCAGTGTCAGCTCAAGTGTAGAAGCGCAGAAAGCCCAACTCATCCCCAGACATGTCACCTGCAGCAATGACTCAAAACTTGGACAAATACATGGAGGAGTTTGCCTTCATAAAAACCAAACTTGTGGATCTCACAGAAGACATTAAATAATTTAAACCAGCCATAGAAAACCTAACGATGCATATGGGAGACGCAGAGACCCACATCAGTTCTGTGGAATCGGACAATAGAGAAATTATGAGCATGAGGAAAAAGATACAGCAGCTGGAGGACAGCATTGAAGACCAAGAAGGAAAGAGCAGATGTAACGATCTGGTGATCATTGGGCTACCGGAGAGGGAAGCAGGCAAGGACTGCCTCACATTTATTAAAAAGTTATGCCAGAAAGTTGCCCATCCCTCTCCAAATGGCCCTACCTACATAATTGAAAGAGCTCACCGCACTTTGTGCCCTCCTCCTAGAGAAGGAGGGAGACCAAGATCCACAATATTCAAAGTTCTCAACTTCCTGGATAAGGTGCACATACAATCCCAGATCCGTAAGCTGCAAACAGTACAATGGGAGGGCAATAAGCGATTGATTTTCAGTGATTTGAGCCTACAGATAAGAGCCAAACAAGCAACGTACAAAGAGATTAAAAACACACTGTATGCGGCAGGGCTCCATTTCCATGTCAGCTACCCAGCCAAGTTGGTCATAAAAATAGAAGGAAAGGAACACCAGTTCCCTACCACAGAGGAAGCCAGAATGCAGCTTGCTAAACTGCTTCCCAGTCTGTTCAAAAGTACCGGGAAGCGGTGAAACCCACCTAAACTAAAATGGAGACACTTAAAGATATAGGGGCATACCAGGGACGGAAGTGGATACCACATAAATTACTGAGCACTGTTACTCTAGGCACAACTTAAATCTCCACTGCAACAATGAGCAGCCCTGTGGAGGAGGCTTCCCTAGCACAGGTGAGGGGGATCCTTGAATGAGGAATGAGATGAGAGATAGCATGGTAAAATACCTAGTGGAGTCTATAACATAAACAGTTGCAAGACTTTGTGTGGAGAAAGCTGAACCCAGCACTAAGAGCCCTAAAATTAGAAGTATTTTAAGAGGGAATGTGAACCTCGTGGCAACTGTCTGATTTGGAGTAATGTGGTGTGGGCTATAGTGCAGGATCCTCCATTTTGAAAATGGGATATTGCTTCCCTCTCCCCCTTTTCTTCAACAAATCTTGCTAAGACCACAATCTTGTTGCCCATAATGATGTCCCGGATTAGGAGAGCGGTTGGTGAGAATATTGCCACTTACTTGGTTTCAGAATGTTGGAACTGTCTACGTTCCATGGTCCCGGTGATGCAGAGAATTCATGGTGAGGCAGAACAGCACACAGCTTGGGCTCAGCCTGCATGGAGCTCGAAGAAGGACGACTCTACCCACAAGCATCCTCTCATATGATTGGTCAGGGAGTCTCACACTAAGGCATGGGACTTGGAACATCTTGTGCAAAGACTTCCGATAGGGAGTAATGTAAACAAGCAAAATGGTGGCCAGAATTGCTACCATTAAAGCAGTTGGACACACCACTATACAAAGATCCATTTTACCGAGGGCAGCCATCACTGAACAATCGGACATCCCCCCACAGAAGATCAGAGGTAAGCAGAAAGGGGTGGGGGACCGAACATAGAGGCAGAGACAGTGTTGAGCCGGATCGTGTGGTACAGATATAGAGTCAGGCACACACAGGCATATCTAAAACCTGGCCTCAAAGTTGTACCAAAATAACCACAGCACCAGTGGTGACAAATACTTGGATTAACATCAACATGGCCTTTCCACTGGAAGAAGAACAGCACTGACCAAAACTTTGAGCACACCCTGTGTGCGACCACCTGAAAATGACTGGGGTGAAAATGGATACGGTTGGCGGGGGTACTTGAGGGAAGAAGGAGGATTAAGATATGTGTTTGGGGTGGGGGAACAGGTCTCTTTGTATGTGCCGGAGGTGGGACGGAACTAGAGGAATAGATGAGTAACCAGGCAAACTGAGAGTTACTTCCTATAAGGGCTGGGCAGCACAAAGGGTGGAGGGTTCCACACCAGTGGTGGGGAGCTTGCCAGCAGCTGTGTGCTGGAGTGCTTTGATGGGATGGGGGAGGGGGGAGAGTAAAGAAAGAAGCTAAGACTGGAATGTCTATAATATTCAGTGGGAACAGTGATGAGACTTTGGGGGGGGGGGAGTGCTCTCTAGTGTTCAGTTCCCAAGGCTGAATATATAGTTAGAGGTTAAATAAATAGGAGTTAAATAATAGTTTATTGATTAGCGAAGACAAGTTAAAGCTAGATGACTGGTTACTCCACTGCTTCCCGAAGAAGAATAGACGCGGACTAGAAACATGACCAGAGGAGGAAGTCGAAGGAGGTATAGGGAGAACAGTCACTACTCACTTGTAGCAACCAGGCAGAGAGGGTGAGTGTGGGAGTGATGGAGAAAGGAGAAGAGTCTCAGTGGATCTTTACTCACCCCGGCTCCAGTGAGGGTGCTTATCCCCAGTGTACATACATTGTTAGTGTGGTTGAATTTGAGTACCTTAAGAGGGTGAGCAACCCAAAACTAGAGTTTGTAAAAAAAAAAAAAAAAAAAAAAGGGTTAAATCATATTATGTGTTTATGCGATGTAATTTCTGTGATATCTGGTGGGATAAAATGTGTGTGTGTGTGGGGGGGGTCCAGATGATAAAAAGAAAAGAAGGGAAGCTCTAGACAAGCTAAAGGTGCACAATACAGAAGTGATGGTGAACGAAGCAGAATACAGGATAACACTGGATGATTATGGCGGCAGAAATTAGATATACCACTTGGAATATTAAAGGGGCCCAGACAGCACCTAAATGATACCAAGTATTGCGTCACCTGAAGCAGTTGGGAGTGGGGATAGCATTTCTGCAGGAAACGCACTTACCAGAACATAGAGCAAACTTGTTTCACGAGCAGTGGGTCAGACAAGTCTTCTGGGCCAGGAAAGATACCAGCAAGAAAGGGGTGCTGCTCTTAATAGCTAAAAATATAAAATTCATGGTAGAGAAAGAGAGCGAGGATCCTGATGGCAGGTTTGTGTTCCTGCAGGGGTTGCTTTATAACACAAGGGTTGTACTGGATAATGTTTACGGACCCAACTCTTGCTTCCCCCCTGTATTTTTGTAGACATTCTGAAGGCCCTAGCTCAAATGGTGGGCCCGCCGGTGCTGATTAGCGGAAATTGGAATCTAACCATAGCATCAGACATGGATAGAACACGTAGCTCCAGAAGAGAGCTCACATCAGCACCGAGAAGTCTCAGAGAGATAATAGACCAGCTCGGGTTACATGATATCTGGAGAGTACTTCATCCCCAGGGGAAAGAATTCACATTCACATCTTTAGCACATGGGTCAGAGTGGAGAATAGACTACTTTCTGGCATCCAGAGATTGGATACAGGGGCTGCACGGGTGTGAAATAAAAGCTAGGATAATATCAGACCACAACCCGGTTGTCATGCAGCATCACTTTGCCTCAGCATCACAACAGGATAGCATATGGTGTCTCAATAACAGATTATTACAAGACAAAGAGGTTAGAAAACAACTTACAGGGTTTATTGAGGAATCGCTTAAAGAAATTATCTGCTCAGTAGAAAACCTGGACATGGGTTGAGGTGCAGTCAAGTGCCATATAAAGGGTCAACTAAGAATAGCTACCAGAAAGAAAAAAGAGAGAGAGAGAAAGAACTGCATAGCATCCGACTGGAAATAAGAAACCTAAAAAAAAGGCTAAAACCTCAAACCCCAGAAACTGACAGATTAGTGCTTAATGCTCTGAGAGACAAATGTCACAACCTCATCAGAGACAAGGCAGAAGGGCAGTATACAGAACCAAAGCTAAATATGTAGAACGGGGGATAAAGCAGGAAGGTTAATGGCACTCAGACTCAAGAAACAAGAGGCATCACGCACTATTATATGGATTATGAAATGGAAAAAGACCTGGGAGTCTTTATTACTAGCAACCTATGCTTCTCCAAAGAAACTAATGACGTTATAGGAAAAGCAAACAGAATTGTATGGAATATAAAAAAGGAACCTACCCTCAAGGGATGCAAAGGTACTTCTCCCCCCTTTACAGGGCATGTGTCAGGCCACATATATATTACTGCTCACAATTCTGGACACCTTATAAAAAACAGATAAAGTACACCTAGAAAAAAAATACAAAGAATGTTTACCAAACAAATTCATGGACTTCGACATGCCATATCAGGACCGTCTCGAGACATTACAATTAATGTCACTGAAGCAAAGGCGATACAGGGAGGACTTGTTGCTTTTATGGGATGTCATAAATGACCCTTATCTGTTTACGGAGATGGGTTGAGATGGGTTTTTCTTATAAACGGGATAAGATAGAAACGAGGGAGTATCAGCTCCACTTACGTACGTGTAAGTATAACACCAACAACTGGAAATACTTATTTTCACAAAGGGTGCTAGGAGCCTGGAATGCCCTTCCACTGGAGATAATATTAGCAAAAACAAGATTATTTTAAAAAATAAACTCGATAAGTGGCTGCTCAATAGGAGTTCCGCTTACTGATAAGGGACATTGGATGGAAAACCTTAAAGGCATCTCTGCCTTCAGTTTTTCTTCAATGACCTCAGTATAAACCTCAGTATGATTAAAAAACCACTCTGGGTGGGGCGGGGGGTTATTAACAGGGATAAGAGAGATCACCCAAGCATTTCAAGAATTCTATCAAGCCCTATATACAGCAGAGATTTAGAAAACAGAGTTGACGAGTTCGTGGAAGGCATCAACCTACCACAACTAAGTGAAGAACATCAACAGTTCCTTAAAAGAGCAATAGAGCCAGTAGAAATCCAAAGGGCAGTCAAACAATTAACATCAGATAAGGCTCGCGGCCTGGATGAGTATATGCCAAATTTTTATAAAGTATTTGGAGCGTCCTTGGCCCATACCTTGCCAAGGTATACTCACACATGCACAGCAAGGGTCTCACAGATCTCTCCCTCACGCAGGCCATGGTAACCCTGATACCTAAACCAGGTAAGGATCCTCAGCTAGTGGCAAACTATAGACCTGTATCCCTGATCAACCTGGACACAAAAATCCTGGCAGTGAGGTTAGGTACGGTATTGCGGGGACTGATAGGCAATGACCAAGTCAGCTTTATGCAGGGCAGAAACTCTAGTGACCACATTAGAAAACTGGGAACATCTGATATCTGCATCTGGGGACCCATTGGTCCTGGTCTCCCTAGACGCGGAGAAAGCCTTTGACAGGGTCTCGTGGGAATATCTCTTCTAGGGATGTAGTTATGATGTTTTATCCACACTGTCTGGCAGATGCTTTCCCCCTTTAATTCTTGCCGGAACGTCTTCAAGCTGGGTCCTCCCACTCACCCGGGCGGTAAAACCCTCGGTTCCACCCCTAGACACCAGATCTTCCTTTCTGCTTGGAGGGTTCAGGTTCCCTCCTTACCGCTGTCACGTGTAGTGGGCGCTAGCACTCGAATCTTCAGATTTGCTTCCTAAAGTTACTTTAAAACTCGTACGAGTTCTGACTTCAATTTTTTCTTCGATCACTCCGCCGCTGGAAGACAAGACTACTCCCGGGTTTTGCCAGTGCCCCTGCCGGCAGAAGATGTTGCGGACTGCCCACACACCACGTGCATGTACTGCTTAGGCCACGATCACGACCCGCAGGCCTGCGATTTCCGTCGGTCCTTCCACCCGAATGTGTTGGATGACCACGCTGCCCAACTCCAGCTGGGGTGGCCGGAGAAACGTTACCTGCCGGTGAAGTCCAAGGACGCCCATTGGGTGGTCTCCACAGCTGCAGGGTCCACCGAGCAGCTAGAACAACTCCAGGCCTTTGAGGAGGAGGCGGCCCAGGCCACAGCTCAATCCTCTTCGGCTTCAGCCTTTGTTCTGCTCCAGTTGGGTTCCACTTACTCGGCTTCTTTGGAGGAGCTGTGCCACTCCCTCTCAACTAAAGGCGAGGGTCCTTCGGGATCGCACGGGTCACAGTCTCGCAAGAAGGAGTCGAAAAAAGACAAGGAGAAGACTCGTCATTGACGTTCCTGGGATCGGGAACATTCCCACTCTCAGGAGACTTCGGTTTCGACTTCAGTCGAAGCCACGGCCATAGCCACTGGTTTCACAGTGACCCGTCAGACCAGTTGGCCGAGATGCCGGTCGACGACGCGGCCGAGATTTTTCTTGACCTAGTTGACTGGTTGTCATCCAAAGAGGCTGATAATTCTCTTTATAGGACTCCGGTCCTTCCGGACCTCTGACAGGTCGGCCCAGCCCGCTGAGTCAAACCTGCTGGTCCCAGACCCTGGCCAAGAGGAGCTGCGGGGTTCGTTCCCCGTCTCCCTCTAAGGCTCCCTGTCGGCACCACCCGATGGTCGAGGTCAAGATCTCGGTCTTCCTCTTCTGAGTCGGGCAGGTCTCGCCATCATCGGCAGTCTCGCTCCCGGTATCATGGAAAGTTGTGCTGCCGCTACTCTTCTTCGTCCTCCTCAGATGAGGAGAGGCTTCAGCGCAAATTGCGTCGATGCTGCGAAGATTTGATGTGGCAGCAGCTGGTCTTGACCGGACTGAAACCGACAATGGTTTCTACCCCTGCCATTAAAGAGCAACTATCGTGCTCTTTCCCAGTACCTCCCCCCAGAATCATAAAAATCCCTTACCGGGCTCCGAGTCCACTGGAGCCAAAAGTTCAAATTTTCTGTGCCCCCATTTAGGAAGGGAAGGGATCGTAATCTGGCTCTGTGGAGCCGAGCTGTGCTGATCCCTTCCACTTCCGTGCATAACTTCAGGCTGCGGCCCACCCCCGATCCGCCCCCACGCTATGTCGTTTTCTGACATCATTATTTGTAGAGTGCGAGGGTGCGCTTGTTAGTTAGGCGGTGGCCATGATTAGTTCCTACTGGCAATGTAAAGTACCCAAATTTTACTTTTAAAAAAAGGCCTCATTACAGTATATGGAGCGCGCTCCCACGCTCTACAAATAATTGTCAGAAAACGACGTAGCTTGCTGATGGCACACTTCTCTCACGCCGTGTTGGACTCCCTGGATGAGGTGATTCCTCACCTCCTGGCAGACCTCCAGACTACGATCAAGCAGGTCTGAGACCAGGGGAGGGCAGTGGCGCAGCAGCAACTCCAGATGACTCTGGATATCGGCGACCCTTGTAGCTGCTCAGTCGTGGCCACAGTAACCATGCGCCGTAGGGCTTGGTTGCGAATTTCGACCTTCATGGCGGATACCCAACACAAGCTGGTGGATGTCCATTTTTGGGCACCGACCTGTTCGGGCCCGGTTTGGAGGGTCACCTCCAGCACATTGAAATATCCAGTGCCAATCTGAACTCTGTGACATCTGCCCAGAAGGACAAGGGCCCTAAGAACCAGAAGCACAAGCCCCTTCAGTCCTCCACTCCTGCGGCAAAACCAGCCCAGCACCAACTGGGCCAGCAGGCTCAATCCTGGCGACTTTGGGCCAAGTCAGTGGCCTTGTCAGTCAGAAAGCCCGGAGGGAAGGGACCCAGTGGCCCCTCAGCTGTCTCCTCCTCCTCCAAGCCTGCTCAGTGATGGGATGGGGGTCACCACCTTCATACCCATCACGCCTCCCTTGGGTCTTCTCATGAGGGGCTGGCTCCATCACTTCCTCTCCGCCTGGTCCTTTATCACCATGGCCAGGGTCTGCCTGTGGAGTTCGAGCAGTACCCTCCAAGCCGAGCCCGCACCCCACAGGAGGACTTGGTTTCCTCAGTCGGCTCTCTGAGACTACATAGTCCAGCTCCTCCGCAAGGAGGTTGTGGTCAGAGTTGCAGATCCTCCGGAACAACCAGGGTTTGTCTCCAGGTATTTCCTGGTGCCAAAACGGACCGGGGGGTGCTGGTGCCTCATTCTAGATCTGCACAACCTGAACAAATTTCTCAGGTCTCGCACCTTCAGGATGGTAACTCTGGCAGAGATCATACCATTTCTAGAGCAAGGCATGTGTTTTTTCTCACTGGATCTTCAGGACACATTCTTTTCGGATGGAGGGAATCCGTTACAAGTTCTGAGCCATGTCCTTCGGCCTCTCCTCGGCCCCCAGGGTCTTCACCAAATGCGTTGCTATGGTGGCAGCTTACCTGAGGTGCCGAGGGGTCCGGGTGTACCCCTGCCTGGATGACTGGCTCATAGCAGGTTTCTCCAGGCAGGAGGTGGAGCGGTCCAGAAACCTGGCCCTCCAGACTTGCTTTGAGCTTGGCCTCCTTGTCAACGAGGCCAAGTTGGAACTCATGCCCTCGCAGGTGATCCATTTCATTGGGGCAGAGCTCGACTCTTGCCGAGCCAGAGCCCGGCTCCCGGCGGATAAGGGCGGAGGTGCTCTCCTCCTTTGCCCAATGATTTCTAGTTGGGTAACTGCACCCTGCCTGGGACTTCCTGCATCTTCTGGGTTACATGGTGGCCTGCACCAGTGTGGTCCGATGGGCCCACTGGCATATGCACTCTTTCCAGTGGGAGCTAGCCAGCCAGTGGTCTCATCGCAAAGGTCACGTCGACCAGCTGGTCACCGTGACCCAGAGAAGGTGGAACGCCCTCCAGTGGTGGCTCATCCCAGCACATCTGCAGGAAGGGATCCTGTTTGTCCACCCCGAGCCAACAGTCATCTTGACGACCAACGCCTCTCTGACGGGTTGGGCGTGCACCTGGGGCAGCACAGAGTCCACAGACTCTGGTCTCCGCAGGAGTCCTGATATTACATTAACCTGCTGGAGCTCCGAGCGGTTTGGCTAGTCCTGACCGCATTCGCTCCGTTCATTCGGGATCAAGTGGTCCAGGTCCAGATGGATAATACCACGACCATGTACTGTCTCAACAAACAGGATGGGACACGTGCATTGCCTCTGTGCAAGGAAACTCTCTGCATCTGGACCCTTGTGCACAGCCTGGAGGCAGATCTCCTCACCATCCATGCGGCAGGAGCCTCGAATCAGCTGGTAGATGCCCTCAGCCGAGTGAGCGAGGCATCTCACGAGTGGTCTCTCCATCCAGCGGTAGTACACAATCTGTTCTCCCAGTGGGGTACCCCTCAGGTGGACCTTTTCGCCTCCAGGGAGAACACAAAGCTGAGGCTGTTTTTGTGCCCCCCCCCCCCCAGCAGGGCCCGCTGCAGGGGGATGCCTTCTCGCGGCCGTGGACCCCAGGCCTCTTTTATGCCTTCCTCGATTCACAAGGTGCTTCTCAAGGTCAAGAGGGACAAGGCACAGGCGATCCTGGTTGCTCCCAACTGGCCCCGCCAGTTTTGGTACCCCGATCTCCTCAGCCTCAGCAACAGGCTTCTGAGGCATCTTCCAGCATGCCTGGACCTGCTCTCCATCAGTCAGGGGAAGGTACTCTATCTGGACCTTCAATCCCTGCACCTGACAGCCTGGTACCTGAGCGGCTAGAGTTCCATGCTTTGGGTTTCTCCGACGAGGTCCTCACGGTTGTTGAGCCATCCTTTAAGGAATCGACCAGAAAATGCTATGCCTTCAAATGGAAGAGATTCTCCATTTGGTGTCAGGGCAAAGGGCTGGACCCTTCGACCTGTCCAGTGGTTAGCATTTTGACTACCTTTGGTCCCTCTCCCAAGGGTGACTTCAGTCGACGACCCTTAAGGTGTACCTGGTAGCCATCTCTGCTTACCGGGGGTTGGCCGGTCAGCAGTTAGTGGCACAGGAGAAGGTGGTCTGGTGCTTTTTCAAGGGCCTAGATCACATATCTCTTCTGGTGTGTGAACCACCACCTCCGTGGGATCTGCTGCTGGTTTTGGCAAAGCTCATGGGTAAGCCATTCGAGACAATGCACAGGTGTGACATCTCCCACCTGTTGTGGGAGACCGCCTTCTTGGTGGCTATCACGTCAGCCAGAAGGATTGGGGAGCTCCAGACACTTTCGGTGGAGTCTCCTTACCTGGTCTTCCACAGGGACAAGGTTGTCCTGCGCCCCACCCAAAATTCCTTCCGGAGGTGGTGTCGGAGTTTCACCTTAACCAGGTATTGACTTTGCCGGTGTACTACCCCAGTTACACCTCCAGAGGCCAAGTACAGGCTCCATACTTTATACCTGAGATGAACGCTCGCCTACTATAAAGAGCGGACGGCTGAAGTTCGAGGAGAGGTTTGCCAGCTGTTTGTCACCTACGCTAAAGCCGCACCTGGCAGACCTGCAGCCAAGCGGATCACTTCCTGCATTGATCTCTGCTATAGATTGGCAGGTAAGGAGCCTCCTGTAGGGCTAAGGGCACATTCCTCCCGCCATACTGCTGCGTCGGTGGCTGCTTCTAGGGACGTCCCTATCCAGGAAATCTTCAGGGCTGCTACCTGGAAGTCAGCAAATACCTTAATTTCCCATTATCACATTGACCTCGAGTCACACCGGGATGCTCGTTTTGGGGCCTCAGTTCTCCAGTCTCTTTTTCCCAAGTAGGTGGTGTGCACCTTGCCTCCCTCCTACCGGAAAACTGCTAGGAGTCTGCCAGACAGCATGGATAGAACATCATATCCACATCCCTAGAAACACAGGTTACTCACCTGTAACATTAGTTCTAGGAATGTTATATGATGTTCATCCATACGAACTCACCCGACCTCCCCAGGGTCAGGCGCACAGCCTTGCTTCCAGTGGGCTAAGATCTGGCATCTAGAGGTAGAGCCGAGGGTTTTTACACCCAGGTGGGTGGAAGGAGCCAGCTTGAAGACGTTCCAGCAGGAATTAAAGGGGAAAGGCATCTGCCAGACAGTGTGGATAAACATCATATACCACTCCTAGAACTACTGTTACAGGTGAGTAACATGTGTTTTTTGATCCTAAAACATTACAATATTCCAGAAGAATTTATTTCATGGATTAAGGTGCTTTGTACAGGCCCCTCAGTTAAAATACTGTGTAATGGAGACCTCTCGCTCAGTATAAACCTACAACAAGTTACTAGGCAGGGAGTTACTAGGCAGGGATGCCCCCTATCACCACTGCTGTTCAACCTATTCTTAGAACCATTAGCACAAAAAATTAATCATGCCCTGCTTATACAGGGAATTACGATAGGGGAGCAACAATACAAAGTATCGATGTACGTTGATGACATATTAATGCATATTAGGGAATCTGAAAAGTCCCTACCGGAAACCCTAAGATTGATAGAAGAATTTGGGGCCATCTCGGCTTACAAACTTAACATCTCTAATACTATAGTACAGCACACTCCGTTAACCCGTAAGAGACAGCACACCTCAATTGATTGCAGTTAAATTTATTCATGGAAAACTAAAAGACAAATGGCAGCAGGATAAAACACGTGATGGTCCGAGTACTATACCATTTTCTCACCACCCATAAGCGGTTCAAACAAGGAAAAAAGCCATTCTAGTTCCGCGGACGGCTGTAGGCAGAGCCAGTGCAAGGCGTGACTTTTGAATTTGTGGTAAAAGCCACGAGTGCCCAGCTTGTACTTTTCAGTTTGCCATTAGATCCACATTCAAATTTCTTGTACCTGTGCCGGAGGGTGAGCATTGCCATTAGATCTCCTTCCCCCTTGATGGATGCCACCAGTCAGCTGTTTTCCAACAGCCACAGACTGTTCTGAAGCTGGCCTTCCACCCGTCAGGTGGACTATGGGCAGAGACAGTGCAGACCTTCTTTAAGAACTCTTCACAAACGGTCCTCTGCGCTGCGGTCCGGAGCACTGAGGACCACACGCAAAAGACAGGGAGGGAGTATGCCTGGAGTTAGTCGTGTAGCCGGCCACACTGCTCCTCCAGTTTGCCTCCTGTAACCTCTGCCACTAAGCTCTGCCGAACTGTGAGTACTGTCATTTGTCTGCTCACAGTTAATTAACTCAGTACTGCCATTTCTCTGCTTGCAGTTAACTAACTCTCTCTTGTGCCCTTCATCAACCCACAGTACAACTGCTCTACTCTCCCAATCTACTGACTGGTTGCTGTTTCAGTTTTCAAGGTTATTTACTTCTGTGTCTACCCAGCCATTCTGTCCTTCTGTGGGCCTCCTGCCTGGTTACTGCTTGCATGACTTCCACATCTAAATTTACCGGAATGCTAGCGTCTACCATTAAGGTAAATTTACTACTGCCATTGTCAGTATCAGTTCTACTGTGGTTTCTTCTGTTAGCTTTTTTTGTTTCAATTGCTAGCCAGCTAGCTAGCTCACCCATACAGCTTATCTGGGTATACCTGTATATTTTGCCATCTCCACCTGCTTTTTTTACGTAACCTGTGCTATATCCGCTTTTACAGTATGGTTCTGATAGTGCTAGCCATATAGTTTGTTTAATTCATACTTGTTTATTTAGTTCTCAGGCTTCCTTGCCTTCAGCCATTGCTGCCTCATCATATAACACAACTCTGCCGTTAACCACCTAGGCCTGTTACTGTGTTTTGAACCCTAATCAGCCTTTTACCCAGCATATTTACAGTCATTGCTGTGGGTAGCGTTGTGTGAAATTAAGAAATTTCGTTACATAAATATTTTGTAAAATTCATGCATTTCATGAAATATTTCCTGCGGAAAGCGAACATTACGCTCCGTGCAAAATAGCCATTTTCGGGCAAAATTGCATTCTCTTTGCAAAATTTTTGCAATTTAACTTACGAAATATTTTGCAGAATTTTGCTAAATATTTTGTGCGATGAAATTGCCAATTTTGCTGGTGAAATTTTATTTTGCAGCATCTCTAGTTGTGGGGCTGCCTTGTTGCTGCATTCTTCATCCTGTCCCGTACCACCATGTGTCTTGCACTCCTGCCTTCTATGTTCACCAGAGCGTCTCCTGTACTGTGGCTGTCAGGGAGGATGTACCCTCCTCCCTTGAATTTTTCTCATCAGGATTTTATTTCCCCTCCACTGTTCCTATCTTCACTGGGGTTTTCTATACCTCACCCAAAATCTCCCCTTCTTTCCTGCTTTACTCTGTTTCCACCATTACCTCTCATTCCTTTGCAGGTGAACTCATCCTCCTTGGAGACTTCAACATAAATTGGCTCTCCCAGGTTTCCAGAAAGATTGTGCACAGGATTGGGTCCCTTAATCTTTCCCAGATTGTCTCTCAAACCATCCGGCTCAGTCCCTGCTCCCTGAACCATACCCTCTTGGATTGGGTTCTGTCCTCACACCACCATCGTATCGTTGCAGCGGGCATATTGCTGGGTTCTTTCAGTGACCACTGCATGACGTTCTCTGTCAGGAAAGTCTGGCGTCCCCCCTCCTACCCAAAATATATCTGGTCCAGGTGCCTCTGGTCACTGAAGATCAGTGCTCTCCTTAGTGACCTCACTGCAACAGACTGGTCAGCCATCCTTGCTGTCCCTGTCATGGACGTGGCCCTCTCTCTTTTTCACTCCAAATCCTCATCAGTCTGGGCCAAGCACGCCGCCCTGAGGAAATCCAGGGTCAGAACATCCTATGTCACCAGATTACCCCCGAAATCATTAATCATTGCAAGTCCCATGATCTTGTCTGGACCTGCTGTAAATTATCTCACTCTTTCCCTGACCTCCTGTCCTATGGAGCTGTAAGAAACAGTTGCACAAAGGTTGTCCATGCTGTAAAATTGCACTATTTCAGAGCCAACCTCCACTCCTTTTTCGACCCCCCCCCACCCAACCAATCCACCCTGCCCTCTTGGTAAATGGCTCACCTGTCTCTGACCCTTCGTCTGTTGCTGCTCATTTCAATTGGTTCTTCACCACCTGTGCCTTCCCTTCTCCTCGCCGTCTAGGCTCCCTACCCACCCCTCCTGTTCCACCTTCCTCTCCCCCCACCACTCCCTGGGTTTTCATTTCCCCCATGTCACTATCTAGGAAACATGGCTTACCCTTTCCTCCCACAACCTAAGTCTAGCCATGTCCGGCTATATCCTAAACTCCTCCACCTCTCAGCTCTCCTGCCATTGCATCTCCTCTTACCTGCTCAGCCTCTCATTCTACCTCTGCTCTGTTTCTCAACCCTGCCAGAGTTCTTCCACTTCACAAAGGGGGTGATCCCTCCTTCCTTGGTAGCTTCCATCCCATCTCCCTCCTTTGTAAAGCGCAAGAGAAACTTGTCTATTACAAACTCTTAGGCTACCTCTCATCCTCCAGTTTCCTCTCCTGCTTCCATCCTGACTTCTGGAATCACCATTCCACCATCTCCTCTCTGCTGTGTGTCACTGATTGCATCTTCTCCGGGATGGATCAGGAGCACATTACGACTGCCATTTTCATTGATCTGGCCAGTGCTTCTGATTCGGTGTCCCATCCCTTCCTCCTGGACAAGCTGAGTTCTTCCGGTCTTTCAGCTCCTGCTGTTCATTGGTTCCTCTCCTACCTCATTGGCCATCAACAGTTGGTACAAGTTAGTGGTGTCCTGTCACCACCACGTCCCATCCAGGCCAGGTTCCCACAGGGCTCCATCCTGGGTCCCATCCGTTTCTCTGTTTTCCTGAACGACCTACCTTCTGTGTGTGCCAACTTGCATATTCACATGTATGTAGATGACACAGTCATCTTCACCTCCAGTTTCTGTGCCACTGCTGTGGTAGACCTGCTCCAGCAGTACCACCACAACGTCATGCACTGGTTCCAATCAAACCTACTCCGGGTTAACACTAAAAAATGGTGTCTATGACTTTTGGTACCAGCCAGAAACTGGCCAGGCTCCGGACCCTCCCGGTCTGTTTCACATTGAATGGCTCACCATTTTAAAGGGTGCAGTCCTTCGAGTACCTCATCATGTGTCTGGACAGCAAGTTTGACTTCTCAACCCACACTGATGCCATTCATGTGAAGCTCTGCCCCATGCTTGGTGCATTGTACCACAATTAAGATTGCTTATCCCTGCAGATCTGCCATTAGCTTGTCACCAAAATGGTGCACCCGGTCTTCGACTGTGCAGATATAGTCTATGGCACTGTCCACTCCACTTCCCTAGCCAGACTGGACACCCTCTGTAATGCTTTTTGGTGCTTTGCTACAAACTACCCCCTTCATACCCACCACTGCTCTCTCTACTACTCCTCCCTATCCATTCTCTGTCTACTTTCACGTCACTAGTCACACTGTACTGCCTTCATTTCCAAGTACTGGTTTGGGTCCCTTCCCTCATACCTCTCCTTTACTCCTATCTCCAGTCCGCCCTGCCTCATTCTCCCTCCACTCCAGGGTTTATTGAACTTTCGCAACTTCACATCACCGCTCCTTTGCCCTATGTTGATTTCCTACACTCTGGAATCTGCTCCCCTCTTCCTTCCACTTCTTCACCTCAGCTACCTCCCTTAGACATCAGTTTAAACTCCTGTTTCTCATCCACCTGACCCCTCCCTGACTAGGAACCCCTACCATCCAGGTGTTGGGCCTCCGTCGGGATATCCTCAGATCTGCTTACAGGAATGTAGGAATTCACTCTCTACCTCTGCACTTCCATTCACGGCCCAACAGGTCTCTAGTGTGTTATTAGTCTTTTTGGTTTTTTTTTCCCGTGCCTTGCCTTATTTGCACTGTTCTAGGTGCTCCATATTGTGCTGTGACTGCACTCTACTTTGTACCATGTTACTGTGTAGTGTTCCATATTGTACTGTGTTGGCACTTTATTTTGATCCAGGAAATGTAACTGCATTGTTCCACTGTTTCTCCTGTACCCTTTCCCCCAGATTGCGCGTGGAAACGAGCCGGCTCAGTGTGCCTTTCCCGTTCACCAGTTTTCAGATAAATAAATTAATAAACATCTTGCATGTGGCAAGAATTGTCTATCTGTGTGTTTTATGCTGCTGGAGACTCTTGAAATTCCTCATTTTTTTATTTTATTTAATACTTTGAAGACAGAGATTTATACAACTTGGGTGATATAAACAAAGGCAAAATATTTATTTTCATGTACTTCCCATCAGAATAAATGCTTATTTCCATGTATGTACATCATCAGTCATTTATCCAGTCAAGAGTAGCTGTTTATTTGTAATAGCAACACAGCTTTGTGTTGTGTAAACCAATTATTACACTTGCCGTGATTGTAAAATCTGTTCATTTTCACTTGTACTGTCAAGCCTAATTGCACACTCGTTGTTACTCCATTCGAGAGTGGAGACTTGGAGGTACTCGTGAAAATAAATCTGATTACACAGTCTGGTTATGTATAATGGTGTGTATGTATACGTGTGTATATTATAGAAATATATATATATATATAGCTATATGTATCTATAGCTATATATGAAAGACACATATACGTGTCTGTCATCTGGACACTTACATGGACATCTGGAAACCAACTAGATTGTTGTGCTTTCTAGTATAAATAGCTTTTGCATTCATGTGTTTTGTGTGTGTGTGTTAAAGTTTGTCTGCCCCTCAGCACCAAGCCATCATTATCCCTTATCAGACCTAGTGAACTTCAGCTCCAGCCCCACCAGTGTCCTGCTGTATTGTGTTGCCAAGATGAGAGTACTGGCCATCATTCAGACAGTGGAACCGTGGTTGGAGGGTTCTGACCCATTTTTATTATGGTCCTCCCCTCTACCTGTCACCCTATTGCTGTGTGCTGGGGCCTTTGTTAGCCTTGTGAACTTACATCTCCCTTGCAGAGAAGGGTGAAACTGCCATTTCCACCACAAGGATCGCTGTAGCCACAGAAGTGCAGCACCACAGTTCTCAGTTAGGTGCACTCTTCCGGTGCAGCACCCACTCTGAACACAGCTGCTGAGTCACTGACGACCCAGGCTTGTTCCCAAATCTGACTTGCCTACATTGTAGGGTGATGTGCCACCACTGAGCCATTTGGCATCCCAAGTCCCAGTATTTTTCCTCACAATAAAAGCAGAAACACAATTTCAGGGTTGATATGCTAGACGTAGTCGACAGCTACAGCTTCATGTCATGGAAAGCTTTTCTGCCTCTGTGTCAAATCCTTTTCAAAGTATATTCTAGTTTTTGATATATTTATTTTATTGATACAGTGACTCATAAAAAGGATGATGAAACTGTGGAGTTTAGCTGGAAAAGGAATCGCCTCTTTAACCACACAGCATGCCTCGTTCTTTATCAAATCTGCATGGAGGTGAGAGGGTTTGCTGTATGCCATGTACTATTAAATGAGAATAATTAGATTGCATCATAATATAAGTGTGAATTCTGTCAGGTTTTAGTAACATACTCCAGAAGAGGAGAGCTTGAATGGTTTTCAGTGGCACCAAAACCCTAGATTTTGTACTATGGCCTTGGACACTGCAGTTGATTATATGTGTGTGTGTGTGTGTATATATATATGTGTGTATATATATATCCTCGTTTCTGTTTTACATTCCTGTTTTTGGATAGCGAGGAGACTGCTGAGCATGGAGCTTTTTATTTTTTTTTTCTGTTCTGTATTCCCCTCCTTGTGGTTCTCACTGTCCCTCACCCTAGCATTTGGGAATGCTGCAGCTGTGCTTTCCCTCCAGGTAGGAGAGCAGCACATGGCAGACTTCACAGCGGATGCTGTAACTGTTTCTTGGTCAGCTGGCAGGGAAATCATGAACCCCAGGCAGCCCACACCATCACTATGAGCAGAGCGCCTCACTTCTGCAACCCATCCAACACAGTGTTTGTTTTTTATTTTTTTCCTTTTTTGTGAGCACCATTTTTCCCATTGGGCTACTCCAGCCAGGACATCCTTCTGCCTCTGCTACCGCCACCTTCCGACTGTTAAGGCTTTTCTAAACCTAGGCATCCTGGTACTGTCGGGCCTACCACAGAATGGCCCTGCGTTGCCCTGAGGTAGGGCCTGCCTTTATGCTTCTATGGCATCTCCAGCCCTGTAATACAGCCACCATGCCGGAGGTGCAGCTCGGAAGTCAGTTTGAGAGCCTGGAAAAGTGAGCTTGACCATTGACATGGGGCAAGCAGGGCGTCAGTTATCCACTTAGCCATATTCCCCATGTTTCTCCTTCCCTGTGGACACTGCCGTACAGTGATGCTTCTGGGTATGCACCGTGCATGCGCATTTGGGATCAGCAGAATTCTGCCCCATCCATCCGAGTCCCAAGTCATTTTGCCACTCAGTCTTCACCAGTTTGTAGATGGTGTAATGGGTAAGCCACCCACCCTGAAGCAGGAAAGCTGTCCTTGGGATGTGCAATCCTCCTTGCACCAGGCAGCCGCTGGGAACATGAGCTCGCTTCCAAACTTGGGTTGCCGATATAGCAAGTGGTAACACTAGTGGGCCAGCCCTCAGAGTTTGTTTTTCAAAAGGCCTGATTATTGTTCCATCGAAGCAACATCCTACATTGGTCCAGGAGAGGAGTTTGACTACCAGATTGGCTGTTATTGAAATTTCCCTGCTGTCACAAGAAAGGATTGTTACAGCTAGATAATTTTTTTTTAAAACACCCTTGTCAATCAGGAAAAAAAAATTCATTTTGTTGTTATTCTTCTATTTATTCTCTGTGCTTAGCGAGCTACCCTCTAGCCCCAGAAACCTCCCAGCCCTGTCACCCTGTCCAACCGACAGTGGGGATCTGGTGGATGAGGCGGGGCCACAGCCCAAGAATACGGGGGTCATCACCTTGCTTGCTGCCCTATTTTCCTCCTGTGGTTACTACCCCCAAGTGAGGTTTGATCCACTTTCTGCCCTAGTGATGCGGCACACTGACACTTGAGGGCCATAAGCACATGTGGTGGCTGGATGACTGCCCCTCGTAAGATAGCTCTGTGCGCCACTGGGAGGGGTTACTACTTCATCAGGCACTGGTGCCAACCCTTCCTGGGATAAACTGCCATGGGCTGCATTTTATTTCTCGCCCTGGCTGCAGTGACCCAAGTCCCTCTCTGAGCCCTGGTCACCTGCATTGAAGCAGTGCAGTGACACTGAATGGCCCTAAGTTTGCTGTGGATAGCCAGCGAGAAAATTTTTGTGCTGTACCTTAGCTGTGAAGTTTAACCTGTTTCTGTCCTAGTCTGGAATGAACTTAGATATAGCTTGAGTTAAAAATAGAATGAGTTTGGGGTGCAGCACAAATTATCTTTGGGAAACGAAACCAGGATACCGGGACACAGCAAACAAGAGAACTAAATGTCCCTCTTTCCCCCAAAGTAGTCCTGGTTTATGTGCAAGTTAACTGTTTTGTCCAATAAAGGTGCACCTGGTGCAACGGCAGTACAGTGTGATTTCCTGGGTAGATGCGAGGTTGCATGCAAGCCCTGGAATCCTACTCTGGAGCTGACTGGGTGCAAGGTGCATTTCAGTGGTGAGGTGCTATCTGCCTGGAAGGAAGGGTGCAAGACACCCAGCATTTACACAACCCCTGCTGACAAGACAAAAAGCGATATTAGCACTGATTGTGAGAGTAGCTGCTTGCTAGCCCTCCCTCACAGACAAGAGTGAGGAACAGGGAATAAAATATGAACATATGAAGAAGCCAGCAGAAGAAGGCAATTTGGTCTGTTAAGTCTGCTCGTGTTGCAGGGTCCACAGCTTGAGCTACTGTCCCTGCCCCCTCTCCCCACTCCTCCCATCCTCCCTGCCCATTACCCTTACCCTCCCCCTATAGCTGTTCTAGCCTGTCTTAAAACTGCCCACTGTCTTCAATGAGATTACCTCTTCTGGCAGCGCATTCAAAGTATCCACCACCCTCTCTGTGAAGAAGTGCTTCCTGACCTCCCTCCTAAACCTCCCACCCCTCAGCTTAAGACTGTGCCCCCTCGTGTTATGGTTGCCACTCGGCTTAAAGAGACTCTCCTTATCCACCTTATTTGTCCCTCTCAAATACTTGAAGGTCCCAATCATGTACCCTTTCTCTCTGCTTTCTTCCAGGGAGTACATGTTCAGTGCCCTCAACCTCTCCTTGTATGCCTTACCCTGCTAACCAGCTATCATCTTTGTAGCCCTCCTCTGGACCTTCTCCAGCAGGTTAATGTCCTTTTTGAGGTGTGGGCACAAGTACTGAACTCCATACTCTAGATATGGCCTTACCAGTGACCTGTGCAAGGGTAGTATAACCTCTTCTGTTCTACTACTGATCCCCCTAGATATGCATCCCAGCATCTTGTTTGCCTTTGCTGCTGCTTTGTTGCACTGTGTGGAGTGATTCAGGTCACTAGTGATCATCACTCCCAGGTCTTTCTCCTCCTCCGATGCAGATACTCGGACTCCACCCAGGTAGTACTCTGTCCTAGGATTCTTGGCTCTAATATGCATAACCTTGCTTTTCTTGGCATTGAAGCCAAGCTGCCAGATCCAGGATGCAAGAAGCCAGAAAATGAAGAAGAAATAATAAGAATTAAAAAAAGACATATCCGATGTGTGAGCCGTTAGTGTAGCACAACGGTCCCACATTATGATCATCAATCTTCTATTGTGTTTTTATTAAATAGCATCTGATAGGTAACATTTATCCTTTCTCTTTCAGAATCCAGTTGCCACAGTCATTGACGTAACCAGCAAACCGAAAAGTAAATGGAGGCCTCTTCCCTTAGACACTGTGGTATGAGCCCAAAATACAGTGACATTTATTTTTTTTAAAATTGAACATTCTTAGTATTCTGACTTAAACAGTTGAAGCAGATTTTTAGTTACATAGCAGTGGCTGCTGAATATTCCATTCCTGTGTTCATGACAAAGAAGCCAAAGAAAAAAAGTAGAGTACATTTTAGTGCTTTATGCAGTTTTTTTTTTTTTTTGTCATCCGGTTGTGCAGTGTTATTTTACGTATTAATTTATTTACTTCATGCTGGTAACTGGGTAAGACCACTGGGACCAGAAGTCCCGGTTTTAGGGGTGACCCGAGATTAATTACATACAGGAACAAGCAAAGGGAAAGGTACAGCAACGTCAGACATGGGGAAGCACGCAGTTAGAGGTCTGTTCACGAGGTACCAAGTATACATGATAATACACGGGTTAATAGACAATATATTGGATAGCAGATTTGGATACTATTGACGTATTCCCTCTGGGATCCTAGCCTTGAGGAGCACTTTAACATGATGTACAGTACAACAGGGCAATTAAAAGTTTAACAATAGACATCAGATACAGGTCATTATACAGTTGAGAAGAGGACATAGGCTGTATTTCAAAAATGTGCTCAGTTCTGGGCAGGGGTGTTCAAATCAAAACTTTTAGGACTTGCCCAGCTATGACTGTAGCTGAATTTTCACTTGCCCCTATTCACTACAATAAAATTAACTCTCTTTTTGTACTTGCCCTTAAAGGAAATTTACTTGCCCCGGACAGGGCAGTAGGATTTGCATACCCCTGATTCTGGGGTCAAAGTCATCATCTATGGTGTCTCAGATCACGAGCACCTATAAAGGTTTTTTTTTATTTTATTTTTTTTAATTTTTTGAATACCTGATGTTATTCCTTCTCCAAATCTATAAAAAAAGAGTAACACCACTAAGTGTTAGAGACGGAAGTAGGTCAATTGGAACATCAAGACTGTCCCCCCCAGTTCTCTTTAGTTGCCTCCTGTAAAGCACATTCTTCCAGGTCTGGAGGACAAGTCTAATGAGAACGAAAGCAGCCACAGCACTCACGGCAGCACAGATTTCAAACAGAGTCTAACTTATTGAAACAATATCTGTTTAATGTGCAACCAGCAAATGAACATGTGACCCAACTGGGTCAAGGAAAAATAATAAATGCACTCTGACGTTTCACCTTCAGGAGGCTTTCTCAAAGATAGCGTCCCTATTACATTTACCCTGATATAGCACACACTCTTGTCACATAATCACAACACTTTTAAAGTGATATAGTGCAAAAAAAAGTGCAGAGCATCTCAGTATCTATAGTGTCCCACAAGGACGCAACCATAGCTAAAGTGCAGAATAAAGTGCTAAACTGGGATATGTGGTAAGTAAATAACATATTTACAAGACACACAATAGAAAACACAATTAAAAGCTTGCTCAGTCTGCCACATTTTTGAATACATTCAGTTTTAACTAGGATCGCTGTCCTTTACAGTCTATTTATATATACTTCAAAGGGCAACAGAGTGGAGACAAAAAGTTAGAAAAATGTATGGATCCTTAGACTTTTAACTAATATTAATGAAAGTATGTTAACTGTACTTAACTATTAGCAAGGCAAGGTTATTAGCGGTATCAGTGACTTCTGTAGGGAAGGGGGGGTATAATTGCCTCTTCAAAGTTTTTTGCTCCTTCTAAAATTAAGAATTGTTACCAGCCCCTTTTCTCCCCTTCCCATAGAAGTCACTGATGCTGTAATATTGTCTTTGCTCAGAGTTAGTACAGTTAAGGTACTTTCATTAATAATATTATTTAAAGTCCGAGGATCCATACATTTTTTCTAACTTTTTTCCACTTTGTTGCCATTTGAAGTACAACTAAATAAACTGCAAAGGACACTGATCCTAGTTAAAATTGATTGTATTCAAAAATTTGGCAGATTGAGGGAGCTTTTAATTGTGTTTTCTATTGTGTGTCTTGTAAATATGTTATTTATTTACCACATGTCCCAGTTTAGCACTTTATTCTGCACTTTAGCTGTGGTTGCGTCCTTGTGGGACACTACAGATATTGAGATGCTTTGCACTTAATTTTGCACTATATCACTCTAAAAGTGTTGTGATCACGTGACAAGAGTGTGTGCTATATAAGGGTAGATGTAATAGGGGTCACTATCTTTGAGAAAGCCTCCTGAAGGTGAAACGTCAGAGCGCATGTGTTAGCTCTACTTGACCCAGTTGGGTCGGATGTTCGTTTGCTGGTTGCACATTAAACAGAAACTGTTTCAATAAGTTGGACTCTGTTTGAAATCTGTACTGAAGTGAGTGCCGTGACCGCTTTCGTTCTGTTTCACAAAATGTCACAGAGCACCCCCAGCCCACTCAGTACGGCTCTGTTCTCTCCAGTGACAAATCTAATCAGCTGGCTGACATTGAAACCGGTGAGTAAATTACTCCAGATAAGAATGTTTCTTATCTGGAGTACTGGGTACCTTCATTGCTGCATTCTGCCCACTCTGCTGCTAATGTATTGCTATAATACTACAAGTAATAAAAAAATAATAAAAGGAAAGTCAGCCAGAACTTATCTATTTCTTAAGTTTTGGGCACAGAGGTGAAACTGGAAGATAACAGAATAAGTGACCATCGGGCTCAGCTTTAATAATTTTACTTTATAGGTAAAGAAGGGAGGGAGCAGTGGACCAGTTTCTCATTGTTGTGCCATGCTTTCTTTGGATGTTTGGAGCTCGGAGCTGGAATTACAGGCCTTGTACTTTAAGAGTTAGACTATGTATTTATTTAGTATACTTTAGGGTCGAACACTTTCTATACTGCCACATACAGTGTGAAGGAAATCTTATCTTTTCCTTGTCATTATAAATTGAGGGAAATTGAGGGAGTGCTCCTTTCCCTGCCCCTAAGACACTCTTTATTTTGTGTAGGTGCCCTGGAAACAGGCACATTTTGGGGAAGGTTTCTCCCACAGTTTTAATATTTATTGATCGTCATCAAACAGTAATATATTAATAAGGCTGGGAAGACCATTCTTACAGGTGTAAGAGTGGTCTCGCTTAGATTATTAAGGTGTTAGAACAGCTCACTTACGATTTGTGGTTCTCTCACCCTAAGAATGCATGTTAGACCACTCTTCAAAAGCATATTTGTGGTCTCCCCAGCTGTTTTATACTGTATGGTAGAATGTGATTCAAGTAGGTATTGTTAACTGTAGGATGTTGTTGAATAAGTGAAATGTTTCAGGCAGTGTGAGGGACAAAGATGTTCTATAGAAGCTATAATTCACAGTTCTGTCACCACGGCTGTGAATTACAGGATTTCTGATGTTACAACTGTCAATAACAACAAAACAGTACATGAGCTCTCTGAATTTCAAGGGAGACTATATTATATGACAGTTATCTAGTGTAAGCCAGTTCGAACACAGGAAAACTTTTATTTAGTACTCCACAAACTACTATAACCACGTTTTCTAGGGACATGGATATGTTGTTCATCCACACTGTCTGGCAGGTATCCTTGCCGCTTTAAATCTTGCCGGAAGGTCTTCAAGCTGGCTCCTCCCACCCACCCGGGTGGTAAACTCGCGGCTCCGCCCCATGACGCCAGATCTTCCTTACCGCTTGGAAGCTCAGGTTCCCTCCTTAACGCTCTGCATATAAGACTGGTTCCTAATTCTTGATTTCCGAATTTAAAAGTTTTTGCTTAAAGACTTGTCTTATATCCCTCATGGCTCGATGGACCAACGACTCTGGTTTTGCGGTGCCCTTGTGGGCAGAAGATGTCTCTTGGACGGATCCGCACTCCACATGTGTGTACTGTTTAGGCCTTGAGCACGACCCGCAGGGGCTTGCGACCTGTGCTCTTCCTTCTCAGCCCTCGTCCTCGAAGACCGTGCACCACGTTTACAACTAAGGCACCCAGAAACGTTTCTCCGGTAAAGTCAAAAGAGGCCCGGTCGGCGGATCAGCTAGAGCAGATGATCGCTCTCGAAGAGGAGGCGCACGCGGGCCGCATCTTCTCAATCGCGGCATTTATTCCGCTCTCCCTGGGTTCCTCTTACACAGCTTCCTTTAGGAGCTTGATCTGTCCCTCCAATAGAGGAGAGGGACCAGCGTCTGCTGGACCTTCTTCTCGGTCCGAGAAGAAAGACAAGGGTAAGTCTCTTCATCGACGCTCTTGGGAGGTGAAAGGTCCCTCCCCGAGTTGTCGACCATCGACTTGCCTCATCGTTCGGCTTTGGCCACTGGTCTCACGGTGTCCCCATCAGGTCAGTTGGACCGAGACTCCCTCGGCGCGGTTGAGATCTTTCGACCCTTTGGACGGGGTTATTCGACCGGTGGCGAAATCCCCTCTCCGGTTCGCGTGAGAGTTGAGGGATTCTGCGGCTTGCCAGTGCCTCCGTTCGGAGCCCTTGGTGTTTCCTCTGAGCCGAGGGAGGACGGTTCCACCTGCCCCCCTCCCGCACGCGCCTCGAAAAGCCAAGGTTCTTGGTCTCGGTCTCGGACGTCGCCGGTCCAGCCGATCCCGCCATCATAGGCGAGTCTCGGTCCCGCACCGCGGTAAGCAGCGGCGCTGCGCTCGTCCTTCTCTCCTCCTCGGATGAAGGGAGGCTTGACGCAAGTTGCGCTCGAGCTTGATACGAGACCCTCATGTGGCAGCAGTCCTTCTGACCAGGAACAAGCCGACACTGGCTTTCCCCGCCATTAAGTGTCTGTCACTGAGGCGAAACAACCCCCTGTTTTACCGAGGAGCTTGTTATCAGGCCGGTTGTTGCCAAAACCAGCTGCCCCACTCGATTCCGTGGAACCTCCGCCTCCACAGCCACCGTTTGGGGCTCCGACCAAGAATTCTCGGTCGGCTCAGGGTCTGCCCCATAGGCTGTCGGTCACCCTCACTCCCGAACGCCCTCGGCAGGTGGAGGGTGGCTCAGGCCCGAGGCAGCTGTTTGCGGACTCTTCTTAGTCCAACGACGATTCCTCCTTTTTCTCCAAGCGAGTGGACTTGGAGTCCTCTGGAGGTCAGTCGCTGGACGACAGCCCTTCGTCCTTCCTGGGGTTGCTCAGACTCATCTCAGAATCCACCGGGATGCAGCTCGAGTTCAGATCCAAGCGGGCTACATCCCCACGGAGATATTGGACGAGGGATTCCCCTACGGAGGCCTTCCTGTGGCTGAGGCCATTGTGGGTCCGGCCTTGAGCTCTGAGCCTCTGCTTCTGCCCCGCGCTCCGCCAGGATGGCCAGGAAGGCGATCCCTACCACCCCTGTCCGGTTTTCTCGGAACATCCTCGCCGAGGGTTAGTTACCGACAGCTGCCCGCCGGAAATGCTAGGGACGTGGACAAACCTCCGGCAGGAGTCCAAGAAATTGGACTATGCCGGGCGAAAGTCTACGCTCTGCCCCTCTTGGCCTTCGTCAGGCCAGCTCGGCCGTACTGATGGCACATTTTTTCACGCCTGTTGGGCTCCCTGACGAGGTGGTTCCTCATTCTCGGCTGACCTGCAGACCATGGTTAAGCAGGTGCGGGACCAGGGCAGGAGCAGTGGCCAAGCAGCAACTTCAGACTGCTTTGGACATCGGTGATTCATGCGCCAGGTCAGTAGCGGTTGCAGTGGCTATCGCGTCGGGCATGGCTGAGGATATCCACCTTCACAGCTGATACCCACAAATTGGTGGATGTCCCTTCCTGGAGACCGACCTCTTCGGCCCTGGAGTGGAAGGCCACCTCCAGAGGATCGAAAAGTCCAGTGCCACCTTGGACTCAGTCTCATCCGCTCAGAGGGACAAGAGCCGCAGACCTCAACCCAAGCCCTTTCGTCCGTCTGCGCCCCCGGCATGCCCGGCCCAGCAACACCAGGGCCAGCAGGCTCGTGCTTGGCGTCCCAAACCCAAGCCTACGGCTTCCTTCTCCAGAAAGCAGGGAGGTAAAGGCCCAGGTGGTCCCTCGGCCGCTCCCTCCTCCAAGCCTGCACAGTGACTGGTTGAGGGATGTCGCCCCCAACCTCGTCACCTCACCCCAGGTTCCCCCCGTGGGGAGACGGCTCCGGTACTTCCTTTCCGCCTCGTCAGCTATTACCACAGACAGGTGGGTGTTGGAGGTGGTAGGAAAGGGCCTGCCTCTGGAGTTCGAGCAGGCCCCACCCTTCAGAGCCGTCGCACCTCGGGGGGCCTCAGGGTCCGAAGCCTCGCTGTCAGCTCGCCGAGCCAACATCGCTCTACTCCTCGAGAAGGAGGTGATAAGAGAGGTGGCGGACCCTCCCTCAAACCCGGGTTCGTGTCCAGGTACTTCCTAGTTCACGAAGCAGAGGGGTTGGCGCCCCATTCTCACCTACCACGACCTAAACAAAGTTCCTAAGGTCTCGAACCTTCAGGATGGTCACTCTGGCTCAGATAATACCATCCTTGGAACACTGTGTGGTTCTGCTTCTTCTGACCTTCAGGACGGGTTCTTCACATCCCTATCCATCTGGTCCCATCAAAGGTTCCTTCGCTCGAGCGGAGGGTTCCCTTTCGAGTTCCAAGCCATGCCCTTCGGCTTATCTCCAGCTCCCAAGATCTCACCAAATGCATGGCAGTGGTGACAGCATTCCCTCTTGGCGCCGAGGGGTCCGGTTACCCTTACCTGGACGATTGGCTGATAGCAGCCCCCTCCAGACAGGAGGTGGAGCGGTCCAGAGATCTGGCCCTCCAGGTTTGCTCTCAGGTCGGCCTCCTCATCAACGAGGCCAAGTTGGAACTCGAGCTGAAGCAGGTGATTCTTTTCATCGGGGCAGAGCTTGACTCTCTTCGAGCCAGAGCACGGCTCCCAGCGGACAGGGCCGAGGTTCTTTCCTCCTTTGCCCAGTCATTTCTGGTTGGACAATTGCGACCTGCCTGGGACTTCCTGCGCCTCCTGGGTCTCATGGTGGCCTGTACCAGCGTGGTCCGTTGGGCCCGCTGGAACATGCGCCCTCTTCAGTGGGGACTGGCCGGCCAGTGGTCCCAACGCTGCGATCCATTGGACCAGCAAGTGACGGTGACCCAGGGGATGTGGAACGCTCTCCAGTGGTGGACCGTTCCAATTCGTCTGCAGGAGGGCATCCCGTTTGTCCGCCCCGAGCCAACGGTCTCTCTATCGACCGATGCCTCTCTGATGGGTTGGGGTGCCCATCTGGGGGAACACCGAGCGCATGGCCTCTGGTCCCCGCGGGAGTCCCGATGCCACATCAACCTGCTGGACCTCCGAGCGGTTTGCCTAGCTCTCACCGCCTTTGCTCTGTTTCTTCGGGGTCAAGTGGTCCGGGTCCAGACGGACAATACCACGACCATGTACTATCTAAACTGCCAGGGCAGGACGCGCTCCATGCTCCTATGCAAGGAAGCTCTCCGCATGTGGTCACTCGTGCACAGCCTGGAAGAGGATCTCCTACCCATTCATGTGGCAGGAGCCTCCCAACACCCTGGCCGATGCCCTAAGCCGGATAGGGGCTGCGTCCCACGAGTGGTCTCTCCTGCCGGAGGTAGTACAAGATCTGTTCTCCCATTGGGGCACACCTCAGGTGGACCTGTTTGCCTCCAGAAAGAATGCGAAGTTGAGGCTGTTCCATGCCCGCCCTCCTCAGCAGGGCTCTCTGCAGGGGGATGCCTTCTCGAGGCTATGGACCCCGGGCCTCTTCTACGCCTTTCCCCCGTTCTCCTTGATATGCAAGGTGCTGCTCAAAGCAAGGAGAGACAAGGCGCAGGTGATTCTGATAGCCCCAGACTGGCCCCGCCAGTACTGGTACCCAGATCTCCTCAGCCTCAGCTCCAGGCTTCCGAGGCAGCTTCCAGCTCGCCCGGACCTGCTCTCAGTCAATCAGGGGAAGGTATTCCATCCGGACCTTCAATCCCTGCACCTGTCGGCCTGGTTCCTGAGCGGCTAGAGTTCCAGGCCTTGGGTCTTTCTGACGAGGTCCTCAACGTAGTTGAGGCGTCCCGTAAGGAGTTCACCAGAAAATGCTACGCCTTCAAATGGAAAAGGTTTTCCATTTGGTGTCAGGGCAAGGGCTTGGACCCTTCCTCCTGTTCCTTGGCAAGCATCTTGGACTATTTATGGTCCTTTTCTCAGCAAGGGCTTAGGTCGACGACCCTAAGGGTGCACCTGGCAGCCATCTCTGCTTACTGGACGCGGGCCGGGAAGCAGTCGGTGGTGCAGGATAAGGTGGTCTGGCGCTTTTTCAAAGGCCTTGATCACATTTCCCCTCTGGTGCGAGAACCTCCACCTCTGTGGGATCTACTGCTGGTACTGGCAAAGCTCATGGGCAAGCCATTTGAACCAATGCACAGGTGTGAACTCTCTCACCTGTCATGGAAGATCGCCTTCTTGGTAGCTATTACGTCAGCCAGAAGGATGGGAGAGCTCCAGGTGCTCTGCATCGAGTCTCCTTACCTGGTCTTCCACAGGGACAAGGTTGTCCTGCGCCCCCACCCGAAATTCCTTCCGAAGGTGGTGTCAGAATTTCACCTTAATCAGGTGTTGACTCTGCCGTGTTCTACCCCAATCACACCTCGGAGGCTGAATATAGGCTCCATACTCTGGACCTTAGAGGCTCGCTTACTATAAAGGAGCGCACGGCTGAAATTCGGGGAGAGGTTCGCCAGCTGTTTGTCACCTACGCTGAAGCCGCACCTGGCAGACCTGCAGCCAAGTGGACGATAGGCAGGTGGGTCACCTCCTGCATAGATCTCTGCTATAAGTTGGCGGGCGTGGAGCCTCCCAGAGGGATAAGAGCTCATTCTACTCGCCATACTGCTGCATCGGTGGCTGCTTCCAGGGACGTCCCTATCCAGGAAATCTGCAGTGCTGCTACCTGGAAGTCAGCACACACCTTCATCACCCATTACCACATCGACCTTGAGTCACGCCAGGATGCTGGTTTTGGGGCCTCGGTTCTCCAGTCTCTCTTTCCCAGGTAAGTATCGGCGGGTGCGCCTTGCCTCCCTCCTCCCGGAGAACTGCTAGGAGTCTGCCAGACAGTGTGGATGAACAACATATCCATGTCCCTAGAAATACAGGTTACTCACCTGTAACAGGAGTTCTAGGAATGGTATATGTTGTTCATCCACACGACCCACCCGACCTCCCCAGCTTCGACGCACAACCTGAGCTTCCAGCGGGCCAGATCTGGTGTCATGGGGCGGAGCCGAGAGTTTTACCACCCGGGTGGGTGGAAGGAGCCAGCTTGAAGACCTTCCGGCAAGATTTAAAGCGGCAAGGATACCTGCCAGACAGTGTGGATGAACAACATATACCATTCCTAGAACTCCTGTTACAGGTGAGTAACCTGTATTTATACACGCTCACAGTAATCCACATTTTAGACAGCTCCACAGTAGGTTAGCCACTTAGTTGACAGAAAAAAAGAGAAAAAAGGGCATGTTCCACTTAAATTACCACGGAACTTTTAACATCCTGGGTTCAGAATTTCTAGTCATGTAATAGTTGTAAGTAACCATCTTATGTAGTTGGTTAAATGTCTCGGCCTGTGGGCTCAGTATTTAATCAACCACATCAGCCGATTATACCTTCATATACTCCAGCTAACTGAATGTTATTAAGTACGTATATTGGGGTGTGCTGCAGAAATGGTGGAGTCAAGGAATAAGCATATAGCGCTGCATTGTGATTGGCTACGCTGTCCCCTTGTAGTGCAGTAGTTAATAGAACGGTTTCACTTTCCACAATAATGTGCTATAAACAGGAGAAGCAGTGGAGGGCAGTAGGATGACACGTTTTTGCCTTTTGTAATTGGATGACCTTCACGCGAGTGCAACATAATCTGTAAATTTCCAAACTGTGCAAATTATTGATAAGCTGTAGTTTGCACGGATAACTAACATTAATGAATTAATCATTTGTAACTAGGAACTTGAAAAATTGGCTTCATGCAAGCTGAAAATAAATGCCAAAGAAACCATGAAGATAGCTGAAAAGCTCTACACACAGGGGTAAGGCATAGAGTTGCTTCTTTGGCTAAGGCTGTACTATCACTAGCAGAACTATCCAAGTGACCCAGTGGCATCACAGAGGTAAGGTACTTGGCTCCCTGAAAGGTGATGGTGGAAGCTGCCTGGCACCCCCCATGCTGGCCAATCACAGAACGTTATTGTGTATCAGGCGCACAGGTAGCTGATCACTTACCATCTCAACCTGTGAACAGGGTGTTGTCATTGTGGCCCCAGAGACAGGGTGGGGCACAGGAGGACAACCCTGTGGGAATGGGCTCTTAGCCCATGGATAAATGTGAACATAGAGCACCCCCTTTTTTTTTGAAGAAATTATGTAAATCATCTTTTCTAATGTATTAGTGTTGCTGGATTCCAATTCCGAATTTTCAAAGAAGACAAATGAAAATGTGGCAAGGAGTTAGAAATTTAGCAAATACGGCTACTTAAGCGTATTGAGTGTGTCATTCTAATTTTTTTTTTTAACTTTATTTTTATTCACTTTTAAATGAACATGCCAAAGAATTACATACAGTGGCACCAGAAATGACATTTACACACAAATCAAGTGTACAAAATATGTTAGCAGATCAGGAGTGTAACTCCACTGAATTGTGATGCATCTTGTGGGGTATTGTCCAAAGCAGACACTTATGCTCACAATGTCATTTGGCAGAAACATCCAAGCAGGACTGTCTAGGATTGCCACCCTCATTAAAAACCTGTCGGGTATACATGAAGGTAGGTAGCCAATAAGGATTATAGTCAAGGCCACTGATTTACGGTGATTAAAACAATTAAATTCCGTTTTCAAGACTTAAGATTCCGGAATTTCACAGGTGATTGTTACTCTAATTTCCGGATTTTACCGGGATTCTGTTATCATTTTTTAGTATGTGCATAAATAATCAGAATTAAAGAAGGCTTCATATACAGAGCATTAAATAAAGCAAACTGAAAATAGTACAGGAAGGAATTAAAAGAAAAACACACTTTTTTATAGATTTACTGATCTGATAGAAAATGCCAGATTCCATGAAATCTTCGTTTTTACCGGTTTTCAGGCAGCCCTAATTCCGAACTTTTACCGGATTTTCCGGTAAAAACCGAAAAACAGTGGCCTTGTTATAGTACATATGATCTTTAAGGCCATTATTCTCACTTAGTTGAAACTAAGATTGCAGGAAATTACACTCTCTCGGTACCGCAGCCATGCTCGGCACACTGGTGAATCAATTTATGAAAAAAACATTAAGGAATACTAGATCAACAACATTCATTTAACTTGCACTAGATCATCACCCTTATAACTAATATACAGATGCAAAGCTGCTAATCTTATCTAGAGCGCTGTCAAATCCTCATATTTCCTTATTTCTATATATGTAACGGCTATCTTTTTTTTTTTTTTAAGAGAGTCCCAGCTTGTAAAACCTAAAATGGTGCCAATACAAAGTGTGTCAGGTTGCTCTCGCTCCTTGTGGTTGGCGCCATTTATAAAAATGAGCATCTACATTAAACTTTTCTGACACCTGTTAATGCACCAGCAAATCACAAAGTCTGTAAACTATTCCTTGGGATCCTGACCAAACCCCTAGAAAATCAAATGTCAAGTAAACATTCATGTGAAGGGCAGGACAAATCCCTTGCAGGACCACCCATCCGAAAATGGTCATCGAGCACTCCTTAGTGTCCTAAACATCAAAAGGGGGGAAAACAAGCTAGCCCAACAGACCTCAAGCTTCTTCCTCAGTCGTTTGGTCGAGAATGGACTGGCGGAGATCTGCTCTGAAATTCTGTCACAGTACAGTCCACACTCTTTCGCTCTTCCTCCACATCATTGAATTGGTACGTTTTGCCACCATAAGTAATTCTAAGTCGGGCAGAAGCTAATAGGGAGTGGGCCACCCCAAACTCCTCAGCTGCCTCCAGAATGAGTCAAAGAGCTTATGGTGACTCCCGAGTTGCATGCGACCAATCGGAATATTTTTATTTCATGCCCCACAACATTTAGGGGTAATTTCTTTCTCGCCCTTTGCAGGATTATGTCTCTTACCTCTGGACCGGTCATAATTAACAGGACTGTTTGGGTTGTCTTTTGAGTTGCTTGCACTCGTCGAAAGTTAATTTGGAAGGCAGTCTTTAAAGTGTGTAGATTCAAATGGAACTCGGTGGGATATGGGGCTGTATCCATTGTTTCAGCTAGCCCAACAAATTCTCTCCTTCAGTGCCCTCCAGAATCCCGGCCAGTCTTAAATTCATGGCCCGATTTGCATTCTCCAGTGATTCAGCTCGGGCTCGTAGATGGTTAATTTCATTTGTAGATTTCACAAAGGCCGCCTGAGTTCTTTGAGATCTGTCATCTGCTTCGTTAGCAAGTTTGGTCACAGGTTCTGTCTTGGTGTCCTGAGCTCCAAGTCTTTCCAGGACACGTTCTGTTTTTCCGTCCGTGTCCCAAACTGCCTTAAGCACTGTGTTTCATGGCAGGGGGTCTCCTGTCCCGTTATGTCATGTACCCTTTTCAGATGCACTTTCCTGGGCCTGTGACAGTTGTGGAGCCGATTTTTGACTTGCTTCTCCTGCTGTTCCTTTTGGATGACCCATCATAAATTTGGTACCGTTCAGTTCAGTGTCAAACAAGTCGTCGACAAGTAAAATAAAAAAAATATAAGAATGTTGCTGGAAATTGTGATTATCACCAGTTATTCCAAGCCTGATACAGCATGCCAAGAAAATACCTCCAGTTGCAAATGTGGCTCTCTAGTTGCCCCCCAACCGGTCATTCTAATTTTATTGTAAATCTTCACACTTTTTATCCTGATTTCTATATCTTAAATACTAAGAGTCTGAATCCTTGCAGTCGGTTATGTGACACTTTAACTTTATTAAATGCCTTTCGAATGTCCATGAAACTAATCTGCACCATCCTGTAAGTTTTATTTGATTAGTCAAAAATAATGTCCTTTTAATTTAGTTAAAGTTAGAAAAAGGTGAATTGGCGTGAGAATGTTTATTCTTTTTACTAAACATTCTATTCTGATCTAATTGAGAATTTGATACTTATCATCCAACCACTACAGGAACAGATACAGTAATTCTGTGTCTGTTCTAGAGGGGGGCTCCCCCTCAGACAGGTCTATACTCTCTTTAGAGAAGTGTTACCCTGTCTCCTCAGACCACAGGTCTTTGTGGGTCTGGGACAAAGTGGGAAATGTTTTTTTTTCCCACACGAATGGAAGACCAGATGTATATAGTTTCCTTGGTAAGAGGACAAATGTTTTTTCAACAGTTATTTAAATTAATGGGTTATTTGTTTTTGACTATGTTAAAATTGAAGAGAGAAGGTGATTTGATACTATTGTCCTCAAAAAAGGTTGGATATGTGGTTTCTGGAGGGATATAAGATTAAAGAAATTTCCTTTATCTCTGGAGATGCTGAGCTTGGCCGTCAGGGGCCACCAGAGTATGGAGGAAAGAATAATTTAAATATAATCAAATACATACAATTGTTTCTGGAAGCTGGACAATGCCCTACCTTCACAATAGTGACAATCCCTCTAGATACAAATGACTAACACCCCAGTGAATATTCTGTCATTAAACGTGAATGGACTGCATTCCCCTGTTAAAAGATAAAAAAATTATGCAATATCTGCGCAATCAGAAAGCAGATTTATTTTTCCTACAGGAGTCCCACCTTTCCCTGTCAGAACACTCTAAGTTACATTGGGTGGGCAGATATCGGGTGTTTGCCTCCTCTCATCCAAAAAAACATAAGAGGGGAACGGCTATTTTGATACCGGCCTCTGCCCCATTTGAGGTTCTTGACTCCTTTTCGGATCCACAGGGTAGATCTGTGATTCTAACCGAAGAATTTATTCGCAGATTTTAACTTTAGTTAACGCTTATATACCACCACAGACTCCACTTCCGGTTGTTTGAGCATTCCTTCATAAGGTGATGGAAAAATATAAAGGAATTTTGATCATGGGAGGAGATTTTAATCTGACATTAGATCCCTATATAGATTCATCCAATCCAAATCCCAATAGATTACTCAATACAGGAAAATATTTAAAACATTTTTTGCCATATTTAGGGTTCGAAGACGTTTGGAGGAGGACTTTCCCATCAGTCCCAGGATATACCTTTTTTTCAGCGTGACATAAAACATATTCTAGGCTAGATTATTTTTTTGTTACGGGAGAACACCTTACATTAGTTCAGGATATGATAATTGAACCAAGAATACTATCTGACCACAATCCCCTAATTCTAAAAATTGACTTAGGGAAACAGTGAAAATTTAAAACTTGGAGATTTAATACATCTCTTTTAAAAGATCAGGAGTTCCTTGATGCCATGAGGAAACATATCCCCCAGGCTATCCAGGAAAATCTGACCCCAGACGTCTCTTGTACTATTCAGTGGGATACACTGAAGGCCATACTGAGGGGGGAGATTATGGAATACACCTCCCGGAAATCAGAAAAACAAAATGCCAGGTTAAAATTCTTAGAAGCTCTCCTGTCGTCCTATCAGTTTTTATGTAGAGAAGGAGATGTTAATCTCCAGAGATGGATAAGAGGCTTAAAACAGGAGATACAAAACATTATGGATTATAAAACCTTCCAACAACTGGCATATCTACGACAGTACAGCTATGAAGGGGGGAAAGGGTCAAGAAACCTGGCAAGGAAGCTGAGGGCCAATAAAAGAGCTTCTACTATTCTGAAAATAAAATTCCCAATCTACTGGCACTACTACTTAAAAAGAGAACTGAATTAAACAGACTTTTAAACAATTTTATGAATCTTTATATACAGCCCCCCCTCTCCCCCCCGGAATACAAACATAGAGTTCAGGAGTTTTTAGACCATGTCCCTTTACCTAAACTTTCGGAAACCCAGATTTCTCAACTACAAAGATCGATTAGAACGGAGGAGATACTTTACCAGGTACAAAGAATTAAATCTCAGAAAAGTCCAGGTCTGGATGGATTTAGTCCAGAATGGTACAAAACGTTTATCCCCCAACTATTACCTAGCTTTCTCCCAGCCTGTAAGACAGTTTTTGAGGGAGAGACCCCTCCTCCTTCTTGGAACTATGCCATTTTAACTCCTTTACTTAAACCGGAAAGGGACCCCACCCTTCCCAAATCTTATCAACCAATCTCTATCCTAAACGTGGATTATAAATTATTTATGGCCATCTGGGGCAAAAGACTAGAACCCATCCTACTGGATTTAATACACAAAGATCAGGCAGGCTTTGTGAAGTCAAGAAGTATTTCAGATAATCTCTGTAGATTATTTCTTATTATGGAACATCTTCAGGCCCGAAAGATTCCTTCTATTATAATGAGCCTTGATGCAGACAAAGCATTCGATAAGGTGGGATGGGATTTCCTATGGGCTGCCCTGTCCAAATTTGCATTTAAAGTTTCTTTTTCAACATGTCTTAAGAATATATACTCCTCTCCTAAGGCCTATATTCGAATTAATGGCTCATTATCCCAACCAATACCTATACAAAGGGGAACGAGACAGGGATGTCCCTTGTCCCCCTTACTATTCGCTGTTTATGTTGAACCTCTGGCAGAGTTAATTCGGAGAAACGTAGGTGTGGAGGGGGTCCCTATGGGTCAGAGGGAACACAAGGTGGCTCTATTTGCTGATGATAATTTGGTTTCAGCCCTCTCTCCAGAGACTTCCCTCTCGGCCCTGTGGGATTCCCTGACACTTTTCTCTGAGATGTTGGGATTTGTTTTAAATATAACCAAAACAGATTTGCTGGCTCTAAACTTTTCCCCAACCCAATCATTAACGAACAAGTACCCCTTAAAATGGCACAAAACACAAATTAAGTACTTGGGTATAGTAATCCCAAAAAATTTAGAAAATGTGGAATTACTGAATTATGAACCATGGTCAGTACAAATTCAATCAGAGTTAACAACTTGATCTACTTTGCCCTTGAGCTTTTTTCCAAGGATAGAGTTCATTAGAATGATCATCCTACCAAAACTGTTCTATCTATCCCAAAATATTCCAACTTTCCCTGCTAATGTTTACTTCAAGTCGTGGGATAGAATCATTTCTAATTTTACATGGCACGGCCAGAAGCCTCGAGTAAGGATGTCCTTGCTACAGCTTCCATTGACGGAGGGAGGTGCAAACATTCCCAGTTTAAATCTGTATGCCTTGGCATCTTTTTTCAGGATCCTAATATTGTGGCTTTCCCCATCTTTTAAGGCTCCTTGGAAGGATTTGGAGTTTGCCATTAATGATTTATATAACATTTTGAAAATAACCATGGCTTCACTAAACAAGGCCCCACAGCTGAGGGATTTTACACCCTTCACAGCTCAAGTTTTAACACAATGGTACCATCTGAAGAAATATAAATGCTTTAAAGAATTTTTTTTCCTATTTATTCTGATCTCAGAGGATGGTTCTTTTATCCCAGCAACATTAGGCCATACCTTTATTAGGTGGAGGAGGGTGGGACTTCAGTTCTTTAGACAATTTATAACTGATAAGGGCATTGTCCAGTTTGAAACATTACAGAGTGACTATGATTTACCTGAAGGGGACATCTATAGATATACCCAGGTTAAAAATTATCTTCTAAGACAAAGAGATGTAATGTCTCAATTGCCCAATCCAGTTCCAATTTTTTGGAAACTCCTAGAAGATGCTATAGCTGGTCATCTGTGGGAACATCTGGTGGGCCACATTTACCAGATCCTACGTGAGGGTTTGGGTGACTCCTCACTTTCCATCATAAGAAGTTGGGGTAGAGATTTAGAGATGGAAATCTCTGAACAGGATTGGCTTCGAGCTTCTCCTATGGCTTATAAGATAACTCATTCATGTATTTGGAGGGAATTTGCCTGGAAATGCAGAGTAGGTTTTTTCAGATCCCCAGCCATTCTAATTAAATATCTCCCCTCCTCCTATGGCAGATGCTGGAGGTCTTGTAGATGCCAGGTAGCTGGCCATGCCCTTATTTTTTGGACATGTCCCCTATTAATGCCATATTGGTGTAATCTTCAACAGGCAGTGTCGGAATGTTTGGGAGAAGAGGTCGAATTGACGCAGAAATGGTTCTCCTGGCGATATTTCCCCCCACATACCCCATCCTGGCATAAAACTTTGCTACCCATTTACATAGTGGCTGCCAAAAAGGCCATAACAAGATGTTGAATGTCCGAGATAGTCCCGACCATAGGAGATTGGAACAGGATAGTATCCAGCATCTATCATCTGGAGACTCTTACAGCTAAACTACGCAACAAAGCCTCACATGCTGAGCTATTATGGAGATCATGGGTATTTTACATTTCCAGCAGAGACCCTGATTTTGTACCCTGAAGATGGGAAGCAAATGAGGTAAAGGGTGGTAAGGGAGAGGAAACCCTGAACTAAGATTTGGAGTTCTCCCGTCGTGGGCGTTGAGTAATTACAAGGGGGCTATCAGAACGTATGTTTTTATCAAGATGTGGACAGAAGATGTAGAAAAAGACAAACTAACGAAGTAATTGTCTGTAATGCATTGTGGTCACAACCTCTCTTCTTTAATAAAAAGAAAATTAAAAAAAAATGTCCCTTTAAAAAATCTAAATTGACTGTCTTATTGATCCATATTCTAAGTGTTTATTTTGTAATCTATTTATTACTATCTCGAGTAATATCAAATTACACGTAGCCCACTAATGCAAAAATCATCTGAAGTGTATGTAAATCACCATGAAAGAACTAAGGCTGCTTTGATTTTTAGGACCGAATGGTGACAAAATTGCTCACAAACCATCTGCAGAGGCTACAAACAGCAGACATGAATACATGTTTCATCTTTGTTTGGACTCCTCTTTTTTTCCATGTCTGTGTATCTGCCCAGGGAGAGAGTGATCCAGCCATATTATCTTCATTATGTAGGTCATGGTGACCCCAAAATAATGAAGGACAGGAACTTTGGAGCAAGAAACTAAAGCAAGGGTTGCCCTGAAAGGGTTTTGGCAATAAAGCCAAGACTCAAAGAAATACCAAATTACACGTACCCTACTAACGCAAGGCATTATGGAAAGTATCTGCAAATCACCATGAAAGAGCAAAAGCAGTCTCGGCTTTAAGTATGACTGAATGGTGCATAGTAGCCTCTAGTGGAATGGACTCTTAATAAGACGCCTGTCACTGATTTATGGCTACCTGGTAGATAAATGACTGGCACGGTCATTTTCCCTTTTTTAAACAGTACAACATTATCATCACCACCCCCAAAAAAAAAAAAGTGGTATAACTGATCTCTAATGGATTTTGAAAAATCACAGTTGGTCCAACTACTACCTCCTCAAAAACCTGCTTAAGTGTTCTGGGGTGTATACCATCTGGTCCAGAAGACTTGGCAATTTCCAGTGCCTTCAGCTCCTTTAGCACCATTTTTGTCTTTGCTTAAAAAGTATCTAATAGTTGGCGTTCTCATCTACGACCCATATAAAATGTAAGTCTCTTGCCCTGTAAATACTAAGGCAAAGTGTTTATAGAGCGAGCAACTCTGACATACCGCTTCAGTAATTCTACCATCCTTGTGGTTGAGTATCCTCACCCCTACCTTGTTTGTATTAATAATTGAAAGCGGAAAGCTCTGACTCTCTTATATGATGCCCCTAATAATGACTTTATGTCAAGACAAGGCACCACAGGTATTATGTTGTGTTTTAGAATTCAAAGATCTCTGGTCTGGCACAGCTCTGAGCATGGGGTGGAGATGATGCTGTCAAGCTGGGGTGGTGTTTGCTTGCCTTGCAAGCAACCACTGGTGACTGAGTTTGGGCATCCTTAGTGTCCAGCATGGCTCCTCCACAACATTGACCCGGGTGGCTAGTAGGTCACTGTCATTGTAGCCAGATGCATGATGTACAGCACCTTAGGGGAGACCCCCCTCCCCCACAGTTGCTAATAATGGTTCAATCAGTGGACATTTGATCCTCCTTCCCCCGTCTGGCTCCAAGCAACCCTGGCCTGTTCCTGAACCCAGGTCACTGGCATAGGGTGCCCCAGCCTGCCATACCACTGGGCTGGCACCACCTCCCCTTTTATAAATCTTTTTCTGGGGGGAAGTTGTAGATTCTGCCCATTTAACAGTCCCCATGGCTTTTATGCAGGGTACTTTACAAAGGAATGACTGATAATGCTGGTAATGAAAGGACTGTATGTAGACAGACACTAGCCTTTCAGTGCTTAACAGTATCACACGCATAATGCTCTGTTACGGACAACTGCTAAAGAACTGGTTTTATGAAACAAGGACTTATTTTTTATGTTAATTCTGTTTATTCACCCTGGATCTGCGTGGATGTACCCCTTAGTTCAGTCCATATGGCCCCCCGGCCTCCTCCCCCACCCGACATCGCTCTGGCAGCCTGAATAAGAGGCCTGTGACTTACCTCTCATGGTGGGGCACCCTCAGGGGGCTTGTGGAGAGATCAGCAATAATCTGTTTTCCTGCTGAAACTTATACCAGGCGTCATTCGTGCAGCAGTGGCAGCTGTGAGCCCCTGGTGTCATGCTGTGCGAGCCAAAGGGTTTTTCCTCTTATGTATTTTGTTACCCCAGGGGAATGGGCATACAGTGGCATCAGCATGCCACTGTTTGCGCTCCTGCACATGACACGTAGATGCCTGCTGCTCCCCTCCCACTGCTTCTGTGGTTCCAGGCTCCCTGACCCCCAGCCATTTCTAGGGGTCAGGCGACTGCCAGGTGCCGCAATCCTCCCTCCATGGAGGAGAGCAGTCCAGTGAACATTCGATCCTCCTCCCTCTGGACAACCCTCTGATGCTCCAGGCCTGTTCCTAAATCCAGGTCATCAGGGTCGCAAGCAGTTGCACTACTGCTGTGTCGGCGAGACAGCCAAAACATTTTTTCCCCCAAAATAACATTTTATGGGATCTCAAGACATTTGCTTAATTTCAAATGTTTGCTCTTAACAGGTACTATATGGGAGAACTTTTTTTTTGTGTGTGGAGTTCAAAACATTGCAGCAAGGACCTAAACGTTTTAGAAAAGAAATGACAGCTGTTATTTGGTGCTGACAGTTATTAATAAATGTTGTGGTTGACATTTTTATCAAAATTTCCAGTGAGCCTAATGTATGCCCCAGTAAAGGTACATTGCTACTTCTAATGGTAACTGTTTTGAATTCTGTTATTTTCTTAGGTACATCAGCTATCCTCGTACTGAAACGAACATTTTCCCCAAAGACCTGAACCTCGCCTCCCTGGTACAGCAGCAGACGCCAGACCCACAATGGGGGGCTTTTGCCCAGGGGATTCTGGACAGAGGTGGGCCAACTCCTCGAAATGGCAACAAGTCTGATCAGGCCCATCCTCCCATTCATCCCACTAAATACACTAATAGCCTGCAGGTACAAGTGAGCTCAACTTCTTAAACTGCTCTTTTTTTAATGTATATTTCTACCTACTTACAAGGTGTCTTCTTGGACCTCCTTCCACCAACTCCAATCTTCCCTGCCTGGCTGCACCTCTGGAGGGGTCACTACTAGTCCCAGGTCAACACATACCCTTTCTCTCTGATCCCCTCCAGGGCCAGTCTTGAGCACCTTGCCTCACAAGGAGTAGTCTTTATTAGGATCAGTGTTAGTGAGGGGGACCCAGAGATGTGAGTGACCCAGTGGTGTGACAGATAGCAAGGCGGTGTCATGTTCTGTTAGGTGCTTCCCTTTTCTGTTTGCTTGTTTGATCTCTGCACTCAAGGATGCAGAGGTGCGCATCATGATGCACATGTCCTCTGCCCATGAGCTGTCCTTGCTGCGTTGCCAACTAAGATTACGTGCTGTAGTTGGCAGTATCTCAGCAGAAGGCACTGACCTCCTTACCTAGAGGAGGAGGAAGAGCATCTTTTGGGAGCTCAGTCCTGCTGCGCTGCCAAATGCCCTGGGCTTGGAACACTAGTGGCCCCATCCTCTTTGCCATTTATATTAATAATATTGATGCCAACCTCACTCAATCCAACATTCATCTGTTTGCTGATGATACTGTATTATATGTCAGCAATCCTTCATTACCTAAAGCCTGTGAACTGTTGCAATCTGAATTCTCCATCCTGCAACACAATCTACTGGATAAAAGCTTCTTCTAAATGCCAAAAAAACAAAAGCTATGTTCTTTGCCACAAAGAGTTGCTCTGCCACTACCCATCACCCATACCTACAACTATCCACCTTACTTGGAGAGAAGCTGGAATTTGTTGATAACTTCAAATACCTTGGAGTCTGGATTGATAACAAGCTTGACTATTCTGTCCATATTGAAGAGCTATTAAAAAACTGAGACAACGGCTTGGTCTATTTTTAGAATAAAGCACTACCTCAACAGAGACTCCAAAAAGATTAATCCAGGCATCATTCCTATCCTCATTGACTATGCTGACTTTCTCTTGGCCATTGTTCACTCCTCTTAAATAAGCTGGACATCCTATATCACAGGTCCATCAGATTTATTACTGACCTTCCCTCCAGCACCCATCACTGCTGTCTTTATAAGGCAGTTAACTGGACATCATTACAACACAGAAGAAATAGGAATGCTGCAATCTGGATATTCAAAGCTTTATCAGGCAAACTACCCACCTATATCACAGACTGTTTTACCCGAATTACTTCTAGGCCATACAACTTAAGGTTCAGCAAACTTATCATTCTAAAGGTCCCCAGTGCCTGCACCCGGTTTGGGAGGGCGCTATCAGCTACTCACTAGCAGTTGCATGGAACTCACTCCAAAAAACCATGAAGCTAAATAGCCTCTTACCTTTAACATCCTTCAAAAGATTATTCTCCACCTATTCCCAGAACTCTGCAATTGCTTTTCACAAGGCCTAATACCTGACCCTACCTACCCCAACCCCCTTTTCCGTGTTCCACTATGCTAGTTCTACTTCTTTTTCCAGTCACCTGATATACTCTCATAAAAGCCAACTAGGACCTATAATTTATATATTATGCCTGCTATACCCATTGCCTCCTTTTCTTACAGGTCAAATGGTTTTAATGTGCCTTGTATATATGTAAATTGTTATATATTATCACTTTATGTCATTGTACTACTGTTTATGTTATTCTTGTCTACGTAATAATACTTGCACTTCTTGACCACTCAGGTCCATCTTGTAAATGAGCTACGCTCAATGATGTTCGCCTGATTAAATAAAGATTTTGATTGATTGATTGATTGATAGTGTGCCTTCTGATTTATTCATGTAATAGCAGGTGCTGCTCCAGTGGTCTACTGTTAAAGGCACTGTCCTGCTCGGGGCCATGAGTTGAACTCCTGACCTTGGGTCCTTATACCCAGTGGCATAAGGTGAACAGTCGGTCCTTTGGATATTTCCTGTCCTTGTCGCAAAATGACTTCCCACTGGTGGGGGAAGGGAAATATTACACAGTGAATCAACCTTCATTCCTCCCCATCTCCTTTGTGATGGCTGTAGGGTGGGGCCCATTGGTAGGAGGGCATGGATGTGCTGATGCTAGACCCCACTGAGTTTTTAAAAGGTACACATCACACTGTCATTTAGCATTGCCATCTTTGTCCTCGCCCACCAGCGATTGCTCAGTTCTGCCCCCACCCACCCACCCATCCACTTACCAGTTGCCACTGACCACAGTGTTGGACTCCAGTCTGATAGACTCTCATTTCTGAGAGAAGGCAGACACACAATAATTGATCCAGCAGAGCAGGTAGGTAGGTAGGCATCCTCCCTTGCAATTTTTGGGCAAATCCAAACTGCTTTCCAGGAGCCCCCTGACACTGCGTTTGGAGACAGAAGTGGGGTCCTCCCTGAAGGCCTAGCATGGGAGAGTTGTTCACAAGGCAGCTAAAGGGGATGCCTGGGTTCCAGGTCAAGCGATGGGGCTGGGCAGTAGCCAGGCTGATCAAGGTAGTGGTGTGGCAAATAGAAAAACAAATAATAAGTTAAATAGTAATGCACCGTGGTATAACGCTGTTTAAAAACCTGCTGGTTCTTTCCAGAGGGGGTTCCATTCTAAATCTATTAGGGACATTACAAAAAGATCCTGTTTGTATTGGGAGCATAGAGTACAGTTTGTTTAAAGTTTTAGATCTGCATGAGGAGATTTCCCCAAACCGTACTTTGTGTGCCTGCAGTATGATGTGTGAAAAAGTTGAGGGCTTCAGGTCTCAGTTCTGTCTGTCTCTTGCTTTTCACAAGTACAGCAAACATCGACAGCTCACCTTGTTATTTGAAAGCAAAATATTCAAGTGTTTTCTAAACTGTGTTTAGTGAAAAAACAAAACGTAACTAGTCTAGATAAGGATATATTGGTAAATGAGACTTGTGGCAGATCTGAGAAGGTTTGTTTTTATTTTCATTAGGGGAATGAGCAGCGTGTGTATGAATTCATTGTTCGACATTTCTTGGCCTGCTGCTCCCAGGATGCACAGGGGCAGGAAACGACAGTCGAGATAGATATCGCTAAGGAAAGGTTCGTGGTCCATGGTCTGATGATCATTACGAGAAATTACTTGGATGTTTATCCATATGACAAGTGGAATAGCAAGGTAACATTTTGCATGTGTAGGCACTCAGTCATACTTGCATGATGTATTTCAAGTTGTATGTTTTTCTTGTAAGGTATTTGTTGAAGTCCTTGACCTCAAGATTTCTGAACTCATACATCAATGACCTCTTGAAACGATGTTACTTTCTTCAAAATATAAGTTCCTGTATCGGCTTTTTTATGGAAATGTAATCAGTGTGCAAGCTGCTGCTGTAATAATAACAAAATGCAGTCTTCTGTCTAATAGGGGGAAAAACACTTTTTGTGTCGGCTTCTGCAAGCAAGCAGTTGATATGGGCTGTCCTGCTGTGTTAGCTGGGCAGATTGAAACAGGCTGAGCAAAATCTTAGGACACACCTCTTCCCAGACTACCTCAGTCATTTTCAGGTTGTCCTAGCTGGTAGACAGGTCCCTGGTCTGCAGAGACACTGTTCCTCAGCAACTGGATTTGTTTTAACATCAGTTTTGATTGCTGTAATACCCATAGCAAAATGTATCTTTCTGTCAATAGTAGAAAAAACTATTTATCTAGTGTTCTACCAAAGGAGAATAGGATTCACATGCAGGTTCCCTCCCCTCAGAGCCATCATGGCAGTGTTCTGAGTTTGCGTCTGATCCTGGAACACTGCTGCAGGCTGACAGGAAGAGGAACTTGAGGCCTATGGGACACACTCATTCTGGGGGAGGGAGGGGTCATCCAGTCTCTGCTGCAGTATCTTTACTTGGATCATGAAAAGTGTCACTGCAGGGTTAGAGGACTGTTGTCATGGTGTGTCTTGCTGGCTGGCGACCAACCGTGCTGCATTTCTGAGTGGGGGGGGGGAAGTGACCGTCTGGTAGATACCACCTCGTTGCCCCTATCTATGCTCTTCAAGGGTTCCATCCACCTAGACAGTGCCACCCTGTGGCTAAGGTGTGTGTGTGTGTGTGTGTGTGTTGTGGGGAGAGAACGCAGTAAATGGCTGGATGAGTGCCATCCCTACAGGGCTGGAAAGCTTTAGAAGACAGTTCTGTGGATAGAAAGATGACTTTAGCAGTGAGCCAGTGGGGTCCTGACTGATATGGATCATGAGGCAGTAAGTTTAAAAAAAAAAAAAAAAAGGACAAGTAAGATGACAAAGCAGTAAAGAAATATAAGAATAGCAGCCAGCCCAGTGGCGCTGTGGATTAAGGTATTGAACGTCACGCCGGCGACCCGAGTTCGGGAGCAAGCTTGGGCCACTAGGTGTTAATTAGGGAGCCACACGGGCTGGATCGAGCAACGCCGCAAGGCTGCTGTCCTGTCTGAGGAGGGAGGTGTAGGTTTCCTGGCTCTTGGCTGCCTCCCAATGGAGGCTAGTTGGCAGCGCCAAGCCACTGGGAACCCGGGCATTAGACCAGGGTGGGAGGAAGGGACTGTTACTGAGGCCACAGAGCGGATGCGCGCTTCTATGCGCACATGCGATTTAGGTCCCGGGATAATGAGTAAGTTAACATGAAACCAGTGTCTCCCCTATTGCCAAGAAAGGGGGCGGGGGGGGGTTATATGAAAGAAAAAAAAAAAAAGAAAAATAAGAAAGGCGTCAATGCATCAGCATAAGACTGCAGATGAAGCCAAAGGGTGCCTGTTGGAAATGGTAAGTCGAATCCAGCTGCTTTGTTTGTGGGATGGAATGAGGAACTGACCCTGTTGTTGTGAAACTCCCAGTTTGGGCTGAGTCAAACAGCTGCCAGTGTCTGGAGTATGGAGAGGGTCTCCAGCAGTTTAGGGAATGGTGTGACACCAATTGAACTGAAAGACAGTGTGGCCTAGCGGTTAGAGCAGTTAACAATGATAGGAAGGAATTTGGTTTTCAATAGCGCCTTACCTACATCCTATCCCAAAACGTGTTATAATCCTTAAACAGTTGGCAGCAGCCATTTGGTGCACACAGAGTGATTAAACGAGATTTTAAAATGGGTACGAAAAATGAAGACCCGTGATGGGGAGGGCTCAGGTGTCGAGGTATTACGTTCTTGGGCTACACTGTTAAGTTGCACATTGTTATACGTTGCCATATGAGATATACCAAATGATTTTGATGTACAGTCCCATTATTGTTGGTACTTCCTCTTTTGTATGTCTTGCACAGTTGTTATACTTTGCTAACAACTATTGTAATGTGCTGTAACATCCAGATATTTAATTTATGATTGTGTCACTGCTGTGTATTACTTTACCTGTTAACTAATTTCGGGTTACCCCTGAAAAAGGGACTTTTGGTCTCAGCGGGCCTACCTGGTTAACAGCGTCCAATAAAGATAGATAAATAAATTAGCAGGCCTTCCAGGGTGTGGGTGAACTTGTTCAGGAGAAATGTTTTATTTATTTATTTTAAGAGTTTCACCAGGAAAGGCACACTGAACAATTTGCTTGTAAATAAGTCATAGGCAAACAACAAAACAATATATAGTGCTAATTATGCAAATATACAAACCTCCCACCATAATCTGGCAGGCTCAACAGTCTTGAACATGTTACCCTTTATGATACCACAGTCCTTTGCACAGCAGCAGATTGTATTGCCACAAGCTGAGAATGATGGCTTCACGTGTGGAAGGGGAATGAGCAGGTGAGCACTTACATGGACACTGTCAACCCCCTTCGGCCTCAAAATGTCCCTAGTTTAGAAAACACATTTTAGGATTGCCCACATTCTGTAAAGATTGTAGATGTAGGTGGTTGTATGATATGGATTCCATTTTTGTTTTAAAAGTCAAAAATAGACTGCCCACCATACTGGTGTTACCACAGCAAAACATGTTGGTTTATATTTCTTGATCAGCTTCCAGTACATCTTTCCTGGGCATGGAAAGAAGCTTTTCACTGTCTAGTTACTCGTGATGCAGTGGAAAGAGAGGAAACCACTTCATCGTGAGTGGTTGCATTGTTTGGGGGTGTGTGTGTGTGTGTGTGTGTGTGTGTGTGTGTGTAATGGTTGGGAAGTATGCAATAAGAGTAGATTAAGGATTTGAAACAAAACAAGGTTGGGTATAATTACACCAATAGCATGCATTTCATTTATACTAAGAAAGGAGGCAGATAAAACAAACAGCAACATTAACAAATTTGAGAGAAGGTAAGCAATCATAAAATGTGGGTTTTCATCTAGAAATAATATGATGCAAAATGGGTTGACAGTATCCCTTTAAAGAGGACCAAATCAGCCTGTTTAACTTTAGCATTTTTTAGTGCCAATTGTTCCTGTAGGTACGGCTTACATGTTGCATGCATGTAAATTCTGGAATGAATTTTTTTTTTTAAAGACATTTATTTGCAGTCTACCTCCAGAGTGCAGCGCTCCTGCCAGCCTTTCCTGTGTTCACCGAGCATCATGCTGCTGAGTGCTGGCGCTGGCTGCTGACACCATTGTTTGTCGAGCATTCAGCAGCCAGCGTCGGAAAGTGAGCTACTTTCTATAGGGATTGGGGTTGTCCGGTGATATCGAACAAATGTTTCAGCCAGAACCCCACAACCATGTATGTGGTATATATGTGTCCCAAAAATGATATCCACATCAGGTATGTCTTCAAGAGAAGTCGTCAGCACTTTCATCCTAACGCTTTCATCGCTGACCTTCAATTTGCTAACTGGCAACATTTCTACCTGACCAACACTGTAATCAAAGCCTTTGAGATTTTCCAAACTATAGATCTTACTTCGAGAAGGTTCCTTCAGTAGGTCATAACTTGTAGGACTAACGCCATCTGGTGTCAGGACCCAGTGGCAGACCTTTCTAGCAATACCCGACGGGGGACCGCCCACCCAACGTTACGTGATGACATCAGCGTAAGCCTATATAGTGGGCGGTCCCCAGGCCCACCCTCCATTTCTTTCCCATCTGTTAAAGACCCGCTTAGCATCTCTCGAAAAACAGAAGGAGAAGGTCCGGGATTCGGCTTCAACTTCTTCATCTTCACCATCTAAACATAAGAAGGACAAACGTTGGGAGAAGGAACACTCCTCAGAGAGTAGACCCAAGGCTTCTAGGCCCTCATCCAGCAAGACCGCTCCCCTGCTGCGTGCGGTTAAAGTCCAGGCCACATCCGGGGACGTGAAGGCTCAGACGCTTCTCCCAGTTTCTGTAGCAGGTAAGTCGGTCCCCAGCTCCTCCGTGAACCGTGCTGCGACTGCCACTAAGCTGCTTCTCTGAGGACAGCATGGCGGCCGATAAGTCGGTTCCCCACTCCTTGGGGCATGGGTGTAGGCAGGCACACTCCAAGCACTCCATGGTGTGCAGTTTTATTTCGGGGGGGGTAGCAAAAAGGCTCTGACTTGCTTCCTTTTTCCATGAAAACTAACAAAGAAAATACTGAACCTTTCTGTAATTTTATTAATAGGAGTCGAAAATTTACCCATGCATGGCAACAACCACTGTCATGAGATACAAAATTTGTATTTATTGTGCCAAATGAAGCAACAAACACGGTCCTGGTGTACATTTGTATATTGTCTGGCTACACCGGGGGTAGCAGTGAGTCCACTTGATGTGCAGGTCTGAAATCCTGGCTATACCCCTGCCATGTGGGGTCCTTGTGACCGATGTCGCCAGAGTCGGAGACTCCTCCTCTCTCACATGGCGCATTTGTCCGGTCAGTTGTCCCTGGAGTCAGCATGGACACAGCTCTCCCGTCGGGGACTAACGTCAGCCAACCCGACATGCGGCAGAGCCCGGGGAAGACAGTCCCTCTTCCCCCTTCTCCTCCACCAGTTGCAGTCTCTCCAACTCCCGCTTCCTCGGTCAGAGATAGCTCTGGTCCCTTGGAAGTTGTACACAGTCTAGGGTCGCACCTGCTTTCCCACTCGGGTGTCTTGGACTGGGAGGCCCGTTACCAATCTAGAGAGTCCTTCTTGGCCAGTTGGTCGACCGATGCTGGACCCTACTCCCTCATTGGACCCAGTTCCTCCTTCTGCTACACCGGCTCCTCCTCCGGCAGTCTTCTGGCCGGAACCCGTACGCCTGCCCCCGGCGCCCAGTCTTTCGGCAGGAGCGGGTCCTTCGTCGGATACCACGTAATGGGCCCCGATGCCGGCCCTTCCGATGCTAGATCCCGTTCTGACGTCGGTCCCGCCAACCCCGTGCACGGTGGTTCCGACGCGGGCCTATCCAACACCGTATCCTTCACGTATTTATACAACACCTGGTCCAATGTGGATGCCCCCGACGTCAACTCCTCTGATGTCGGGAACTTTTGGAAGACCCCATTATGTCTGTCACTACCCTTTGGGGTTTCCTACAGAAGATACCTTGGCTGGTCCTTTGTCAGACTGGCATAGTTTGGGGCTTTATTACCCGGGTTACTCTCAGTTCCTGGGCTACCCTCTACAGGGCTACCACAGGTATGCTTACCCTCCTCCCCGTGCTTACCCTCTTCCTCCCCCTCCGCCTCCAGCTACTCCCCCCCCCCCCCGTCTCACAACCGGATGTCAGACAGGTCATCCAATCCTGGTGGAAGGAGGCTAGGGCTGAGCTGGTGACAGACCTGGAGAGCAGGCTTACCCACCCTTCTCCCTCTCCCAGGTCCGAGTCCCCCGTGGACTCCGATTCGGATACGGTCCACATCTGGGGTGCGGCACGGGCAAACATCTCTCTTCTGGATATTCAGATTGAAGACGATCTGGACTCAGGGGCAGACTCATCGGGGGAATCTTTGCGCCCAGAATCACCGGTCCCGGGGAAGGTCTCTCCAAAGTCCCCTCCCAAGGACCCTTCTTTCGCGGACCTTTTGAGGTCAATCCAGACTTTTTATGAGTGGGAGACGGAGGAACAGGATCTGATGCGGCAGAGGCTTGCTGAGCATCTAGATCTGGAGACTCCATCACCGATCCACATTCCTCCATGGATTGGTCCTCATCTCGACCTCACCTCGACTATCTGGCAACTGCCTAACTCCATCCAGGCTGTCCCTAAGAGAGCAGACAGGACTTACCGGGCGCCTAAGGATGCCCCCTTTCTTTCGGCACATCCTAAGGTAGACTCTGTTGTCATCTCCGCTGCTCAGGATCGTTCATCAGCTCCTAAGCACATGAGTACCTTTCCTCCTGACAAAGAGTCTAAGCAGTTTGACCAGTTTGGTAAGAAAGTCTATTCTTCGGCTACGTGCGCGTTGAGATCCCTGAATTACGTAGCCCATATGGTATCCCACCAAAAGGCCACCGTAGCCAGGTTGGAAGACCGGATTCAATCAGTGCCGAATTCGGAACTCAAGGAGGAGCTCACCCAGGATATCCGTCTTTCCAAAATGTCTTTTCGACATGCTCTTCGAGCCACCTACGACTCTGTTGATTCGGTGGCCCGAACCTCGATGACCGCCGTCTCCCTTCGGCGGCACGCCTGTCTCCGCATTTCAGGCCTTGCTAACGAGGTCCAGTTGACCATTCAAGACGCCCCCTTTCGGGGCTCGGTGTTCTTTGGTGGGGATAACAAAGATATCATCACAGACATACAAGAACAAGGCCAAGCTCTTAGGTCTGTGAGGTCTATGTATCATTAGGGCAACCAGCCGGGTCAGCCCCAGCAGCCCTTTCGGAAACGGACCTGGAGGCTGCAACGAAAGCGCACCCAGTTCGGACAGGGTAAGCGTAAGGCCACGGGTACAGTGTCGACCCCCCCGCCTCCAAAACCCAGCATCGCTCTGGAGGACCTCCTCCAGCCTGACCCGCCACCTCCTGACTTCTTGGCCCCACCCACTCCTCCAGTTCTGGAAGAGGAACCTGTGGGGGTTTGGCCCGCCATGTGCAGGAGTAGTACGGCATAACCTCCGACAAATGGTGCCTACAGTTAGTGTCCTTAGGGCACAGTCTAGAATTCTTGGAGGTTCCTCCAGATTCTTCTCCTTGAAGGTCCGCCTGTTCTCAAGACCAGGTACTTCTAGTAAGGGAGGAAGTGCAAGCTGTCTTGCGAAAACAAGCAATAGAGCAGTCCCTCTTCTGCAAAGGGGACGGGGGTTTTGCTGTCATTTTTTCCTGGTTCCAAAAAAGACGGGCAACCTGAGACGCATCCTCGACCTCAGCAGGTTAAACATGTTTGTTGAGTAAAAAAGATTCAGGATGTTAATGCTCCAGAGCCTGCTGCCTCTGCTGCAGGAAAATCATTGGTTATATGCCCTGAACATGCAGGATGCCTACCTGCACATTCCGATATTACAGAGTCACCGCCGCTTCCTGCGGTTTGTTTTTCAGGGGGAACACTTCCCATTCAAAGCGCTCCCCTTTGGCCTTTCTTTGGCACCCAGGGTTTTACCAAGTGACTAGCGGCGGTGGCAGCAACCCTCAGACGCCAGGGTATTACGGTTTTCCCGTACCTGGACGATTGGCTAATCTCTGCTCCCTCCAGGGAGTGCCTCTCGGAGGCCCACCAGATTACCCTGAACCTGTTTTCAAGACTGGGGATTACTGTCAGTATCCCCAAATCTTATCTCACTCCCTCGCAACGTCTTCAGTTTATTGGAGCTATTCTGGATACAGTTCAGGGCAGAGTCTTCCTCCCTCCGGATCGGAGGGACACTCTGATAGAACAGGCCACCTTGGTGGCCTCTTCCAGGTACCTTCCAGCCAGGGAAGTCCTTAGTCTTCTCGGCTTGGTGGCGGCCTCTATCTCTATGGTCTCCATGGCGAGGCTTCACATGAGAATTTCTCAGTGGTCCCTCAGAGTTCAGTGGGATCAGTTACAAGATCAGCTGATCCTCATTTCCTCTGCCTGTCAGAGGGATCTGTTATGGTGGGGGGATCCCACAAACCTTTCGTTAGGCCTCCCATTTCGTGGCCCAGCTCCTGCAGCAGTCCTCACGACGGACGCTTCCAGTCTGGGATGGGGAGCTCACATGGAGGACCATCAGACACAGGGGCTTTGGTCCCATCAGGAGATGTCCTTATACATCAATGTCTTGGAGATGAGAGCGGTGCTGTATGCTCTCCAGGCATTTCACACCATTCTCCCCAAGGCACTCTTACTCATTCAGATGGACAACACCTTGGTTGTGTGGTACCCCAACAAGCAGGGAGGCACTCGCTCGTATCCCCTATGCAGGGAAGCGATGAGAGTGTGGAACTGGGCAGTCCTGCACAGTCTGTCTCTCACAGCTGTGCACGTTCCAGGAGTGGAAAACGTCCTTGCCGACAGCTTAAGCAGATCATTCATCCTTGCTCACAAATGGGAGCTAGATCAGGAAGTGGTGGACTCACTTTTCAAGAAATGGGGACGACCGGATCTTGACCTGTTCGCCTCCCCATTCAACGCAAAGCTTCCCAGTTTTTGCTCGCTCGTTCCAGAGCATGGTGCTTTCCGGCACGATGCGTTGTCTCTCTCTTGGACAGGGAGATTCTTATACGCCTTCCCCATTCTTCAGAGGGTGCTGCTCAAGCTTCAGACAGAGCGAGCACGACTGAGCCTAGTGGCTCCTCTGTGGCCCAGACAAATTTGGTTCCGACTTTTGCTTCAGTTCTCCAGGGAACCACCAGTTCCACTTCCATTGAAGGACAGCTTGTTAACCCAGGACAAGGGCCAGCTGGTGCACTTGGGGCTCAGGACCCTGCATCTCCATGCTTGGCTCCTGCAGACATAGCGATTTCTCACTTTGGGGTCTCATCGAGAGTCACTCAAGTTATCGTGGAGGCCCAAAAGCCCTCCACGAGATCCACTTATGCTATAAAATGCTATAAAGTGCAAACATTTTTCCATTTGGGTGACCTCTAAGGGTTGGGACCCCTTTACCTGTTCAGACCCTCATTTATTGGAGTACCTGCTTCATCTTTTAGATTCGGGGGCCCTCCTACTCTTCCTTGAAAGTCTACTTGTCAGCTGTTTCAGCTTACCACATGCTGGTGGATGGTAAACCCGTGGCTTAGTTGGAGAGTGCCAAGACTTTTCTGAAAGGGATTCTCCATCTGAAACCCCCCATCTGCAGCCCCACACCACCTTGGGATTTTAATTTTGTGTTGGAGAAACTTTCTCTCCCCTTTGAACCAGCAATGAGCTGTAATATGCACTACCTTTCTTGGAAAGCGCTCTTTTTAATTTCTATTGCTTCTGCCCGAAGGATTTCCGAGCTTCAGACTCTAGTTTGTAAAGAGCCATATCTTATTTTCCATAAGGACCGGGCGGTCCTCCGCACTCATCCTAGGTTTCTCCCCAAGGTGATATCGCAGCTCACCCTTAATCAGTCGGTTGAGCTCCCAGTGTACTATCCGGCCCCAACTAATAGAGGTGAGGCTCTGTTACACACTTTAGATGTGCACCAGATTCTCCGGTGTTACACCTTCCGAACAAAAGAGATACGTAAAGCCGATCAACTCTTTGTGTCCTTTGCTCCAAGATCTATGAGTCAGGCGGTTTCTAAGCAGTGCCTTTCGAAGTGGCTAGCTAACTGCATTTGCTTCTGTTATCAGAAGTACAAGAAGCCTTGCCGGGGTCAGTCAAAGCTCATTCCACTAGGCGCGTGGCTGCTTCCGCAGCCTTTCTCCATAACGTTTCTGCAGCAGAGATTTGTGCAGCAGCAACCTGGAGTTCCGTCCATACCTTCACCAAGCATTACAGTCTGGACATTGTTTCTAGATGAAGGGCCGGTTTCAGCCTTGCTGTCTTGCATGGCCTTCTGTCCTAGGCATGCTCCTTTCTGTCTTTCAGTTGTTCCTCCTCCCATGTTTCTCTCTGTTTCTCTTTTGAGGGACTGCTTGGGAACCTGTTCTACAAGTTATGACATACTGAAGTAATCCTCTCGAAGTAAGATAGTACAGTTACGTAAGAACTTACCATAACAGTAGATCCTCAAGAGAGGTTCCTTCAGTAGGTCATGTTTTTTCCTACCCTCCTTCCCCCAGATTTTTACTTTTGGGTCTCCAGACCAGCTTCCTCTCTTTCCAGGCTCCAGCGGGACAACTGGAGGGTGGGCCTGAGGACCGCCCACTATAAAGGCTCACACTGACGTCGTCACGTGACGTCGGGTGAGCGGTCCCCCATTGGGTATTGCTGGAAAAGTCTGACATTGGGTCCTGACACCAAATGGCACTAGTCCTACAAGTTATGACCTACTGAAGGAACCCCTCTCGAAAATCTACTGTAACGGTAAGTTCTTACATAACTGTACTTTCTAGACACAATAAACAGACATGCACCTCTGATTAAAGTACGCACAAAAAATTAATCCTGTCCTTGGTTCATGGCTAACCTTAAAACTGCACTGCTAAATCGGGACACATTATGGAAAAGGGCTAGAAAACTAAAGCAGCCTTCGGATTGGGCAGCCTTTAGAGCCGCTAGAAACCAGTGCACTAAGTTAATTAGGGCCGAGAAAGCTAACTACTTCCGTACTGAACTCAAGTCCACATCCAACTGCCCGGCTAAATTTTGGAAAATGCTGAAGGATATAGAAGGTTTCCGCCCAGCCAGTTCACTCCTGCCAAAAATTATTTCTGGTGGCACTTCCACCACGGATAAAAATGAGATCCTCGATTTACTCAGTAACCACTTTGCAATGACTGGTTTGGAATTTGACACTTCACCAGCGTCCAAGCTTCGATCACAGTTGAGTAGCCATGACCCTGAATGCCAAGCTCCAGCTGCCACTACTCATGCAGGTGTATTCTCCTTCATTCCAGTTACCTTGAAGCAAGTGGAGGACTTATTATTGAGTCTTGACACTAGAAAGTTGGCAGGTGCGAACCTTATCGAACAATATTATTTAAAACTGGGATATTACATTTTGTCTCCCCCAATCACCCACCTCCTCGGTATGTCCCTATCTCAAGGCATACTCCCCAGTTTGGAAAACAGTTCATGTCATACCCCTGTTCAAATCTCGCGATCCAAGCAACTTAGACAGTTATAGACTTGCCAGTCTTATCCAAACTACTAGAAAAGGTCATCAGTGAGCAACTCAGATGTCACCTAGAGACTTTCAAACTGCTCAGTCCAGTTCAGTCAGGTTTTAGAGCATGCCACAGTACTGTAACAGCTTTGGCTAAGGTCACTGATGATTGGCAGATTGCCCTGGATACAAAAAAAAATATGTGTCCGCTTTATTTCTAGATCTGAGTAAAGCATCCGATACTATAGATCATGACTTACTTCTGTCTACATTAAAATGCATTGGAGTGGACCATTTGGCCTTGAAATGCTTTACTAGCTATCTTAAGGAACAAAATCAGCTGGTCAAGGCAGATGGGCCTTCTCTCCTCAGAAAACACTGTTAAGAGGTGTCCCTCAAGGCTCTGTTTTAGGCTCCTTACTTTTTTCTGTTTATATTAATAACATCAATTCTGTTACAGTTTCAGCAAACATACATCTGTTTGCTGACGTACTGACCTGTATACAGCCAGGCCCTCCCCAAAACTTGCCTGTGGTGACCTTCAGTGAGAATGTGACCTACTACAGAATAATCTACTACAATTAAAGCTTCTTTTGAATGCTAAAAAAAACTTAAGCCATGCCCCCTCCACCTTTGCATCTAAACCTTGTTCCAGTGGACCAGCCCCCTGTGTATCTACACTTCTGGGTGAGCCCCTGAAATCCATGGATAAATTTAAATACCTCGGGTTTTGGATAGACCACAGATTATCCTTCACTGACCATATTGATGAGCTCGCAAAAAAGTTAAAACAGAGATTGGGGTTCTTTTTTTTAATCAAAAATCTTCTTACACCTGAAAAGCATAAAGGAAAACTGGTCGCTATACTTTTTTTCTGTTTTGGGCTTGGTTCTGCTCGTGTCACGGGGTTTTTTTTGGGGGGGGGGGCTGCGGTAGTGTGGGAGAGGGCGTCTCTATGGGGTCCAGGCAACAATAACCTATTAAAATGTTAATCCAACCACTAGGTGAATTGGCTCTGGGTTGCTATATTGGACCACAAATAGCTTTTTGAAGGCGGGGGTTTCTTCCCAGGCTAAGAAGCTTAAACAAGGAGACTATTGCCTTCTTCCCTGCGCTGTCTTTGGCGGCTCCCTGTTCCTCTCGGGGCCCTCCCACCCTACCACCAGGTCGACTTTTATTAGGCTGTGCCTAATCATAGTGGAGGGCTCAGACCATACCAGGATAACATTTGCTGAGGCGGAGTCACGACCTAAGAACTCAAAGAATACAAAAGATGAGTAATTAAATGTTAGAGGGCATTATTCTTTTTCTCTCTTGGCTCGAATCATCACGTCAACCTGTAAAACACCGTCCCAGTTTCCCTCGAACAACTTCAAATAATACAACGAGAAGGACAGGACAATGCGGTTTTAGTGAGGGCCTATTTAAGTACTAGATACCCAGTTCTCTCATCAACGCCCTGCCCTCCAGCTTTTGTGTCATTCTTAGCACAGTTTCTTGCCCAAGAGGACTTGGGTCTTTTACAACTTAACAAAGGAGTGGGGAAGAGATATATGTGGGGCCGGGAGGAACTATAGGTCTCAGGCTGTCACTGAATCATCCTTCACATGGTATCCTACCCAGCAATTCAAGGACTTGCCACTAGAGGTCGGCTGGCCTCTTCTGTTCTTAAACACTATAACTATCCACCTATATATACCTTCCCTACTGTAATTGTATATAAACAGCAATGCCAATTAATACATAGTCTCTAGGTGGCTAGCCTACTTGGGGACGGTTTGGTAAATGCCTCAGGTCATACTGTTTCCTTCTCGGAGTGGTGTCTCACCCACTCCATTTGAGGCCTTAATACTTATCCTGGGGATTATAACCCTCCGGATACGTTACAACACCCCACACTTCTCTCCTGCTTCCATTGGAAACCAGGACAGGAAGCTCCAGACGAGCACCTCTCACTTGGGAGTTTCATTGTGCAAAGTTTTTTTTACGGTTTACAAGGTTATGTATAGTTACTGTTCTCAAGTATTAATGTTGTGTTTCTTAACTAAGGAAATTAAAGGTATTAGTTGGGGGGGGGGAGGGTACCTCAGCTTTAGCTTAGCAAGTTCAATTACCCTTATTACAAAATAGCCAATTGGCTAAATATCTAATTCAGACAGTCTTTTTTTTTCTCTTATTACCTTAATAGCAGACAACCTGATGGCCGAGTACCTTAAAAGGGAGGGGATTGGGGTAATAAACACATGAATCAAGATTTAAGATTATTTAAGTCGATTTTATTGTTATCCTGCTTATACAAAACTCAGTTGATTGTTCATGTTGGACAGCTGGCCTGTGAACTCTGGAGGAGGCTGGTCTGGACTGAAACATGCTTCTTCGACCTAGGAGAAAAATGAACACGAATTACAAACCCTAAAATATATCACAATGTCAGTTGATCCAGTAAAATTTATTTCATTAAACATTAATGGGCTTCATGACCCCATAAAAAGATTGCGCCTTATACAATATCTGAATAAACAAGGCGGATCTCATTTTTCTTCAGGAGACCCATCTCTCTGATTCGGAACACATAAAATTAGCCTGGGGAAATAGGTACCAGGTAATAGCCTCCTCACACCCAAGGGGTAGGAGATGAGGGGTGGCTATCTTAATTCCATTAACAACCCCCCTTGGAAATACAACAAACACATGTGGATGCCCAGGGTCGCTATGTAATAGTGCAAGAGTTCTTATATGGCCAGAGGGTCACTTTGTCCAGCGTCTTCTTCCACCCTCAGATGAAGTTTCCAATCCTGAGGGAATTTTTATTGACACTACTAGATTATCTCCAGTTCCAGTTGATTATGGGGGAGGGGGGCATTAATATGACCTTATCCCCACATTTAGATTGCTTGAACCAACAGAGCCATAGGAAAACTACAACTGTAAAACAATTTAAAAATACACTGGACCATCTAGACATCATTGATGTCTGGAGACGTTTATTACCTTCTATCCCAGGTTATACCTACTATTTACCCAGATTTAAGTCGTATTCTCAACTAGATTATATCATGGTGACCTGCGAGCATTTATCATCAGTCCAGGATATAACTATAGGACCAAAGTTACTATCTGACACCCCCCCCCAATAATTTTGAAACTGGATATAGGACAGGAAAGGAAGAGGACCTCATGGAGGCTATGCCCGTTAACCTTAAAAGATAAGGAATTCCAAGAGATAATCAAAAAAAGAATCCCTCAATTTTTTTTTCAGAAAATGCATCCCAGGATATTACTGAAGCGATAAAATGGGATGCCATGAAGGCAACGCTTAGAGGGGAAATTATAGCATATATCTCTAAGAAAAACAGAGAGAGGCGAGGTACCTTGAACTGTCAGAACAGCTATAAATTTCCAGATGTTATACAGAGAGGGAGATACAGAGTTACACCAAAAAATTATAGACACTAAGGCAGCATTACGGAAAATTATAAATAACAAAATACAACAATCCTTAATTTTCTTAAGACAAACCGTTCATGAAGGAGGCCCAAGGGGGTTCGGAGACTGATCCAGAAACTTAGATCTAGGAAACGTACTTCCACAATTCTGAAACTCAGAAATCCCCATTCTGGCAAAACACATCACTCGGATGCTCATATATTACAGGTCTTTTCGGAGTACTATGTTTTATACTCGTCGAATGTGCCGTCTACTCCACCAGAAAATCTCCAGTTTTTTTTAGAACAAATAACCCTTCCCACCCTCTCTTCTTCTCAAATCCACACATTGGACTCTCCTACAGTATATCTCAATTGGAAATCCAGGAGGCTATTAAAAACCTGAACCCGGGACGTTGCCCAGGCCCCGATGGATATATATCTGAGTGGTATAAGATGTTTACAAAAGAATTAACCCAAAAATTACATGCCTTATTCACTGAGATAACCCAGGACGGCTTACCCCACCATCTTGGGATTTTGCAACTATTGCCCCAATACCCAAGCCACATAAGGACCCTTCAGACCCGAAGTCTTACAGACCAATTTCCATCTTAAACGTGGATTATAAAATTTTCACCACTATTTGGGCCTCCAGACTAGAATCTATAATTCCTAAAATTATACCCCCAGATCAATCCCGGTTTATCAAGAACAGAAGTACTACGGATAATATCCATAGGACTCTCATCCTTCAGGAATACATCCGTGCTGGGAATATCCTATCAGTTTTTATTAGTTTAGTTGCTGAAAAAACTTTCGATCAGGTCTTGTGGCCATTTTTGTGGAAGACCCTTGAGGCCTTTCACTTTCCCTCCTCATTTATCACCTCCCTTACCAACCTATACAGATCCCCTAGAGCCTACGTTCAAGTAAATGGAAATTTATCTCCTCGATTAGACTGGCCAGAGGCACAAGACAAGGATGCCCCCTCTCCCCTTATCTTTTTGCATTGTATTTGGAACCCCTGGCGGCAAAATTGAGGAGTATGGCTTCGGTAGAGGGGATCCCAATAGCACAACAAGAACATAATATCAAAATGTTTGCTGACAATATTCTGCTAACCCTGTTATCCCCGACAACATCGATTCCGGCAGCCTTGCAAATACTGTGACAATATGAGACACTGGCAGGATTCAAGTTAAACACTACAAAAACAGAAATTCTGGCTTTTAATTTTATTCCTCCCCAACAATTAAAAAAGGAATACACCTTCAAATGGCAGACCACTGAAATAAAATATTTTAGTTATTTATATCCCCCTTAATCCAGAGGTCCTAGAGATTATAAATTATGAGCCTCTCACGACAACTATCCAGTCCGACCTGGAAAAGTGGTCCAGTTCCCTAATTCCCTTTCACCAACTGATAGAAATTGTCCATATGAACATACTTCCTAGACTATTGTATTTAATCCAGAACATTTCCTTCTTCCCGACGACATATTACTTTAAATCTTGGGATAGATTAATATCTGCTTTTATTTGGGGGTAAAGAACGTTCAAGGATACAGCTATCTGTACTTAAACTATCCCTAGCTTAGGGAGGATTCAGCCTCCCAGATTTTAAATTATATACCAAAGCGGCATTCCTCAGGATAATGTTAATTTGGCTAACAGAGACTTCTAGGAGCGTGGATATGTCATTCATCCACACTCTCTGGCTTGTCTCTTTCCCCTTTAAATTCACCAGAAAGTCTTCAAGCTGGCTCCTCCCACACACCCGGTTGTTAAATACCTCAACTCCACCCCATGACGCCAGATCTTCCTTTCCGCTGGAAGATTCAGGTTCCTCGTGCTACTTCTGCAGTTCGTAGGCCCTGGATTTTCAACGACGGTTTTCACCGCAATCGCTTTCTTTAAAACTCATCCGAGTTTACAATTCCGATCCGAGCAAATCGGACATGGAGGACATGTCGTGCCCTGGATTTTGCCAGTGTCCCTGCGGACAGAAAATGTCGCGCACTGATCCCCACCTTTCGTGTGTTTATTGCTTGGGTGTCATGCATGACACCACTTCGTGCACCATTTGTCTGGTCTTCCATCCCAATGTCCTGGATGACTGCAAGGCATGCCTAAAACTAGGGAGAATGGAGCTTTACAACCCACCAGTGAAATCAAAGGAGGCCAGGTGGGTGGTTTCCACGGCCACAGGATTCGCCGAGCAGCTTGACCAGATGGTGGCTTTCGAAGAGGAAGCTGCTCAAGCTTCGGCCAGCGGAAGTTTTTTCGTGCCACTTAACCTGGGTTCCACCTTGACTGGGTCCTTTCGGGCTTGCACTTCTCCCTCCCTAAGAAAAGGGACAAGGACCCTAAATCTTCTTCTGCCCAAAGAAGACGTTCCTGGGACCGAGAGCGGTCCAAATCCCAGGATCTTACGGTCTCTACCTCGGTCGAGATTGTTTCCTCGGCCGCTGGCTTCTCGGACCTTCCGTCAGGCCAAGGCACTGAGACCGAGGACACGGCTGAACCGGCCAAGATTTCTCTCGACCCGATCGAGCCGTTGTCGCCGACTCCTGTCGCTGACTCCTTGGAAAAGACACCTATCCTTTCCTTCCCTGACGAGGAGACCCAGCCCTCTGGTATCCCTATCGAGGAAAAGGTGCTGGAACCTCAGTTCTCACCGACTCCGGCTTCTCCCGATCGAACCAGCCGACCCAGTCAGTCTCGATCGAGGACCAGGACCCATTTGGTCGAAAAACCGAAGAAAGGTCACAAGCACTCTAGAAAGAGGCGGCGCCACCGAACCTCATCCTCCTCAGACGAGGAGAGACTTCGACCGAAACTCCGTCGACATTATGAGGATCTCATGTGGCAACAGCTGATTCTGACTGGTCAGAAGCCAGCTCCTCCGGCACCACCGGCCATTACTTGGCCTCAGCCTCTTAGGCCGACGCCGACCCCTCCGGAACCGAAGAATCCGGTTCCTCCACACATAGGGCCAATATGCATTCCAGCTCGGCCTGTTTCGATCTCCACACCGATTTTGGTGGAACCACCGCCTAAGCAGCCTCAGGGAGGGGCTCCCTCAAAAGAGGATAGGACAGCCTTCCCTGTCGTCTATCCATTACGGTGGTCCCTGATCACCCTCGGCGTCTCGAGAGAGACATAGGTGGGAGACTCTTATATCCCGATTCATCGGACTCGGATGCCACTGGTCTGCACTCACATCTGGGGGATGACGGGTCATCAGTGGTAGGCTTGGAGGAAGGTCCTTCCTCCTTTCAGGGCATCCTCCACCTCATTTCAGAATCGACCGGAATGCCCTTGGAGACCATCCAAAAGAAGGCAGAGTACCCCCTCATGGATATCCTCAAGAGGGGGGGATGCCCCGATGGAGGCCTTTCTAGTGGCCAAAGCCATTGTTGGCCCAGCTCTTGAGCTATGGCAATGGTCTCTTGCCCAGCTCCATCTGCCCACATGGCTCGCAAGTATACGGTACCCATGGGGTCCCTAGCTGGTTTCACAGAGTATCCCTCGGCCAAGAGCCTTGTGACTGCTTCTGTGTTTAGACGCACGGGTAGCTCAGCTAACACTGACCACTGTCCGGACAAGGAGACCAAGTATATGGACCATTCTGCCCAGAAGTTTTATGCGGCCTCATCCTTGGGGCTTCGTCAGGCCAGCTCAGCTGTGATCATGGCACATTTCTCTCATACCCTTCTGGGGTCACTAGATGAAGTCCTCCCTCATCTCCCAGCAGACATGCAGACCACGGTTAAGCAGGTCCGTGACCAGGGCTGTGCTTTTGCCAAACAGCAACTCCAGATGGCCCTGGATATTGGAGATTCCTGTGCCCGCGCCTTAGCAGCTGCAGTGGCCACTCGCTGCAGGGCCTGGCTGAGGTTATCCTCCTTCCCGGTGGATACTCAGCACAAGTTAGCTGACGTGCCCTTCCTTGGCACTGACCTCTTCGGTCCGAGAGTGGCAGATCACCTCCAGCGTATAGAGCAGTCCAATGCCACCTTGGATGCTACCTCTGCAAAGGGTTCTTCAGGTAAGAACCAGCAGAAGCGCAAGAAGAAGCCTTTTCAGCACTCTTCACCTGCGGTTAGACATCCCTCCTATCAAGGAGGTCAGCAGCAACAGCAGCAGCAGCAGGCTCAAGCTTGGCACCCCAGGCCCAAGCAGGGTCCTCAACAGCCCTCATCCTGTTCTGATATTAAGCATTTCTTGGTTCTCAGTGGTACCCCAACTCTCATTCTGTCCTGATATTAGTAATTCCCTGGTGTCTGGTGGTAGCTCTGCTGCCTCACAGTGTCAAAGTTTTAGCATTCCCTGGTGACCAGTGATACCCCCATGCCAAGTGTGTCTAGTGGCACCCAATCTGCATTTTACCCTTCCCCTCCCCAGACTATGACCAGCACAGTCCTCCTCTTACTTCCTTAGCTGGCTACAGTCTGACTGAAAATAGCACTAAGCCACTGTTGGTTCTAGACCACAATTTAGTGCTGTTTTCAGTCAGACAGTGGCCAGTCAAGGAAGGCAGTGCCAGTCACTGGTTGGGGGTAGGGTCCTGGCATTACAGGATCAGAGAAAAAAGTACAGTTACATAAGAGCTTGCCATAACAGTAGATCTTCGAGAGGATCTCTTGCAGCAGGCAGCACCAGGAGGACTAAGCTGCCAGGCTCCAGGACCCCACGGAAACCTTCTAGCTAGCAGTGTACCAGAGGGGGCCTCCCACAGTCGACGTCCGCCAATCCTATAAATGCGGGCGCCCCCCATACCCTCTTCAGTTTTCCCGCTGGAGACCAAAAGCAGGATACAGTAACGGGGCACTAAGGAGCTGGCAGTATAGCCTAAAGGTTAGAGTAACAAGCTGTGAATGAGCTTTGTACATCTAGCAGACCTGGGTTTGATTCCCACAACCTCCACTTGCATACTGTGTGACTCTGAGCGAGTCACTTAACTACCCCAGTGCTCCCAGGTCACCCCCTGAAAACAGGCATTTATGCCTAGTCAGCTTACCCAGTTACCAAAGACTAAAAAAAAAAAAAAAAAATTTGAGGTATACCAAGAGCAAAGAAAAAAGAGAGAAGGGGGAAGGAGGGAGGAAAAGCAGGGCCTGCTGCAAGAGATCCTCTTGAAGATCTACTGTTAGAGTAAGTTTTTGCGTAACTGTACTATCTTACTTTGAGGGTATCTCTTGCAGCAGGCCGTCACTGATAGGACTGAGTCCCAAGCAGTTCTGGCACTATAAACAGTCCGGGTGGTAGGCAAAAAATGATAGCCTATAAAAGGAGGCCCTGAAGAACAGTTAATCCGAAGTTGGCCCTACGCCTAGAGGCATTGTCCAGAATGTAATGTTTGGTGAAAGTGTGGACAGTGCTCCAGGTGGCAGCAGTGCAAATGTCAGCAGCTGGCACATTTCTGAAACAAGTTACCGAGGTGGCCACACCCCTAGTGGAATGGCCTTTAATCCCTCCAGGAAGTTCCTTGCCGTATTTCTGGTAACAAAAACCAATACAATTGGCTAACCATTTAGATAAACATTGTTTGGACACTGAAACAGCCTCTTTCCCAGGGGCGAACGAAACAAACAACTGATTTAGACTTCAGGGAGTCTTTAGTACAATGTGTATAGTGCCTCAAGATTCTGTGTACATCCAAGGTATGGAGCAATGCCTCCCCTTGATTGGAATGCTCCGGATAATAAAGAGGCAGGTGGATTGATTGATTCAAAGTAAACTGTGATGTCACCTTAGGAAGAAACTTAGGATTTGTATGTAAAGACACCCTGTCTTTGTGAAAAATCAAATAAGGCTCCTTACATGAGGGCCCAAAGCTCAGAAATCCATTGAGCAGAAGTAACGGCAACTAAAAACAGTGCTTTCCACATAGAAAGCATAGTTCGCGAGACACTGACAATTCGAAGGGAGGCACCATAAGCTTTTCCAGCACATAATTAAGGTCCCAAGATGGGACAGGGTCCCAGATTGGGGGCTTCAGATGCAGAATGCCCCACAAGAATGTGCAAGACACATCAAGTTGAACCATTGAACTCCCATCCGCAGGTACATGATATGCAGAGATGGCAGAGAGATGTACCTTGATAGAGGAGTACTGCAAACCAGAGTCTGAGGGGGACAGAAAGTATTGCAGGACCTGATCCACTGGACAGGTTAAGGGATCTAAATGATGCAATGCAGCCAAAAGTGCGAAGCACTTCCATTTAATAGAGTAATTGACTGGGGGGGGGGGGCTTCCTAGCTGCCACCAGGATATCTGCTCTTTGAAGGAGCAGGAAGGGAGGGAAGGCGTACAGAAACCTCCCTGTCCAGGAAAGAGACAATGCGTCTCACCAGAAAACTATAGGCTCTAGATCTAGCGAGCAGAAAAGCGGCAGTTTTGCATTGTGTCGGAACCCAAAAAGGTCCAACTCGGGCCAATCCTACCTGTCAAAGAGGTCTTCTACCAGTGAGGTCAGAACTTCCCACTCCTGGGCTCTGGACCGAAATCGACTTAGGCTGTACGCCAAAACGGTTTAGTTGCCAGGGACATGGACGGCCGATAGTTCCAGGTCGTACTCAGTGTCCCAATATTAGACTCATTGCGTCCCTGCACAGGGGATAGTAATGAGTCCTCCCCTGCTAGTTTATGTAATAAACGACACACATGTTGTCCAGCTGAATCAAGAGTCGACCCAGGGAGAGCTGAGTCTGGAAGGTCTGGAGTGCGTACAAGACTGCTCGCATCTCCAGAATTTTGATATGAAGGCCCCTCTCCACCTCGGACCATCTCCTGTGAGTTTGATTGGGCCCCCAGGTAAACCCCCCAGCTGAGGCTCGAGACATCCATCATAAGGACCTGCTGAGGGGGTGGAATACAAAAAGGACCTCCCATAGCAGTTTGCTGGGTTCCAGCCACCATAACAGTACCTTCTTGACTGGATCCGATACTAACACTGGTTGATCCAGCCCAGTGTGTCCTTGCATTGGTCCCACTGGACCTGCAGTGTCCAATGAGGGATTCGCATATACAGCCTGGCGAGGGGAACCGTGGCAATAGCTACAGCCACGAGGCCTAGAAGCCTCAGAAGAACCCTTGATGGAACACGACGGCTGAAGTACAGAAGACTGGCCTGGTCCATCAGATGCTCTGCTCTGTCTGTGGGTAAGAAGGCCTTCCACTGTGTCATGTCCAGCACTATGTACAGGAGGCACTGAGAAGTGGTCAGAAATGACTTTGGCATGTTGATGGTGATGCCCAAAGCCTAGAACAGGCAGCAGATTCAAGTAAGAGTTTGAAGGAGACAGTCACTGGACAGGGCAGCTAACAGCTAATTGTCCAGGTAAGGAAAAACATAGAGCCCCTGCCATCTCAAGGCAGCTGCCACCACCGCAAGCATTTGATGAAGACCCTTCGGGCTGAGGACAAACCAAAGGGCAGAGCTCTGAACTGGTAGTGCACTCCCAGGAAGTGAAAACGGAGGAAGCGCCGGCAAGAGGCGAAGACCTTGATATGCAGGTAGGCATCCTGCATATCCGGAAAGCATAGCCAGTCCCTCTGATGCAGCAGGGGCAGCAAACCCTGAAGGGTGACCATCCTGAACTGTTTGTACTCTTACGAACAGGTTCATCTTGCTCAAGTCCAGGATGGGCAGAAGATCTCCCATCTGCTTGGGGACCAGGAAGAAGTGGGAGTAGAACCCCCTTCCCTGCTGAAACTGCAGGACTGGCTCTATGGCCTTTTTTCGAAGTAAAGCCTGAATTTCCTTCCGGATGAGGGGGAACATGACTGGGAGGGTACGAGGATAGGCCTGGAGGATTTTCTGGAGGCCACTCTATGAATTCTAGAGTGTGGCCGTGCTCATTGAGCTGCAGCACCCAGTTGTCTGTGGTTATCTCCCTTTTCCTGTCCAGGTGAAGGGAGAAGTGACTCCCTACAACTGCCTCCTGATGTACTATGGCGGGGTTTCTGGCAATGAGTCAGAAGGTGGGAGCAGCTGCTGTTTGGGCTGCTATGGCACCTCTGGTGCTACGGGTGACAGCAGGGGAGGAAGTGGTGAGAGCTGCCACCACCTTGCGCTTGCCATGGACTTTGGGAGGGGGACAGACCTGTCTGCGGGAGGAGCATCGAAAAAGAGCCCGCCATCACGACTTCGACTGGGTATGGCACTTGGAGTGGACAGATCTGAGAGCCCATCCCAAGGTCTGGAGTTTGGAGATGATATCTTGTACATCTCCCCAAAAAAGTTTGAAACCCCTGAAAGGGGGCATCCATTGTATCAAACTGGACGTCCTGGGCAAAACCCAAGACCCGTAGTCAGGAGTGGCGCCTCATACAGATGCCTACAGCCGCTGCCCAGCCCTGAGGACGTGGGTACCGACATCCAAGCCCATTTTGAGGGCCTGCTGCTTGGAAAGATCATCTGGCATGGCTAGGACTGCCTCCCTAGCCTCATCCCAAAGGAGGTTTTGATATTGCACCATATGGTCCAAATAACTGATGGCCCAAATGGCCAAAGTTGCAGAGGTGAAAGCATACTTGCCAATCTGGTTCAGCTGGTGAGACTCCCCGTCAGGGGGCAGGGAGCTGAGGTGTTTCGGCCCTCTTGGTTTGGTTGTGCGCCGCCTTAATGATGGCCAAATCAGCCTTGGGCTGTTCTCCAAAGTACAGCTTGCCAGCCGGTGCATGGTAAAGTCTGTCAGTCTTTTTGGCCCCTGCAGGGACCATGTGGGGGCAATTTCAGGCAGTCCGATTAACATCTTCATATGAGTCTATGATGGGGGGGACCACCAAAGGAGGGGCGTTGGGCTGACACAGGTAAATCACCAGCCGACGCCTCTCAGGGTCCTGCTCCTCTGTTTCCCACCCTATTGTGGCCTGAATGTGCCTTATTATGGCCATGAAAGTGGGGTCATCAGGAGGAGGTGGGGGAGATTTGCAGGCATTACTTGGTGCCCCTTTCCCTTCTGAGGATTCTGGACCTAGAGAGGACTCGCTGCTTACACTTTCTTCTGCATCATCTGCATTGTCCTCCCCGCTATCATGGGGCTGATGATCATCTGAGCGGCCGGCTGCTGACCCAGCATCAGGCCTACGCGAGGAACACTAGGGCCCGCTGAACAGAGGCTGGGAAAAGTGGGTCCAGAGGAGGCCCTTGAGGGGTGAATGGGGTCGGTCCTCCCAGGGCAGGGGCCTGTGTCTGCATAAAGGACCAGAAGGTCGAGAGCAGACCATGGTAATCGAAGGGGATCAGTGCAGCTCCTAAGGGCACCAACTATGGGTAGCCCTGCGCAGGTCCCCTAGGCATGGGATAGGCAGGCGCCAGACCTGCAGGTGCCAGTATAGGGTACCCAGGCTGAGGTTTTACGGGTGCAGGTTGTGGTAGGACAGGAGCAGGAAGTGGCAGGATTGGCACTGGCCCAACGGGCATCAGCTGAGGCGTAGGTTTGGTGGGTGCTGGCTGCCGAAGGCCAGGCGTGGGTCCCACAAGCTGCGGTGGAAGGCGAACAGGGGTCGGCCCAGCGGGAGTCAGCTGGGGGAGTGCTGGAGGCAGATCCATGTGTGCCAGCTGTGAGGAGATGGGTGTTGGAGTGGAGAGCAACCTACCAGGCGAAAGCTGAGGAGAGACCAGGCCCGAGGAGGTGCCAGTATCCTACAGTGTCTACCCCTGAGAAGGAGGAGCAGAACCAGTGGCAGTCTCAGAAGATGAGACTGGCATGGGGGGGGCAGCTAAGAGACTGGCATCCGCAGCACCCCTTCCCAGCCGATGAGACTCCAGCCAAGCTTCCTGACTGTGTGCTTGCTGAGAATAAGGGCTGAAACAGCAGGGGCGGGGGAGCAGGATATGAAGTACCCTGACCCGAAGAGCCGCTTCCCACGAGGGAGGCCCAGGCGGCTGGGCCACCAGTAGCCTTGTAGAAGTTAGAACATGTGGAGCCGAGGAGGTTGACTCGTCGAGGGAGGAAGACTGTTTCGCAGTCGAAGACTTCTTGTGGCGGGACCGCGAGCTGGAGGCAAACCAGGGTTGGTGCCAGTCCTTGTTTTTCCTGGAGGCTTTATCCTGGGACTTCGATGATGAAGACCCTGAGGACTGGCTTAGGGAAACAGAGGAGCTCCTGGCCTGCAGCTTCTGTTGCATCAAGGTGGCAATCTGCTTAAGGAGATGGTTCTCCAGGATTTTCTGACGACGTCTCCTGGTGGCTAGGTTGAACTTCTGGCAAGCCTTGCAGACTTGGACGTCATGGTCTGGGCCTAGGCACAAGACTCAGGCAGAATGGCCATCCTTGTCCGTGATCTATTTGCCACAGGCACACTTTGTGGAGCGGTCGGAAGATGAAGTAGGTTTTGAAGACATAAACTGCCAGGTGAGAACACCGAAATTTCGACGCTAAAACTGATTTACATCGAAAAATATTAAAGCTCGGTAAATGTGGGAAAATGGCGGTCGACTGTAGCTGCAGTGATATCAGTGGTCCAACATACGTTGGTCGACGTTGGGAAAGAACTGAGGAAAGTATGGGGGCCACCCGCCTTTATAGGATTGGCTGATGTCAGTCACTGACATAAGAGGTGGGCAGCCCACTGTGGTAGACTGCTAGCTAGAAGGTTTCCATGTGGTCCTGGCACCTGGTGGCTTAGTCCTACTGGTGATGGCCTGCTGTAAGAAATAATCCTCGAAGTAAGATTTTTTTTTTTCTTTTCTTAAACAAAGAGCCAGGCAGCCCAACTCCACACACCATCACCAGTCAGAGCTGGCATCTGTAAGGGGGAAGACATTCAGGATGTTGTGGGGTTTTTTGTTTGTGGTCCAGGTGACCCGACTCCACACTCCCCTTGTCAGCAGGAGCCTGGACCAGTGAGGGGAAACAGTTCTGCAGGAGCCTGTGAACTAGCAACATAGGAGCCCAAGTACAATTGTTTCTTTTGTTATTACTGCTTGGATAGGCATATGGAGTGTGAGAATACAGTGGAGGACTAACAAAAGCAGTTGCCTCCACACTGCTGGTGGAACAGTTTTGTAAACCCTTTACACCTTAAACCGTTGTTGAGACCAGCAGCTGAGGTGGTAGCAACAGCAGATTTAAAAAAACTATTGCACCAGGGCAGCAGTGTGGATACAGCTGCAAACACTTCTTAACCAGTTTAGCTCAGTTAAACTGGTTTAGCAGCTGCAATGTGGACAGGCCTAATGGACAAAGATCATGTTTTAATGTAAACATGTCTTTGGTAATAAAGAACATGTGAGAACAGCACTACAGAAAATAGGAGAAATATAAGCTGAGCACTTTCTAGATATTATGTTTTTCAGAGTTTTTCCAGAGGAATCATCATCTCTTTAATTAAAAAAGGAATACTATGTGATCTCTTGCAGATTATCCCAGTGTATGAAATAGGATCCCAGTTCCAGCCCACCACTATAGAAATGGTTGATGGGGAGACTAGCGCTCCCCAGCTCCTCACTGAAGCTGATCTCATTGCCCTCATGGAAAAGCATGGTATTGGTAAGTCTGGTATTGAGTTGGCGTCCTTGCCTAGAAGTGGGAGAAGCTCGTCTTATCGAGGCTTCTGAAACTAGAACAGTAGCTTGGCCTGTATGCCTAAGAGCAGATTCATCATCATCACTGTCTTGTTTGTTTTGTTTTTGCCAGCCTCCATGCCCAATATTGTAACACTCTTCTGCCCACTGGACTTGCTCTCGCTGGCAAGGTCCACTGTCTGATCAGATCTGATTGTGTCTGTCCAGTGCTCGGCTTGGTTCTGTCCCTCCCCCGGGCCCCCCTTCTCCCATAGGGCAAAGGGGGCAAGGGAGACGCACAGTGCTTTGAAGCCAGTACTCGGTACCAGAGGCCGAGTAGCGGACATGTTGCTGCTGAGGGTCAGGTAGCATGGGTGAGCACACAGGAAGGCCTTCACCCAAGGCTTCCTGGGCTGGCATTTCACCCGTTCTCCTTGCTTATCTTCACCTTCCTGCTTGGAGTGTGTACCATGTCAGTTCCTGGGGAGTGTGGGATCACCAGAACACCATTACCCACACCAGCAATGACCCCATGCAGTTTCTAGGTGCCGATTTCTGAGCAGTGCACATTTCTCTTACTCAAGGATATTCCTTGCTGGCCTCTGCTTGTGACGTCCTGGGGTCAGGGTATGAACCCGGTTCGCCAGCGTGCCAGAGCTGTGCCTCACTGCTGAGGACCACAGCACAGGTACATCATCTGGTTTAATTCATTTTTCTGTTTGCTTGCATGCATGTGCAAGAAACATAGTACCACCATATGAGTTTTCATAGGTGTGCCTCCCCCAATTCCAGTGCCCTGCTCCCTTTGCAAGTGCGGCTGCACCGCGCCAGTGAATGTCTAAGCTGTCTATGACAGCCGTTCAGATGCAGTGGTGTACAGTTCTGAGGAAAATGTCGCCACAGTGAGCGATGGTAACGTGTAGGCGTATGCAAATTGCCTACACGTACACCAGCACTGCATCTGAACTGTCATAGACAGTTTGTCGTCGTTCTCCCCCCAAACATCATGTAGCATGCTGGGAGCCCACTCCAGCTTGCCTTGCGCCCTCCACCCCCACACATTGTATGACTGACTGGGGTGCCCAATCCCTGGTCGGTTCCACTGCCCCCTCAAACAGATTCTAGGTGCCACGCTGGGAGCCCACCCAGCGTGGCAAAAGTCCTTATGGCTGACGGGGTGCCTAATCCCCCGTCGGGCTCCCCTGTACCCCCCAAAAAACACACTTCTAGGGTGCTACGCTGAGCCCACCCTAGCGTGGTAAAGTCGGTATGGCTGGGGGTGCCTAATCCATCGGCTCCACTGTCCCCCCCCATTAACCTTCCAGCTGCCATGCTGGGAGCCCGCAAAAGTCCCATCGTCTTCCTATATAAGAAAAAAAAAACTAAAAAAAAAAAAAAAAAGTCCTTCATTGACTGTCTTGTTCCTCCTCCCCCAACCCGCACCCACTCACCTCCCCACACCCCCCTTGATCCTATACCTACCTCCGGAGCCCATCGGGAACACGTCTGCACTCTTCAAAGCCGACCACGAACTGAAGAAATGCCGGTAAGCTGTATAATGGCATAAATGTTTTTTTTTGTTTGTTTGTTTGTTTGTTTTTTCAACTTTGGTGCATATCTCAGCCATTTTGGGACATTTTTTCAGCAAATTTTCAACGTGGGGTTCTTGGAGCCCCACCTCATGAACTTAGTCACAGTCATTTTGTTATTCAGTCCCGAAAGGTGATTTCGTGGTCACTACATGGAACTACTTTTTGTGTCACAGTTCATGAGTAGGCCCCAAAACCATGGCGAAAATATGGTGAAAAAATTCTAAATGACTGTTTTGATCGTGCGTTGCTATGCAGTTCCTCGCACGCCGAATCCTCACAAATTTTTCATATTTTCACTCCAGATTTTCAACATTGCCATTTTATCATACCTCCTTATGAGCAGTACAGGTGTCATTTTTCACATCTCGCCTAAAATGTGTTTTCGCGCATGTAGCGCACAGTGGAGCAGTCGGTGTGCAAAATCAATGTTCAAGACAGATTAAGAAAATCACAGTGACACTGTTCATGAGCAGAGGTCTTAAAATGGCTATGTTGAAAATTTGGTGACAAAAGTCCATAAAATGACTGTGTTACGAGCATTCATTGCGCAGTGTCCACACACCCTCGTAAATTCACAAATTTGTACTATTTTCAGTCCAGATTTTAACACTGGCATTTTTCCACACCTCCTTATGAACAGTACAGCTGTCATTTTTCACACCCTGGCCAAAATGTTTTTTCGCACTTCCGGTGCAGAAATGCGTGGCCGCTGTGGGAAATCGGTGTTCGGGACAGATTAAGAAAATCACAGTGACACTGTTCATGAACAGAGGTCCCAAAATGCCTGTGTTGACAATCTGTTGTTAAAAATCCCAAACTAATTACATTACGGGTGTGCATTGCGCAGTTTCTACGCATGCTCGTGACCTCACCAGTTTTTTTATATTTTCGCTCCAGATTTTCAACATTGCCATTTTTTACACCTCCCCATGAACAGTACAGCTGTCATTTTTCACATCCTGTTCGAAATGTGTTTTTGCACCTGTGGTGCCAAATGGCGTAGTCGCTGTGCAAAATCATCTTTTGGCTAACAAACTGATATTGCCACTGTTCATGAGGTGGAGTCACAGAAAAACCATGTTGAAAATTTGGAGTGAAAATGCCAATGAATGCATAGGGCGTTATGGTTTCTGACCATAACGCCCCACCCTGTAGAGACTGACAGGCATCAGGGGTGTGACTTGGGATTGTCGCCTGTAATGCTCATGCCATTCCACCCCCACCCTGCAGCCAGTGACAGGCATCAAGGTGTGCCTTGGACTCTTCGGCCCCAAAGTTCACCCCATTCTCCTATACTGCACCCATCTCACCGTATTTTCTTATGGAATGGGGTGAGCATAAGGCCCAAAGACCCCAAGGCACACCGTGACATTTGTCGGTGCCTGCATGGTAGGGTCTGGTGAAATGGCATGGCCGTTGTATCTGACGACCCAAAGGCACACCCCATTGCCTGTCAGTCTCTGCTATTATGCGTCTCTCTAACTCCTACACTGCCAATGCCAGCAAGCAAACATTCTGCATTGACAAATGCTTGTTGTTTACTCGACAGTCATCTGTCATGGGTGTAGAGTCTATAATCAGTGCCCAGCCTGACATACTGCTCCTTTTAGGATTACCAATACTTTTTAAACCTTATGGCCAATGTCCTCTCCTACATGACGTTTGCTACAGAAAATGTCATGAAACAAACTTCGAAATTGCCAGTGTTCATACTTACAAAAAGCCCAACCTACTGGGAATAGGGATAGAGCAGAATACATAGATACATGGACAGTGTCGGCAGATAAGGGCCTATGGCCCACCCAGTCTGCCCATCTGAGCTTGTAAGTTCAGTTTGTTTTCCTAGAAGTCTGTTGCCCCTTACCCCTGACCTCCAGAATTCCTTTATGTCTATCCCAATGCAGAATCTCTTCATTCATCATCTCGGATGAATCCTGGTACCATGTTTAGGTACATTTACTTTTATTTATTAATCAAATCAATCTTTATTTGTAAAAGGTGCCTTTCTAAAACCAAGGCGCCTGTACACTGCATGATAAAACAAAAAAATAATTAAAACAATATTAAAATAGACTTGACAACGGCATTCAAATTTTATTATCAATATTAATATATTTCATAAAATTATTAACAAAAAAGATGCATTGTAAAAAGCTCCATTTTCAAGCACGTCCCATACTATGCCACGGGCTGCAAATACCAGTGTAATATTTACATAGAAACATAGACAATGATGGCAGAAAAAGACCCATGGTGCATCCAGTCTGCCCAGGCTCCCTGTTTAGCCCTGGGACCTACTGTCCTTCCATGGTCTTAGCACCCCCTCCCCATTGTCCTCCCAGTTTCTGCCACCTCGAGCAATCGCCATACATACCCTTCATTCTGTCCCAGCGGTGCTTGACAGCACCAGTGGATCTCTATCATATCTCCCCTCTCTTTTCTGGTCTCCAGTGAGTACATGTTCATTGCCTTGAGGTGCTCCTCATAGGACCTGCCCTGTTGGCTCTGAATCATTTTTGTCACCCGACGTGACGCCATCTCCAGCCTATCCCAATCTGTCCTGAGGTGAGGACTCCAGAACTGGGTGCAGGACTCCAGGTGTGGGCTCACTAAGGATCTATATTGAGGAAGTATTATTGCTTTCCTTCTTTCAGTACCCCTTCCAGCACAAACCAGCATCCTAATCGCTTTGCTGTTTGGCTTGTTGCACTGGCATGATTGTTTGACGGATTCACTGATGATAACTCCAGGGTCCTGTTCCTCGGTTGTAGTACTAAGTCTCACCTTCCCCCCCATCCAGTACTTTGTCCTGGGATTCTTGTTCCCTAGGTGCATTACCTTGCATTTCATGGCGTTGAATTTCAACTGCCAAATATTAGACCACCCCTCTAGCTTTTGTAAGTCCCTATGCATTTCCTTGATTCCCTCGTCACTGTCCAGCCTCCCACAGGGCGTAATGTCACCCATGAAGAGACACAACCTGCCCCAGATTCCCTCACCAATGTTGCTAATGAATATATTGAAGAGGACTGGACCCAGAAAAGATCCCTGTGGGTACCCTGCTCCTGAACTTCCTCTCTTCTGATTTGACCCCATTGACCGCAACCCTCTGCTGCCTTTAGCCAGTTGCTTACCCAGTTTACTATGACCTTAGCTTCACCCAGATCTTCCATCTTCTTCAGCTAGTGTCTGTGAGGCTCCGAGTCAAAAGCCTTGCTGAAGTTGGCCGGCCCAGTGGTGTGGAGGGCTGAGGCATCATGCCTTACCTCCTGCCATGCCAGCGACCCGTGTTCGTGGTGTGAGCGGGTTGTTCGGGGAGGGAGAGGATCGAGCGTCCAGGGGACAGCTCTCCTATCCTGGGGAGGGTAGGGAGCATGGACCGACACTTGCCTGACACCTAGCGGAGACTAGGTGTTAGCATGCCGAGTTACATACGTAGGGGCGCCGAGGAGGAGCAGCCGACGGCGTGCGGACACATGCCACTTTTGGCATTGCACACTCCCCCTCGACAAGGAAAAATTTGAAAATAGATCCTGGATGAGTGGCATGACACCGTCCCCTACAGGCGCCGCCCCCGAGATGGCACCTTCCTGGCGCTGGATCCGGTCCCGGTGGGTTGAGTCACTCCCCATCACCCTGCCATGAAGGGTAAGTCGTGGGGGCATTAAGGGAGGAGGTCTGATCCTTGGGGGACGGCGCTGGGGGGACTATAGATAGAAGGCGAGAAAGAGAACTGGCCAGGACAGGGGAATAAATTCTAGTAAAGAAAAAAAAGCCTTGCTGAAGTTGAAGTAGAGCAAATCCATAGTGTGGCCCGTATCCTATTCCCACATCACCCAGTTAAAGAAAACTTATCAGGTTAGTCTGACAAGACCTCCCTGCCACTAATACATGCTGTTTACTATCCTGGAGCCCGTTGCTTTTCACGTAGTCCATGAGGTGCTCTTTAACCAGTGACTCCATCAGCTTTCCTACAATCGAGGTAAGACAGACAGGTCTGTAGTTCCCTGCTTGTTCCTTGCCATGCCATTATGGAAGGGAACCACATCTGCTACACTGCAATCCTTTGGAACCACCCCCATCCCCAGTGAGCTGTTGAGTAGACCTACCTGGGTTCAGCTAGTTCTGCTGCCAGTTCCCTGAGTAACCTTGGATGCAACCCATCTGGTCCTGGGGTCTTATCTATCTTTAGGGCTTCCAGCCCTTTCTGGACCCCTTTGCTTGTAAATGTTGGCTGCTTCATCTTCTGGACCATCTTAGTGGCTGCCTTGATGACACTCCCTGGCAAGAGCCCACCGTTCTCCCTAGTGAAAACTGAGCAAAAGTAATCATTGAGAATGGTGGCCTTTTGCCCTTCCTCCTCTGTCACCCTTCTCCCCTCAGCTAGCCTTACGATATAGAAACATATCCCATCCTTTTTTCCTTTTCTCCCTAATATACTGGAAGAACTGTTTTTCTCTGCTCTTCACCCCCTCCGCAGTAGGTTCATTTTATTTTGTTTTTAGGGACTGATGCCACCCATGCAGAACACATTGAGACCATCAAGTCGCGAATGTATGTGGGTCTGACTGCAGAGCAGAGGTTCCTGCCAGGAGAGCTCGGAATGGGACTAGTGGAAGGTGAGAATGCAGCGATGAATTTTCCAATAAACAGCTAGCAGTGTGCTGCTGAGAATCCCTAAGGCTATGCAGAATTTTCCTGTTGACTTCAAAAGCTAAATCAACACCACGAATAGGACTGTTGCAACTAAAATGGTTTAGGACAGAAATCAGTAAGAATAAGGTATGGTATTCCTAAATACTGCATTAAAATCATCAGGTAAGTGGTACAGAGCCTGTAGGGTCAACGGCATCATCCGTTAGAGGAGGAACTTTTCCCTCATTACTCCACTGAGTTGGAGCTGGCACGCGTGCAGTGACGCACTTGTATTACGTTAAGATGCTGCACACTATGCCTGGCTTTTGAACTGGGTCATGCTGCTAAACCACCTACCTTCACTAGGTGGCAGGGAAGCAGTGGTACACTGTCCTTGCACCCTAAAGGAGGAGAGCCATCTGTGGACACTCAGTCAGCCTTCCCCGTGAGAGACCCTGGTCCATTCCTAAACCCCAGTCACTGGCATGGCGTGGGGTGCCTTAGCCCTCCATGCCACTGGGCCACCATCTAATAAAGAATTTTCCTCATAATGGAATACAGTATGATGACATAATCTGCCTGTGTGTGACAGTTCAGTCAGAGTATAAACTGCAGTGAGGCATTATCCAGTCCAGAATATGTATTCTCGGAGCGTGGATATGTTGTTTATCCACACTGTCTGGCATTGTCCCTTTCCCCTTTAAATCTTGCCGGAAGTCTTCAAGCTGGCTCCTCCCACCTACCCGGGTGGTAAATACCTCGGCTCCGCCCCATGACACCAGATCTTCCTTTCCGCTGGAAGATACAGGTTCCCTCGTGCTTTTTTGCAGCAATTGAGGCCCTGGAGTCTAATAGATGGTTTTCACCGCATCTTCTCGCTTTGAAACTCGTAAGAGTATACGACTCTGATCCGAATGTTTCGGACATGGATGACAAGTCGTCCCCCGGGTTTCGCCGGTGTCCCTGTGGACAAAAAATGTCTCACACCAACCCCCACCTCTCGTGCGTTTATTGCCTCGGTACCGTACACGAAACCTTGCAATGCACTTTTTGTTTTGCCTTCCATCCCACCGTTCTGGAGGACCGCCAGGCGTGCCTGAAGCTGGGGAGACTGGACTTGCAATCCACTGGTGAAATCTAAGGAGGCCAGGTGGGCGGTTTCATGACTGCGGGATCCGCCGAGCAGCAGGCAAATGGCGGCCTTCGAGGAAGAAGCTGCCCAAGCTTCGCCAACGCTTCTTCGCGGTCGCCAACTTGGGCTCCACCTTCACAGGATCCTTCGAGTTGTGCCAGTCTCCCTACTAAGGGTGAGGTGCCCTCGGCTCGCACTCCTCCCGATCCAAAAGAAGGATCAAAACCGCTTCTTCTAGCCAAGAAGACGCTCTTGGGACCGGGAGCGGTCCGACTTCCAGGAGCAAGGGGTCTCGACTACTGTCGATCGCCTTCTCGGCTTCCGGTTTTTCAGACCTTCCGTCTGGACAAGGCACTGAAGTCGAGGACACGGCTGAACCGGCCGAGATTTCTCTCGACCCGATCAAGCCGTTGTCGCCGACGCCTGTCGACGACTCTCTGGAGAGAACGCCTATTCTCTCTTTCCCTGACGAGGAAACCTGCCCCTCGGGTATTCCGATCAAGGGCAAGGAGCCGGATCCTCGGTTTTCACCGAGTCCGGTGTCCCCTGACCGACAGAGCCGACACCGTCGGTCTCGATCGAGGAGTAAGTCCTCTTCGGTCGGTAGACCCAAGAAGGGACACAAACACTCCCGGAAGAGGCGCCGCCACCGTTCCTCATCCTACTCTGATGAGGAGAGGCTTCGATGGAAACTCCGTCGACGCCATGAGGATCTTATGTGGCACCAACTTCTGCTAACAGGCCAGAAGCCGGCTACCCCGGCGGTTCCGGCTATTACTTGGCCTCAGCCTCTTTGGCCGACACCGACTTCTTCGGCTTCTAAGGCTCCGGTCCCTTCGGGGGCCCCCGTGCGCCTTCCGGCTCGGCCGGATACAGGCTCCTCACCAATTTTTGTGGAACCTCCACCTAAACTGCCCCTGGGAGGGGTTCCCTCTAAGGGGGACCGACAGTCTTCGGGTCTTCCTCACAGACTGTCGATTACGGTCACCCCTGATCGCCCTAGGCATATCGAGGGAGATTTAGGTGGGAAGCCTTTGTATCTGGACTCCTCCGATTCGGATAATACCGGCCTTCATTCTCATGATGAGCTGTCGGTGTCAGGCTTGGAAGAAGGACCTTCCTCCTTCCAGGGCATCCTTCGACTCATTTCAGAGTCCACAGGAATGCCTCTGCAGCTTATTCAGAAGAAGGCAGAATATCCCCTCACGGATATTCTTAAGAGGGGGGATACCCTGACTGAGGCCTTTCCAGTGGCCGAAGCCATAGTTGGCCGGGCTCTGGAACTCTGGCAGCATCCAGCCTCCTGCCCGGCTCCATCCGCCCGCATGGCCCGCAAGTACACGGTGCCCACAGGGTCCTTGGCGGGGTTTACTGAGCACCCCTCGGCGGAAAGCCTTGTGACTGCCTCAGTATTCAGGCGAACGGGCAGCTCTGCGGATACTGACCGCCCTCCGGACAAGGAGTCCAAACTTATGGACCACTCGGCCCGGAAGGTCTACGCGGCATCATCCCTGGGCCTTCGTCAGGCAAGCTCAGCAGTGATCATGGCACACTTCTCTCATGCCCTTTGGGGCATTGGATGAAGTTCTTCCTCACCTCCCAGCAGACATGCAGACCACGTCAAGCAGGTCCGGGACCAGGGCCGGCTGTTGCCAAACAACAGTTCCAGACAGCTCTGGACACTGGTGATTCCTGTGCCTGCTCACTAGTGGCAGTGGTAGCCTCGCTGCAGGGCTTTGGCTGAGGTTATCCTTCTTTCCGTGGATACTAGCACAAGCTAGCTGACGTGCTCTTCCTCGCAATCACCTTCGGGTCCAGGAGTGGCAGGTCATCTCCAGTGCATTGAGCAGTCTAATGCCACCTTAGATGCCAACTCTGCTAAGGGTTCTTCAGGCAAGAACCAGCAGAAGCACAAGAAGAAGCCTTTTCGGCATTCTTCCCCTGCGGTCAGACAGCCCTTCTTCCAGGGAGAGCAACAACAGCAGCAGGCTCAAGCTTGGCGCCCTAGGCCCAAGCAAGGTCCCCAGCAGCCCCGCAAAGGAGGCCGAGGTGCTGGTCCAGGTGCCTCCTCCTTCTCTAAGCCTGCACAGTGACGGTCCGGGGGTGGCCTCCCCCGCACCCGTCACGCCATCTCTGGGTCCTCCTGTGGGGGGCCGGCTCCGCCACTTCCTTTCCACCTGGTCCGGTATCACTTCAGACAGGTGGGTTCTGAAGTGGTCGGGCAGGGTCTGCCCCTAGAGTTCAAGCAGTACCCTCCCAGCCGAGCCCGTGCCCCACGGGAGGAAAGGATCTCAGTTGGCACCCAGTCTGCCCTTCGGGACGACACTGCGCTACTCCTCCTCAAGGAGGCGGTGGCCTCGGTGCCGGATCCTCCTTCAGACACAGGCTTCGTCTCCAGGTATTTCCTGGTGCCCAAGCGGACGGGGGGTTGGTGCCCCATTCTAGATCTCCACGACCTGAATCAGTATCTCAGGTCTCACACCTTCTGGATGGTAACTCTGAACCAGATCATACCACCCCTGGAGCGAAACATGTGGTTCTGTACACTGGATCTTCAGGACGCTTTTACCACGCCCCAATCCGGCTCTGCCCCACCAGCTGTTTTCTCCACTTCAGGGTCGAGGGACCCTTGCACGAGTTCAGAGCCATGCCGCTCAGCCTGTCATCGCCCCAAGGGTCTTCTACCAAATGCATCAAGGTGGTGGCAGCCCATCTACGGCGCCAGGGGTTCGTGATTACCCCTATCTGGACGACTGGCTCCTGGTGGGTTCCTCCTTCAGGAGGTGGAGAGGTCCAGGGACCTGACCCTCCAACCTCTCTCACTTGGGCCTTCTGATCAATGAGGCCAAATCGGACCTCGTGACCTTCTCAGGTGATGGGTTTCATCGGGCAGAGCTCGACTTTGTCAAGCCAGAGCTCGGCTCCGGTCGGACAGGGCAGAAGTTCTCTCCCCTTTACCCAATCATTTCTGTTGGGCACTTGCATCTGCCCGGGACTTCCTCGCCTCTTGGGTTACATGGCGCGCACCTCAGTGGTCCGCTGGGCCAGACTGCACATGCTCTTCAATGGGAGCTGGCTGCCTCCAGTGATCTCAGCGCCAGGTCTCTTCGACCAGCTGATCACAGTCACTCAGGAGGATGTGGGACGCCTCTCCAATGGTGGAACGTCCCGAGTCACTTGCAGGAAGGGGTTCCGTTTGTCCGCCTCGAGCCGACGGTCGTCCTTACGACCGACGCCTCTCTCACGGGCTGGGGAGCCCACATAGGGGACAACAGAGCCCACGGGTTCTGGACCCCCGAGGAGTCCCGATGCCACATCAACCTGTTGGAGCTCAGAGCAATCAGACTGGTACTGTCAGCCGCCTCAGCCCGGGTCAAGTGGTTCAAGTCCAGATGGACAATACCACGACCATGTACTACGCCAACAAACAGGGCGGCACGCACTCGCCTCACTGTGCAAGGAGGCGCCCGATCTGGACCTTCGTCAGCCGGCTGGAGGCGGATCTCCAGCCATCCATGTGGCAGGAGTTCAACCAACTGGCAGATGCTCTCAGCCGCATATGCCAGACATCCCACGCAGTGGTCTCTCCATCCAGAGGTAGATACGACCTGTTCCTCCTGCGGGCAAACCATTTGGTGGACCTGTTTGCCTCCAGGAGAACACCAAGCTGAGGCTGTACATGCCCGCCTCAGCAGGGCTCGCTCAGGGGATGCCTTCTCAGGTCTGGACCCCAGGTTTTTACGCTTTCCCTCCATTTCCTTGATCCACAAGGTGTTACTCAAGGTGAGGAGGGACAAGGCGAAGGTGATTCTGGTAGCCCCAGATTGGCCACACCAGTTCTGGTATCCAGATCTCCTCAGCCTCAGCTGCAGGGCCCTGAGCGGCTATGTGCACGCCTCGACCTGATATCACTGAACCAGGGAAGATATTTCACTGACCTTCAATCCCTGCACCTCACAGCCTGGTTCCTGAGCGGCTAGAGTTCCAGGCTTTGGGTCTTTCTGAGGATGTTTACACCGTGGTGGAAGCATCTCGAAAAGAATCGACCAGGAAATGTTATGCCTTCAAATGGAAAAGATTTTCCATTTGGTGTCAGGAAAAAAGCCTGGACCCCTTATCCTGCTCTGTGGCTAACATTCTAGACTACCTTTGGTCTCTCTCCAAAGGGGGTCTTCGGTCATCGACCCTTAGGGTGCACCTTGCAGCCATCTCTGCTACCGGCGCAGACCGGTCAGCTTCCATCGCTATTCAGGAGACGGTGATCGGCACTTTTCAAAGGCCCGGATCACATATCCCTCCGTGCGAAACCTCCACCTCCGTAGGATCTTTGCTGGAGTTTTGGCAAAGTCATGGGCAATTATCAACCCATGCACAAGTGTGAGCTCTCGCACTTGTCGTGGGAAGACTGCCTTCCTGGTGGCTATCACGCCAGCCAGAAGGACAGGGGAGCTCCAGGCGCCGTGTACTCGCTTTATCTGGTCTTTCACAGGGACAAAGTTGTCCTGCACCCCCACCCAAATTCCTTCAAGGTGGTGTCAGAGTTTCACCTCAACCAGGTGTTGACTCCGGTATATTACCCTAACTACACCTTGGTTGCGAGTACAGGCTCCATACTCTGGACCTCAGGTGTGCTCTCTCCTACTATAAGGAGAGACGGTGAAATTGTGGAGAGGTTCGGCCAGCTGTTTGTCACCTACGCTGAAGCCGCTTCTGGCAGACCTGCAGCTGTTTAACTATTGCAAAGATGGATTGCATCATGCATAAGTCTGTGTTATGAATTAGCGGGCAAGGAGCCTCCTAAGGGGATAAGAGCTCATTCTACCCGCCATACTGCTGCTTCGGTGGTTGCTTCCAGGGACATCCCTATCCAGGAAATCTGTCGGGCTGCTACCTGGAAGTCAGCGAACACCTTCATCACCCATTACCACATCGACCTTGAGTCATGACGTGATGCTGGTTTTGGAGCCTCGGTTCTCCAGTCTCTGTTTCCTAAGTAGGGGTGTGCGCCTTGCCTCCCTCCTCCCGGAGAACTGCTAGGAGTCTGCCAGACAGTGTGGATGAACAACATATCCACGCTCCTAGAAGAACAGGTTACTCACCTGTAACAGTAGTTCTAGGAGTGGTATATGTTGTTCATCCACACGCACCCACCCGACCTCCCCGGTTTTAGGTGCACAACCTGGCTTCCAGCAGGCTAGATCTAGCGTCATGGGGCGGAGCCGAGGTATTTACCACCCAGGTGGGTGGGAGGAGCCAGCTTAAAGACTTCCGGCAAGATTTAAAGGGGAAAGGGATAATGCCAGACAGTGTGGATGAATAACATATACCACTCCTAGAACTACTGTTACAGGTGAGTAACCTGTTCTTCAATAATGCGCTGAGGCAACAGATAGGGAAATATGATACTAACAGACTTAATTGAAGCAGATAGGTGCACTACATTGAAGTCGAACGTTGCAGCCGTCATGCAAAACTGTGATGCCTGTTTATGCAGATTGGTTGTGATGCTGTTGTAATACTCGATCAGTAAACGTAGTGTATGTGAAGCTGAATGTGAGAAGTTTTTTTTTTTTTCCCTAAATTGGTTAATTTTCCCAATTACGGCGATCGCTTGCTACTTGTGTCACACAGTTGTCTTCCCTTTCCTAGGCTACGACTCCATGGGTTATGAAATGTCCAAGCCCAACCTGCGTGCTGAACTTGAGGCTGACCTGAAGCTGATTTGTGAAGGACGGAAGGACAAGTTTGAGGTGCTGAGGCAGCAGATACAGAAGTACAAGCAGGTCTTTGTTGAAGCAGTGACAAAAGCAAAGAAGTGGGTATCAAAATTCAGCTTTTATATGACTTGTTAGCAAAGTAGCTATAGCTGTGAAACTGTGTAGACTGATGGGGGCCGGCTGGACTGAGGGAGCAAAAAAAAAGAAGTGGCTTTTGCATCTGTACCGTATATGTTAAAGGAACGAATGTGTTTGGCAAAAATACCTTGCTGCCCGAAACTCCTGCACCTGGGCCATTCGCCAAGCTAAGGCTGCTTACTACCAAGCTAAACTCACCACCTCCTGGGGGCAGGGATGTAACTTCTGGGAGAATATTATGAACTCAGTAGTAAATCCCTCCATCATAAATGGGGTCCCTGATTGCCAACACCTTTAGTGCGGCTTTTATTGACGCTAGCTCAGTACCCCCCAACTTCTTCTCCCTCCCATGGCTCCCCCTTCCTACTGATGCTCCACCATTCCATTTCAAGACCATCTCCCTGAATACTGCCTGCCCTACTTCTAAGTTCCTTGGCAAATCTAGACAGAGTGGAGATACACGAGACTTTAAGCTGCTCAGCCTGTCTCTAGATGCAATCCTAACCCCCCTGACCAAAATCTTGAATATGTCGCTATGCCTTGGTCAGTTCCCTTCCCAGTGGAAACAAGAGCGGCGACTGAACCTCCCATAATAACTACAGGCCTATGCCCATTCTGTGTGCGCCCCCCCCAAAGCACTCAAATAAATCATCACCGACCAACTCACTGAATTCCTGGAATCACATAACCTCCTTTGCCAGCAACAGCATGGTTTCAGGAAGGGCCACAGCACCACCGCTGCCCTCCTGGAGTACACCTCATACATCCACAACGCCCTCGACCAAGGGGCCTTGGTTGGGTCTGTGTACATAGACCTCACCAAGGCCTTTGATACAGTCAGTCATTCCCTATTATCAGACTCTCCTTTCCACTGGCCTGTCTCAGGAGGCCACCGCTTGGTTCACCCACTACCTGCAAGGACGATCCCAGCAAGTGAAGATAAATAGCACCCTATCCACTAGTCTACAGGTTCGCTCTGGGGTATCCCAGTGCTCCATTCTTGGCCCACTCATATTTACCCTGTACCAGACTCTCTTCCCTCGGCCTGCACCGGATGTCTCTTCCTCTATGTGGACGATGCAGTGATTTTCAGTCACCACCCTGACCCCACCCTGCTTCAACAGGACCTGCAGTGCGTCTTCAAAGACGCTGAATCCTGGTTTTCAACCCATAAACTTATTCTGAATTATAAAAAGACAAAGGTAATGCTGTTTCTAGGAGTGTGGATATGTTGTTCATCCACACTGTTTGGCATGTCCCTTTCCCCTTTAAATCTTGCCAGAAGTCTTCAAGATGGCTCCTTCCACCCACCAGGGTGGTATATACCTCGGCTTCGCCCCATGACGCCAGATCTTCCTTTCCACTGGAAGAGTCAGGTTCCCTCGTGCTACTTCTACAAGTACCGTAGGCCCTGGAGTCTAATCGACGGTTTTCACTGCATTTGCTTTCTTTAAAACTCGTAAGAGTTTACAAATCCGATCCAAGCCCATCGGACATGGAGGACAAGTCGTCCCCTGGTTTTTGCCGATGTCCTTGCGGACAAAAAATGTCTCGCACCAATCCCCACCTCTCGTGCGTTTATTACTTGGGTGCCGTGCATGATACCACTGCTTGCACCATCTGTCTGGCCTTCCATCCCAACGTCCTGGATGACCGCAAGGTGCACCTACAGATGGGGAGACCGGAGCTTGCAATCCACCAGTGAAATCAAAGGAGGCCAGGTGGATGGTTTCTGTGGCCGCGGGATCTGCCGAGCAGCTCAAACAGATGGCGGCTTTCAAAGAGGAAGCTGCCCAAGCTTCAACCAGCTGAAGTTTTTTCATGCCACTTAACCTGGGCTCCACCTTTACTGGGTCCTTTCAGGAGCTGTGCCAGTCTTTCCCTACCAAGGGTGAGGCGCCCTCGGGCTCGCACTCCTCCTGCCCCAAGAAAATGGACAAGGACCTCAAATCTTCTTCTGGCCGAAGAAGACGTTCCTGGGACCGAGAGTAGTCCGATTCACAGGACCAGGCAGTCTCAGCCTCGGTCGAGATCGCTTCCTCAGCCGCCGGTTTCTCGGACCTTCCATCAGGCCAAGGCACCGAGGCCGAGGATATGGCAGAACCGGTCGAGATTTCTTTCGACCCAGTCGATGACTCTCTGGAAAGGACACCCATCCTTTCTTTCCCTGATGAGGAGACCCGTCCTGCGGGCATCCCAATCGAGGGACAGGAGCCGGATCCTCGGTTTTCGCCAAATCCGGCCTCTCCCGATCGATAGAGCCAACACCGTCGGTCTCGATCGAGGAGTAGGACCCTGTCTGTTGAACAACCGAAAAAGGGTCACAAACACTCCCAGAAGAGGCGGCGCCACTGTTCCTCATCCTCCTCTGATGAGGAGAGACTTAGACGGAAGCTCCCTCGACATTATGAGGACCTCATGTGGCAACAGCTAATTCTGACCGGTCAAAAGCCGGCTACTCCGACTACACTGACCATTACTTGGCCCCAGCCTCTTCGGCCTGACACCAACTCCTCAGGTACCGAGGACTCCGGTTCTCCCTCCGGTAGGACCGGCACGCATTCCTGCTTGGCCTGTTCCGGTCTCCCCACCAGTTTTGGTGGAACCACCGCTTATGGGAGGGTCTCTCATGAGGATCGGACAGATACGGACTTGCCCCGTCGTCTGTCCATCACTGTTGCTCCTGATCGCCCTAGGCGCATTGAAGGGGACATAGGTGGAGACCCTGTATCCCGACTCCTCGGACTCTGATACCACTGGTCTTCACTCACACCCTGATGATGAATTGTCAGTGACAGGCCTGGAGGAAGGTCCTTCTTCCTTCCAGGGCATCCTTCGACTCATTTCTGAGTCCACTGGTATGCCATTGCAGCCTATCCAAAAGAAGGCCGAATATCCTCTCACGGATATCCTTAAGAGGGGGGATACTCCAACGGAGGTCTTTCCAGTGGCCGAAGCCATTGTTGGCCTGGCCCTTGAGCTATGGCAGCACCCTACCTCTCGCCCGGCTCCGTCTGCCCGCATGGCTTGCAAGTACACTGTACCTATGGGGTCCTTGGCAGGCTTCACTGAGCATCCCTCAGCCGAGAGCCTTGTGACTGCCGCAGTGTTTCAGCGCATGGGTAGCTCAGCGGATACTGACCACCCTCCGAACAAGGAGTCCAAAAATATGGACCATTCTGCCGGGAAGGTATGTATATGCGTCCTCATCCTTGGGCCTTCGTCAGGCCAGCTGGGCAGTGATCATGGCACACTTCTCTCACACCCTCTTGGGGTCGCTAGATGAAGTCCTCCCTCATCTCCCAGCGGACATGCAGACCACAGTCAAGCAAGTCCGTGACCAGGGCTGTGCTGTTGCAAAACAGCAGCTCCAGACGGCTCTGGACATTGGAGATTCCTGTGCCCATTCTTTAGCAGCCGCAGTGATCACTCGCCGCAGGGCCTGGCTGAGATTATCCTCCTTTCCAGCGGATACTCAGCACAAGCTAACTGACGTGCCCTTCCTTGGCACCGACCTTTTCGGTCCAGGAGTGACAGGTCACCTCCAGCACATTGAGCAGTCCAGTGCCACCTTGGATGCCACTTCTGCTGCTAAGGGTTCTTCGGGCAAGAACCAGCAGAAGCGCAAGAAGAAGCCCTTTCAGCACTCTTCCCTTGCGGTTAGGTAGCCCCCCTTCCAGGGAGGTCAGCAGCAGCAACAGCAGGCTCAAGCTTGGCGCCCTAGGCCCAAGTAGGGTCCCTAACAGCACCGCAAAGGAGGCCAAGGTGCCGGTCCAGGAGCCTCCTCCTCTAAGCCTGCGCAGTGACGGGTAGGGGGTGGCCAACCCTACTCCCGTCACGCCAGTTCTTGGTCCTCCCTTGGGGGGCCGGCTTCTCCACTTTCTTTCCGCCTGGTCCGGTATCACTTCGGACAGGTGGGTCCTGGAAGTGGTCGGTCGCGGACTGCCTCTAGAGTTCGAACAGTACCCTCCTTGCCGAGCCCATGCCCCACAGGAGGAAAGGATCTCAGTTGGCGCTCAGTCAGCCCTTCGGGACGACATTGCTCAGCTCCTTCGCAGGGAGGCGGTAGCTCCAGTGCTGGATCCTCCTACAGACCCAGGCTTTGTGTCCAGGTACTTCTGCTGCCCAGGCGGATGGGGGGCTGGCACCCCATCCTAGATCTCCACGACCTGAATCAGTATCTCAGGTCTCGCACCTTCCGGATGGTAACTCTGAACCAGATCATACCATCTCTGGAGCGAAACATGTGGTTCTGTTCACTGAATCTACAGGACGTGTTCCAATCCGTCTGTCCCACCAGTGGTTACTCTGCTTCAGGGTCGAAAGGAGCCTGTACACGTTCCGAGCCATACTGTTCGGCCTGTCTTCGGCCCCTTGGGTCTTCACCAAATGCATTGCAGTGGTGGCAGCCCATCCACGGCGTCAAGGGGTTCATATATACCCCTACCTCTATGATTGGCTCCTGGCGGGTTCCTCCCTGGAGGAGGTGGAGAGGTCCAAGGACCTGGCCCTCCGAACCTGTTCCTGCATAGGCCTCCTGATCAACGAGGCCAGAGTCAGAACTCGTGCCCTCCTCAGGTGATGGGCTTTGTCGGGCAGAGCTCGACTTCCGTCATGCCAGAGTCGGCCTGCCATGACGGAAGGAGGTTCTTTTTCCTCCTTGCCTAATCATTTCTGGTTGGGCTGCGCCCCTGCCCAGGACTTCCTACGCCTTCTGGTTACATGGCGGCGCGGCACCTCAGTGGTCTTTTTGGGCCAGGTGCACATGCGCCCACTCCAGTGGGAGCTGGCCGCTCAGTGGACTTAGCATCAGGGTCTTTTGACCAGCTGGTCACTGTCACCCAGAAGATGTGGACGCCTTCAATGGTGGACCGTCCCAAGTCGCCTGCAGGAAGGGATCTCGCTTTGTCCGCCTGTACGGGTCATTCTACGCATCGATGCCTCTCTCAGGGGCTGGGGATCCAACATGGGACCACAGAGCCCACGGGGTCTGGACCCCTGAGGAGTCCCGTTGCCACATCAACCTGTTGGAGCGCAGAGCAGTCAGACTGGCACTGTCAGCTTTCGCTCCTCAGCTCCGGGGTCAAGTGGTTCAAATCCAGACGGACAATACCACGACCATGTACCACCTCAACAAACAGGGTGACACGCACTCCCGTCTGCTATGCAAGGATGTGCTCCGGATCTGGACCTTCGTCAGCCGGTTAGAGGTGGATCTCCTTGCCATCCATGTGGCAGGAGTCTCGAACCAACTGGCGGATGCTCTCAGCCGCATAGGCCAGACATCCCTCGAGTGGACTCTCCATCCAGAGGTAGCTTACGACCTGTTCTCCCGTTGGGGCAAACCGTTAGTGGGCCTGTTTGCCTCCAGGGAGAACACCAAGCTGAGGCTGTACCATGCCTGCCTCCCTCAGCAGGGCTCGCTGCAGGGGGATGCCTTTTCGAGGCCGTGGACCCCAGGCCTCTTCTATGCCTTCCCTCCGTTCCCTTGATCCACAAGGTTTTACTCAAGGTGAGGAGGAATAAGGCGAAGGTGATCCTGGTAGCCCCAGATTGGCCCCGCCAGTTCTGGTATACAGATCTCCTCAGTCTCAGCTGCAGGGCCCCGGAGCGGCTTTGTACACACCTGGACCTGATATCATTGTACCAGGGAAGGGTATTCCACTTGGACCTTCAATCCCTGCACCTCACAGCCTGGTTCCTGAGTGGCTAGATTTCCAGGCTTTGGGTCTTTCCGAGGATGTCTGCACCGTGGTGGAGGCATCTCGTAAGGAATCGACCAAGAAATGTTATGCCTTCAAATGGAAAAGGTTTTCCATTTGGTGTCAGGTAAGAGTCTGGACCCCTTATCCTGCTCTGTGGCTAACATTTTAGACTACCTGGTCTCTCTCCAAGGGGTCTTGATCATCGACCCATAAGAGTGCACCTGGTAGCCATCTCTGCTTGCAGGCGCGGGGACGGTCATTCTGACATTAACACAGGAGACAGTGGTCGGTCGCTTTTTCGAAGGCCCGGATCACATTTCCCCTCTGGTGTGTGAACCTCCACCTCTGTGGGATCTTCTGCTGGTTTTAGCAAAGCTCATGGGCAAGCCATTCGAACCCATGCACAAGTGTGAGCTCTCACACTTGTCATGGAAGACTGCCTTCCTGGTGGCTATTACGTCAGCCAGAAGGACAGGGGAGCTCCAGGCACTCTCAATGGACTCCCCTTATCTGGTCTTTCACAAGGACAAAGTTGTCCTGCGCCCCCACCCGAAATTCCTTCTGAAGGTGGTGTCTGAGTTTCACCTTAACCAGGTGTTGACTCTGCCAGTATATTACCCTAACTACACCTCGGACGCAGAGTACAGGCTCCATATTCTGGACCTTAGACGTGCTCTCTCCTACTACAAGGAGAGGATGGCGGAAATTCGGGGAGAGGTTCGCCAGCTGTTTGTCACCTATGCTGAAGCCGCTTCTGGTAGACCTGCAGCCAAACGGACTATTGCAAGATGGATTACATCATGCATAGGTCTGTGCTATGGGTTGGCGGGCAAGGAGCCTCCCAGAGGGATAAGAGCTTATTCTACCTGCCATACTGCTGCATCGGTGGCTGCTTCCAGGGACATCCCTATCCGGGAAATCTGTCGGGCTGCTACCTGGAAGTCAGCAAATACCTTCATTACCCATTACCACATCAATCTTGAGTCATGTCGGGATGCTGGTTTTGGGGCCTCGGTTCTTCAATCTCTGTTTCCTAAGTAGGGGGTGTGCGCCTTGCCTCCCTCCTCCCAGAGAACTGCTAGGAGTCTACCAAAGAGTGTGGATGAACAACATATCCATGCTTCTAGAAAAACAGGTTACTCACCTGTAACAGTAGTTCTAGGGAGTGGTATATGTTGTTAATCCACACGACCTTCCCGGCTTTAGGCACATCACCTTGCTTCCAGTGGGCTAAGATCTGGTGTCATGGGGCGGAGCCGAGGTATATACCACCCAGGTGGGTGGGAGGAGCCAGCTTGAAGACTTCCGGCAAGATTTAAAGGGGAAAGGGACATGCCAAAGAGTGTGGATGAACAAAATATACCACTCCTAGAACTACTGTTACAGGTGAGTAACCTGTTTTTTCGCACCACCAAAATAAGTACAAGTCCCCCACCCTCTCCATCCTCGATTCTCATGGCACCTCTCTGGAATCTGTTCTCCATTTTAAATACCTTGGTATCACCCTCGATCTTGCCCTCTTCTTCCATGAACACTTTACCGCTACCTGCTCCGCAATTAATGCCAGAATTGGCCTCTTCTACAGAATTAGGTCCTGCCTCCCCCCTGCTGCTCTTAGACTGGCTATCTCCAGCTCTGTTCTGTCCCTGGTTGACTATGGTATAGTCATCTATGGTCTGCCTCAAACTCTGCCCTGAGTAAAATTAAACTTGCCTTAAACAAAGCCTGCCACCTGGTCACTGGCTGCAACAGGTTGACGCATACCTGCGATCTCTATCAATGCTCAGCCTGGCTAAATTTCCAAGGGTGTCTCTACTATCAGACTTGCCTACTAGCAAAACAAATCTTTATGGGCCACTCACCCCCCTGGCTGTAACTTTCTCTCTCCAGGGCAGCACAGGCAGGCAATCAGGCACACCGACAAAACTGCTTTCCAAATCCCCTTCTATAGAACCACTGCTGGTCAAAGGTCCTTCAAATATAGGGCCCCTTTATGGATGAACTCCATTCCCTATTCCCTCCTATCCATACCCAGGTTGGGCCCTTTCAAAAAAGAACTGCGGGACCACATCCTGGTTTCATCAAACTGTGACTGCCCTTAACACTGTCGTAGCCCTCCTACTGTTTTCTCTCTTGTACCTTAGCTCCACGACAACACCCGTTGGGCGGCTTTCTGGTTTCTACTGTTTTGCCAGCTCTCCTTTGGTCCACTTCCTGGGCCTGTTTCTCACTTTCTCCTGCATAGCTCTGTTGCGCCTGTCCAATATTTATTTTTTTCTCCTCAGACTTATTTCAACAGTTGTGGTTACTCCCGTGTCAATTGACAATGCTTATTGTATTGCATCGTTATTAGATAACTCCCTATTGTATAATTAGTGTATGTTCTCTTTATGTATAATTACTGTCATTGTTCACGATGTCTGTAACACTTGCCTGCCACACTTTGTACTGATGTGGAGCCTTGAAATGGCGCCTATTGTATAAGTTTCTCTCTGTGTATAATTAGTGTCATTGTTCATGATGTCTGTAACACTTGCCTGCCACACTTTGTACTGATTTGGAGCCTTTGAAAAAGAGTCCCTGATGACTCAAAGGGTTGTAATTCCTAGCCTTCAGTAAATAAATAAATAAAAATGTTTGGCATTCAACAGTTTTTCACATAGAGTTGATTGCCCTTTTTAGTAGGAAACTCGTTTTCGTATGGGTTCTAGTCCTTGAGCTCAAACTCACTAGTGGCTGTTTCATATTTTTTTCTTTCATATATATAGGTTTTTCTCCCCTGCCACCTGCATCTTTCCAGAGTTTTATCCCGTTGGGGCAGTGTTTGACTCACATGGGCTCCAGTAACCCTACGGTCCCCCACCCCACCCACTGCTTATCCTCAGTGGCAGGGGCTCCACGGGAGGGCTGTGTCACCACCCCTGCAGTCCACTGTGCAGACTTGGATCCAGTGCCAGCAGATATGGGGACCTAGGGACTTCCCAAAAGCCCAAACCATCATGTAGATGGAAATGCCCCCAACCCCCTCCGGCTCAGCCGCAGGGGTTGCTGTGGCGTAAGAACTTGCCTACCACCCTCGTGCTCAAGGTGCACAGGTGCTGGGCAGCTGCCTTGGCCTGACCTGCCTCCCAGTGCGCAAACCAAGCTTTCTCCCAACGTCAGGTCTTCTGCAGGGCAGCACAATGCACTGCTGCTGGCCCCTTGTAGCTACCAACAAAGTGTAATTGTCTTTCTTAGAATAGAACAGTAAAAATAAGTTTAAAAACAGAAGCAGTAAAAGACAGCAAAATGGACTGATAGAAACTAAAGGGGTACATAGCCCTTGCGGCCTCCATAGCTAAATTAATTTGATGCCGTCCCTAGTAAAGTAAAATGGCTGAGGAAGATGCTTTTTGCATTAAATGTTGAAAAACCAATAGCTAGTATTTCCCATTGCTACCAAACTTACTGTAAGAGATGGGAAACACGTCATACTTTGCTGCTAATAGTGTAACACTTTTGTTGACTGTATGTGTATGACCATATTGTGAAGAATATGAAGTGGAAGGCTTGTTGGCAGTGGACTGGAACTTTTAGTTTAATGCTGCCTACACCTGATGTTAGTATGGGCTAATGCTGCATGTTTTCTGCTTATTTGCACTGGTACCTGCCTGTGTTTTCTGCCTGGAGGAGGGGATATGGGGGGGGGGTACTGTGTTCATTCTATCTCTGTTAATGTCTTTGCTGTGTATGGTGTCATGTTTGTTGTGTCTTATTTTAAAACATTCAGTAAGCCAAATTAAATTTATAAAGAAAAATAGATTTTTCTGTTTCCCAGCAAAAAATTCACAGCTGACATCAGAAAATTTCAATTTCTTGAACCTCCTTTTTTTTGCCTGCCGCCGGTCTCCCGGTACCTCTGCCCAGTCACAGACCCCCTACTTCCACTCCCATATGGCCATGCCTTCTTCAGTACCCCCTGGCTTACACCCCCCCCCAGGCAGGGTTGCAGCCCCGGCCCATAGTGCCACAGACGACTGGATAGGTCGAAGGGCCAACCTGGGAGCTAATTGAAGCCAGGGTGGACATCATCTAGGGCGGCCGGCAGCATTTTTTCCCCGGTGTGCGGGGGTGTGGACTTGTAATGACATCCAGCATCCTCCCCACCCCCCTAAGCTACTTGGCGTCGGTGTGATCAGTACACCCAGCCTCCACTAGGTGTCCATATTGCGTCGAACACTCTACCCCCTCCTCCCTAGAGAAGGAGAGTAGTCATCGGACGCTCTGTTCTTCTCCCCCTGTCGGCCCTCCGTTCCCGAACCCGGGTCACCAGCGTCGCAGGTAGGCAACCTGCCCCTGCACCAGCTGAAGACATTTTCTTTTATTATTAAAACAGGATCTTTTCTCCTTAGACTTCATCTGCTCACATTGCATCTTCTGCCTGCCAAGAAGGCATACTCCTGTTTATGACATCACAGCCTGTTTCCAGGGAAATTATTCTGATGCCATGAACAGAAGATTACGATTTCACAACAGGAAAGGCAGTTGATGATGATGAAGTAAAAGGGGATAAGAGTCTGATTTCATGCAGATATCTTCAGTTATATAGAATGGAATGACCTGAAATAGAATTTTTGGTAATGTTCTAAGATTTGAATCTTGCGAACTGACATTGTTTTGAAGGAAACTTGAAAAATCACTCTTAAGGCAATTTGGAGATAAAAAAATTCAGTGACAAGTCGGCCCAATGGTGCTGAGGGTTGAGGCACTGGACGTCACACGTCGCCCCACACCGGCGACCCGGGTTCAGGAACGAGCCCGGGCCGTCGGGGGTTGGCAGGGAAGGACTGGGATCGAGCATCCTACGACTGCTGTCCCAGTCCTGAGGAATGGGGTGGACTCACATCGCGCTCTAGCGGTCTCTGGGGTGCCCGGTGGCACTGCAGACGCGCACTTGTCTAAGGGGAGGGAGCACAGCGGACATCTGCACAGTTGTTCATGGACGTCATTGCATGTCATTACCCCCATTGGGAGAAAATGTGGAAAATGGGCTGGGCACGACTGAGCAGCTTGATGGCCACGCCCTGCACTGCGGGGAGAACTGTCGTGGAATCGCGCTGGGGGAGTGTGTCGCCGGTCCAGCTAGTAAGGGACGGGGAGCCCTCCAGTGGATCGGCTGCGGCTGTGCCAGCCCCTCCATCATGCGAGCGAACTTGCTGCTCTCCCTGCGGGCAGGGCTGGCGGCTAGATGCCCCACGGTGGCACGCAAGATGCTAACATAGAGATTGATAAAAAATAAATAAATTCAGTGACATGTCATCTCGTAAAGGTAACCCACTATGCAAAGAGCCAAATGGGGCAATGGTTGCATTCTAACATCTTTTATCTGTTCCTAGACTGGATGAGGCGCTGTCTCAGTACTTCGGTGAAGGAGCGGAAATCTCTCAGGAAGAAGAAGTACGGATGGAAATTCCACTTCCTGTCAGGAAATGCCCCCAGTGCAACAGGGATATGGTGCTCAAGACAAAGAAAGAAGGAGGGTTAGTGCTGCAAAACAAAAAACAAACAAAAATCAAAGATCATGTTTAACCACTTAGAATTCTGTGAATATATAACACAAAAGACAGACAAGGGTAAAGCCTTGGGCATAATTTAGTAGGAATTTTGGAAAGCCTGTGACGCTGTGCCACATTAAAGACTGATGATCTTCAAGGTCAGTAGGCATGGTATTGGAGTGGGAGGGGGAAGCTACTGCAATGGATGAAGAACTGTTTTTGATAGAAGGTGATAATAAGGGGTTACTATACAAGAAAAAGAGTGAGATTTCCTGCAGATTACTGCTGGGATTGCTGTTACGACCACTTTTGTTCTATCTATATGTACTTGACTTGGAGGAGAGCACATCTTCTAAACTGGCAAAGTTTGTACATGAAGCAAAACTGGAGGGGGAGGTATGGATACACTAGAGTGGAGCAGTCAGGTTCAGGAACAGTAATAAACATGGCTTTTGGGCAGAAAATTGAGTTACGGATATCAATGTAGAAAAGTATACGGTAATATAGTGAGGATAGACTCAATGGATGTTCAGTCTCTTTCTGCCATCAAATTCTGTGATTCAGATAAAAAAGGCTGTCCTCAGTTTCATGGGACACCCTCAGAACTTTGTCACAGATTCTGGTGATCTCGCTAGAGACTCTGGACTTACATATTTCTGCCAGAAAGTATTTTACGTGTTAAGCACATCTAGTCTGAGGTCTGTATAGTGGGCAGGGGTACATAAAAGTAATGGACACAAAATCCTAAAGTGGAAGGTGAGACTACAGAAATGCCAGTTATGAACTGGTTTGAGACGAGAGTAGTATACCAAAAAAAGCCACCAACCCGCACTCTCTCGATTAACTGATAGTTCTTTATTTATTTTATTTTTTTTTTTTTAATTCCTGCTTTCACCCTTCTGTCCTGGTCACAACAGAATCCCCCCAGCACCCTCACTGACCTGCCTTGTTGACTTACCCACTAGTTGCACAGAGCCGTGTTTGGTGGGTGGCCTGCCATGTAGGGTAGTGCGTTGCCTTGTGATACCAAGTGAGTCAGAGTATTTCTCCTGGTTTTCTTCCCAGTGAGTCAACGTACAAAGTGCAGTGGCACACCTGCATGCTGCGTCAGCAGATCCCACCCCCTCAAAAAAAAAAAGTCTGCTGCTCCTGCTGGCACTGTTACCCAGCTTTCATCAGCTGGCAGTCAAGTGGCGGGTCACCAATGTGGCAGGAGGTATGGCATCCAGCATCTCAGCCCTCCAAGCCACCAGCTGGTGATTTATGTGTTTTTTATTTTGTTTGTTTTTAAATTATAGATTGCAGGTGCATTCCCAACCAATCACAGCATTTCCTTCAGTTGCACGTGAGGTACCCTTATTACCTCACGCGCTGAGCACTAATGGGCTTCTTGATGACCGCTCGTGCTGCTAACGTTATGAAATAATTTTTTTTATTTTATTTAATAAACTTGGCTATCTACAGCCTGGTGGCGGTGAGGGCTGAGGCATCCGCCTTACCTCGTGCCGGCGACACGGTTCAGGAGTAGGCACCAGTGGTCAGAAGGGGGAGGAGAGGATGGAACGTCCCAAGGACTGCTCTCCTCTCCTGCGAGGGCAAGTCAGGGAGTCCCCACTGTGTAGCGGTTCCCAGCGGAGGATGAGAGAACTACCACAGCAGGGACATACACTGGGGGAACAGACATTGGTGGATATCTGGGGCAGGTGCAGGAGCGTGCCCGCCACGCACTGACATCATTGCACGTCCGTACTTTGGGAGGGACAGAACAAGGAAAAACCCCAGCCAGCAAGAGGATGAAGACGGACCCATGAGGTGGTCCCTCACACCCACAGCCGGATCCTGCCTGTGCCAGAGCTCCTGACTCCTCTCCACCACCCAACACTGTCTGGATTCTGAGAAAGGGCGCTGGAGAGGAGAGACAGCCACACCACCAGGGGAGGTCTCGAGCCGTAGGGTCGGTCGTTTGATTGGTGGTATGGTACCTGTGGAGGAGCAGTGTGGGAGGCTCTCAGGCCGGGCAGTAGAAATGACCGTCTCCCCCTGGCTCTGGGAGGGAGATCACGCTGAATGGTGAGCGGAGGGGAAAAATAATGAAAAAAAAAAAAAAAGCTATCTATACTGATTTTATGGGTCTGGTTGGTGGGCCTCTTATGGCTTTAAGGGTGTCGCCTCTTGCATCCTTAAGGACCACAGAACTGCTTGCCTTCGGTTCGCATTCCTCTGGTCCTAAGAAAGCACGACCCAGCACTCCTTAAGCTATAAGTGGCCCTCCAGCCAGACCCATACACTTAGAACCTGAGTCTATGCAGTGAGCTAGCAGCTGTTTTACAGGGAGTCCCTGATGCTGGAGGTGATCAAGTTATATATGTTGCCCTGCCACAGTGGCTCAGCCATAAATTACAAGGAGGCAGTATAGCACAGTGGTTTAAGGCTCTGAGCTGCAAACCTGGAGACCTGGGTTTGAATCCCACACCCCCACCTGCATACTGTGTGACCCTGAGCAAGTCACTTAACTTCCTTGTGCTCCCAGGTTGCACCTGTAAACAAGCTTCAGCTTAGTGCGTCTCTCCTGGTTAAAAAATAAAAATAAAAAAGCTCCTCAATTTAATGAGAAGACATTTCATTTCAAGATGCTGGGATACATAGCTAGGGGGATCAGTAATAGGAGAAAGGAGGTTATACTGCCCTTGTACAGATCACTGGTAAGGCTGCATCTAGAGTATGGAGTTCAGTACTGGTGCCCACACCTCAAAAAGGACATTAACCTGCTGGAGAAGGTACAGAGGAGGGCTACAAAGATGATAGCGGTCAGCAGGGCAAGGCATACTGAGGAGAGGTTGAGGGCACTGAACATGTACTCCCTGGAAGACAGGAGGGAAGGGGGCATGATTGGGACATTCAAGTACTTGAAAGGGATAAATAATGTTGATAAGGAAAGTCTCTTTAAGCTGAGTGGCAACCATATCACAAGGGGGCACAGTCTTAAGCTGGAGGGTGGGAGATTTAGGAGGGATGTCAGGAAGCAGTTCTTCACAGAAAGGGTGGTGGACACTTGGAATGCGCTGCCGGAAGAGGTCATCTCATTAAAGACAGTGAGCAGCTTTAAGAGAGGCTGGGATAGGCATAGGGGGAAGATAAGGATCATGGGTAGGAAGGATGGGAGGAGTGGGGAGGGAGGGCAGGGACAGTAGTTCAAGCTGTGGACCCTGCAATACAAGCAGTCTTGATAGACCAAATGGCCTTCTTCTGCTGGCTTGTTCGTATGTTCATATATATTTCATCAGGCTAAGGCACTAGGCAAGTCTATTTGCAGGGCCATCCTGTTTACAACATTCATTAAAAACATACAAATACAACAACTTATTTACAATACGATAACAGGGCAAACCAATGAGCATAATCACTTAAATGAATAACATTCCAGAAGTGCAGTCTTGAGTGTTTGGTAAGTTGGCATATTTCACACCCCTGTGGGTAGGGAATTCCATGCATTAAGGCAATGTAATCGAATCTTGATTTGAGATAGGGACAAAAACAAGCTCAACAATGGCGGGTAGCTAAGTAGCGGTTTATTATGAAGTAATTTATTTTTTAACATGGACTGCTGGATTGCTGTGCGTTGAACACGTTTCTTTTTCTAAGTACTTTGCCAGATTACAAGCATTATGTACTAGGAATGACTAACCCTGCCTTTCAGAGTATTACGGAAGGCATTTTGCAGTCCCTTTATTACAGAAGGTGCAGCACTTACTTTGTACTGCCTGTGCTCTTATTCATAGAACAGTTGGCACACTGATGCCATATTTTTCGTTTCAAAGTTGCTTCCTATCAGGCCTGGGTGGATTACTTGTGTGTGTTCTGTACTTAGTTATGTTAATACAGATATGCTGGTACTGAATGTGCTTTGACCTCTGATCTGACTTCCATGTTGTGAATGAGTAAGATCTTACTTCGAGGGAGAGCTCTTGCAGCAAGCAACACTATTAGGTCAGTTAATTTAACACTTTGTCTATAAATTAAGCAGATGTTGTCTGTATTTTAAAGCTTTTTTGATTTATGGAACACAGTTTTGTCCCCGCTATGTGCATGTACAAGACTTCACATCCACTGGGATGTTAATCATTGTTAGACTCTTGTTTGGCCTGACCCCTGCAAGCCTTCTTTCTGCCAGTTTTTAAGCAAATGATCTATGGATTTCTTTTATCAGAGTACTGTTGTTGGATACCATTCTAAGATTTCTATTCTAAATTGTACAGTAAGTAGTTAAGTAATGGTTTTTGAAGTCTGGGTCAGTCTGGCCTGTTAGGAACCCTTACATCGTGAAGTGTGCACTACAGAGCATCTTGGACATTAAGTAGTTGATGTGTAACATCGTGACACGAGTGGAATCATGACGTCACCACGCAGCGCTCGCCCGGTGCACTGACATCAGTAGCAGCAAGCTCCTACAAGGAGGATCACTTAGATGCCAGCCAACATGGCTGCAGGCATGGCGTCTGCACTGTATTTTTGAACAGACCTTTTTGAGGCTGAGCATATGGTTTGAAGTCCTCCTGATACTGAGTAAGTACCACATTGCTTGTAGTACGAACCTATGAAATTGCCAGCAGGTAAAGACCTTATGGTCTATCAAGTCTGTTCGATTGTGCAGCTTGCAGCCCTTATACTGCAGCTGCTCCTCCCTCCCTCCCACCCCTCCCCTTACCTTGTCCCATCCCTATTTGAAGCAGCCCACTATTCTGCAGGATACCACTTCCTCTGGCAATGCGTTCCACCCAGACACCACCCTCTCCTTAAAGAAGTGTCTCCTCATTTCCCTCTTGAACCTTCCCCCTTCCAATCTCAGCTTATGCCCTCGAATGCCCCTACCCCCCCTTAATTTGAAGAGTCCCACCATGCCCGTCTTATTTATTCCTTTCATGTACTTTTTTTTTTAAATTCAAGTTTATTGAAACGTTTGGGTACAATCAAAGTATACATTTCACCATTTGGCAACTGTGCCTGGAGTCGCAGCCAGGTTCAACAATTTCGCCATATTTTGACAAAAGATGCATCCTTTCCCATCCCCTCTCCCTAGGACATTTTCATATTTCTTTCACCTCATTCTGCACCCAGGGTATTCGGTTCCACAAACCAGTCAGCTCCTACGTCTCTCTGTTCTATGTGGCTCACTCCTACGATTAGTATAATTTCCTCTCGCCCCCAGCATTGAGGGCTTAAGCTTCAGGGGTCTGCTCGGTTCTGAGGAGCCATCTAGTCCATCTACGAATGCAGATGTGGGTTTTTTAATTTAATTTATGCGTTAGCTCCTCCAGTTCTTGTATTTCCTGAACAATAGATGTCCAGTGCTGCAGTGTTGGAGGCATCCTTTCTAGCCACTTGCATGTAATGGCCTTGTGTGCTGCGGTTATTAGAATATTCCACATGTATATGCTGTCTGTGCCCTTTATCTCAGGTGGAGGCAGCCGCAGGACAGCATGGTTCAGTGGGGTTGAGAGGACAGGTCTTTAAGTGTGCCCGCCACCCCCTCCCAGAAGGGTTGCAGAGGAGGACACTGCCAAAATATATGGGAGTGGTGCGCCTGAGTGGCACCACATTCTCTCCAACAGGCCTGTGACTCCCCCCTCCCTCGTCGATATTGTATTACTGGCGTGTAAAAATATCTCACCCTAGTTTTCCATTCAAATACCCTCTATACTGGCGATTGTGTGGTTTTGTTAGCTAGATGAAAAACCCTGTCCCACTCTGCCTCCCCAAAGACTGCTCCATTTCACCTTCCCACTTTTCTTTGATTCTTTTTGTGGTTTCATCATACAAGCACCTGAGTGCCTTATATATGGCCGAGAGATGCCCCTTCTCTAATCTTCGGTCAGTTATATCCTGCATGGTTTGGAAAAGTATTTGTATCTGCTGTAGTCGAGCAGTTCTTTTCTTTTGGGTGAGGATATGTGTTCTAAGTTGTAGGTAATGGACGAAATCCGTGTTTCTCAAATGGTAGGTGTCCCTAATTTGGTGGAACTCTTTTACCATTTCACCCTTCATCAACTGACTATATTGTGTAAACCCCAATTTGGTCCAGCTCCGAAAAGTTTGGTCCATTTGGCAGGTGCAAAGGTTTGATCCTAGGCAAACCACTATAGTGGCCATAGATGGTCCAGCAGTTTGTACTTAGCCCAAATCTTGTGAGCCACCCACAGTGTGTTGCGGGTGTTATAAAGAGGTATATTGTGTTTGTCTCGGGCTAAGGTTGGATCTCTACATCTAGCACTCAGCAGAGCTCCCACTGTGGTTACCGTCTCTATATTCTTCCAAAGTGCTTCATATCCCTTGGTGCTCCACAGTAGCGCAAACCACGCTTTTGCTGCCAAATAATAGTCCTCTAAATTTGGAAGGGCTCTGCCTCCTTTGTGTTTAGTCACTTGTATAGACTGGGTCTTTAGTCTAGGTCTGCCTGGGGACCAGATAAATTTATTTATTACTCTTTGCCAATTCAAGAATTGTTTTTTAGGAGTTCTGAGAGAGAGGCACTGGAATATATATAGAAACCATGGTAGAACATTCATGGTTATGGACTGTATCCTCGACTAGAGGGGAAGATTTAGCAGTGACCATCCGTTTAACTTTTTCGAGATCTGAGTTGAGAGAGGGTCGACATTGGCGGAGTGTAACTTATGTAGGTTTTTAGTGAGTTGGACCCCAAAATATGTCACTTGTCATTTGTTCCAGTTAAGTGGGAATGTTTCTGACACTTCCGGGGTAGGTTTATAGTGGAATAGAAGTATATTTGTCTTAGTTTTGTTCAACGCATATCCTGCGTGTGTGCCAAACTGTTCTAGCAAGACCCAAATGGAGGGAATGGATACGCCCGAGTTTGTGAGGAACGATAGAACATCATCCTCATAAAGTGTGATTTTTATGTTCTGTATCTCCCCACCTTCACTCCTGTGATGTTCGGGGTTTATCTTATTGCCATGGCAAGGGGCTCAATATATAAAGCAAACAAAATTGGTGATAGGGGACATCCTTGATGGGTACCCCTACCAATTGCAAATCTGTCAGAGATCCCTCCATTCACCCTGACATAGGCCTGTGGGGCTCTATATAGATTTTTGAGACCATTTATGAAGGCTTGTGGGAAGCCGAACCGCTCGAGGACAAGAAACAGAAAAGCCCAAGACACCCTGTCGAACGCTTTTTCTGCGTCCAAACTCATTATACAGGCTGCTGAATGGTCTTGGGATATTACATCTATTGAGCTAATGGCTCTTCTGACACTGTCCGAGGCTTGTCAGCCCCCCACAAACCCTGTTTGGTCTGGATGGATAAGCTGAGGGACTAGGTCCCCAAGTCGGGCTGCAGTAATGGAAGTGAGTAGTTTATAATCCACGTTTAGTAATGAGATTGGTCTATAAGAACCACACTGTTGGGTCTTTCCCAGGTTTGTGGATTACTGTTATTGTAGTACAGTTCCACGAAGGGGGGGGGGTGCTGATTCATCCTGTGTCCAGACCTCATTATAAGCCCTGAGGAGCACGGGAGGGATCTACCTTGTCAGCGCTTTATAAAGCCCCCCCCAACCCATCCGGCCCAGGACATTTCCCAGTTTTGAGTGGCTTGTTTTAATTCCGTTTGTGTGATAGGGGTTGTCAGGGACTGTGCCTGCTGTGGGGTCAGAGTTTGGAGGTGTAGGTTGCCCAGAAAGTTTTGTTTTTCTGTTTGACTAGTTTCTACTCCTGCCTGATGTAAAGTTTTATAATATTCCACAAAAGCTCTGGATATCTGTTCCTCCTTGTAAGTGATAAGGCCCGTCTTAGGATGCTTAATTTTAGGGATCACAGCTTTCGTTGCCCTCTGTCTTAATCTAAAGGCTAAAAATGTTGTGGCCCTCGGTCCCCCATCGATGTACGACTGCTTTAGATAACATAATGCCCTCTCCGTTTCTATATTTTGTGTATTTTATCCTTTACTTCTTTATGTCTAGGGCTTTCTGTTTGGTCCAGCTATGTTTGTGCTGTGTCTCCAGGTCTCTCAAATGTTTCAGAAGTTGGTCCAGGAGCTTTTTTTTTCTTTTTGCTTGTATGATGAGATGGATATTAATTTCCCTCTCATCATAGTCTTAGTCGTGCCTCACAGTATTTGTGGGGAGATCTCTGGGCCCAAGCTAAGCTCTTCTGTTTGTTGGATTACTGTTTTGAGAGCCGTTATTACCTCTTTATCCCTTAAGAGAACTGTATTAAGTCTCCAGAGTGGTTTCTTCCTGGGTAATTGAAGATCCAACTCCAGGAGGACAGGTTGGTGATCCGAGTGGGTCGCAGTACCCACCCACATGTGTTTAAAAGTTGTCAGGTCCATTGAGAAAGTTAGAAATAAATCCAGTTTCAAATAGATTTTAAATCTGTGCGAGTAACAGGTGTAATCTCTGGCCATAGGGTATCTTTCCCTCCATACGTCTACCAATCCTGTCTCCCCATAAGCTTCTTGACTAAGTTTACCGTACGCAACTTGGGGGTGGGGATCTGTGAGGTGGTGTCCAATTTGCGGTTCATTATAAGATTAAAGTCCCCTCCAATTATTAGAATCCCCTTTGCTTTCTCTGCGACTAGTTTGATTAAGTCTGAGTAGAAGGAATAAGGAGAACCAGGCGGGGCATAGACATTGACCAGAGCCACTGGGTTGTTCTGGATCCTTCCAATTACTATTACATATCTGGCCCCAGAGTTTGTGATCACCTCCTCCTCTTCAAACAGCAACGTGGGAGAGAGCAATATTGCCACCCCCTCTTTTCATCACCCTTTTCAAATGAGGCTTGATATATAATTGAATAGGCTTTAGTCTTTAATTTTAAAACCTCACCTTCCGTCAGGTGAGTTTCCTGCAGGAAATTTATAGCCCCCTTCTGATTACATATAAATTTTAACACAATTTCCTGTTAATAGGACTATTAATCCCATTTAGGTTATATGATAGAATTTTCGTTGTTTTGATAGCCATATTGGGGTGTTAGGCATCAGGCCACCGCTCTCTTCCCCCAGCCACTTCCTCCATCCCACACAGTATTTCTGATCTGTTGTGTTTTGCATAGCTTCCATGTACCCATATTCAACATTTTAAAGAATTCAGAACTCATCAAGAACTTAGTATCAACAGTTAAACTACTTAGTAAACACAATAAGTTACCCCTTCAGAACTAAAACAGAGCGGGGTAATGTCAGTTAAATGTCAACTGAGCAGGGTTCAGACCCTGCCCTATGGTCTTCTTCCTAGGTCAGACGGACAGTTACCGTCTGGGCATGTCTTTACATAGACACTGTGTTCTCACAGCTTGTGAGAGTTGTGAATTAGTCTCCTGCTACACCAGCAAGGTCAACGTTGGGGTACAAAACTATATTAGTTTTGCTATGTTCGGAACAATGGCAGCTCCCCAATCGGCCACCCAACTTATTTACATATAAGGTTACTTCTGCCTGTACATTTGTGTCACTCCAATGATTCTTGAGATGTTTCCATCGCCTGATTCTAGGGGTTATTCACTGAAAGTTTGTCGGGTGTATGAGAGAACTCAGTCTCTACAGTAATAGATTACCCCCTCCCACCGTTTACACCCATACATCCAGTTTTATCCATCGATCAAATCCCCTGCATTTCAGTGTGTGTTCTCGCACCCCCCCAATCAATCATTGAATAAGCCTTTTAGTAAGAAGTCTCTGCGATTTAGGTTTCACTATGCGATGAGCAGAAGGGTCCAGAACACGAGCCCCCAGCCATTTTCTATTTATACTTTTCCCGTAACTTGAATACTCGGCTGGCTTTTAATGAATAAGAGGTCTGGCTCACGTACAGGAGAGTGATCATCTCAAAAATAACCAGCCACATAGTACAGGCCCAAGCTACCAACCCTCCTCATTATTTACAGAAATCCTGTTTTAGACCCATGTAAGAATTAAAGTTCTGGGTCCTGCCCCCCCCCCATCCGTCCCACAATGCAAACAGTGCTCAACTTATAATTTCACGAAAGTCCGATGGTAAAATCAGCACGGGTGAAGAGGATCAATCAGTTTTAAAGAGTCTCATTAGATGTTTAAAGGTAGTATGACCTACTCTTCGTTTTTTGGATGCCTCACAATTCTCCTTCACCCTCCATTAAGCCGAAATGCGCCACAGTGTTCAGTGGAGGTACTTCATGTGCAGACGTCTACTGCTCGATCTTCCTGCGTCGACTGGTCATCTGCCTGCCTGATCTGCGAGTCCTTCTTGAGGCCTTCTAAGAGGATCGCCAAGGAGTACGGTTTTAAAGTTGCAGCCAGATCTTCCCTTAAGCTAGCTTTATTTCCTGGTGGGGATCTGGTTACCGTGGAGCCCCTTTGGGCTACCGACCAAGCTGATTTCATGAGCTCCCTCTCTAGTTGCGCCTTCTGTAGTGGCGGAACTATCACTCTGATTCCTTCTAGAAACGAGGTGGCTGCCAGGAGGTCCTGAAATACTCGAGTCCCCTTGTCTGTTTCCCCTCTAAGTCATGCTGGAAAAAGTATTTGAGCCTTTATGTTCCTAGATCGGAGTTGCTTTATTATTGGCCAAAGTTTCTTCCTGTTTTCTTGCACCATAGTGGTGTAATTGTTGTCCACTGATATTTTATCTTGATTGCACAGCATTTCCTTCTGTTTCCACGCTCTGGATAAGATCTCTTCTTTTGTGGCACACGAGGTGAGTTTCACCACGAAGGAGCGAGGTCGGGCGCCTGCATTACTGGGCCAGGGATCTGTGCACGCGGTCAATGCATAAGTCCAGGTCAGGGGGGCAGTTTCAAGGCCTCCCGTAACACTCCCTGCAAGAAGGTTATGACATTTGGTGCCTTTGCCTCCGAGTCCTCAGGTATACCATATATCCTGAGGTTTTGTCATCTACTACGGCTTTCTTGCTCATCTAAGCTATTCGTTAGTTCTTGCTCTCGGGCCAGGAGGTACAACAGAAGACAGTCGTGACGATCTGCTTGCTCTGATACAGCTGTTAATCCAAGCTCCAGCTGATCTGCATGATGTTCAATCTTGTTGATGTCTGCTTTCGGGTCAGTCAAAGATTTATCGATTTTATTAACAGTTCTGGCAGTCTGAACGATGGTGGCTATTAGGTCTGTGTCCTCTAGATCTTTGGGACCAGCTGCCACCATGCTGTCTGAGGGTTCAGCCATCAAAAAGTTTAAACCTGATTTCTCTTGCAGTATTCTGTCTTTCGGCTTCAATATAGGAGTCGCTTGCATCTTTGTGCCAGTAGCTTTTGACCTGGTGCCCTTGGCTGGTGAATTCAATTCTCATTAGGCAGATGTTAAATGATGTAGTCAGGCTGCTGATAGAGCTGTCAAATTAAGCCGCCATTGAGTTCCCCGGCCCTACCGGAAGTTCCTTTTCATGTACTTGAAGGTTTCAGTCATGTCCCCCTTATCCCTCCTCTCCTCCAGGGAGTACATGTTCATCTACCTCAGCCTGCTCTCATAGAGTACGTTCCCTAGCCCCTGGATCATCTTTGTTGCCCTGCGCTGCACCCCCTCCAGTAACCTAATGTCCTTCAGGTACGGTTGCCAGAACTGCATGCAGTACTCCAGGTGTGGTCTAACCAGTCACCTATATAGCAGCAGTATCACCTCCCCCCTCCTGGAAGGTATTCCCTTGGCAGTACAACCCAGCATCTTGTTGGCCTTTTGCAGCTGCCTTTCTACACTGTGCCGAGTTGTTCATTGCGCTCGTTATGATCACCCCCAGATCCTCCTTCTCCTCCATCTTGGCTAGTTGAATCCCCCAGCTGGTAGTTCCTCCTTGTTTTTTTTTACACTGAAATGTAGCACCTTGCACTTCTTGGCATTGAACCCCAGCTGCCAAGTGTCCGACCAGGCCTCCAATTTTGCCAGATCATCTTGCAACCCCTGCCACCCTCTTGTCATCTGCAAACAGACTGATCTTGCTTTAGATGCCTATTGAGATGTCTGCTGTGAAGATCCCAAACAACACCAGACCCAGTACAGAGCCCTGTGGCACCCTGCTTGTCACCACCCTGGCAGCTGAGAGCTCCCCTCTCATCCCACCCTCTGCTGTCTCCCCTGCAGCCAGTTCGCTACCCATCCCACCAACTTTGCCTTCCAGCTTACTTCCTAGCCTCCTATGCGGCACCGAATCGAATGTCTTACTGAAGTCCAGGTACAGGACATCCACTGCATGGCCCCTGTGTAATTGCCTGCTTACCTCGTCATAGTACTCCACCAGGTTGGTCTGACAGGATTTGCCTGAGACAAACCCATACTAAAATGAATTGAAGAAATCAACTGTTTTGTGAGCCATGAACAGCATTATAAACTTAAATACTGAAACTTTATTATTGTTTGTAACATCGGACCACTCTCCCTGACAAAGTCCTAGATCATGAGCATGAAATATTGAAGTGTAAGGTGGTCAGTCATGGAACTTTGAGAATTTATTAAATTGAAGAATATACAGTGACAAGCTTTTCAGTCTGTCTATTCTGAAGTCTTTTGATGAGATTTTTCCTGTATCAGAACCAGAGCGTTTAACTGTTATGGCTTTGTTGGTCATTGGGAACTTAGTTTTCTAACTGCTGTTCTGTACTTGTGCAATATTAATGGACATTTTTTCCCTCCACTTTCTTCTTCCAGGCATTTCCTATCCTGCATGGGGTACCCAAGCTGCAAAACTGCTGTGTGGTTTCCAGACTCTGTTATAGAAGTCAGCCGAAATGACAGTGTGTGCACAACTTGTAAACCACATCCAGTACACAAGTGAGTGAGTTTGTTAATTTAATCAAAATTGTCCCTATATTCGGAGGAAGACATTATCTAATTAGTGAGCATAGCGTGCTCAGGAAATAATGTCCATTAGTCATGCTTGGGGGGGGGGGGGCAGAGAATACCAGGGCCCAAATCAACAGAATGTTTACGCTTCCAGCCAATAGCAAAATGTCACAAGGATGTCATATTCTGATTTTCCACCCCCCACCTCTTAGGGTAGGTAACTCAGCGATTCCCTTGGGTTGTCATGCACCCCTGAGAAAAACCAGAGTGTAAGGTTCACACCTTCCCTGGATATCCGCTGAGGTACTTACTTATCTCCATACCAGAGACCTTGCCTGGCATACTTTTAAAATCACTGGCTGTCAGTCTTCATTGGCCAACTACAGACACCTTCACAACACCTGTACCAAGGCTGTCAGACTTGCGAAGTCTGAATATGTTGCTTCCACACTCCAAAACAACATTAATAACCCCTCCAAGTTCTGGAAGGCTGTCCATTCCCTTTTCACCCCACAGACCCAGTTTCCCTCCTATTCTCAAGGTCGGTGGCTCCCTTGTCTCTGACGCTTTTGCTGTCACTATGTCTTTTAACACCTACTTTACTACCTGTGCCCTTTCTCTTATCCCTTCCTCCTCCACCCCCTCTTCCTACCCTCTCTCTGCCTTTCTTTCCTCTTTCTTTTTCCTTCTCTCCTATCACTCCCGCTGTTTCTCTAAAGGCTCTGCTTGCCCTTAATCCTCTGAAGGGAGGTAGTCCAGATGGCCTTGCCCCTAAGCTTCTCCTTCTCTCAGCACCTGCCATTGCTCTGCCCATTACTCTACTCCTTAATTTTCCTTTTTCCTCTGCTACTGTTCCTGATATTTGAAAACCGGTGATGTCCTTAACTTTTCACAGAGGTGGTGATCCCACCTCTCCTGGTAATTTCTGGCCAATATTTCTCCTTCCGACCTTGGCTAAGTTACAGGAACACGTTTTTCTGTCTCAGCTCACTTCTTTTCTTGACAGCTCCTCCTTTTTCACACCTTTCTAGTCTGGTTTAGGGAATCACTCTACTTCCACCTCCCTTCCTCGGCTCACTGACTCCATACTCACAGGTATGGATCAAGGATGGATTACTTCTGCCATTTTGTTGATCTTGCTAAAGATTTTTTTTCATTATATATTTTATGTGTTTTTTTCCCATTTTCGCCTGCCCCCATTCCCAGGCGTGTGTGTTTGGAGGCTTGCGTTCGAGGCGCCCTCCCGACTTGCCGCCCCCTCCGCCTGTGCTGCCACGGATCTCCACCCAGTGGCAGCAGGAACTACGGGGGCCATGCTACCCCAGGAGAGGAAAACTTCCGTTAGGTGCTCCATCCTGCCTCGCCCCTCCCATGCCGGCACCCTGTCTGTGGAGGGATCGTGAGATAACAGATGGATCAGACACCGAACTTCAAGTTCAATACACAATCTCTGTGTGTTGTTTATTCAAAATGCGGGAGAAAACCTTCAGCAATGACATATCCCTTCTTCAGTACATCAGTTTGTAGCAGCAGACTATGCAAGTCTTTCCTCCACACCTAGCCAGCACTTATTGATTCATTGATCTCTGATCTGATTTATCTGATGAGATTTAGCCTCCCCTATGTGGCCCTTATTTGTTTGGGTGGTGGGGGCTCAATGAAAAACCAAAAAAAAAACAAGTTAAAAACAAAGAACCTCAGTGCAGAAGCACTGAAACAAGGGTTACCCCAAAGGGCATTGATGATAAGCCAAGTTTCAAAGAAACACAACATCACACATACTTCCATAATGCAAAGCATCATGGGATATATGCAAATCACCATGAAATTTCAGACTTGTTCAGTTTACAGTAATTTACATGCATTTTAAATAGCCCAACTAACTTAATTTTTGTCATACAGTCCCCTAGCAACTTGTTACTTTTATCAAAACACCTAGTGCCATGGTATTTTCAACATTTACAGGTTTTATACACATAAGGTATATACATTAAAGTATTTTATGACATAGTGCCATTGCATACTAAATCCAACAACAAGGAACACAGCTTGTTGTTTCATATCAGCGTGGAGGTCACAACAATAACTCCCTGTACAAGGACCTGAAAGGGAAAAGGGAAATTAAAGAGGACACTATAGCATAGTCGGGAAAGGGAAGGGGGTGCCCATAGATGGCCAACCTTATGGACTAGAAATTGTAAAGAGTAGATTAGGCTAAGAAATAGAAGAACTGTTGCAGCAGATTTAAGAATGGTCAGTCCTGAAGAGTGCTGGATCTCCCTGTCACATATCCCCACCTTAAGTGGGAAGCAGTTATTGCAAACTGCTTACCACGGTCCTGTCCCAGGAAGGGATGGAGCTTCCACCCATCGGTCTTCAGAAGGGTCTGTCTCAGGGTCCCTATTAATGATAAGCATTCCATCATAAACATAGTGGATATCATCATTCTTTACTCTGAGGCAGTAACACATTTCTCAACAGAGACTAACGCTGCTTTCCTGTCTTCTTTTAAGGAAAGTCCATCATTTTTCATTGACCGAAAATCTGGACGGCTGTAAAGTCCAGTACCATAGAAAGAATTAATCTGGGGGTGAGTAATTACCTGCTCCAACCCCACCAGCCATGTCGGTTCTAAGCAGGAGCCCAGTCCTAGGTTCAACCCCTCTACATAAACCCACTATGTCTCTTGATTCATTTCACTTGCTACAGATACAGACACTTGAAGGTAGACACACTAGGTGTTATCCCAACACAAGTTCCAATCCATTTTCCACCCACCTCCTCATTTGTAGGTTTTCCATCAAAAAATAAATAAATAAAACACATGTACCACCTCCTTGATCTTAACATAGTATAACATTTTGGCAATGTTAGCATCTTTAGCCTGCAGTATACCCCAGTCAGTACTGTTAATAGATTTGCCTGCATCAATGCAAGAGAAAGTCCCTTCAGCCTCGTAGGCTTCTTCTTGCTTGCTTGGAGTCTTCAACCCGAGTACAATATCTCTAGGCACAGTCTTACCTGGGGTCCCATGTTTAAGTTCCATACTTACATCTCCGACCTTAAACAGGTAACATCCTAGGATCAGAGGCAACAAAGGAATAACCTGCTCAGTCAGGGGGGTTCCTCCTCAAACTGAGCACATGAAAAATCCTCCTCTGACTCTTTATCCAAATTCTCCGGCAGGAACCTCTCTGCATAGTCGGTCTGCTTCCATCCATTGCCCACTCATCCAGTGGATCATCCTCATCAGGGTCTCCACCTCCTGGATGTTGTCTCTCGCACCTCCAGTTTGCCTCGACCTGCATCTCTTCGTCATCTTCAGGCTTGGCCTTCCTCCAAGCTCCCAGGTCCAGTCCAGGCAGCAGCATCTCTCCGTCTGTCAGCCATGGTTCTGATCAGAATTCCATGGACTTTCTTCTCCAGGTTCTCCTCTGGCAACTCCTGGTGCATCAGTCCACCTGGGCTATCTGGGAGATATCCACCTGAAAACGTCTCTCTTCAGCCAGTCCAGACGCTGCCAGCAAATTATCCCACTTCTAACACCAAGTCTGTGGAGGGGTTGTGGGATAACAGATGGACCAGACACCAAACTTCAAGTTCAACACACTGTCTCTGTGTGATGTTTATTCAAAATGCAGAATATAACCTTCAGCAATGACATATCCCTTCTTCAGTACATCAGTTTGTAGCAACAGACTATGCAAGTCTTTCCTCTACACTTAGCCAGCACCTACTGAGTCACTGATATCTGATCTAACTTATCTGTTGAGATTTAGCCTCCCCTGTGCATACCTTGTTTGTTTGGGTGGTGGGGGCTCAAATAAAACCAAAAAACAAGCTAAAGACAAAGAACCTTAGCACAGAAGCACTGAAACTAGGGTTACCCCAAAGGGCATTGACAATAAGCCAAGTTTCAAAGAAACACATCTCCACACATACTTCCATAATGCAAAGCAGCATGGGATATTTGCAAATCACAGTGAAATTTCAGACTTGTTCGGTTTACAGCAATTTACATGCATTGTAAATAGCACAACTAACTTATTTTTTATCATACAGTCCCCCAGTAACTTTTTACCTTTATCAAAAACACCTAGTGCCATGGTATTTTCAACATTTACAGGTTTTATACACGTAAAGTATATACATTAAAGTATTTTATTTGACATAGTACCATTGCATACTAAATCCAACAAGGAACACAGCCTGTTGTTTATCAGCTCGGAGGTCACAACAATAACCTCCCTGTACGAGGACCTGAGAGGGAAAAGGAAAATTAAAGAGGATACTATAGCATAGTCAGAAATGGGAAGAGGGTGCCCATAGGTGGCCAACCTTATGGAGTAGAAATTGTAAAGAATAGATTAGGCTAAGAAATAGAAGAACTGTTGCACAGATTTAAAAAAGGTTGGTCCTCAAGAATGGCAGGATCTCCCTGTCACACCGCCGACCTGGGGTCATCCCCGAACCTGGGGTCGCCAGCGTGGCACGAGGTGTGGCATCCAGCACCTCAACCCTTCACGCCACCAGGATCTTGATAAAGATTTTGACTCTGTGGCACATCTCCTCCGTCTGGACAAACTTAAAGTAGCAGGCCTCTTTGACTCTTCAGTCAGTTGGTTTCGTCCTTACATTGAAGGAAGGTCTCAAGCTGTCTGGATAGGAAAATCCATTTAATCTTCACTTCCCATTAGCTCAGGGGTCCCTCAAGGGTCTGTCCTGGGTCCTGTTCTCTTTCCACATTCTTTAATTACTTCCCTACTGTCTGTTCCCTCTGTGTCCATTCATATGTGTGCTGATGATGCAGTTCTTGTTGCTTCTGGCTCCTCTCCCCATGCCCTTCCTCCCGGCTGCAGTTGGATTTTGACAGCATTCAGTGCTGGGTCAGCTCTTAATCAGTTGTCCCTCAATGCCAAAAAAATAGTCTCCATCACTTTTGGCACCTGTCAGAGGCTTGCCAGACTTACTTCTTCCCCATTATTTAATTCCCTTGATGGTTATAAGATTGAAGATGTTCCCTCCTTTAAGTATCTCAGGGTCTGCCTTGACTGGCTTCTTGATCGCTCAGTGCATATTGATGCTATTCACCATAAGCTACACCCTAAGCTTGGAGCATTGTACAGGAATAAAGCAAGTTTCTAGGGACGTGGATATGTTGTTCAATCCACACTTACTGGCAGGTTCCTTGCCGCTTTAAATCTTGCCGGAAGATCTTCAAGCTGGCTCCTCCCACCCACCCGGGTGGTAAAACTCTCGGCTCCACCCCATGATGCTAGATCTTCCTTAACGCTTGGAAGCTCAGGTTCCCTCCTTAGCGCTCTGCGTTTTAGGCCTGGATCCACACTCTTCGGTCAATCTGAAATTCGTTATAAAGTTTAAAAGACTTTGGTCTTCTTTTTTCCCTCACGGCTTCGATGGACAAATCGACTCCCGGATTTCGTCGGTGCCCCTGTGGGCAGAAGATGTCCTGGACCGATCCGCACTCCACGCGCGTTTATTGCCTTGGACTCGGCCATGACTCACAGGCTTGTGAGTTATGCAAATCCTTTTCAGCTTCGGTCTTGGAGGACCACGCTGCCTGATTGCTGTTGGGGCGACCTGAGAAACGTTATCCTCCGGTCAAGTCGAAGGAGGCTATTTGGGTGGTGTCCGCGGCAGCAGGCTCAGCAGAACAGCTGGAGCAGAGGATCGCCCTTGAGGAGGAGGCGGCCCATGCCGCATCATCATCATCCTCGGTCGTGGCATTTGTCCCGCTCTCCTTGGACTCTTCCTACACAGCTTCTTTTAAGGAGCTTTGCCAGTCCCCTCTCCACCAAGGGAGAAGGGCCATCAGGACATTCCTCTCGGTCCAAAAAGGAGGACTCTAAAGGTAAGTCCCACCGTCGATGTTCATGAGAGTGGGAGAGGTCCCCTTCCCCGGATGGTCGACACTCGACTTCAGTCTAGGTTGCAGCTAAGGCCACTGGCTTCACAGTGTCCCCGTCAGGTCAGCTGGCCGAGACAACCATTGACGCGGTCAAGATTTTTCTCGACCCTTCGGACGGTTTGTGGACTGGAGAAGCCGACAACCCTTCTTCACCGGTTCCCCCGGTGGAAACCAAGGACTTGCCTGTGTCTCCTGTGCCGGAGTCCCGGTTAAGGTCCCTGAAACGAGGGAGGAGCGGGTTTCCCCCGCCCCTCTCTAACCCACCCTCGGAATCCCCCGCAGGTCTTGGTCTCGGACCTCTTCCAGGTCCAGCTGGTCCCGCCGACATCGGCAGTCTCAGTACCATGGAAAGCAGCGGTGACGCTCATCCTCGTCATCCTCTTCGGATGATAGGCTCCGGCGCAAGTTGCGTCGACGCTCCGAGGATTTGTTGTGGCAGCAGCTCTTATTGTCTGGGAATAAGCCGACTCCGTCGCCTTCTCCGGCCATTAAGTGGCTGTCACCGGCGCAGCTGAAGAAACTCCTTGTAGTAGTCGAGGGGCCGAAGCCGGCACCGGTTGTTCAGCCGAAACCGGCTGCGCCACCTATTGTGGTGGAACCTCCGCCTCCACAACCGAAGACTGGGGCCCCGACCAAGGATTCTCGGTGGGGTCAGGGTTTGCCCCATAGGTTGTCGGTCACCCTCACTCCCGATCAACCTCGGCAGGTGTAGGGTGGCACAGGCTCTCAGCAGCTGTTCGCAGACTCCTCGGTCGAAGACTCCTCCTTGTTCTCCAGGCCGCTTGACTTGGAGTCCACTGGGGGGTCAGTCAGTGGACGAGAGCCCATCCTCGTTCCTTGGAATGCTTCGACTCATCTCAGAGTCCACTGGGATGAAGCTCGAACCTGTTTCAAAATGAGCAAGTATCTCCTCACGGAGATACTGGACCGAGGGGATTCCCCTATGGAGGCCTTCCCAGTGGCCGAAGCCATTGTTGGCCCGGTCCTGGAGCTGTGGCAGCGGCCAGCTTCTTGTCCAGCACCTTCGGCCAGGGTGGCTCGGAAGTATGCTGTCCCTACCGGTTCACTCTCTGATTTCTCGGAGCACCCCTCTGCGGAGGGGTTAGTGACCGACAGCATTTTCCGGCGTTCCGGGAACGCTCGGGATGTGGACAAGCCACCCGATGAGTCAAGAAGTGGACTACTCCGGGCAGAAAGTCTATATGCTTCCTCCCTAGGCCTTCGTCCGGCTGGCTCGGCCGTCCTGATGGCACACTTTTCACGCCCTTTTGGGCTCCCTGGAAGAGGTGATTCCTCATCTCCCGGCTGACCTTCAGACGACGGTCAAGCAGATGCGGGATCAGGGAAGGGCGGTGGCCAAACAGCAGCTCCAAACTTCCTTGGATATCGCTGACTCATGTGCCCGGTTAGTAGTGGCCGCAGTGGCCATGCGCCGCAGAGCTTGGCTGCGGATCTCCACCTTTACAGCGGATACCCAGCACAAGCTGGCAGACGTTCCCTTCCTGGGTAACGACTTGTTTGGTCCCTGGGTGGAGGTTCATCTTCAATGGATCGAGAAGTCAAACGCCACCTTGGACTCGGTCATGTCTACCCGAAGGACAAAGGCCGCCAGCAGCAGCATAAGCCCTTTCGTCCTTCAGGACGTCCAGCCCAGCAACACCAGCATCAGGGCCAGCAGGCTCGCACTTGGCACCCCAAAGCCAAGCCTGCTGCTTCCTCCAGCAGGAAATCGGGAGGAAAAGGTCCAGGCGGCTCCTTGGCGGCCCTTCTTCCAAGCCTGCCCAGTGACGAGTTGAGGGGTGTCGCCCCCAACCTTGTCACTCCTCCCCGGTTTCCCCCTGTGGGGGGACGGCTCCGCCACTTCCTTTCCACCTGGTCCGTTATCACCACAGGCCGCTGGGTGTTGGAAGTGGTAGGCAGGGGTCTGCCTCTGGAATTCGAGCAGTCCCCACCCTATCGAGCTGTTGCCCACGGGGGGCTACGAGTTCCGCAGCCTCTCTGTCGGCTCATCGAGCCGACATTGCCCTGCTCCTCCAGAAGGAGGCGATCAGGGAGGTGGCGGACCATCCTCCAGACCCAGGGTTTGTGTCCAGGTACTTCCTGGTCCCAAAACGGATGGGGGGCTGGCACCCTATTCTCGACCTACACGACCTGAACAAGTTCTTAAAGTCTCGCACCTTCAGGATGGTCACTCTGGCTCAGATCATTCCATCCTTGAAATGAGGCGTGTGGTTCTGTTCTCTGGACCTTCAGGACGCGTCCTTTCACGTCCCAATCCGTCCGTCTCACCAGCGATTCCTCCGCTTCAGGGCAGGGGGATCCCTTTACGAGTTCCTTGCCATGCCCTTTGGCCTCTCTCCAGCTCCCAGGGTCTTCACCAAATGCATGGCAGTGGTGACAGCATTTCTGCGGTGCCAAAGGGTCCGGGTGTACCCTTACCTGGATGACTGGCTGATTGCAGCCCCCTCCAGATTGGAGGTGGAGCGGTCCAGGGATCTGGCCCTCCAGGTCTGCTCTCAGATTGGCCTCCTCATCAACGAGGCCAAATTGGAACTCATGCCATAGCAGTTGATTCAGTTCATCGGGGCAGAGCTAGACTCTCTTCGAGCCAGTGCATGGCTCCCAGCGGACAGGGCCGAGATCCTTTCCTCCTTTGCCTAATCATTTCTGGTTGGGCAGTTGCGCCCAGCCCGGGACTTCCTGCGCCTTTTGGACCTCATGGCGGCCTGCACCAGCGTGGTCCGCTGGGCCCGCTGGCATATGCGTCCACTGCAATGAGGGTTGGCCCGCCAATGGTCACAGTGCTCCGGTCCTCTGGACCAGCCAGTGACAGTGACCAGGAGATGTGGAACGGCCTCCAGTGGTGGCTCGTTCCAGCTCATCTGCAGGAGGGTATCCCATTTGTCCGCCCGAGCCGATGGTCACTCTGACGACCGACGCCTCTCTGATGGGTTGGAGTGCCCATCTGGGGGAGCTCAGAGCTCACTGCCTCTGGTCCCCTCAGGAGTCTCGATGCCACATCAACCTGCTGGAGCTTCAAGCGGTCCGACTAGCCCTCACCGCCTTCGCTCTGTTTGTACGGGGTCAAGTGGTCCAGGTCCAGACGGACAACACCACGACCATGTACTGCTTAAACCGTCAGGGCGGGACGCACTTCTTGCCTCTGTGCAAGGAGGCTCTCCGCACTTTGTCTCGTGATCAGCCTGGAGGCAGATCTCCTAGCCATCCATGTGGCAGGAGTCTCCAACACTCTGGCCGATGCCCTCAGCCGGATAGGTGCTGCATCTCGCGAGTGGTCTCTCCTGCCGAAGGTAGTACAAGATCTGTTCTCCCACTGGGGCACCCCTAAGGCAGACCTGTTTGCCTCCAGGGAGAATGTGAAGCTGAGGCCGTTTCGTGCCCACCCCCCTCAGCAGGGCTCGCTGCAGGGGGATGCCTTCTCGAGGCCGTGGACCCTGGGCCTCTTCTACGCCTTCCCTCCATTTTCTTTGATCCACAAGGTGCTTCTCAAGGCAAAGAGGGACAAGGTGCAGGTGATTCTGGTAGCCCTAGACTGGCCCCGCCAGTTCTGGTATCCAGATCTCCTCAGCCTCAGCTCCAGGCTCCCGAGGCGGCTTCCAGCCCGCCCGGACCTGATCTCAGTCAACAAGGGGGAAGGTACTCCACCCGGACCTTCAATCCCTCCACTTGAATGCCTGGTTCCTGAGCAGCTAGAGTTCCAGGCCTTGGGTCTTTCCAACGAGGTCCTCAACGTCATTGAGGCGTCCCGTAAGGAGTCGACCAGAAAATGCTATGCCTTCAAATGGAAGAGATTCTCCATTTGGTGTCAGGACAAGGGGTTGGACCCTTCTTCCTGTTCCTTGGCAAGCATTCTGGACTACCTGTGGTCCCTTTCTCAGCTAGGGCTTCGGTTGACGACCCTTAAGGTGCACCTGGCAGCCATCTCTGCTTACCGGGCGTGGGCCAAGAAGCAGTCGGTGGCGCAGGAGAAGGTGATCAGGCGCTTTTTCAAAGGTTTTGATCACATATCCCCCCGGTGTGAGAACCTCCACCTCTGTGGGATCTACTGCTGGTATTGGCTAAGCTCATGGCCAAGCCATTCGAACCGATGCACAGGTGTGACATCTCTCACCTGTCGTGGAAGACCGCCTTCTTGGTGACTATCACGTCAGCCAGAAGGATGGGAGAGCTCCAGGCACTTTCCATCGAGTGTCCTTATCTGGTCTTCCACAGGGACAAGGTTGTCCTGCGCCCCCATCCGAAATTCCTTCCGAAGGTGGTGTCAGAGTTTCACCTTAACCAGGTGTTGACTCTGTCGGTGTTCTACCCCAATCACACCTCGGAGGCCGAATATAGGCTCCATACTCAGGACCCTAGAAGAGCACTCTCTTATTATAAGGAGCGGACGGCTGAAGTTCGGGGAGAGGTTCGCCAGCTGTTTGTCACCTACGCTGAAGCCGCACCTGGAAGACCTGCAGCCAAACGGATGATAGGCAGGTGGGTCACCTCCTGCATAGATCTCTGCTATAGGTTGGCGGGCATGGAGCCTCCCAAAGGGATAAGAGCTCATTCTGCCCGCCATACCGCTGCTTCGGTGGCTGCTTCCAGGGATGTCCCTATCCAGGAAATCTGCAGGGCTGCTACCTGGAAGTCAGCACACACCTTCATTACCCACTACCACATCGACCTTGAGTCACGCCGGGATGTTGGTTTTGGGACCTCGGTGCTCCAGTCCTTATTTCCCAAGTAGGCTGTGCGGGCCTTGCCTCCCTCCTCCCGGAGAACTGCTAGGAGTCTGCCAGTAAGTGTGGATTGAACAACATATCCACGTCCCTAGAAATACAGCTTACTCACTTGTAACAGGAGTTCTAGGAGTGGTATATGTTGTTCATCCACAAAACCCACCCGACCTCCCCGGCTTCGACGCGCAGCCTGGCTTCCAGCGGGCTAGATCTAGGCGCATGGGGCGGAGCCGAGAGTTTTACCACCCGGGTGGGTGGGAGGAGCCAGCTTGAAGACCTTCCAGCAAGATTTAAAGCGGCAAGGAACCTGCCAGTAAGTGCGGATGAACAACATATACCACTCCTAGAACTCCTGTTACAGGTGAGTAATCTGTATATTCGGCTTCCTGCCCACCGAGAAATTGTATTAAAAATTATTCTCCCTGTCTTTGACTACGGTGATTTAGTCTACAGTGGTGCCCCTAGGTCCTCCCTTGCCAGACTGGACCTGCTTGTCATTTTGCTTTAGATTGTCCTCCTTGTATTCACCACTGCTTTCTTCACTCAGCCTTGTCTCTTCCCTCTCTTGATGCTAGGTGCCTTTCCCATTGTGTCTCATATCCAAATTCTGGTATGGCACCCATCCCTCTTATCTCAGATCCCTTCTTTCCTCTCCTTCTTCTTCCTCCTACTCTCTCCTCAACAATATTTCCCATTCTCTGTTTATTCCTTCTAGAAAATCTACTGTTGGTCAATCTGCTTTTCCTTGACGATTTCCTAAACTTTGGTCCTCTCTTCCCCTTTCAGTTGTCTGCTTCTTCTCCTTCCTCCCTTAAGTCTCCTCTTTATGACTGTTTTTGTCCTACCTGCACCTGTCTATGACCCCTTCCTCTTCATACTCCCCTTCACTAGTTTTGCCTGGCTCATGCTTTCCACTGTTTTTCCCTTCTTTACATGTAAGAGTGCATTTTTCTACTTGCATTCTTTTACTGATTTGCTTCTAATATTTATGGTAATGTTTTTATAACACTATATTATTATATTTGACTTCTTATTTTTAGTAGTTTTGTTGTTTAGCTATTTCCCTTTCCCCCAGGACACATCTGGAAATGAGCTGCTATCAGTTCAGTATGTCTTTCCTGATTTGTTTTCCTCTTTTTTCATCATGCACCCTTCTCCCCAGTTCCCATCTTCCTTCCTTTCACCCAGCCCCGTCACCCACTATTCCTGGGACTTGACTGGTTCTAAGTCTTTCTCAGATTACTCCTGTGGTGGAACTTGGGGGCAGGGGGGTGTTTGTTCTCCTCAACCCTGGTGACCTCATCTAGATGAGCCAGGGCCCAGTTGGTGGCATGAGGCCTGTGGCACGTGGGGGTGTCGTCCTGCCGGTGGGTCCGATTTGTTTTGTTTGTCCCCGCCCACCTTTCTGATGTCAGGCCAGTCCCATCAGACCTTGCACACACTAGTATTCCCCAGTGGAGGAAGCAAGCTCCCTGGCCCACCTGCAGAACTCACTAGTATGGCAGATTCCCATCACCCAACCTCTCTGGCTGGGAGAATTACCGCGTAGCGGCACTACCACAGCCTTCAGACTGCCCAGCTGGCTTCCCAGGTTCACTTCCAAACCTGGGTCACCAGCATGGGAATGTGCAACACCATCCAGTGAGCCATCGGGCAGCCTGAGAAGCAGAAATTTGTCAGTGCTTACCTTGAAGGTCTGTACAGCCTTAATATCCACTGTCTTTGCATATTGTCTATTCGACCACCTTATCCTGCTGAGGTGGAGAAAGGGTGGTGATGATCCAACATTCTGCTGTTGATGAGAATAATGATAAAGGTAAACCAACAGCTGCTAGGCACAAAGGCTGTCTGGGGGGAAAAGAGGAGCCAGCCACCAGGAACAATGCTAAAAATAAATTAAAATAGTGAAAATAAACAACAAATAATTAACATTTCTAGGGGAGAAGACAGTCCCAAATCTGTCTACCCTGCAGAGGCAGGAGAGCAGGTCCTTGTTGTGAAAGGGTAACTACGCAATCGACGTATAGGCCTTCACTGTCTGCTGGTCATGAGTTTATATCTCAACATTGTCAGGAACCTGCAGGCTGGGCATTAGTTGCTGGAAGTGATAGGTGACACCCTGAGGGGGATTCTGCCCACCCATATCAGACTTGATACATGGTTGTGCTCACAGCGATAATGCCCATCATTTCATCTCAGGAAGTTACAGGGCATTCCGATTCCCTTATTAAACTAGCAGAGACATGACTAGACAGACATGGGAGAGAGGGATGGGTGTTGCAGTCTCACCTGAAGATTGTGTCCTAATTCTCATGCAGCAGCACAAGGTAACATTGTCCCATCGGTGGAGGGAATTTGTCTGGAAGTCAGTGACGCTTCTTGCAGATTCCCTCAAATAGTGGCCAACTATGGCCCGCCCACCCCCCACCACAGCTGCTTGTTGGAGACAGCGTGGCAGAGTCTTGGCCACACACTTCCATATCTTTTGGACTTGCCCGCTGCTGAAGAATTACTGATCTTCCACAGAAGCAGGTCTGAAACAATTAGTTACAGGGTTTTCCAACCTCACTACTCAGTTGGTGCTTGTTCTGCAATTTCCAGAGGGCTACATTCAGTGGGCATCAAAATACTTACTGGGGATATCATTAATGGCAGCTAGAAAATAAGCCATCACTAAGCTGTGGTTGCAGCAGACTTTCCCCACTACAACACCATGGAAAGATACTGTGATGAGTCTGTACCAAATGGAAAACTGACACACAAACTTAGAGAACAACTTTATTGAATAGCCGCTGAAGGGGTGGATAATGCATATTACGCCGGTCAGATATGGCTTTGTCCCTTGAAGAGGCAGATGCTCTCCTCGATTACTTCTCCGCATCACACTAGCTTGAAGGTGCTTAGTCAGGAGACCCAATTGTTTGCTTACTTTAAGGTGATAGGAAACCGTTTTTACACCTCTAAGATGCCACCTGTTTTCCTCTAGTATCTATCAAACATTCTGATACGTTTTGAGCTTTGTTACAAAAACAATAATAATCTTCATGCCTTTGTTACAACACTGAATCCCTCTCTTCTCTGCAATTGCTGCTCTCTCTTTTCATACTTCCTGAACATTCTGTGACATCAGAAACACCATTCCAAGCCATCTAGATCAAGCGCCTAGAATGTCTTCGGAATGTGAAAGGAAAAAGCAGCAGCTGCCAGGGAGAGTGGAACTCTGTGTAGATCTGAGGACACTCTACATCTATATTATTTATTTATCAGAATAATGGTCAGAGTATATCACAATACATAACTGGCATGGAAAGGAAGATGCAAGGCAGTTAACTATATCAGAATCCTTTCCTGTCACTTTTAACAGACCTGAAACTGGCATCAGATAGTGTTAAGAGGTAAAAACATTTTATTAATACAAATTAGTGAAGCAAGGTACCCATTTGACGTTGCATAGTAGTTATAATGTACAGTTTTCTCTGTGACAATATGTTGTAATACCCTGTACTACTCCATACTGACCACCATATAGTGTGAATACACTTTAAACCTTTAATGAAAAAAATAAAATTTAACAAAACCACACTGCATAGTCAGGAATCTGAACTTCACATCCCATAGAGCCAAACTTGGTTGTTTCAAAATTTGTGGGCTCTAATTACACTTTTTTTCCTTCAATCTATGTTTTCCCCTGACCCCTGCTATCTAACCAGGGTATACCCTGTTCAGGCTCTACGAGCCGTTATGTAGATGATGGGGAGTTTTCCTATCCACTTTTTTCTCCCGTTAACATCCTTCCTCCTCCCCCTGGTGTGAACAGTGCCACAATGAACTTGTACTCCCAGCAAACCCCTGCAGGAAAAGTAAGCTCCCTGACCCACCCACAGGGGTCACTAGTGTGCCAGAACCCACCATCTGCCCTCCATGGCTGAAGCGCACTGCCTTTTGACAGCTGCCTGCAGCCTGGCCATTCACCGACAAGGCAAGTGGCGTAGGCTCCGTAATGCCAGTCGCCTGGATGGCAGCGCAACACAGTGGTGTTGGGCCATGCGGGTGTCTCCTAATTACACTTTTTTAACCGATTTCAAGAGGGAGAGGCTTGCAGACAACACACCTCTTGTCCTGGTCCAGCAGAGATTGCTGTTGGGCGTTCTATAGTTGCGCCTGTTTAGAGGGATATATAAACCATAAAGAACAAACGGGGAAGATAAAGTAAGTTGAAGTTTGTAGTTGTGTTTCTGTGCTATTCCATTGTAAAGATACAACTGTTGCTTGGTTTGTGATTCAGAAACAGGTTAGCCAAACTGATATGAAAATGTAAAATATGTTAGTCTAGATAGATATTTAGGTCTCACAGGCTATGACAGTACTTGAGAAACCAAGATCTTTTTCTGTCCTAAAATTCTAGGTTGAAATTTAAGTTCAAGAGAGGAAGCCTTCCACCCATAATGCCCCTGGAATTTGTTGGCTGTATTGGAGGATGTGATGAAATGCTGCGAGAAATCCTGGACTTGAGATATCTACGAGGAGGAGGAGGTGGGGTGTCCCAATCCAGCAATCAGCCAGCCAGCCTTTCACAACACAGACAGCCGCAGAACCGGTCGGCCACCAGTGAAAATAGCCGATGTACCCCACTGCAACCAAGACAGAACAATCCTAAAAAGCCTGCAGTGGTGGTCAGTGTTCCAAGAACTGTTCAGCCATTTGCTGCCAACAGTGAAGATAATGCAGTCGTCTGCAACTGTGGACAAGAGGCCTTGCTTCTCACCGTACGTAAAGAGGGTCCCAATCAAGGGAGACAGTTCTATAAGTGCAATACAGGAAATTGCAGTTTTTTCCTATGGGCAGACCAGCAGGCTGAAGACCAAGGTAATGCAGGAAACAGAAGCATGGGAGGCAGTTTCCATGGTCCTGCTGGAAGGGTATCTACTGGGTTCAGGGGTAACATAAGCCCTGGAGGAGGAGGAGGCAGATTTGGGCGATCGGGAAGCGATGGTGATTCTGGAGGAGGCGAAACACTGTGCATGTGCAATCAGCCAGCAGTGACGCGGACGGTTCAGAAAGACGGGCCCAACAAGGGTCGTCAGTTTCACACCTGCAGCAAGCCCAGGGAGCAGCAATGCGGCTTTTTCCAGTGGGCAGATGAAAACGTTCCGCCAGGTATGGCTACACACACAGCTAGGGACAGGCATTAGTCATTTCCTTTGCATTTTATGAAGGCTACTCTACTGGTTAAATACATCAGCAAAACATCGTAGAAATGGACCAGTGGGTCTCTGAGGCTGGGCATTCTGGTTTTAAAAATCCACAAATTAACCCAGTTAATTTTGAAGAATTTACTTTTTGCAATATATTTTTAAGAAACATCTATGCTTTCAGGAGCTGTATATTGACACTGCATTAATTTCTTTTGAGTTTGCACTTAATTACTGCTTACTGTTCAACAGTGATATCTCACTTTCTTTCTGCCCATGATACAGCCTCAGGTACTCCCTTAGAAACTGAAAACAACCAAACAAGGACTGCTTCAAAAAAGGCCATGGTGCATGACCTCACAAAATAGTAAATATAAGGGTTGTAAAGAGCTGCACTCACTATCGGCCGTAAATTCACACTCAACACAAGGAATATATCAAATATAACGACTGACTGATTGTACTTTTGTGGACTGTATGCACTTCAGCACGTTTTCATTAATAAAGTAAGCACTGATTATTGATCTATTCCTTGGGTAGAGGATGTGCCCATTAGAAAGTGTAGCCCACTTTGTCTTCATACTCCCTTAGAAATCACTGACATTTGAATTACAGTTCCTAGCAACTTGTTTAAAGTTCAGAATATTTTATCTAAACTTCATTTCCTTCTATCTGAAGTGCAGTAATTTAGGATTATTTTAGATAGGATTGTGGTGGTGTTTTTTTCTTCCTGTTTTTTCATGATTATGGCTGTAATTGTTTCATGTTACTTTCTGGGGATGGAGAGGGGCACCATGATCTGATAATGGTTAAAATAACAGAACTCATTTAAACATGGTAAAAGTCCCCCCAGACATGAGCCCAACCCCATGGTTTAGTGTATACATATTGTGCCACAGCGCAGGAGACCTGGATCAGGAGTAACCTCAAGTCTCAGACACCTTGTAATGGTGGAACACAGATGTGCCATGCAGATGCTGTATTCACTGATGGAGATGGGCATCGATAGCGTCTGGTTCCTCCAACTTAATGCATCAGGAACAGGTCACACCTATGTCAGGCACTCTCTCTCTGTTGCTGTCATTGGACATCAGGACACCAGACCCCCCATTAGCATTGCAGTGCCGGCTTGGTGGCGCACTGTGCCTGCATCCTACCTGATGTTCCTAGAACACTACCAGGCAGGAGTTGATTCCCAGTTGCCGTAATTATTACTTTTAGGGGCATGGATATAGTTCACTATCAGCATGGTGGTATTTCCACCAGAACTGCTGATTCCTTGGAACATCCTCAAGCTAGGCTCCCCCATCACCCTGGTGGTATATCCTCAGGCTGCACCCCATGACACCAGATCTTCCTTTCTGCTGGCAGTGTCAGGCCTCCTCCTTTGCAGCTGTGCAGCGTTATGTGCTACCAAGTGCACCACTGGTGATTTTCTCGGTTTAGTAAAACAAACTACGGATTGTTCCTCTACGCTTTTCCTCTCCTTTGCGCCAGCTCTGCCTCATTGACAGAAGATGGAGTCCGAGGAGACAAATCTTGTTCATGGCTTCATCTTCTGCAACACATGCCAACTGAAGATGTCAAAGACTGATCCACCCATGTCTTGCCTGTACTGCATAGGGGCTGCACATGAGGTAGCTGGCTGCGGCCTGTGCAGACAGTGTTCCCTTCTTCTCTGGAGGATCGTGCAGCCTGACTTCTTCTCAGCCAGCCAACCAACAGGGATCCAAAGCTCTGGCTGAACGGTCACAAGTTGGCCTCTGCTGTGGTGGACACCTCATTGGCCTCAATGCTGCTCCCAGCTGGGGCCAGTGTCAGAGGGTCATTCACAAAAGATTTTCAGATGTGTAGGGCCCTCCAGGCCTACGGGGAGAGCCCTGTCCACTATGGTAAGCAGTTTAAGCACCACCAGCGCCAGTTGTGGGACCAGGAGAGATCGAAGTCCTCCCGATCCCTTGACTCTGGTCAACTTCAGTGTGGTAGAGGACTCGGTCAACAGCTCCATGGTGCCCCCATCGGGCTTGTTGAACTTGACACTGGCTAATCAGGCAGTTGAGACTTTTCTTAACTTTGTCGACCAGTTGAACGAGATTGATGAGTTGATCACCAAGACCCCAGTTTTCCTTACCCTCACCCAGAAGGACGTGGGCCAGTCATGTCCCCGACTGGCTGCACTCAGGGTCAGCCTCCACTGGTGGTTGTGCCACTGAAACCGATGCTTGTCCATGCACCTCAGCATGTGATCAGTACTGACCTTCTGGTAGCTTCTGCTTGGCGTTGTGTAAATGATCATGATCGAGGCGCCGCTTTTGATCCTGCTCAACTGGGAGGTGCCGCTGTCAACGTTCCTCAATGTCCTTGGACGAGGAAAGGCACTGCCACAGCAGTGCTTCAAGGAACTCCTTTAGCAGCAGTGGACCATTGCGGTGCAGGATAATGCTCTACCCACGTCACCTGTGGATGACTGGCAGGTGCCAGTCATGCCCGTGCTGGTCTTCCCTCAACAGATGTCTCTGACATCCTTCACCGTTGCGGTTGAAGCCGCCTCCACCACAGCCTTTGATGAGAGCTCCAACCAAGGACTCCATGCTGCTGGCAGATGGTGGAGATCACTCAGTCACAAGACACTTGGGTGGTCCATAGTGGCAAACTGTCACGGGCCATTTTTGAGGAGTCCTCTGACAACTCGGAATGGTCATCCATGCTGTTAAAAAAGGATACATACCTTAGACAGGGCTTCAGTCATGGAGGGGACTACTGACCGTGGGCCAGTGTCATTTAGGACTCTTCTCCGACTGATGTTCGAGTCCATAAATGTGTCCTTGAAGTCAGTCAAGAAGTGGGCTAAGAACCCTTTTACTGATATCCTGGACAAGGATAGTTCCTCAGGGGTTGCATTTCCCATCTCTGAGGCCATTTTAGAACTAGCTCTGGAGCTCTGGCAGCATTCTGCCACCACCCTCCACCCATATGATAAGCAGGTATGTGTTCCCTGCAGGGTCCCTTTCATGGTTCTCTGTCCATACTTCAGCCGAGAGTCTTGTTGCAGACTCGGCCCTCTGGAAGTCTGGGGATCAAGGTGACGTGGTCAGGCCCCAAGCAGAGATTCTACAAAGCTTGACCATGCGGCTAAGAACATCCTATCTTGGTCACCACAGGCAAGCTACACCATGATGATGGACAACTCTGACCACTCCTTGATGGGAGTACTAGATGATGTCCTTCCTCATCTTCCTGTGGACTGGCAGCTGTTGGTGAAGTTGATCAGAAACCAGGCTCAAGGGCTGGCTGAACACCAGCTCCAGACAGCCTTGGACATGGGTGATGCTTGTGCCCCTGCCATGGCAGATGTTGTTGCGATGTGTCACAGAACCTACATAGAAACAGAGAATCTGACAGCAGATAAGGACCATACGACTCACCTAGTCTGCCCATTTCCCTGCTCAGTGCTGAGACCTGGTTGAGGTTGTCCACCTTTACTGTGGACACTGTGCACAAACTGGCTGATGTCCCCTCTTGGGCAGCGACCTCTTTGGCCTGGGGGTGGATGGATGTCTCAGCAGGCTTAAGAGGTCCAGTGCCACCCTGGGCTCAAAGTGGCTTCATCCCAGAAGGACCCTAATGGCCAGAAATCTAAAAATGACGCCGTTTCAGTTCTGATCCTTTCAGCCACAGCAGCCTTGGCACCGGCAGGAACACTAAGAAGTCTGGTATCCTCAATGCCAAGTTTTCTGATCGGGCCGAAAAAAAGGCAGGGATGGGGAAGTGGTGCCCCTCTGGCCCCAGTGACTGGTGTCTCTTCCAAAGCTGACCAGTGACAGGTCGGGGGGGGTGTCAACCTCCTGCCTGTTTAGTCCCTGACCCAGCTCCTTCTAGTAACTGGCTTCACCACTTTTGGCCACGTTGGTCCGTTATTATCATGGACAAGTGGGTTCTAGAAGTGGTGGGCAGAGGGTTGCCTCAAAACTTTGAGGCTGTCCCACCTTACCAGTCCCATGCTCCTCTGGAGTCTTCAATGTTGCAGGACATGCTGTCCGCCCTAAGGGAGCACGTCATTCAGCTCCTTGCAAATGGGGCTTTACCTTCTGCCACACTGGCGACCCATGTTCAGGAACGGCCACCGGGGGGGGGGGGGTTAGTTAGTTGGTGTCTGTACCTTGCCACTTGACCGCTACCTGGAGGAATCCACCTGGCAGTGTGTGTGAATTGCACTCTGTGGGAGGCTTCATGTCCAGAGCACCGGGAGCATCTCTGCGGAGGCAGAGCTTGCAGAACATGCTTGTTGCATGTTCGTGGAGTCTGGGAAAAAAATACAGTTAAAAGATGGAGGATTGGCTTCATGAAGTTATTCCCATCATGCTGTGGCCTGCTCCAGGTCCAGGGCCCATCTGAATGTGTTGATAGGAAGGGGGTAGGGGCAACCCCCAGAGGATACAGCTCTGGCTGCTGGGGGCGGCTAAAGACGGTTGCAGACGACAGAAATGGGGCTGATGTAAGCCACCCATCCTTCCAGGAGGAATAAAAACCTATATGGAAAAATAAAGAAACTTAAAACCAACAAGTGCCCGGGACCCAACAGGTACAGTGCAGTGCAGAATTCTGCAGATGTTTCCGACTTCCTACAAGGATGTCACAAAAGCGGTGTAGAACCACCCCCTCCACCACTCTGCCTTTACCTAAGAAGTCAGACCACCTCTACCACACTCTGGTTGGCAAGTCTGTCTTTGAGGACCATCCCAAAGTGGATTTGGTGGTCATTAATGCGGCCCACGACTGCACTAAGAGACCCAAACATCTCAGCACCCACCCCCTTGACCGAGAATCCAGGCAGCTCGACCAGTGGAGTAAACGCATGTATGCATGCACCACACTTGCTTTAGGGCCATAAACTATTTGCCTACATGTTGCAGTACCAGAACGCCCTCTGGGACCAGGCAAGGGACCTGGTACAGGCTCTTCTTGAGGACTCTACCAGAACTCTTCTGACCCAGCTGTTAAAGTCAGAATCAGGTGGTGGCAGTCATGTTCTGCGGGCAGTGTACAATGCCATAGATGCCTCTGAACATGGGTCGTCGATGGGGGTCTACCTTCGTCGCTATTTGTGGCTTAGAGTGTCTGGCTTTGCCCCTGATGTTCAAGCCAGCATCTGAGATGCCCCATTTTGTGGCTCAGTACTGTTCAGGGGTGATGCCCAAGACATCATGTCCCAGCTCCAGCTCCGGTAAAGCTCTCAGGTCAGTTCACTTGCTCTACCGTTCTTCGCCCCAGATGAGCCAATGTCGGTCCTTTCATCAGACCTCTCATCAGCCTGCCAAAGGCCAGCAGTGGATGGCCTCCCTCAAGCACAATGCCCATACTCCCCCCCCCAAGTGCCCGCAGCTGCTCTGCCTACTCTCGGGTCCACCACCTGACTCCTTGCCCAGCCCCCCCCCAGCTGAGACCGGGGGAGGGGGGGCGGTGTCAGGGAGCGATTCTCCCTCTTCCTTGACAGGTGGTGAACAGTGACCACAGATCAATGGGTGCTCCAGCTCATAGAGCACGGGCACACATTAGAATTTCTGGAACCTCCTCCGAAAAACCTTCCATTGCCTTCCCATTATCCTTTGGCCCACCTCTCCCTCGTTCTGGAAAAGATTCCATCCGTCCTACACAAGAGGGCCAGAGAGCCCATCCCTCCGGCTTAAAGAAGAAGGGGGTTTTACTCCCACTTTTTCCTCATCCCCAAGAAGACTGGGGACCTGAGGCTGATCCTAGACCTCAGTCATCTGAACTTATACTTAGCATACAAATGCATCAGGATGGTTACCCTCCAGGGGCTGCTGTCCCTTCTTCACCAGGGGGACTGGCTCTGTTCCCTGGACATGCAGCATGCCTATCTGCATAGCCAGGTCTTCCTGGCCCACCACCGTTTCCTCCAGTTCTGCGTCCAGGAGGACCACTTTCAGTTCCAGGCCCTCCCTTTTGGCCTATCTTTGGCACCTCGGGTTTTTACTAAGTGCCTAGCTGTGGTGGCCGCAATTCTGAGGAGACAGGGCTTCTACGTTTTCCCCTACCTGGACAACTGACTGCTAGCAGCCCCCTCCAGGGTCTCCTGCTTCGTACCCTGGAATGCACCTTTCTGCTGTTCAAGGCTTTGTGGATAATGGTCAATTTGCCAAAGGCTTGTCTCTCCCTGTGTGAGTGCCTTCTGTGTAATGGGGTGGTTCTGGACACCTCCCAGGGCAAGGCTGTCCTGCCAGAGGACAGAGCAGAGCGTCTGATAGAGCAGGCCCGTCTCATCTCCTCCAGCTGGCAGATCCCTGCCAGGGCATTCCTGTGCTTGTTGGGGCACATGGCAATGTGCCTGTCGACACATGTTCCTGTTTTGAGATATTCCGAGTTTGCCTATCTTTTAAAAAGTAGATTTTCCAGCGCCAATCCACAAGTGCTTCTTTATGGTGCACAGTACCACGCAATATTCGCTCTTACTTCGACATACAGCTCTTGCAGCAGGTTACACCATCAGGACTGAAGCCGGTAGGCAGCAGGACCCCATGGGAAACTTCCAGCTAGCTGCATACAGCGGGGGGACCACCCCCGATGTCAGCCCCGCCCCGGTGTCACAAACATCATAAAAAGGGCGGTCCCCCAGCATCCCTCAGTTCTTTTCTCGCTGTTGACTTGCATGCATCGACTCTAAGGACGCCTTCAAGCAGCCAGTCGACACCATAAGTATTTGTTTAATTTCTTTAAAAAGTTTAAATTTCTTTGCTTACATTTCGTATGTCGTCTTCCCCGACGTCCTCCATAGAAAGGCACTCATCTAAGTGTGCCTGCGGCAAACAAATTCTGTTCAAAGACGGCCACTCAGCCTATGTGCAGTGTCTAGGCCCGGAGCACGACACCAAGGCCTGTCACATTTGCCAACAATTCATCAGCAGAACGAGGGTTCACTGCCAAAAGGTTTTGGAGACTTTCCTCTTGGAGAAAAAATTAGCAACAATGCAGAAATCTTCCAGGGAAGACTCCTTTCATAGATCGGGGAAACGCAAAGAAAACAGAGGGAAAGGGAGAAAGAGCGCTCCCCATCCAAATCCCGGACATCCGACTCCAGGGAGAGTTCGAACTCGGCCAACCGGTCGAATCACTCTCCATCTCGGCCCAAGGCCCAGAAGCCTGCGGCGAAGACCCAGACGTCGGATGGTTCTGGTACTGCTTCAGAAACCGTCCTGCAACCTCTGAAGATTTGTTCTGACCAATCTTCAGGTAAGCCCGGCCAGTCTGCCTCTGTAGACCACCCGGTAAAGGCGCCATCCAAGTTGGCCTCAGTTAGAGGCTTCAACTCCCTGAAGGGCTGCAACCACTCCCAGTCGGCTTCTTAGCCCCCCAAGGGCCTTACGTCTCTGACGATGTCTTCAAAACGGCCCTCCAACCAGACGTCGGCCAAGAAGACATTGGATAAGAAACGCCAGGATGACCATGCCATGGCTACAGCCAAGGTCATTATGTCCAGCCGGACATCACCCGAAGTCACTATATCCTGGCAGATCTGTACCAAGGACACCGACATTGGTGTTGGGCATCTGAGCGACAACCAGACTTTGGGAGGTCTACAGGAGGCAGACCTCAACCAGGAGCCTCAGATACCCAAAGACCTGATGACGTGTACATCAGGAGACTGTCCAAAGGTAACTGATGACGGCCAGACATTGCAGCCACCGAAGGGTCCAACCTCGGGCCTGCAGATGTCAGAGGTCAAACACCTTTTTTCCTTTTGGTGGGACATGATCATAAAAGATGTGGTCCCCATAAACACTCCTCCAAAGGACCTACCTCCTCCGAGGTCACCTAGTCCTCCACCCAAGGAGATCACTCCTTCTAAGGAGACCAGCCCCCCAAGGGGTCGTCCTCATGACAAGAAGTGGCTGAGGTCACCTTCAAGGACCCTACTCGCTCCCCGTCAGGACATAAAAGGAAGCGCTGTCACAGAAGGACGGACTCTTCCTCCTCAGAGGATGACTACTCATCCTCTTCTTCATCTTCCAGGTCCGTCTCTCCTCTTAGTATCCCTTCCCCAGACCCAAGGGATTTACCAAGGGCCCCTACAGATGACCCCACATTCATGGATATCATGAGGCATATCCAAGGTAACATGGGTTGGGACACAGAGGACTTGGACCCAGAACGGCGCCATCTGACAAAGTACCTGCGCCAGAAGGACCCTAAACCAATAGTGGTCCCACCACTGGTGGACATCTTCCAAAACAGTACAAAAGCTGCCGGGAAGCATCCCTACACATCCTCAGCGGTCCCCAAAAAGGCCGACCGCCTGTATAGGGCACTGCTGGAAGACCCTTACCTGGGGGGAACAACCGGTGGCAGATTCTGTGGTCATTACTGCCACACATGATGGATCCCAAAGGCCGAGACACCTGAGTACCCAGCCTCCGGATCGGGAGTTGAAACAATTAAGACTCCATAGGATGCAAGATGTTTGCATCTTCTACATGCTCCATCCAATCCTTACATTTTTAATCCCACGTGGTCCAATTCCAAAATGCCCTGTGAGAACAAGGACTGGAATTAGCCAAAAGCCTACCAGAAGGGGAGCAAAAGGACAATTTCGTCAAGCTTCTACAAACAGGCTGTGACGTGGGCACCCAGGTTCTGAGGGCAGCTTACTATTCAGCGGACTCAGCCGCCAGAGGAGGAGCAGCAACGGGAGTATGCCTTCACAGGCACTCCTGGATAAGGGTCTCTGGCTTCACACTTGATGTGCAGACGAGCATTCTGGATGTTTCCTTTAAAGGGTCAGTACTTTTCGGAGAGGAATCTGAAAAGATTATCACTAAACTACCGGATGCAGGGAAAGCAGCCCGATCAGTAAAGGCCATGTACAAGCCGAAGCAGAAGCCATTTCAGAAATGGCAGCAGCGTTTCAGGGGGAAACATGGCCAACAGCCTAGATATAGCCAACAACAGAGAGGGAACTTCAACTGCAAAGGTCCCCCTTGTGCAGCTAGCGGTGCAAACAGACATAATACTAAATCCCACAGGCAAACCTCCCCTCCACAGCCTGACTCCATACAGAACCCTCCTCTTCCACTTCTACAGGAGGAAGAGGTGGTCAGGGGTCATTTTTCAAAACATCTGGAAGAATGGCAGCAGAGAATTACCTCCAACCAATGGGTTCTTCAACTGATTCAAAGAGGCCACACTATCGAGTTCACTGGGCAGCCACCATCCAGGCCACCGTTATTATCCCAATATTCCCACCACCACCATGCCTCACTCATCCAGATTGAAATCAAATCCCTCCTAGAGAAACAAGCTATAGAACCTGTACCATGGGTCCGAGGGAAAGGGTATTACTCCCATTTTTTCCTCGTACCCAAGAAGACGGAACCTACATCCCATACTGCACCTCAGCAATCTAAACACCTTTGTGGCATACAAACGCTTCAGGATGGTCACTCTACTAGGGTTGATCCCGATGCTGCACCAAGGTACTTGGCTAATAACACTGGATATACAAGGCGCATACCTCCACATTCCTATCATTCAGCACTACAAGAGGTTCTTGCGGTTTGAATTCAGGGGTCGACACTACCAATTCCGGGCACTGCCATTCGGTGTGTTATCAGCACCCAGAGTCTTCACCAAATGTTTGGCAGTAGTAGCCACAGCACTCAGGAGAAAAGGACAGTACATCTTTCCCTACCTGGACGACTGGCTGCTCACGGCATCGTCCAGGAGAGGACTCGGTCAGGCTTTGCAGGACACCTTTTCCATCTTTACGGAAATGCGTATCACCATCAACCAACAAAAGTCACTCCTCACCCCCATGTCAGAGACTGCAGTTCATAGGAGCAGTCCTGGACACACAACCAAGGGGAAGGCCTTTCTACCACAAGACAGAGCAGATTGACTCCAGAGCTTGAGCAGACACATCCATAGTCAAAGACAGGTCACCGCAAGAACCATGTTAAGGCTGTTGGGCCATATGGTGGCCGCCATAGCCACAGTCCCTTTTTCTCTTCTCCATATGAGGATGAGTCAGTGGACACTCCAGGTCCAGTGGGATCAACGACAGGACGATCTCGACCTGTTGGTTTCAGTTCCCAGTTCCATACACAGAGTTCTTCAGTGGTGGCTGCTCCCAGCCCACCTAGCAACAGGGGTACCCTTCCTGTCAGACACACCTTCCCAGATTCTGACCAATGGATGCATCAGGATTGGGTTGGGGAGCCTGTGTTGATGACAGAAGGACACAAGGAGTGCACATAAACATCCTGGAAATGAGGGCAGTCCTGTATGCCCTCCAAGCTTTCCAGACAGACTTGCGCCCCAGGCATCTACTGATTCAAACAGACGACATGTCAGTAGTGTTCTATGTCAATAAACAAGGAGGTACCCTCTCATACAACTATGTCGGGGAAACAATGTGAGTATGGTACTGGGCCATAGATCACGACATCTTTCTGTCTATAGTTCATATCCCAGGAGTTCAGAACATGCTGGCAGATATACTGAGTCACTCCAGATCCAGCACACACGAGTGGGAGCTCCTGCAACATGTGTCAGAAACTCTGTTCGACTGATGGGGAATGCCAGAGCTAGATCTGTTTTCATCCCCACACAACACAAAACTGTCCAGTTTCTGCTCTCTAGAGCGAGGGCATGGCATTTTCTGGCAAGATGCGTTGTCCCTCTCCTGGACGGGCAGATTTCTATATGCCTTCCCCCACTTCCCACTCATTCAGAGAGTCCTGCTCAAACTACAGGCAGGAGTGGACGTGATCCTGGTGGCCCCACTTTCGCCCAGACAAATCTGGTTCCCCTTACTCCAACAACTAGCGAGCGAGCCACCATTCCCTCTACCTCGCAGCTCGCACTTACTGTCACAGAACAAAGGATCCCTAGTTCATCCAAATTTGCGTTCCCTACACATGCACGCATGGCTCCTGAAGACGTAGCGATTTCTCATCACGGGGTCTCCACCAGAGTAGCAGATGTCTTTGTGTCGGCAAGGAAACCCTCTACTAGGGCCACGTATGCCATGAAGTGGCGACATTTTTGCATTTGGTCCTCAGCACCTGGCCTGGACCCATTGACTTGCCCAGTGAACTCGGTATTAGAATACCTCCTTTCCTTGTTAGACGTAAGGCTAAGTTACTCCTCCATAAAGGTGCATCTTTCAGCATTATCAACTTACCACACACCTTTTGGAGATAAATCCCTAGCCCAGTTGGACCTGTCACGCACATTTCTGTGTGGCATTCTCCATCTAAAACCTCTCATCAGAGACCAATTCCTTCCTTGGGATCTTCTTTTTATTTTGGAAAAGCTCACACTGCCTCCCTTTGAGCCAGCCGCAGATTGCGAGCTACGCCTTCTCTCTTGGTCAGCATTATTTTTAGTTGCAATTACTTCTGCAAGAAGAATTTCCGAGCTCCAGACACTTCTGTGTAAAGAGACGTATTTGATTTTCCATAAGGACAGTGTTCTTAAGGACCAATCCTAAGTTTTTACTTAAGATAGTGTCAGAGCTTACTCTTAACCAAGAGATTCCCCTTCCTGTTTATTACCTGGAGTAATCTAATAAAGGAGAGGCTCTCCTGCACACCTTGGATGTGCACAGGACACCTGGATACCATCTGAGTAGAACCAGAACGCACCAAAAGTTAGATCAGTTGTTTGTGTTGTTTGCCCCCAGGATGTTAGGGGCACCAGTGTCAAAATATACTTTCAAAGTGGTTGGTAAACTATTTATTTATTTATTTGAATTTTGGTAACCGGGTAAGACCACTGAGACAACTGCAGTCCCTTTTTCAGGGTCGACCCGGGCATGACAGCAAGTATGTACAGTGCAATTACAGCAAATTTCAGGTAGAGGAAATTACAGAGAAAGATTGTTATGTACATGATAGTGAGATACAGAGACAAAGATTATTTACAAATTAAATATGCAAACTTATGTACAGATTAATGACAACATCGTCAGACAAGGTATGTAGACGTAACTGTACATATCAAAATAAAGTAGCAGAGAGATTATTATGCATAAGGACATATTAAATGCACAAGTATGTTCAAAAAAAATTAGGCACCATCAGCAAACACTACAAGTGACATGTAAGTATGTTGGGAGGGAGAGTCATAGAACAGGAAGTTAGGAGGTGCAAGGGTAGTGAGGGAGAGAAGGGGGAGATAAAAAAGGAAAAAATGAAAAATATAAAAAGGAGGGGGTAAGGAAGTAACTAGGGCACTAAGAGGTTTCTAGGCAACAGAGTTAGAAATGGACAGACTCGGTCTCAGCAGGGAAAGGCCGTCTATGGATGCAAGAGCTGTTGCCAGAAAACAGAACAAGCCCTTACCAGGACCAGTAAAAAGTCATTCCACCAAAAGGGATGGCAACCTCTTTTTCCTCACTGAGGAACGTTTCGGCCTCAGCCATCTGTGTAGCAGCTAGATCTTACTTCGAGTGGGAGCTCTTGCAGCAGGCTATAACAGTTAGGACTATGCCGCAGGCACTAGGACCCTCCGGAAAGCTTTTCAGCCAGCAGTACCAAGCAGGGACCGCCCCCGACGTCGGCCCCACCCCGACGTCAACCCTGGTACAAAAGGGGGCGGACCCAGGTCCACCTCACTTCTTTTCCCGCCGCGTCCCACGCACGTGAGAAGAAGCCTTCTTTCCTCAGCTTGCCAGGAACAGCGAAATTCCACTTTCATACCGGTTTTTGTACCGTTTTTCAACAAATGTCTTCACTGTCGTCGGTCTCTCCGGAGATTCACCAAAACAAGTGGGTCTGTGGATGGCAGATCCCTGCCAAAGATGGGCACAAGCGCTGCATCTTCTGCCTCGGGCCGGACCACGATACCACGGCCTGTCAGGCGTTCACCAGCCAGACCCGGATCCGATGTCTCAAGGCCCTGAAGGCGTTTCTACTAGAGAAAAAGATGGATCTGCACACTTCAGAGGGGAAGCACAAGGAGAAGACCAAACGCCACGGGAAAGACCGCAGTAGGTCCCGACACCGGTCCCGGTCGCGGTCCTGTTCTCACTCAGGCCCTCTCCCAAAAAGGCCTGTGTGTCTATGGGCCCAGGTGAGCGTCCGAAGTCGTCCCAGGCCAAGGCCGGCCCATCGGGGGAGAAGCCTGCCAAGTTTGAGGTAACCCTGCTAAGGGTCTCCACCAAGCTTCGGCCCCACCTCTCAAGGCACCGGCGCCGCCTGCTAAAAGCACGCTTCTGGAGCCGAAGGACTCTCAGCACACCCCCACACCCCAAGACACCCCGTCATCGGTCCCTCCTCCGACACCGGTTGTAGCAGCGAAGGGTTTGGGTACGGCCATGGAACAGCCGACATCCCCGTCCCCCAAGTCCTCTTCCCCCCAGGCTCTCAAGAGGGCTCTCCTTCGCGGGCTGATGTCCCGGATACTCCTTTGTCGGGACGTGCGGCCAAGGTTTTCTCGAAGGTTGAGCTGCAGAAGTTGTTCTCCTTTTGGTGGGGGCAGGTCCAGAAGTGCCCCCCCACACACACACACACACCAGCTCAGACACCGGAACCAGACTCGGCGGGCAAACCACAGCCTGGAGGTGAGCCTTCCCCAAGGAAGTCCTCCGAGCAGCCACCTACGCCTCCATCCAGGGCTCGTTCCCAGTCCAAAGACCACGGCTGACGCTCCAAGGATTCTGGAGACCGTCACCAGTCCAGGTCTCGTACTCTCAGCCCTACTCATTCCTCTGGGCAAGAGCGCTTCTGACGTCGGTCCTCTGACAGACGTCGGTCTAAGCTCCGACGTCGGTCCCCCAGCTACCGACGACAGAGGGAGTATGGTCACAAGGAGAGATCGGACTATTCCAGACCTAATAGTCGATCCTCCTCTTCTTCATCGGCATCCTCTTCCTCTTCCTCTCTTGGGATCGGGGAGTCCCCGGGAGAGAAGGACCAGCCTCGCTCGCCTCCGGATGATCCAACCTTTATGGACGTCATGAGGCATATCCAGGCCTCCAATGAGTGGGAAATGGAGGACCTAAATGCGGAACGCCGAAGGTTGGCCAAATACCTGAGGCAAAAGGAGACAAAACCATTAGTGGTCCCTCCTTTGGTGGACACTTTCCAGGACCTAACCCGGACTACCTGGAAGCGTCTGACCTCCATCCCAGCTGTTCCCAAAAAATCGGACAGGCTGTATAAGGCCCCGAGGGCAGAAGCCTTTTTAGGTGAGAACCCTCAGGCGGACTCTTTGGTCATTACGGCTGCCCATAACAAGTCCAGGCAGCCGAAGCACCTTAGCTTGCAGCCTCCCGATCCGGAGTCTCGGTATTTCGACCAGGTGGGCAAGAAGGTTTACTCTGCCTCCACCTGCTCCATCCGGTCCCTCAACTTCCTGACGTATATGGTGCAGTACCAGAATGCTCTGTTGGAGAGGGGACAAGAGCTACTGAGAGCCATGCCGGATTCCGAGCAGAGGACGGAACTTCTGGACATACTTAAATCGGGCTGCAACATAGGTTCTCATGTCCTGAGAGCCTTGTACGACACTGCAGATACGGCATCCCGGGCAGCCGCTTCCGGGGTTTGCCTTCAGCACCATGCCTGGTTAAGAGTCTTGGGCTTTCACCAGGATCTGCAATCCGGTATCAAGGATCTGCCATTCCAAGGTACCGTGTTGTTTGGGCAGGAGATGGAAGCCATGATTTCACGTCTCCAGGAGTCAGGCAAGTCCATCTGGTCGGTCTGCCAAATGTAACCCGGCGATGACAGTGGAAACGGCCATTTCTCAAGTCCTCAGGTGGTCAAGGTGGACAAGCCTGTGGTAATCAGCAGGGTCAGAGAGGCGGCTTTCATAGGAGAGCCGGTAACCAGCATCCTGGGGGCGCTCCTAACCATGGGCCAAAGTCCTCCCAGGCCTTTCTGCCTATGCCCAGCTCAGCCCAATGACTCCCTTCCGCCCCAAGGACAACTCCAGGGAGATGGTAGGGGGCTGCTTCTCCCTTCATCTTGAAGGGTGGAAATCGATAACTGCGGACCAATGGGTCCTGGATATTATCAGGAGAGGACATACGCTAGAGTTCACGGAGTTTCCTCCAAATACTCCACCAAAGTACTCCCGATATTCTCCTTCTCACATCCCACTTATAGAAGGAGAAATTCGGACCCTCTTGCAGAAAAAGGCAATAGAGGTAGTCCCCCTTGCATCAGCGGGGAAAGGGGTTTTATTCCCACTTCTTCCTGGTCCCAAAAAAGATGCGGGATCTTCGACCCATTCTGGACCTCCGCTCTCTCAGTCTTTTTATAGAGTACAAAAGGTTCAGGATGGTGACCCTTCCAGGTCTACTTCCCCTGCTGCACCAAGGCGACTGGCTCTGCTCCCTAGACAGGCAAGATGCATATATGCATATCGGGGTCTTCCCTCCCCACCGGAAGTTTCTGAGGTTCCACTTCCAAGGGGAGAGCACTACCAATTCCGAGTTCTTCCGTTTGGCCTCTCCTCCGCTCCTCGAGTCTTCACAAAGTGCTTGGCAGTGGTGGCTGCGGCTCTAAGACGTCAGGGACATTACATCTTCCCTTACCTCAACGATTGGCTACTTACGGCCCCGTCCAGGTCAAGCCTGCTTCACGCTCTCGGAGACACCTATACTCTTTTCCGAGAGCTGGGGATCACCCTGAAATATCCCCTGAGCCCAGTCAAAGACTCGTCTTCATTGGAGCTTTCCTGGATTCGGTCCAGGGCATGGCCTTTCTACCCCGGACAGGGGCGATCGCCTGTGGGAGATTGCCGAATGGATCTCAGTAACTCCTCAGGTTCCAGCAAGGAACTTCCTCAGGCTGCTGGGGCACATGGTGGCAGCCATTCCAGTTACTCTTCTGGCCCGCCTCCACTTGCGGGTCCCACAGTGGATGCTCAGGGTGCAGTGGGACCAGGGCTCCGACAATCTAGACTTTCTAGTCAGGATCACCGAGCCAGTCAGGAGAATTTTGCTTTGGTGGATGGACCCCCAGAATTTGGAGAAAGGGGTCCGGTTTCATCCGGAGCCACCAGGTCAGACCCTTACGACAAATGCTTCAGATCTGGGATGGGGAGCGCACCTGGATACTCGTCAAATGCAAGGGGTTTGGACACCCGAGGAGCAATCTCTCCATATCAATGTGCTAGAGATGCGAGCGGTCCTCTATGCCTTACAGGCATTTCAAGAGGACCTGTGCCGGGCTCTCTTCTAATTCAAACAGCCCAATATGGCAGTCATCTTTTACATCAACAAGCAAGGGGGCACTCATTCGTATCCCCTTTGCAGGGAGGCGATGAGAGTCTGGTACTGGGCACTGGAACGACACATTCTGTTGTCAGCGGTGCATGTTCCAGGCGTCCTAAACAATCTGGCCGACAGCTTAAGCAGGTCTCGATCCAGAGCTCACGAGTGGGAGCTGTTACAGTCCATAGCAGATCAGCTCTTCGACAAGTGGGGTTGTCCAGAGCTGGACCTTTTTTGCATCACCACGCAACGCCAAACTGCCAATTTTTTGCTCGCGAGAGCATGCGCCGGGGTTTTTCTGGCCAGACGCGTTCTCCCTTTGCTGGGCAGGGAGGTTTCTCTACGCCTTCCCACCCTTCCCTCTCATTCAGAGAGTTTTGCTGAAGTTGCAGGCAGAAGGGGCTCAAATAATTCTAGTAGCCCCCCGGTGGCCCGGCAGATTTGGTTCCCACTCCTGCAGCGGTTGTCCATGGAACCTCCAACTCCACTGCCCATATGCTCAGCAGTTGCTATCCCAGGGACAGGGATCGCTGGTCCATCTGGACCTCCATTCCTTACATCTGCATGCTTGGCTCCTTCAGACGTAGCCCAACAGAGATACGGGGTCTCCCCGGAGGTAGCGGCAGTCCTAGTGTCGGTGAGGGAAGCCCTCCACCTGCTCCGCCTGTGCTGTGAAATGGAAACGGTTTTGTTTATGGGCCTCGTCACAGCATTTGGACCCCGTCACCTGTCCAGTGAACTCAGCGTTACAGTACCTCCTCTCCTTGTACCAACATGGCCTGAGTTACTCCTCTATTAAGGTGCACATGTGGGCTGTCTCCGCCTATCATGCTCTGATTGGCGACAAGGCCTTGGCACAGTTGGATGTAGCCCGCACCTTTTTGAGTGGAATTTTGCATATGAGACCTCCCATTAGGGATCCTGTCCCACCCTGGGACCTCCTATTTGTGTTGGAGAAGCTTACCCTCCCTCCTTTTGAACTGGCAGCGGATTGTGAGCTGCGTTTCCTTTCCTGGAAGGTGTGTTTTTTGGTTGCTATTACCTCAGCTCGAAGAGTTTCTGAGCTTCAGGCTCTGATGTGTAAAGAGCCATATTTGGTTTTCCACAGGGAAAGGGTTTCCCTTAGAACAAATCCTAAGTTTCTTCCAAAAGTGGTCTCGGAATTGACCCTCAACCAGTCGGTTGACCTTCCAATCTATTTCCGTTCTCCATCTAATAGAGGGGAAGCTGTCCTTCGCACATTGGACATCCACAGGACGTTGAGGTATTACCTCAAAAGGACGACTACACACCGTCAGTCGGAGCAACTCTTTGTGGCCTTTGCACCACAATGCTTGGGCAAACCGGTGACCAAGCAGACGATTTCGAAGTGGATCGTCCACTGCGTATCCTTCTGCTGTGAAAAGCACAATAAACCCCTACCGGGTCCGGTCAGGGGTCACTCCACTAGGGGAGTGTCTGCATCTTTAGCCGCCCTGAGAAATGTCTCCATAAGGGACATATGTGCGGCCGCTACCTGGAATTCGGTGCATACCTTTGTCAAGCATTACAGCTTTGATATCATCTCCAAACGCCGTGCCAGTTTTGGTCTGGCTGTTTTGCAGGGATTTTTGTCCAAGGCCTCTGGAGTTGGTATTTCCACCTCCCGGGGTCGACTACTTCTTTGGCGTGGGACTGCTTGGTATTCAGTCCTAACTGTTATAGCCTGCTGCAAGAGCTCCCACTCGAAGTAAGATAGTACAGTTATGTAAGAACTTACCGTAACAGTACATCTTCGAGAGGAGCTCTTGCAGCAGGCGTTAACTTTCCCACCCGCCTTCCCCCTCGAGGTGTGCAGATCTTCATCTATATCTTCATCTTGTGCTTCGTCTCTTACTCTTGTCAGGACTTGTTCGTGGGCCTTGGCGGGGGAACTGAGGTGGAGCTGGGCCCGCCCCTTTTGTACCAGGGCTGACATCAGGGCGGGGCTGACGCCGGGGGCGGTCCCTGCTTCGTACTGCTGGCTGAGAAGTTTTCCGGAGGGTCCTAGTGCCTGCGGCATAGTCCTAACTGTTATAGCCTGCTGCAAGAGCTCCTTTCAAAGATCTACTGTTATGGTAAGTTCTTACGTAACTGTACTTTGGGAGTACTGTGCACACATTCATCAGACACTACAGCCTGGACATTGCCTCCAGGCGCAGAGCTGGCTTTGGCCTTGCTGTTCTGCAGGGGCTTCTTTCATGAGGGGTTCCCTTTCACTCTCCTCCTATCCTCCCTCCCTCCTGTTTTTAGGGACTACCGCTCACTGCTTTAGACTCAGTCCTAATGGTGTAACCTGCAGCAAGAGCTGTATCTCGAAGTAAGATAGTACAGTTACATAAGAACTTTCCGTAACAGTAGATCTTTGAGAACAACTCTTGCAGCAGGTACTTTCCCACCCACCTTCCCCTCAGGAGGTAATATGCATTTGCATTATTATCAGTAATGGTCTTCACTTGGAAGCGAATCCTCGGTCTCCCCATCAGAATTGCATCACTATGCCGGAGTCTCCGACGAGAGAACTGAGGGAAGCTGGGGAACCGCCCCTTTTATGATGGATGATGTCAGGGGCAGTCCCCTGCTGTATGTAGCTAGCTAGAAGTTTTCCGTGGGGTCCTGCTGCCTGCTTACTTCAGTCCTAATGACGTAACCTGCTGCAAGAGCTGTTCTCAAAGATCTACTGTTATGGTAAATTGTTACATAACTGTACTTTCTCAATTCTGCCAAAAATCGTAAAATCAGTAATTGCTGTATTGGAGCTTACACAGAAGCGGCTTTCATGCTGGGCTGCTAGCTCTGCGCCCCCCCCCGAGTATTCTAATCAGGGAGAGGCCTTGCTCTATACTTTAAATGTTCATAGGGTTCTGAGATATTACACCCACTGCACCCAGTCTGTTCGGAAGTCAGATCAGTTGTTTCGTTTGCTCCCGTGAAGGAGGGAGCACCTGTTTCGAAGCAGTATTTGTCTAAATGGTTGGCTAAATGCATTGTTTATTGCTACCACAAATACAGCAAGTCCATGTCCAAGGCCGTTAAAGGTCCCTCCACCAGAGGCATGGCTGCCTCCACAGGGTGCTTCAAAAATGTATCTGCTGCAGACATCTGTGCAGCTGCCACCTGGAGCTCTGTTCACATTTTTATTAGACACTACAGTCTGGACATCACTTCTAGGCCCAGGGCCAGTTTTGGCCTTGCAGTCCTTCAGGGCCTTTTCTCTTGAGCTCTGTACTGTTGCCTAGCCCTTTTTCCTGGTTGCCCTTGTGGTCCGTTCCAGTACTGCTTGGGTTCAATCCTACTGTTGTGGCCTGCTGCAAGAGCCCTCTCAAAGTAAGGAAGTGCAGTTACGTAAAAGAACTTACCGTAACAGTAGATCTTACTTCGAGTGAGAGCTCTTGCAGCAGGCTATTACCATAATGACTGTGCCACCAAGCACTAGGACCCCACGGAAACCTTTTAGCTAGCAGTCTTTAGCTGGGACTGCTCCGCCCCGACGTCAGCCAGTAGTACATAAGGGGCAGTCCACAGCCCCACCTCAGTTCTTTTCCTGCCGTCGACCCATCTGCTTCGGCTCTTCGGTTGCCTTCTAGTAAGCGTTTTCAGATAAATTTTCTTGTTTTCTTCGGAGAAAAGTTTGCCTTTTTGTCGTTTATCGTCTCTCCTGCATATCTTCTTCACCATCATTAATCTCTACAGAAAAGAAGAGGACAGCGTGTGCCTGCGGTTGTCAGATCCCAGTCAAGGACAAGCACGAGGCCTGTGTCTACTGTCTAGGGCCCGACCACAACACCAAGGCCTGTCCCATCTGTTGTGGCTTTACCATCTGGATGCGCATCCGCCGCTTTAAGGCACTGAGGGCACACATTTTGGAGCAGCAGTTGGCCGTCCTGCAGGGCTCACCAGCTGAGAATTCTGCCTCTTCTTCCCACCCTTCCAAACATAAGGAAAAAGAAGGAGGATTCGGCCCATCGTAAGTCCCATGAGAAGGACCGAGGTAGGTCTAAGGTGCGTTCACAGTCCCAGTCCCTGCACCACAGAAAGACCACCTCTGGTTCCAACTTGGGGGGTGGGGGGCTCACATCACTCCTCCTACCACTTTCACTATTCTTCTGGGCGGCAGGACTCTTCCGCTCCTACTAAAACCCTGACGTCAGGGAGTGGAAAGCAAGGCTCGAGTTATTCTACCCCGGCCTTGCTCACCCTGAAGGCAAAGGCCACACCCTTCTGGTCACCCTCCACCTCAGGGGTCGGGACCTCTTCTACTACTGGCATGGGGACCTCGGACCCTTCGCACAAGGTCCCGACAGCGGTCTCTCTCGGGGCTCTGGGTAAGACCATTGAACACCGGGGTCGGGAGTCTGTCTCCAAGCTGACCTCGGCTCACTGCACCTCGGTCTCTCTCAAGTCTGTGTCCCTGCTGATGATGGTCCACAAAGCTGACCACTCCAGACCTTCTGTGGTTAAAACCATGGGACGTACGTCGGGATGGCCTCTCCAGTTCACAGGGCCGAGACCCCTCTACCCCCAGTGCTTAAGGGGATTGGACTACCCCCTCCCCCAGGGATCAGCCAGATCACCCTACTTCTCCTGTTGCTCCACCCTCACCGGTTGGTCTAACATCTCATTCCCCGGTGAGTACAGCAGTTCCCCAATCTTCTAAGGAGGAACTCACCAAGGTTTTCCAGTTTTGGTGGAGCCAGGACATACTTCCACCACAGCCGACCATCACCCCAAATCTGGATGCAGATAAGGGCCAGGACTGGGGGGGACAGTCCGTTTCCACACACTCTCCTAAATCTAAGTCCCACTCTCACAGTTCCACCTACTCCTGTGGCAGGACTTTGCACCGTGAACAGTGGTACCGACGTCGCTCCCGCTCACAGAGTACCAGCCGACGTTGCTCCTCTAGCCGTAGGCGGTCGGATAGCTGCCATCGGTGCTCCACCAGCCGTCACTGGTCTGATAGCTGGCATCGGTCCTCTAGTGGGCGGCACCTCAGACAAGGGGCGCAGATCCTCTTCTGGATCAAGATCTGCTTCCCTCTGTTCTAGATACTTGGGATCGGTCTCTACTGCCTCAGGTTCTGACCGATCCCATTCAGAGAGGAGACACACCTCGCCAGAAAGGAAGGACACCCCCAGATCACCTCTTGACGATCCAACCTTCATGGATGACATGAGGCATATACGGATCTCCAGTGGATGGGAGACGGAGGATCTGGATCCGGAGCACAAGAGGCTGGCCAGGAACCTGAGGCAGAAGGAGCAAAATACCTTGGTCATTCTTCCTTTAGTAGATACTTTCCAGGATCTTAACCAGGATTTACCTGTAAGTATCCCTGTCCTACGGCGGTCTCTAAAAATTCAGACAGGCTGTATCGCACGCCGAGGGAGGGAGCCTTTCCTGGCGGAACACCCTCAGGTGGGCTCGATGGTCATCACAGCTGCTCACAACAAGTTGAAAAGGCCGAAGCACCTCAGTTCGCAGCCTCCTGACACGTAGCCCAGATTTCTAGACCAGGTGGGCAAGAAAATATATTCTGCTTCCACCTGTTCTATCAGATCTTTGAACTTTCTCACACACACGGTCCAGTACCAGAACGCGTTGTGGGAGAAAGGTTTAGAGGTGGCTCAGGCCTTGCTAGACTTGGCTCAGAAGAGTGAGCTCCTGGAAATCCTTAAGTCGGGATTGGACGTAGGCACTCATGTCTTGAGGGCCTCGTATGACACTGCAGATACGGCTTCTAGGGCAGCAGCTTCTGGCATTTGTTTTAGACGCCATGTCTGGCTCAGAGTCTCTGGATTCTCCCAGGATCTGCAGTCTGGTATCCTGGACCCTACCTTCCAGGGTTCTGTACTTTTTGGAGAGGAGATGGAGAAGTTGATCACCAGTCTCCCAGGAAATTTATCTGGTCCGTCCGCAAGAGGGACCAGAGGCATTCTCGGAAATGTCCATTTCATAAGTCCTCAGGGCAGAATTCCTGCAACCAGTCCCAGCAGAGAGGAGGCTTCAAGAGGAAGGCAACAACCCAAACGCCTGGGGGGCTCTACCTCCAGAGGCCCCAAGCCCTCCCAGCCCTCTCTGCCTATTCCTGGATCTGCCCAGTGACTCACTACCCACCCCCCTCCTCCTGCGCAGGCCACGGGGAGGCATTAAGGGGTCGCTTCTCCCTCTACCAAGAGGGATGGAGCAACATCACCACAGACGTCTGGGTATTAGATCTGATCAGGAGAGAACATACTATAGAGTTCTTTCAGATCCCTCAGGACCAGCCACCAGGGTCCACCCACTACCCTCCTTCACACGGACCTCTTATAGAAGTAGAGATACAGGCCCTTCTGCAAAAGCTGGCAATAGAGCCGGTCCCCCCAGAAAAACAGAGACAAGTTTATTACTCCCATTTCTTCCTGGTCCCAAAAAGAACCGGAGACCTTCGGTCCATTCTGGACCTCAGCTCCCTAAACCTCTTTATCAAGTAGAAAAGGTTCTGAATGGTCACGCTTCTGGGTCTCATCCCCCTTTTGCACCAGGGGGACTGGCTCTGTTCCCTGGACATGCAGGATGCCTACCTGCACATACTGGTCTTTCCTCCCCATTGGAAGTTTCTGAGGTTCCACTCCCAGGGGGAGGCATTATCAGTTTCAAGCCTTACCGTTCAGCCTCTCCTCCGCTCCTCAAGTCTTTATCAACTGCCTAGTGGTGGTGGCTGCAGCCTTGCGACGTCAGGGCCATTACATCTTCCCTTACCTGGACGACTGGCTCCTGGCAGCTCCTTCCAGAGCTCACCTTCCTCGCAGTCTCGGAGACACCTTTACACTTTTCCAAAAGTTGAGGATTACCCTGAACCTTCCAAAGTCATCCCCATGGCCCAGCCAACTACTCCAATTAATCGGAACTGTCCTGGACACGGTTCAGGGCGTGGCCTTTCTCCCAGAAGACAGGGGAGATCGCCTAAGGAGTTTGGCCTGAGCAGTATGTATGGCTCCCCAGGTCTCAGCCAGGACCTTCCTCAGGCTTCTGGGGCATATGGCGGCAGCCACCCCTACAGTTCCCATGGCCTGCCTCCACATGAGGGTCCCGCAGTGGATGCTCAGGGTGCAATGGGACCAGTGATCAGATGACCTAGACCAGCCTGTCAAGATCTCTGACCCAGTCCGAAGGATTCTAACCTGGTGGCTAGACCCCTCCAACCTGGGACGAGGGGTCCCCTTCTGGCAGGAGCCCCCCGTGCAGGATATGACAATGGACGCTTCCGGCCTTGGTTGGGGTGCTCACCTGGAGAACAGACAAACCCAGGGGACATGGTCTCCAGGCAAACAGATGCTTCACATGGATGTCCTAGAAATACAAGCGATCCTTAATGCTCTGCAGGTGTTTCAGTCGAACCTTTCACCAGGCCCTCTTCTCATCCAGACGGACATGTCGGTAGTGTTTTACGTCAGCAAGCAGGGGGGCACACATTTTTACCTCCTTTGCAGGGAGGCGGTGAGTGTCTGGTATTAGGCCCTGGAACACCACTTAGATCTCACCACTGTCCATGTTCCAGGCATCGAAAATGTCTTGGCCGACAGCCTAAGCCGGTCTCGGTCCAAAGCTCACGAGTGGGAGCTCCTTCATTCGGTAGCAAACCAGCTATTTGACAGATGGGGCCGTCCAGAGTTGGACCTCTTTGCATCTCCGCTCAATGACAAACTGCCCAGGTTCTGCTTGTTAGAGCCCGGACCTGGTGTTTTCTGGCCCAACGCTTTGTCCCTCTGTTGGACTGGGAGGTCTCTGTACATCTTCCTTCCCTTTCCCATCATCCAGATGGTTCTCTTGAAGTTGCAAGCTGAGGGAGCAGAAATTATTCTCATCGCCCCCTATTGGCCTTGGCAAATTTGGTTCCCATTACTTCAGCAGCTGGCAGTGGAGCCTCCGATACAGTGGCCTCTGAGCTCACACTTGCTGTCGCAGGACCTCAAGTCCCTGCATCTTTGTGCGTGGCTCCTGCAGACTTGGTCAAATCCAGGTACTGAGTCTCTCAGGAGGTGGCAGACGATCTTACTTCGAGATTGAGCTCTTGCAGCAGGCTATTACCATTAGGACTATGCCGTCAAGCACCAGGACCCCATGGCAAACATTTAGCTAGCAGTTTCCAATGGGGACCGATGCCAGCTCCGCCCTGATGTCAGATGATGGTATATCAGGGGGTGGTCCCCAGCCCCACATCAGTTCATTTCCTGCCGCAGACCCGTTGCCTCAACTTTTAGAACTTGTGGTAGTGTCCTATAGTTTTTTGCCCATTTCCTCAGTCAAAAAGTGCTTTTCGTCTCTTCCTTCCATTGCTGTATGTTGTCTTCACCATTGTCGGTTTCTTCGACCAAGAAGAAGAAGACAGAGTGCGCCTGTGGCCGCCAAATACCAGCAAAGGATAAACACGAGGCCTGTGTCTTCTACCTGGGGCCCAACCATAACACCAAGGCCTGCTCAGTGGTCAGCAGCTTTACAGGCCGGACTAAGATTCAGTGCCTTAAGGCACTCAATCATCATCATCAATCAGTTTATTGTTCAGCAAAGCTATTACAATTTTTAAATTACAGTCCAGGAAAATGACAACATACATTTGTTCCAGAAGCCCCTTATAAACACTTTAAACCCTTAAAAGTTCTAAAAGTTATAGATTTCATTTAATATCTTATATATTCAGAGAAATGTTGATAATAAAAACTTCACTATATTCTCTAAAATAATTTTCTCAGTACAAGTAAAAAGATACTCAATAATCTCATCTGGAGAAAGGCTAAGACCACTGAGTATAGAACCCAACCATTTTTTCTATTCTGTTCAAAGAGAGGACACAATAGTATTACATGCTTCAGATCATCTTTACATAATTTACCACATTTACAAAAAGGGGATTTAATATTGCTTCTTTTCTGTCTATATAAAATAAACATTATAACTTTCTGTTCTAAATCTGGAAAAAGCTCTCCTAAACTTTGGGTTCATCAAATATATTAAATGTTGCTCAAAACCCCAAGAGCTTTTAAATTGTTTATAATCACTGTGTAATTTAGTTTGAGTCATCTTAGAAAAAGTTGAATTTGAATCTGAATCTCGTATTCTATATTTGATTATTGAAACAGTCTCTTCCCAAGGTTTTATATGTATATCATAGAGTATGTGCCCCAGACCTAATGGGAATACGATTTTCCTTATTAATTTTATAGAGGAAAATACAAAGCCCAATCTTTCCATTTTAATTTCCTCCTCCAGACACTTTCTAGGCAGTCGGTGATCCTGGAGTAAAAGATTTTTAAGCAAGAACAAAATGTGTCTTTCTTTTATTAAGGAGCTCAAAGAATGTTGACCAAGTTCTAATCTAAGGATACAATTAGGAGTTCCTGGAGGTAACATGAGAATATAACGATAGAGTTTGTTAAGTATAGTTTCCAATATTTTATTATTAGCAAATCCCCATACTTCTCCTCCATATATTATACTAGTTTTAATTTTTGTATTTAGTACCCTTAGGGCTCCTTTAATCGAGGTCTTTCCCATTTTGTTATGAAATATCTTAAATGCATTTGTAATAGACAGTATCCTGTTCTTAATATATTCAATATGTTTGGTCCAACTTAAATTATAGGAAAATCGCAATCCCAGATAATCATATGTTTTAACTATCTCTAATTTTCCCCCTTAATTACAAATCTTGGTTCATGTCTGGGAGAATTTCCAAATATGAGAATTTTAGTTTTATTTAGGTTTACATTAAGCTTTCTCTCTTGGCAAAGAATTTCAAAACACTTTATTTTCCTTCTAAGTCCCACTACAGAAGTTGACAATAAAACCAAATAATCTGCATAGGCTAGACTGTCAGTTCTACTCTCATTAATTTTAGGTGCATGAAATTCCATGTTTTTAATTTCGAGTAGAATAATGTTTAAATAAATATTAAAGAGAGTAGGTGCTAATATGCAACCTTGTCTAACCCCAATATTAGTCCGGAATACCTCAGTAGTATGACCATATTGATTATGTTGAATCTTTGTCCAAGTATGTTCATGTAATCTTATAACATCATCCAATAGTACCTTTTCTAATCCTAATTTTTCCAGGGTGGTCCAAAGTATTTTCCTGCTGATACTATTGAAAGCTGCTGAAAAGTCTACAAAACAGCAGTATAATTTAGATTTACGTATTTTTGTATATTTCCAAGCTAAATGATGTAAAACGTAACAGTGTTGAATTGTAGCTCTCTTACTTCTGAAACCGTTTTGGGCCTCATCCAGAATTCAATTTTCTTCTAACCAAGTTAACAACCTACCAAGTATGATTTTAGAAAAAAATTTTTGAGACACATCTATGAGGCTAATAGGTCTATACATTCTTGGATCCTTTACATTACCCTTTTTAAAGATCGGGAATATAATACTTCCAGCCCAGCTCTTGGGATATCTTGAATTCTGAACAAATCCATTGAACATTAGATAAAGAAATAGAATCCACCATTCTTTAAAGGACTTATAAACATCTCCAATGATTTTATCGGGTCCTGGAGCTTTATTAGACTTTAGAAAATTTAAAAAATTAAATATTTCTGATTCTGTGATCAGGATTGGCTTTGGGAAATTTGCCTCATACCTTATACTTACTTCTACTTCATCTTCTTCTATAGAAAAGAATAACTCTTGAAAGTATGTAATCCAAGACTGCGGTGTAATATAGCATTCTATTTTCTCCTGAAATTTATTAAATCCTTGTGCTACTATTTTCCAAAATTGTTTACTGTTTCTTTCTATAACCGCTATTCTCAATTTTTCCCATAATAAGGCAGAATTTTTGTTTTTTTCCTCAGCTAAAACTTTCTTATAAGTTTCTCTTTCTTTTCCCAAAATTTGGTAGTCCGTTTTATTTTTATTAATAATCCTCCTGTGTTGTCTTAATTTTTTTGCAAAATTTGCTTTAGCTTTTTTACATCTATAATTAAACCATGATTTGGCTTGATTTGCACATTCTTTTTTAATTACTTCATTTTTCTTACAAAAAGCACTCAATTTTATTTGAATATTCTCCCAGATTCCATAAAGATCATAATCAACTTTTCCTTGAGAAAAGATTGTATTTATTTATCCAGAATATAACATTTCTTGCAGTTGGTACTGGTAAATTGAGTTCCATCTTATTCTTTTTTCATTAATTATTTCCACATATTCAACTTCATTTTCCTTCAATTGGATTATTTAAGTGAGATTATTATCTATAGTAAGGAACAGAGGAAGATGAGCAGATTCTGATCGTTCAACAATTTCCAGGCAGTGGGTTATTTTTAATCCCTCAAGATTTGCCCATATTAAATCTGGAGTAGAGGATCCCAAAGGGCCCCTAAAAGTCAATTTTCCCATTTTATCCCCCCTAGTTCTTCCATTCAGGATGCAGAAATTCCTACTAGCCAATACACTTAAAATGTCTCTACCCCTCCAATACACTTAAAATGTCTCTACCCCTATGATTGGATTTCTTTTCCAATGTAGATCTTGATGAAGTCAGTCTAGGGTTAATGATTTCCAGAACCTCTATAAGAGATGAATACAGACCTTCTGAAATTCCCTCCCTTATTCTTGCATTAAAATCTCCCAGAATGTAGAGAGGCCAACTCCCTTCTATTTCGCTAATAATGTTTAGTTGTGATTTAAGATATACAATATAAGGGTCCTCCATTCCAGTAAGCCTGAATTCTGGGGGGAAATAAACATTACACACTATTATTTTCTGAGAATCTTTAGAAAATTCTAGAGTCAAATATTATTAGTCTCTATAGATAATTCTCTTATTTTTAAATTTAGATTGGTCTTTATCATCAGTATTAAGCCCCCCTTATATCTACCAAATTTCTTTTCTCTAGAAGCTGGTAAACTGAAGGGAACAAAGCCCGGGAACCTAGGAGTTATCTCCTCTGTACACCAAGTCTCTTGGAGTGCAATTATATCAAAGGATTCCAAAAAAAGAACTACTTCAGGGTCCTTAACTTTCAAATGGAATCCTTCAATATTCCAAGACAAAATGGTTAATTTTCCCTCTTTATGTCCAAAGCTATTCCTCCCTTCAGGTACAACAGGTTCCAGATGTCATTCTGGATCCAAATTTATCAAAGTTTCAAAAGCATTAAAATCCCTCCAATTCTCAAAGTCTATAAGAGGATTATCCAACTCCTTTTCATCATTCCTATAAGAGACCTCTTCCACTTCCCTACCCATCTAATTTGGGTAAATAATATATATTCCCAATTTGTCTAGACTATCCGCCAGATCCATGAATATTTTAGCCTTTTCTGGATTTTTGAAAATATAACAGATTTGGCTAGAACCAACTGTATTTCTATAAACTTTAACATAGTCTACCATATTCTTAGATATTTTGGATCCAGAGATTCTTGTAAGGAAGGAGAGTAATTCTTCTCTTATACTGGTATCTGAGGCATTTCTAGATGTATCCCAACCAAATAAAGTCACTGTTCTACATAACCAATTCTCATTTTGTTTTTCCCCGTATTTGTCAATTATTTCAATTATCTTTACTGTATCATTGTCCTCCTTCTTTACCTTCCCTATCTTTTTGGGACTTGCTCTCATGAGAGACATTTCAGTAAGATTGCAATGCTTTTTGGAAGTCCTGTGTCCATTATTGTCAAATGTATCTAGGCATGTATTTTTTGGAACTAAAAGAGGTAACTTAACCACAATGCCTTTCCCCTCTAAGTACACTTTTTTATCTATTATCCATTTGACCATTCCCTTAGTTTCGCAATACAGCAGAACCGTATCGTAAAATGCCACATTGGGTGATCTCGTAATAAATATCTCTTCCTCCACTGATGGTATGATCTCAAGCATATGAAAAACTCTTTCTCTCAAATCCTCACTAGTCTCAATCGTAGGTCTTAAAATTCCTGTTATTTCAATCATATACTCCATTTCCCCTTCCTTTTCCACTTCCATTTCCCCTTCTGTTAGCTTAGTCCAAGGTTTAATGGTCTGAGTTTGTTTAATCATAGTATCCAAGGCCCTAACATTGGCCCTTGTTAACATCATAGGGCCACATATATCCTCATGAGTGGAACTAATCTTCCCCTTTGTTTCAATTTCACTCATTCCAATACCATCTTCTATTAATTCTATTCCAGAATTTCTGTTTTCCTTTTCAAATACTTTCTTTATAACCTTAGAGTCAAGTTCTAAAATCTTCTCTTTCTTTTCTGGTCTTCTTTTCCCAGTTTGGTTTTCCCTGTTTTTAGTTGCTCTTGAGGTTACTATTTTAACATGATCTAATGTCTTTTCTGCTGTCTTATCTAATATTTGAATCTGCTGAGATGGTACACAATTTTTATCTGAGCTTATTAAAGATGGCATTGAAACCTGGATTGCCCTGTCCTCCTTTTCTTTATTATTTGATAATGAGTTCCTTTCACTTCTGATCTCCTCTTGAATGTTAGCATTTTTATTAAGATTTTGTATAAGAGCTCGATTATAAAGTATATGTGTTCCAATGTTCATTAGTTCTTCCTTCACAGCTAAGATATTCTCTAATACAGCAATATCTGCGTAATACCTATTTTTGATTAACTCTAACATTTGATTTGATAGTACGGATCCAGCTATAAAATTTCTCCTGTAATAAGAGGAATCTTTCCCTTCCTCAGAGAGTCCATTCTGGGGACTGTCCCTAATATCTGAAGCATAAGCTTCAAAACCATACTTAACCATAGGGGTATCCCCATTTTGTTCAACCATTTTTTTAAGTCCTCCGATGGTAGAGCTCAAATCCTGAATTATCTTCCTTAATTCTGTTTTGTCTTTAATCCCTTTATGCAAATCTTCCATATTAGGAAAATACAAGGATGGGCCTTCGAACATTAAATCAGAATCATTTCTAGTTCTTAAAGTAAAATGACTTCCTAAGCAGGAAGGGTTAGAGGAAACAACAGTGAAAAGGGCTATAGGTGAATGATTAGAATCACTATCACTACAACCCTCTTCACTTTCTTTCTGGAAAAAAGTTTCCCAGACATAATTTCCATAAGAGATTTCCCCAGGAGGATATTTATAGGCATACTCTTCATGTAATATTTCTGGGAAAAAACCCTTCCCAGAATTACTAGCTTCATCTACTTGTAATGAGGGAACATCTTTTTGAGTTATACATTTTGGAGTAGACAGATACCTGGCCCCCATCATCCCATACATCTGTAATTTTTAGCTGTCTTTTATTTGTATTATCAATAAGATTTTCATCCTGCTTTAAAGATGTATTTTCTGAATTAGTTGCCCAGTCTAGTAATTTGGGCTATAAAATAGCTTTTTTCCCTTGTTTATTTCTATTAACAGATGCTTTTCTCTTTTGAAGAGTGTCTTCAGCTTTAGGACCTCTGACGGCCGGTTTTATTTTCAGGCCTGAAAAATTGGCAAAGCCAGATCCTTCTAATCCCTCTGTAATTTCTACATTGGGGAAAGATCCTTCAAAAGTTAGACTACCTTTGCCACTTCTAGTCTGAACCATTGTAAAAAAAACAAAAACAAATTTTTTTTGGTCCAGAAATCAATAAATCAGATATATAGTTGTCAGGAAGAGAATAACTCCAGATGCTCCAACATCAAATCCAGCTTCAAAATATATCACAATCAGACCAGTAAAATAGTGTCAGTGGTATTAGAGAGGCTGTTACAATCCTTCCACAAGCGCTAGAATAGACACAAAACTTTTGTCAAAGCGTTGGGGTCGTAATGTCTTGCCGTAGCTTCTGATACAATTTCACTTAAGTCCCTCTTCCTTGTATTAACTAAGAGAAGGTAAGTCGAGGGCTATGAAAGAACTTCTTGAAAAGTGGCGCCACTTCTCTTCTTGTCCTTCTTTGCACTGAAAGGACAAAAGGATAGGGCTAACACGAGATAATTTTGAATTATCAGAGTAACAATACAAATACAGTTAAAATTATAAAGATCCTAATTACATAGCTCTGAATACCAAGGTCCTGCTAATTTTCCAATTTGGATCCTTTTAAACCCTAAGAAGAAAACTTAAATATTACATACAAGTTTAAAAGTACCGAGGTACTTACTTTTAAAATTTGGAGCAAAAAATACAAGGATTTAACAGCCTTTATCCGCTTCGCTAGAAATAGGGAAATTCCGTAGAACCATCCAGTCACTCAATATTATCCCAAATTCGTTTTATTTAAAAGGTACTGAGTCTTCGCAGTATCTGCTCTCAAGTCTCAGCGATCGCACGAGTAACAGCTCTAACTTCCCGAACAGCAGGCTGCACTTTAATAAAAAAAAATATATATATACTAGCGTCGAATTTGTGACCTTAAGCCAGAATACTAGTCTGCAAAAGCAAACGCTGTTATCTCCTTTTAATCGAAACTCGCTCTATATCAAGCTAGCCGGACAAACGCCCGATTAAAAAGGAGCGTTGTATCCCGTGCTAAAATGCCCTAGTAATAATGCAGAGAGGCTAGATAATTAGTCAGCTCGTGCTTTCAATTAGTCAGCAGTTACTAATCAAGGACCTACAGGGAAAGGAAAACTCTTACTCCCTAGAGTGACTGATGGGAATCCGGAATCTCTCATTACTCAAAAGTGCTTAAGCAGGTAACGCTGATTACTTAACAATACAATACAATCCTTATTCTGGATGTTCAATTTATCAAACTTACCTAAGTAAGTTTGTACGAAGCGAATGGGCCAATAAACCAATTTGATTACCCAGTCCGCATAATTATCCGCATAATTATCACAGCTTATAAAAATTATCAAAATATCTCGAGTCACCCCAAGATTTCTATAGGAATTACCCTCGTTTCCCAATTAATTATGTAATTCTATTTGCCCCTAAACAAACCAAAAAACCAAAACTCCCAAGTGCTCCAAAGAAGAACTAATATATCCCAGAAAATAAATCAAACACTCCGTGCAACCCTACACCATCTCCTCCACTCAAGAGCACCAAGCTCCAACCCCAAATCCCACAAAGTGCAAAACAAAAACAAACAAGAAAAAATTCCCTACAAAGCACAATTCCACTAATTCAACCAACCCACTTACATTATAACAGAACACAATTTAAACGTGTAAAACGTGATTTAAACTAAATAGTAATATTTAAATGTGAACTAAATATTTATTTGTTTAAGCACTTTACTGTAATTTCAAGAATGCCCCCCTACACCCCCCCACCATTCTCCGTTTTTTTAAACAATATGCGATATAGCTTTGCTAAAAATTAATTTAATACAAAATAAGAAATGAACTTTCCGAAGGTAGAACTTGAGAAGACTGATATCAGACAATGATGCGTGGAGGGAGTCTTTTAAATAGGCTCCTACGTAGTTAAACCTCCAACTTCAAAATTGTTTTAAAAACATGAAACTTGTTAGGAATACCAGTCATCCACAGGACCGCTCCAACCCCTTCCCCTCCACCGTTGCGGCTCCCCACCGAGACTCCTAACACCGAGAGAGAGGAAGAGGACTTCTCTACAAGTCAAGTTTAAAATCTGCAGCACAAGTTGGTCTGGAAAGAGCACCAGAATTAAGGCACTAAAATCACCTCTCGTTGCTCTATTTGAGTTATAAAAAGATCTTTTATCGAAAAGCTTTTTCCACGCTCTTTACAGGCAACGGTGGCATGCCTGTTATAGAGCAACGGTTAGCGTTTCTGGTGCTCTTGCTAGAGTGCTCCTCCTCAACCTCACTAGCGTGCAGCTGCGCAGTCTGAGACAATCCCACATCTAGCCCTTGAGCATCTCCATTAAGGCACTCAAAGACCATCTTCTGGAGCAGCAGGTGACCATGATGCAGGCCTCACCAGTGGAGAAATCCCTCTTCTTCTTCTTGGCCCAAACATAAGAATAAGAAAAAGGACTCTGACCAACGGAAGTCCCGAGAAAAGGACCATGGTCAGTCCAAGAGGCGTTCGCACTCCTGGTCCCCGCACTGAAAGAAGCCTTCCTCAGGGTCAAACTCGGGAGAGTCCGACTGTTCCTCCCGCCATTCTTAACATTCTACAGGGCGGCAAGAAGCTTCCATTCCCGCCAAAACACCAACGTCGGGGGAATGGCAAGCAGGGTTCCAGTACGCCTACAGACCAAACTTCTCTGAAGGTGAAGGTTATTTTCTTGCGGGCATCCTCCACCACAGGGGTTGGGGCTGCCACTTCTTCCTCTGCGGGGGACTTCTGTCCCACCGCGCAAGGTCCTGCCGATGCCCCCACGCCCGACACGCTGGGTAAGGCCTCTCATTCCATGGATCGGGAATCGGTCTCTTGACCGGTCACGGCTCACCGATCCTCAGCTGCATCAGCCGCAGCTTCTAAACCGACATCATCCTCTAAGCCAGCTGGCTCCAGGCCGTCAGCGGTCCAGGAAAAGGAGCGTCCGTCGGGCAAGGCCTCCTCGGTACCCGAATGTTCACCAGCCCACAGGGCTTCTATGCTGGAGGACCAAGGGGATCAGTCCACTCCCTCACCTAGGGACACGCTGGACGTCTCCTCATCCCTGTCGCACTTCCCGCATCAGAAAGGCCTCCTGCTTCAGGGGGGTCGGCCACTGCACAGTTCACAAAAGACAAACTGACAGAACTGTTCCAGTTCTGGTGGGGGCAGGTCAAAAGAGATGTTCTTCCACTGCAGCTGGGCCAAGGAAAAAGAACAAAGCCCGGCTGGGAAACCTTCTCCTGTGCCTAAGTCATCCTCCCCTAAGCCTAGCACAAAGTCTCGCTCACGCAGCTCCACGGACTCCCATGGATGGACTCTACACAAGAAGAGGTGACACCAACATCTGTCACGGTTGCTCAACACTGACCGCCATTGCTCCTATAGCCGGGGCGGTCATCAAGCCGACGTCAGTCTGATCACTGTCGTCAGTGCTCAACCAGCCATCTCCGGTCCCACACCCGTCACCGGGCCTCCAGTTGGCGGCGTTCCCTTGAGGGGCACAGATCCTCCTCAGGATTAGTTTCTCCCTCTCCTAGGGGCCATGGTTCGGAGCCCAGCTCAGATTCCAACCATTCCCTTTCGAGGGAGAGGCCAGTGTCCCTGAACGAGAAGGACACCCTTGGGTCACTTCCTGGCGATCCCACATTCATGGAAGTCATGAGGCATATCCAGTTCTCCAACAGGTGGGAGACGGAGGATCTGGATCCTGAGTGCCAGAGACTAACGAAGTACCTGAGGCAGAAGGAGCCAAAACACTTGGTTGTCCCTCCTCTTGTGGATACTTTCCAGGATCTTATGTGGATCACTTGGAAGCATCCCTCCACTACTCCGGTGGTCTCGAAGAAATCAGACAGGCTGTACAGGGCGCCGAGGGATGAGCCCTTTTTGGTGGAACACCCTCAAGCAGACTCCTTGGCGATCATGGCTGCCCATGACAAGTCAAAGCAGCCGAAGCACCTTAGATCTTACTTCTAGAAACAGCTCTTGTAGCAGGTTACACCATTGGGACTGAAGCTGTCAGGCAGCGGGACCCCACAGAAAACTTCTAGCTAGCTACATACAGCGGGGGACCTCCCCTGGCGTCACATACATCATAAAAGGGGTGGTCCCTTAGCATCCCTCAGTTCTTTTCCCGCCATCAACTCGCAGGCATCAGCTTCACGGATGCCTTCAGCTAACGAATGATGCCATCACTTGAGTATAAGTTTTTGATTTTATTTATTTTCCGAAAAGGTTTGATTCTGTTTCTTTTCATATGTTGTCTTCCTCATCTTCTGTCAAAAGGCACTCCTCAAAGTGTGCTTGTGGCAAACAAATTCCTTTCAAGGACAAGCATACGGCCTGTGTGAGGTGCTTAAGCCCAAAAACAAGACACCAAGGCCTGTTCCATTTGCCAAAATGTTAACAACCGCATGAGGATCCATCGCCAAAAAGTTTTGGAGACCTTCTTATTAGAAAAAAAATGAACGGTGATGCAGAAGAGTACCTCCTCCAGGGAAGAATCCTCCCATATGTTGGGAAAACAGAGAGAGCAAGAGAGAGAGAGAGAGAGAAAGGGAGAAAGAGCGCTTCCCATTGACCCGGACGTCCAACTCCAGGGGGAGTTCGGATTCCACTACCTGCTCTAACAGGTATCTGCCTTGGACAAAGACCCAACCTCCGCTGGCCAAAGTCCAGACGTCGGGTGGCTCTGACGTTACATCCGCCCTCCAGCCAAAAGAACCTCCTCATAGCTGGCCTGTGGGCTGCCACCGCAGGCCCAGACTCCCTGGACCTGTGCCAGGACTTTGACGACTGAAGGTCGGCCTCCCAACCCCCCAGGGGAACCTCAGGGACGTCCACTAAATGGACCTCAGATCTGACATCCCTCAAGCGTACCTCAGACCCGAAGCGGACATTGGAGCAGACGTCCACAAAACGTCCTAAGGACCAATGACCGACAGAGGTCCACTCTCAGAGAAAGGACGTTACCTCATCCGTACCGGACGTCGGTCTACCCAGACATTTGGACGACGAAGGTACCGATGCCAGGGTCGAGCAACACAGCGATGACCAGGCATCAGGAGACAAGGAAAAAGCAAACCTCCCATATGACCTGACGCCACCCAAAGATCAAGCAGCAGGTGTCAGGCCACAGACCGTCAGACCCAGGTGATGGTCAGACCACATCTCGAGAAGAACAGACGCCAGGTTAATCGTCGGGCCTCAGCATGTCCGAGGTGAAGGAATTGTTTTCCTATTGGTGGGAAACCATCCGGAAGGATGTAGTTCCCACCAAACCACCACTGGAGAGTATGCCTCCCCCAAAGGAGAAAAGCCCGGACAGACCACCCCCCTAGAGAGGAGAGTCCCAAACCTAGGGGCTGGTCTAAGGACAAAAAGTCACACAAAGATAAGAAGCGGCCGTGGTCTCCTTCACAGACCCCTTCCCGCTCTCCCAGTGTGCACAGACCTAAGAAGCACCACAGGAGATCAGACTCCTCCTCCGTTTATCTTCCCTTCACCAGACCCAAGGGATCTACCTAGGTCCCCTCCGATGACCCAACATTTATGGATATAATGCAGCATATCCAAGATAACACGGGGTGGGACACGGAAGACTTAGATCCTGAAAGGCGGCACTTCGCCAAGTATCTAAGACAAAAGGATCCAAAACCAGTGGTGGTCCCGCCATTAGTTGACACCTTTCAGAACGTGACAAAAGCTGCTTGGAAGCACCCCTTTTCTTCCTCAACAGTCCCCAAGAAGGTGGACTACCTATATAGGGCCACCTTGGAGGATCCTTATATGGGAGAGCAACCAGTGACAGATTCTATGGTCATCACTGCCACCCATGACAGGTCACAGAGGCCCCAACACCTAAGCACCCAGCTTCCGGACCAAGAGTCAAAACGACTTGACTCCATGGGGAGAAAAATGTATGCCTCAGCAACATGTTCCATCCGTTCATTGAATTTCCTGACCCACATGGTCCAATTCCAGAATGCCCTGTGAGAACATGGCCAAGATTTGGTTAACAAACTTCTAGATGGAGACCAAAAAGAGGAATTAACAAAGCTCCTTCAAACAAGGTCTGATTTAGGCACACAAGTACTAAAAGCAGCATACGACTCAGCAGATTCAGCCGCAAGAAGCGCAGCATCAAGAGTATATCTCAAACGACACTCCTGGCTGAGGGTATCAGGCTTTAAACCGGATGTCCAGAAGGGCATTCTGGATGTTCCCTTCAAAGGCTCGGCTCTCTTTGAGGAAAAGTCAGAGAAAATAATCACAAAACTACATGACACTGGAAAGGCAATAAGATCTGTACAGGTAATGTACAGACCCAAGCCTAAGTAATTTCGAAGGCAACAGAATCGCTTCAAAGGCAAGCAAGGATAGCAACCCCAATTCAGACAGCAGCAGAGGTGTGGATTTAACTGAAAAGGCCCACCTCGAGCTGCAGGAGGTTCAGGTGCCAGGAACTCAAAAACTCCTCAGGCAACCTTCCCCCTCCACTGCCTGACTCATTGCAGACCCCTCCTCCCCCTCCAGTTCAAAGGGAAGAGAAGGTCAGGGGTCACTTCTCAAGACACCTAGCAGAATGGCAACAAATCTCTTCAGACCAATGGGTGCTTCAATTAATTCAAAGAGGGCACTCTGTTGAATTCACCGGGCAACCACCATCCAGACCACCACTATGGTCTCAGTATTTGAGACAACATGCCACACTGATCCGAGAGGAAATCAGTGCCCTTCTCGAGAAGGAGGCCATAGAAAAGGTCCCATGGATCCAGAGAGGGAAAGGGTACTATTCCCACTTATTCCTAGTACCCAAAAAGACAGGGGACCTGCGCCCCATTCTAGATCTCAGCAATCTCAACACCTTTGTGGCATGCAAACGCTTCAGGATGGTCACCTTACCAGGTTTAATCCAAATGCTGCACCCAGATACTTGGATAGCATCGTTGGACATGCAAGATGCCTACCTCCACATTCCAATCGCGAAACATCATCAGAGGTTCCTGCGATTCGAATTCCAAGGTCACCACTACCAGTTCCAGCCCTGCCTTTCAGCCTGCCGTTGGCTCCAAGGGTATTCACCAAATGCCTAGCAGTAGTAGCGGTGGCACTCAGGAGAAGGGGCCACTATGTCTTCCCCTACTTGGACAACTGGCTACTGATGGCTTCGTCCCAGAGAGAGAGAGCTAAATCACGCTCTACAAGACACCTGTTCAGTATTCGACTCCCTATGTGTCACTATCAACCTGTCAAAATCAGCCCTTACACCTTGCCAAAGACTGCAGTTCATTGGCGCAGTAACAGACACCAGAAAGGGAAGGATCTTTCTACCAGAAGACAGGGCAGAACGTCTACGGAGCTTGGCAAGGAACATCATGGGACAAAAACAGGTTCCAGCAAGGACCATGTTGTGTCTTCTAGGCCACATAACCACGGTTCCCCTATCACGCTTACACATGAGAACCATTCGGTGGACACTCAGGGTCCAGTGGGATCAATGCCAGGATGACTTAGACCAGCTGATCTCGATCCCCAACTCTATTCTCCAAGTCTTACAATGGTGGCTGATCCCGGAACACCTCTGGGTAGGAGTTCCCTTCCTGTCTCCCACCCCTTCACTGATCCTGACCACAGATGTGTTGGGATCAGGCTGGGACGCACACTTGGGCGGCAACAGGACTCAAGGACTATGGTCAGGGATGGAAGGAAACCTTCACATAAAATGTCCTCAAGATGAGGGCAGTCATTGATGCCCTTCAGGCCTTACAAACGGACCTAACCCCAGGACATCTACTGATCCAAACAGACAACTTGTCAGTAGCGTTCTATATCAACAAACAAGGGCACTCACTCATATCAACTCTGTCAAGAAGTGATGAGGGTGTGGTACTGGGCAATAGAGCACAGTACCACACTGTCTGCAGTGAATGTTCCCAGGTTACAGAATACGCTGGCGGATCTACTCAGCAAATCTCGATCCAGTGCACACGAAAGGGAGCTCCTACAACCAGTGGCAAAAACTCGTCGCAAAATGAGGGATGCCAGAATTGGATCTGTTCGCCTAACCATACAACGCAAAACTGCGCAATTTCTACTTGCTAGATCCAGGGCCTGGTGTTTTTTGGTGAGACACGTTGTCCCTCTCATAGACAGACAGGTTCCTCTATGCCTTTCCTCCCTTCCCTTTGATGCAGAGAGTCCTGCTCAAACTGCAGAACGACAGAGCAGTCATGATTCTGGTGGCCCCATATTGCCCCAGACAGATATGGTTTCCTCTCCTCCAAGGCCTGGCGAGCGAGCCACCCTTTCTTCTTCCACTCAGCTTACACTTACTGTCGCAAGACAACGGGTCACTGATTGACCCGAATCTCAGATCCCTACACCTACACGCCTGGCTGCTAAGGACCTAACAATGTCTCGCCACGGAGTCTCAGACAGTGTGGCCGATGTCTTGGTGGCAGCAAGGAAACCCTCTACTTGTGCCACGTATGCCATGAAATGGCGCAGGTTTTGCCTTTGGTCCTCGGCCCATGACCTGGACCCTCTATCTTGCCCAGTGAAATCAGTACTAGAGTACCTCCTTTCCTTATCTGAAGCAGGGTTGAGTTACTCCTCAATAAAGGTGCACCTTTCTGCAGTATCTGTGTACCATGCACCCTTTGGGGACAAATCCTTGGCCCAAACTAGATTTGTAATGTACCTTCTTGCGTGGCATCCTCCACTTGAAGCCACCCATTAGAGGTCCGATCCCTCCTTGGGACCTTCTCTTCATTTTAGAACAGCTCACACTACCTCCCTTTGAACCAGCCGCAGATTGCGAGCTACCCCTTCTCTCCTGGAAGGTGTTATTTTTAGTTGCAGTTACTTCTGCAAGGATAATTTCTGAGCTTCAGGCACTCGTATGCAAAGAGCCATATTTGATCTTTCATAAGGACAGGGTGTCCTTAAGGACCAGCCCTAAGTCTCTACCCAAGGTAGTGTCAGAGTTAACCCTCAACCATTACATTGACCTACTGGTTTATTACCCGGAGTATTCCAATAGGGGAGAGGCTCTCCTGCACACATTGGATGTGCACAGGATACTCCGGTTTTACCTGACTAGGACCAGACCGCACCAACAATCTGACCAGTTATTTCTGTCCTTTGCCCACAGGATGTTGGGGACACTGGTGTCTAAACAGACACTCTCAAAATGGTTGGTAAACTGCATTGTGTTCTGCTACCAGAAGCAAAAACAAACCCTTACTGGGACCGGTAAAGGGTCACCCTACCAGAGGGATGGCAACATCATTCGCCTCCCAGAGAAATGTTTCAGCTCCTTCCATTTGTGCAGCTGCTACATGGAGCACAGTGCACACATTCATCAGACATTACAGTCTGGACATTGCCTCCAGGCGCAGAGCGGGCTTTGGCCTTGCTGTCCTGCAGGGGCTTCTTTCATGAAGGGTTCCCTTTCACCCTTCTCCTATCGTGCTCCCAAATTTAGGGGTAATCTTTGTCACTGCTTGGGACTCAAATCTAATGGTGTAACGTGCTGCAAGAGCTGTTTCTTGACGTAAGATAGTACAGTTACGTAAAAACTTACCGTAACAGTAGATCTTCGAGAACAGCTCTTGCAACAGGTACTTTCCCACCCACCTTCCCCTCAGGAGGTCAGCTGCATTTGCAGCATTAGTAATTATTGATCTTCATTTGGAAGTGGATCTTTGGTCTCCCATCAGAATTACAGAGCTATACCGGAGTCTTCAGCGGGAGAACTGAGGGATGCTGGGGGACTGTCCCTTTTATGATGTATGTGACGCCAGGGTTGGGGCGACGTCGGGGGTGGTCCCCCGCTGTATGTAGCTAGCTAGAAATTTTCCATGGGATCCTGCTGCCTGACGGCTTCAGTCCTAATGGTGTAACCTGCTGCAAGACCTGTTCTCGAAGATCTACTGTTACGGTAAGTTCTTGCGTAACTGTACTTTCTCAGCCTCCTGATGTGGAGTCCAGATATTTAGATCAGGTGAGCAGGAAAGTCCATTCTGCCTCCACCTGCTCTATTCGGTCCCAGAATTTCCTTACGCATATATTGCAGTACCAGAATGCGTTATGGGAGAAGGGATTAGAGGTCGCTTAAGCCTTGCCAGACTATGCACAAAAGACCGAGCTTCTGGACATCTTAAAGTCAGGTTCGGATGTAGGCATTCATATTCTGAGGGCCTCATACAACAATGCAGATACAGTCTCTAGGGCAGCGGCATCCGGTGTTTGCCTTAGGCACCACGCCCGGCTTAGAGTCTCTAGATTCTCCCAGGATCTGCAGCCTGGGATCCTGGACCTTCCGTTCCAGGGTTCCGTTCTCTTTGGGGAGGAGACAGAGAAACTCATCTCACGTCTCCAAGACTCCGGGAAGTCAATCTGGTCCATCCGAAAGATGTATGAGGAGGAACAGAAGCTCTTTCACAGACTGCCATTTCGTAAGACCTCAGGGCAAAATACCCATGGCCAGTTTCAGCAGAGGGGCAGCTTCAAGAGAAAGGCACCAGCCCAGACCTCTGGGAGCTCTGCCTCTAGAGGCCCTAAGTCCTCCCAGCCCTCTCTGCCCACTCCCGGGTCTACCCAATGACTCCCTACCGGCCCCCGACCTCTAGTAGAGGCAATGGGGGAGGCAGTAGGGGATCACTTCTCCCTTTACGCGAGGGGTAGGAGCAGCATCATATCGGACAACTGGGTTTTGGACCGCGTAAGGAGAGGATATACTCTCAAGTTCACTCAGATCCCTCTGGACACGCCACCAGGGTCCTCCCATTATCCTCCTTCGCACATTCCCTTGATCGAAGGAGAGATTCAAGCCTTGTTGCAGAAGCAGGCGATAGAGCCAGTCCCCCTGGAACAACAGGGGTGAGGCTTCTATTCTCACGTTTTTCTGGTCCCAAAAAAGACAGGAGACCTTCGGCCCATTCTGGACCTCAGCTCACTAAATCTCTTCATAGAGTATAAAAGGTTAAGGTGGTTACCCTGCCAGGCCTCATTCCCCTCTTGCATCAAGGGACTGGCTCTTCTCCCTGGATATGCAGGACACCTATCTGTACATAAGGATCTTTCCTCCCCATCTGAAGTTCCCTGAGGTTCTGCTTCCAGGGGAGACATTACCAGTTTCGATCCTTACCGTTCAGCCGCTCCTTGAGTCTTCACCAAGTGTCTAGCGGTGGTGGCTGTGGCTCTCAGATGCCAGGGCCATTACATCTTTCCATACCTAGACGACTGGCTCCCGGCAGCTCCATCCAGAGTTTAACTTCTTTGCACTCTCGCAGACACCTTTACTCTTTTCTGAGAGTGAGGGATCACCCCGAATCTCTCAAAGACGTCCCCAGAGCCCAGCCAGTGACTCCTCTTTATTGGAGCGGTCCTGAATACCGTCCAGGGCATGGTCTTCCTCCCACAGGAAACGGGGGATCGTCTGAGGAGCATAGCCAGAGTGGTAGACATGACTCCTCAGGTCCCAGTCAGGACCTTCCTCAGACTTCTGGGGCACTTGGCGGTGGCCATTCCCACAGTTCCTCTGGCCCGCCTGAATATGAGAGTCCCACAATGGATGCTCAGGGTGCAGTGGGACCAAAGGTCAGATGACCTAGACCAACCAGTCAGGGTCTCTGACTCAGTCAGAAGGAACCTTTTCTGGTGGCTAGACCCCTCCAACCTGGTACAAGGGGTCCCTTTCCGTCAGGAGCCACCGAGATGGATTCTCACTAAGGATGCCTCCGGTTTTGGTTGGGGTGCTCATCTGGGAGACAAACAGATGCAAGGGATATGATTTCCAGACGAGCAACTACTCCATATCAATATTCTAGAGGTGTGAGCAGTCATGAACGCCTTGAGGGTGTTTCAGATGGACTTGTCGCTAGGTCTTCTTCTTATCCAGACAGAAAACACGTCAGTGGTGTTTTACATCAGCAAGCAAGGGGGCACACACTCATATCCCCTTTGCAGGGAGGCGATGAGGGTCTGGTATTGGGCACTGGCACATTGCTTAAACCTTACCGCTGTTCACATTCCAGGCATCTAAAACATCTTGGCCAACAGCCTAAGCCAGTCTCGGACCAAGGCTTACGAGTGGGAGCTCCTTCAATCGGTAGCAGATCAGCTTTTGGACAGATGGGGCCGCCCAGAGTTGGACCTCTTTGCGTCTGCACTGAACACCAAACTGCCCAGTTTCTGTTTGCTAGAGCCTGCGCCTGATCTTTTCTGGCAAGACGCTTTGTCCCTCTGTTGGACAGGAAGGTTTCTGTATGCCTTCCTTCCCTTTCCAGTTCTTCAGAGGGCCTGCTGAAACTTCAGGCAGAAGGAGCAGAGATGATCCTCATTGCTCTTCTGTGGCCTCGGCAGATTTGGCTCCCACTACTTCAGCAGCTGGCAGTGGAACCTTCGATATAGCTGCCGCTTAGCTTGCACTTGCTGTCTCAGGATCAGGGGACGCTGGTCCATCTGAACCTCAGATCTCTGCATTTTCATGCCTGGCTCCTGCAGACTAAGTATAGGGTCTCCCAGGAAGTGGCGGACATTCTCATGGCAGCGAGAAAGCCCTCAACCAGATCCACTTATGCCATGAAGTGGATACAGTTTTGCTTATGGACTTCACCCCGTCACCTGGACCTGCTTACCTGTCCAGTGAACTCGATTTTAGAGTTGATTGATTAAAAGTTTATTTTTTCACAGGAAATTCATTTGTTAGGACAAAGTCCCGTTAACAACAAAGTCCTGCATGTAGATTCTAATACAATTACCAATTAACATTTAACATAACTAATACAAACAAAACTAATACAAACAATCGCACTCTACATACATACATACATTATTTAAAACACATACATAAAAAATATAAACTATCAAACAATTCATTTTTAAATTAAAAAAAAAACTCCTCTCTTTATTGAATCAAGGCCTGAGCTACTGTTCCATAAAGGTACATCTTTCTACAGTCTCTGCTTATCACGCACCTGTGAAAGGGAAAACTCTCAGCCAACTGGATGTGTCCCGTACGTTTTAGCAGGGCATACTGTATATCAAGCCTCCCATTAGAGATACGGTTCCATCCTGGGATCTCCTTTTTATGCTGGAGAAGTTAACTCTTCCTTTGTTTGAACCGGCCGCGGAATGTGAGCTTCGCTTCCTTTCTTGGAAAGCATTGTTTTTAGTTGCAGTTACTTCAGCCCGGAGAGTTTCCGACCTTCAGGCCCTAATGTGTAAGGAGCCTTATTTAATTTCCCATAAGGACAGGGTGTCCTTGAGAACAAATCCTAAGTTTTTGCCAAAGGTGGTATCCGAGCTTACGTCAAACCAGGACATTAACCTTCCTGTATACTATCCAGATCGCTAAAACAGAAGGGGAAGCAATCCTGCATACCTGGGATGTCCACAGGGTGTTACTCTACTACCTTAACCGCACCACTCCGCACCATAAAACGGAGCAATTGTTTGTGGCCTTTCGCCACGCTGTAAAGGCACCTCTGTGTCTAAGCGGACACTTTCTAAGTGGCTGGTCAACTGCATTGTTTTCTATTACAGCAAGTATAACAAGCCCATACCGGGCCCGGTTAGGGGTCATTCTACCAGGGGAGTGGCTACTTCATTTGCCTGTTTATGTAATGTCTCCATCTGAGACATCTGTGCAGTGGCTACCTGGAGCTCGGTGGGTATCCAGTGAACACAGCGACTGAGATTGAGCACTTTCAAAAAGGGCGACTTAGTCACAGCGACTGTGTTCAGGGCTACCTGGCAGGGTAGCAACCGCGGATACCTGGGTGGTGAGGGAGCGAACGGGATGTACACGCATTGTGCATGTGGGGAGGGGCGGAGGTATGTGAGAGGGGTGTGCGGGCAGCTGCTCGAGGCTGATCCGCTAGCGTGTCAGGGGAGGGTGGTCTGTTGGGAGGTACAGGTCGGTCCAGCGCAGTACATTTTTGCAGCTTTTATTTTAAGTATTTTGCACCTCTGGGTTGAGAATCTTTTTAGTGCAAGGTGCTCCACGCGATAAAAAACTGCCGCGGATCTCGGTGTGCTCTTTTCGTTCACCAAGAGTGAGCATCGCCGAAATTTATTTTTGCCGATGTACACTGACCCTAACTGCAATCGCTATTCTGCGATTGCCGTTATTACATAGAACCGCTCAGTGCATGCTTTCATTAAGCACTACAGCCTGGACATTGCCTCTATGAGAAGGGCAGGTTTCAGCTTTGTGGTCCTCCAAGGCCTTCTGTCTTAAGTACCTCCTTAGGGCTACAGCTCTTCCAGCCTCCTCCGGACTTACCTTTCTCGGGATTGCTTGGGACTCAGTCCTAATGATAATAGCCTGCTGCAGAGCTCCCACTGGAAGTAAGATAGTACAATTACATAGGAACATACCTTAACAGTAGATCTTGAGAGGAGCAGCAGGTGCTACCCCCGGTGAAGTTTGCATATTTCTTTCTATGGCATGCTCCTCCCAGTCTGTCTGCTGGTCCTTTCACTGCTTCCCGCGGCGAACTGAGGTGGGGCTGAGGACTGCCCCCTTATATACCATCGGCCAGTGTCGGGGGGGGGGCGGTCCTTGCTGGAGACTGCTAGCTAGCAGTTTGCTGTGGGGTCCTACTGTCTGGCGGCACAGTCCTAGTGGTAATAGCCTGCTGCAAGAGCTCCTCTCGAAGATCTACTGTTGCAGTAAGTTCTTACGTAATTGTACTATCCTAATTGAACTGAAGCTTACCTTCCCTTTTGCCTATCCCATGCATTCTTGAATTCACCTATTGTTTTTGCCCCTACGACCTCTGCAGGGAGTCTGTTCCATGCATTCACTACCCTTTCTGTGAAAAAATACTTCCTCACGTTTCCCCTGTGTCCCTGATAATAACCACAAGAGGGTGCACATAGTTTTAAAATTCTGAAGTTCTAAGTTGGCACAGTGAATTTCCTACAAATGGGACTCTCTAATATTCTGCAAAGTGAAACATTTTAATTTTAAATTCAAATTTTATTTTATTAACACAGGTCTTTAGCATGATTTATAATACGTTTATATGTACAGTTTTTGTGTGTCTTAAGGTTGGAAGAGTTTCTTTTTAAGTCTTTAGTGAGCCAGAAATGCACAGCTGTGCTTCACAGTTCTCTCACCCAAAGAATTTGAGAATGCACTCTTATAATGGATATCCTATGGTACCTGGAAACTCAGTTTCTAGGGACATGGATATGTTGTTCATCCACACTGTCTGGCAGGTTCCTTGCCGCTTTAAATCTTGCCGGAAGGTCTTCAAGCTGGCTCCTCCCACCCACCCGGGTGGTAAAACTCTCAGCTGCGCCCCATGACGCCGATCTTCCTTACCGCTTGGAAGCTCAGGTTCCCTCCTTAACGCTCTGCGTATAGACTGGATCCTAATTCTTCGGTTCACCCAAAAATCATTCTCAAATTTTCAAGACTTCGGTCAAATTACTCCTTCATGGCTGCGATGGACAAATCGACTCCCGGTTTTCGGCGGTGCCCATGTGGGCAGAAAATGTCCAGGACGGACCCGCACTCCACGTGCGTCTATTGCCTTGGCCTAGACCATGACCCGCAGGCCTGCAAGTTCTGCCATTTGTTTTCAGCCACCGTCTTGGAAGACCACGCTGCCTGGTTACAGCTTGGGCACCCCGAGAAGTGCTACCCGCCGTGAAGTCAAAGTAGGCCCGTTGGGCGGTGTCCACGGCGGCTGGCTCGGCTGAGCAACTCAAGCAGATGATCACCCTCGAGGAGGAGGAGGTGGCACAGGCTGCATCTTCCTCTTCCTTGGTCGTAGCATTTATCCCGCTCTCTTTGGGATCCTCCTACACAGCTTCTTTTAAGGAGCTTTGCCAATCCCTTTCCATGAAGGGAGAGGGGCCATCGGGACATTCTTCTCGATCCAAAAAGAAGGATTCGAAAGGTAAGTCCCACCGTCGGCGTTCGTGGGAGCGGGAGAGGTCCCTTTCCCCGGACAGTCGACACTCTACTTCGGTCGAGGTTGCGGCTAAGGCCGCTGGCTTCATGGTGTCCCGTCAGGTCAGCGGGCGAGATACCGTCGGCGCGGTCGAGATTTTTCTTGACCCGTCGGATGGGCTGTCGACTGGTGAAGCCGACAACCCTTCTTCACCGGTTCCCCTGGTGGAGACCGAGGACTTGCCTGCGCCTCCTGTGCCAGAGTCCCTGGTCAAGGCTTCCGAGCCGAGGGAAGAGCGGGTGCCCCGCCCCTTCCCAGACCCGTACTCGGAAACACTGAGGATCTCGGTCTCGGACATCATCTCGGTCCAGCCAATCCCACCAACATCGGTGGTCTTGCTCTCGGCACCGAAGTAAGCAGCGCCGCCACTCGTCCTCGTCTTCCTCCTCGGAAGAGGAGAGGCTTCAGCACAAATTGCGTCGACACTACAAGGACCTGATGTGGCAGCAGTTACTTCTGTCCGGGAACAAGCCGTCACCTTCCCCGGCCATCAAGTGGCTGCCCCCCGAATGGCCGAAACAACCCCTTGCTGTAGTCGAGGTGCCCAAGCCTGGGCCAGTTGTTCGTCTGAAACCAGCTGCCCCACCGATTGTGGTGGAACCTCCACCTCCACAACCGAAATCGGGGGCGCCGACCAAGGACTCGCGGTCGGGTCAGGGTCTGCCCCACAGGTTGTCGGTCACCCTCACTCCCGACCGTCCTCGGCAGGTGGAGGCTGGCTCAGGCCCCAGGCAGCTCTTCACAGACTCCTCGGAGTCCGACGACGACTCCTCCCTGTTCTCCAGGCCCATTGACCTGGAGTCCTCCGGAGGCCAGTTGATGGACGACAGCCCATCGTCCTTTATGGGTCTGCTTCGGCTCATCTCGAGTCCACCAGGATGCAGCTCGAGTCTGCATCCAAAAGGCCAAGTATCCTTAATCTAAGATACTGGACCAAGGGATTCACGGAGGCCTTTCCCGTGGCTGAAGCCATTGTTGGCCCAACCTTGGAGCTTGTAGCAGCCGGCTTCCTGTCCGCGCCTGCCAGGATGGCCAGGAAGTATGCGGTCCCTACCCTCTTTGTCCAGTTTTTCGGAACACCCCTCCGCCGAGGGGTTGGTCACTGATAGCGTTTTCCGGCGTTCTGGGAACACTAGGGTTGTGGATAAGCCCCCCGACAAGGAGTCCAAAAAGCTGGACTATGCCGGGTGCAAGGTGTACGCTGCGTCCTCCCTTGGCCTCCACCAGGCCAGCTCGGCCGTGCTGATGGCACACTTCTCCCACGCCCTCATGGGCTCCCTGGATGAGGTGATCCCTCATTTCCCAGCCGACCTGCAGACCATGGTCAAGCAGGTATGGGACCAGGGAAGGACGGTGGCAAAACAGCAGCTCCAAACGGCTCTGGACATTGGAGACTCCTGTGCCAGATCAGATGCGGCTGCAGTGGCCATGCGCCGCAGAGCATGGCTGAGGATATCCACCTTCAGAGCGGATACCCAGCATAAACTGGCAGATGTCCCCTTCCTGGGGACTGATCTCTTCGGTCCTGGAGTGGAAGGCCACCTCCAGCGGATTGAAAAGTCCAGTGCCATTGTGGACTCTCACCTCCACCCAGAAGGACAAGGGCCATCGACAACGACATAAGTCCTTTCGCCCTTCTGCACCTGCGGCACGTCCGGCCCAACAGCACCAGCATCAGGGCCAGCAGGCTCGCGCTTGGTACCCCAAAGCCAAGCCTGCGGCTTCCTCTAATAGGAAGCAGGGAGGAAAAGGCTCAGGAGGTCCCTCGGCCGGTCCCTCCTCCAAGCCTGCCCAGTGACAGGTTGAGGTGTCGCCCCCAGCCTCGTCACTCTCCCCCGTGTTCCCCCCGTGGGGGGACGGCTCCGCCACTTCCTTTCCACCTGGTCCACTATCACTACGGACCACTGGGTGTTGGAGGTGGTAGGAAGGGGCCTGCCCCTGGAGTTCGAGCAGGCTCTGCCCTTCCGAGCCGTTGTCCCTCGGGGGGCTACGGGGTCTGCAGCTTCTCTGTCGGCTCGCCGAGCTGATATCGCCCTGCTCCTCAAAAAAGAGGTGATCAGGAAGGTGGCAGATTCTCCTCCAGACCCGGGATTTGTGTCCAGGTACTTCCTGGTCCCAAAACGGATGGGGGGCTGGTGCCCCATTCTCGATCTGCATGACCTGAACAAGTTCCTAAGGTCTTGGACCTTCAGGATGGTCACTCTGGCTCAGATAATCCCATCCTTGGAACGAGGCGTGTGATTCTGTTCTCTGGACCTCCAGGACACGTACTTTCACATCCCAATCCGTCCGTCCCACCAGAGATTCCTCCGCTTCAGGGCAGAGGGATCCCTGTACGAGTTCCGGGCCATGCCCTCCGGCCTTTCCCTAGCTCCCAGGGTCTTCGCCAAATGCATGGCAGTGGTGACAGCATTCCTGCGGTGCCAAAGGTTCTGGGTGTACCCCTACCTGGACGACTGGTTGATTGCAGCCCCCTCCAGAACGGAGGTGGAGCGGTCCAGAGATCTGGCCCTCCAGGTTTGCTCTCAGATTGGCCTCCTCATCAAAGAGGCCAAGTCGGAACTCGTGCCAAATCAAGTGATACAATTCATCGGGGTAGAGCTCAACCTCTACAAGCCAGAGCACGGCTCCTGGTGGACAGGGCCAAGGTTCTTTCCTCCTTTGCCCAATCATTTCAGGTTGGGCAATCGCGCCCTGCCCGGGACTTCCTGCGCCTCCTGGGCCTCATGGCGGCCTGCACCAGCGTGGTCCATTGGGCCCGTTGGTACATGCATCCCCTTCAGTGGGGGCTGGGCAGCCAATGGTCACAGCACTTCGATCCTCTGGATCACCTAGTGACAGTGACCCAGGGGATGTGGAATGCTCTCCAGTGGTGGACCGTTCTAGCACATCTGCAGGAGGGCATCCTGTTTATCCGCCCCGAGCCGACGGTCTCTCTATCGACTGATGCCTCTCTGATGGGTTGAGGTGCCCATCTGGGGGAGCACAGAGCGCATGGCCTCTGGTCCCCTCGGGAGTCCCGATGCCACATCAACCTGCTGGAGCTCCGAGCGATTCATCTGGCCATTCCCGCCTTCGCCTCGTTTCTACGAGGTCAAGTGGTTCAGGTCCAGACGGACAATACCACGACCATGTACTTCCTAAACCGCCAGGGCGGGACGCGCTCCATGCCTCTGTGCAGGAAAGCTGTCTGCATTTGGTCACTCGTGCGCAGCCTGGAGGCAGACCTCCTTGCCATCCATGTGGCAGGAGCCTCCAACATTCTGGCCGATGCCCTAAGCCGGATAGGGGCTGTGTCCCACAGTGGTCTTCTCCTGCGGAGGTAGTACAAGATCTGTTCTCCCACTGGGCATGCCTCAGGTGGACCTGTTTGCCTCCAGGAGAATTGCAGCTGAGGCTATTTCATGCCGCCCCAGCAGGGCTCGCTGCAGGGGGATGCCTTCTCGAGGCCGTGGACCCCGGGCCTCTTCTACGCCTTTCCCCCATTTCTCTTGATCCACAAGGTGCTTCTCAAGGTGAGGAGGGACAAGGCGCAGGTGATTCTGGTAGCCCCAGACTGGCCCCACCAGTTCTGGTATCCAGATCTCCTCAGTCTCAGCTCCAGGCTCCCGAGGCGGCTTCCAGCCTGCCCGGACCTAATCTCAGTCAATCAGGGGAAGGTATTCCATCCGGACCTTCAATCCCTGCACCTGACGGCCTGGTTCCTGAGCAGCTAGAGTTCCAGGCCTTGGGTCTTTCCGACGAGGTCCTCAACGTCGTTGAGGTGCCCCTTAAGGAGTCGACCAGGAAATGCTATGCCTTCAAATGGAAGAGATTCTCCATTTGGTGTCAGGGGAAGGGCCTGGTAAGCATTCTGGACTATCTGTGGTCCCTTTCTCAGCAAGGCCTTCGGTCGACGACCCTTAAGGTGCACCTGGCAGCCATCTCTGCTTACCGGGCGTGGGCCAGGAAGCAGTCGGTGGCGCAGGAGGAGGTGGTCGGGCGCTTGATCACATTTCCCCTCCGGTGCAAGAACCTCCACCTCTGTGGGATCTACTGCTGGTATTGGCCAAGCTCATGGGCAAGCCATTCGAACCAATGCACAGGTGCGATATCTCCCACCTGTCGTGGAAGGCTGCCTTCTTGGTGGCTATCACGTCAGCCAGAAGGATGGGAGAGCTCCAGGCGCTTTCCATCGAGTCTCCTTATCTGGTCTTCCACTGGGACAAGGTTGTCCTGTGCCCCCACCGGAAGTTCCTTCCGAAGGTGGTGTCAGAATTTCACCTTAACCAGGTGTTGACTCTGCCGTGTTCTACCACAATCACACCTCGGAGGCCAAATATAGGCTCCATACTTTGAACCTAGAAGAGTTAAGCCGCTATTATAAGGAGTGGACTGGCTGAAGTTCGGGAGAGGTTCGCCAGCTGTTTGTCACCCTACGCTGAAGCCGCATCTGGCAGACCTGCAGCCAAGCGGACGATAAGCAGGTGGGTCACCTCCTGCATAGATCTCTGCTATAGGTTGGGGGCATGGAGCCTCCCAGAGGGATAAGAGCTCATTCTACCCGCCATACCGCTGCATCGGTGGCTGCTTCCAGGGATGTCCCTATCCAGGATATCTGCAGGGCTGCTACCTGTAAGTCGGCACATACCTTCATTACCCACTACCACATCGACCTTGAGTCACGCCGGGATGCTGGTTTTGGGGCCTCGGTTCTCCAGTCTTTATTCCCTAAGTAGGGGGTGTGCGCCTTGCTTCCCTCCTCCCGGAGAACTGCTAGGAGTCTGCCAATAAGTGTGGATGAACAACATATCCATGTCCCTAGAAATACAGATTACTCACCTGTAACAGGAGTTCTAGGAATGGTATATGTTGTTCATCCACACGACCCACCCGACCTCCTGGCTTTGACGCACAACCTGGCTTCCAGCGGGCTAGATCTGGCGTCATGGGGCGGAGCTGAGAGTTTTACCACCCGGGTGGGTGGGAGGAGCCAGCTTGAAGACCTTCCGGCAAGATTTAAAGCGGCAAGGAACCTGCCAATAAGTGTGGATGAACGACATATACCATTCCTGGAACTCCTGTTACAAGTGAGTAACCTGTATTTTCGCACGTCCGGCTCAGAATAATGTGGTCGCTGTGCAAAAACAGTTTGAGGAAATGACGGTGACACTGTTCATGAGCAGAAGTCCTAAAATACCTATGTTGAAAATTTGGTGACGAAATTCCATAAAATGACTGTGTTACAAGTGTGCTTTGCGCAGTTTCCACGCACCCTTGTAACCTCGCAAATTTGCAATATTTTCATGCCACATTTTCCACACTGGCATTTTTTCACACCTCCTTATGAACAGTACAGCTGTCATTTTTAACATCCTGCCCTAAATGTGTTTTCGCACCTGTGGCGCACAATGGCGTGGTCACTGTGCGAAATCAACGTTTCAGACAAATTAACAAAATCACAGTGCCACTGTTCATGAAGGGAGGTCCCAAAATGCCTATGTTAAACATGTGGTTAAAAAATTCCCAAAAATAATTGGTTTATGGACGTGTGTTACACAGTTTCTATGCATGCTCATAGCTTCATCAGTGTTTCATATTTTCAACGTTGCCATTTTTTTGCATTTCCTCATGAACAATATAGTTGTCATTTTCCACATCCTGCCCAAAATGTGTTTTTGTCCCTGTGTCGCCAAATGGCATAGCCGCTGTGCAAAACCACCTTTCAGCTTACAAACTGATAGTGCCGCTTTTCATGAGGTGGGCTCACAAACAGCCCATGTTGAAAATTTGGAGTGAAAATACCAACACACGCCTATGGTGTTAGGGTTTCCAACTGTAGCACCCCACACTGTAGAGACTGACAGGCGTCAGGGGTGTGACTTGGGATCATTGGCTATAATGCTTACGCCATTCCACCCCCACCCTGCAGCCAGTGACAGGCATCATGGTGTGCCTTGCACTGTTTGGCCACAAAGTTCACCCCATTCTCCTATACTGCACCCACCTCAGCGTATTTCCTTATGGAATGGGGTAAGTATAACGCCCAAAGACCCCAAAGCACACCACGACACTTGTCAGTGTCTACAGGGTAGGGTGAGGTACAGTGGCATGAGCGTTATTGCCGACGACCCAAAGGCACACCCCAATGCCTGTCGACCTCTACAGGGTAGGGATGGGGTTGGCGTCACTTCAGTACTTCACTGCCATTCCTGTTATGCGTCTCTAGCTCCGGCACTACCAATGCCAGCGAGACAACATTCGGCATTGATAAATGCTTGTTGAATATAATCTATGTAGTATTTGTTAGTGGAAAAAATTTCATTTTAGCCCATGCTGCACATCCCCCAGGTGGCATCTGGAAATGAACCTCAGCTCAGTGTGCTTTTCCTGGCCAAAGATTATTATTTTTTTTTAAGTTATTGATCTTTATCTCCCTACTGCGGCCCATGCCTCTATCAGCCAGCATCCCAAGCCAGCGCTATCATCCCAAGTCCTTACCTGCTCCATTTGCCCCATGGCATAACTCTCACGGTGAAGCCATTGAGATAGGACCAGGTCTCAGCATTGACGGAATCCGCGATCGGAGCAAAACCTGATCAGTGGGTACGAGGCCTACAGGATGCCAGAATAATCCTGCGTTCTGGCTAAGATTTTGGACTTGTTTACTTGCCCTCCCCTGGAGTCTGTAGCGTTAACACGTGTGCATACAGATGCGCAGGCCATCCAACTCCCACACTCACTTGCTTACTATGTGAACAGCACGTCCTGGACTACCACAGGAGGTGCTCATGCAGTGCTGCTGGCAACCACCCTCCCTCGAGTGGGCTACTATCCACTGGGCGCTCAAGCCCTCTCCCCCAGGCTGGCTGCTCAGCAGCCTCGGCTTATTTCTAAACCTGGGTCACATGCGTCACGAGTGCACCGATATGTCCAGACAGATATGAACACGTGCCTGTGGTTTGCTGTTTGCAGCCTGTGTGAGGCCTTTTGGGACTTTACAGTCCTGCTTAAAGTATAGCCAGCCGAGATTCATTCTTGGTGATCAGAATATATTACCTATGATGCCTTGTATTGAGGTATGTGCAGTTTTGTATTTATTTAATGGGACTTGTCAGCTGTATGACAATTGCAGCTTTTAAAATGCAATTTCTGTATGTAGAACTGTAGTTAAAATCAACTCCTTGTTTTTTTCTACCCTTATATTTAGGATTTGGTGGCGGTTTCTCTAATGCACAGTTTGGAAGAAATGGAGCAGGAGGAGGGATGGAAATGAAAAACAAAAGAAGAGGGGGCAGCTCTTCTGAGAAGGGGCCTGGCCCCAAGAAGCAAAGGACATGTGGACTTTGTCACCAACCAGGACATACTAGACCCAAATGTCCTCAGAACAGGTGACAGAATATGGAAGGATACCACAGCAATGTGTCAAAAAGCATCAGCAGCTACTCAGACTTTTGGCACATCTTGGCAAATATTAAGTGACCCAGCAACAGTATGTTAAAGAAAAACTGCAGTTGACCACAAGCCTGTATTTTCTGTAGAAGCTGCATTTCAAATACCTGTTTACATAGTGTTATTGTAATTACTTGTGAGCCCCCCCCCCCCACACAAATCGCTGTTCTCTTTTTTGAGTGCTTTCAGAAGCCATAATAATTGGGTGTGACGTGTCACCCAGTCATAATGGCTTTTTCTACCTCCTGCTGTACTGTTTACAGAGCCTGGAGCACTAAACCACAGTTGCGAGCACCTTCTTACCGCATGAAGCACTTACTAGTTTGTTTCCCAGTCTGTGAATTCAGTACATTCATTTTAGTCGGCATATCCTTCTGTCTTCTGTATTTTGTAGTTTCCAGACCCTGCACCAATAATTATAAAAAATATAAAACATAGGCAGGTGTGTGCTTTGCTTTTGAGGTTTATGACTTGTCACGCACCTCGGGTGTGTTAAAAAAGTAAAAATTCATAACACACACCAGCCTGCATATTATTCTCTGTGTCTCCGCTGGCCTTTTAGTAGTCTTGGTCAATGTTTCTGATATGCACACTGGTGGTCAGAACATTTTAGAACTGTATGATATAGTGTATGTCCTTGTTAGGCTCATATGCACGGTGCACCCATGTTCTACTACAGAACTTTATGGCTGAAAAGGGCACACACTACGTCATACGATTGTAAAATGGTACTTACACCAGTGTGTAAATCAAAAGCATTCACTGAGTTTACTAAAAGGCCAGTAAAAATGTAAAAAATAACAGAATATGAGCCAGTATTCTAAAAAAGACACCTACAGGAAAATGTGACTTAAAGGTCCAGTGCAGTCCGCTGCTAAGTATTCAGAGGTTATGGCTGCCATGTATGAAACTGGCTTTAAGCAGCAGTATTTTTTAGTCTGCTACATTTTCATCGTATAGTTTTCTTTTTTTTAGCATTAATATATTTCTGACACAATTAGATTGATCATCAGTATATTTTGGATTCCTTCAGATGTTTTTAAAACAGCTTTTATTTCTAAGTTTATAATTAGTGGCTCAAGCCATTAAGGGTGGCCTCAACTAGCGATTTTTACAGATCCTTATCTCATGGTTACGTTTTGACTTTACATACCATATTCATACTGTGGATGTACAAGGTGGGTGCTAGCGCGCATTTCTGATAGTAAAAAGCACAGCGCAGCACCAGGATATTCAGGTTATTCATAGTGAGTGTGGCTACAGGAAACTTCAAACACTCGTATCGCAGTTCAGGACTGAAATACAGTGAAAAGAAAAATAAGATATAGTGATGTTTTTGCCAGAAATACATTGTTAGTCAGATCTATATAATGATCATTTTTTTTCCACTAACAAATACTGCTGCTTTAAGTGGCCTGCTTAAAAAAAAAAGTTGTCTAAGTGTACTAGGTACCTTGCGGCACAAAATTTGTTTAATAAATTGTCTGCTCTGCTATATGTCATTGTTTTGGTCCAAGATTTGACCTTCTTTGGAGAACAGTTGTATTCAGGGGCTTTACCATCATTCTAATGAGATGAAAAGGCATCTTTATTTTATTATGTCGTTTCCATGTTGCAACAAAACATATGGGCACAAAAACACTTCACCAGTTAATATCAAAGCCCAGAGATAGGTCAAGCTATATGTTATGCAGAAGCACTCTTTATTCATGTGCAAAATGTAGTGAGCCCTCCACTAAACTTATGATGTTTCGCATTACATCCAAATATTTCATCTTATTTTACCCTTGATAATGCGCTTGCACGTAGCACAGTGTTTCATTGGGATCGCTGTACACTTTTCTGTTTGCTCATGAATAAGTAGTGCTTTTTGATAACTTGACCTATCTTTGGTCTTTGATTTTAACCAGTGAAGTGTTTTTGTGCCCAGCCTTTCTGTTTGTAATGTTTGTTATTGACTGTGTTCACCATGGTTCTTTGAGCAGCCATTTACCTGCTCTGCTTGTTTTCTTGTTTCCATTTTGACATACTTCAGTTTCAGAGTCTGCTGTAATCATTTCAGATCTCAGATGAACCAGTTTTAAACCAGGAATTCCTCTTCTATTTGTTTCCCACAAAACTGGAGACTGTGCACTAAGTCTTGTGGTTGTAGTTCTAGTTTCATGGGTGGGGCTAGTACACAGAGTTAGAAAGGAGTTTTCACACAGTTAAACTCAACTGGGAATCAGATAAATTCCCAAGCTGGTAGGGAACTGGTGTATGGGGCTTATGAAACTGCAGAACAGATTGCTTTCTCAGTTTGCACGTTCTGTGGGCCTCCAGTTACAGTATACAACTGGATACTAAATTTGTACAGTTGGCAGTACCGCTTTACGTTCTATCACAAATGACACTGGATGTCCACAGATTCAGTGTTCTGCAATGAAAAAATTACAGACATGCTGTATATAATAAAGAGACTACTTTTATGGACACTTTAATGCACCTTTAGGTGACAAATCTTTCTTTAGTAAATTCCATGTTAAGTAAGTACATTTTATAAAATGGTAGCACATATTGGAAGTTACGGATATATTAAATATCTTGAAATATTAATACATTTATAATGTTTCAGTGTACTAAAGGCATGAGTATTAAGTCAAGGTCTTGCATATAGTTTTAGGAAGGAGAGAAGACCAGTGGTCCATCTAGTTCCTCCCTCCCTCAAACTCAGTTGGTATATAATTACTCCCTTTTCTTTAGTACTGGCTGCTTCCTCCTGGTTTGGAAGTCTATTTATTTATTTATTTTACAGTTTTATTATCCAGAATAGCCCAGCTGGGATGCATTATTTTTTTTCAGTGGGGTCTTGCTTTTCTCAGTCATCTTCAAGCATGTCTATTTCCATAGAGCTACACACATTAAATTGTTTAAGCCGTTGGCGTCAGGCCCACACAGAAATTCTTGTTAGCTAGTGCCATCTAGTATGACACACATCGTTGGCACCTATATATAGTGGCTGGCTCCATACCTCCTCAGTTTCTTTTCTGCCGTCATCGGCCACTCTCTTTGGACCAAGGAGACACTCATGAATTTCCATCACAGAAGTTTTCTACTTTGGCGTTTCATTTTTGATAAGACTTTATGTTGACTCTGTCGAAGTAACCACTTCATCGCCTCTGTCAGTGCTGTGTGAGGATTTTGTGTGACAGTGTACACAGATTGTGTGTTCACTGCCTAAGCCTTTCACTTGATGTGAAGTCCTGCCCTGTCTGCCAAGGTTTCAACCAGGCCATGAGGAGACACTGACAAAAATCCTTTCAAGTTTTTTCTGCAAAAAATGGAAAAAGCCAAAAGTGCTGCTTTCCTTCACTGTTCGGTGACACATCTCCGTGGTAGCACTGTCATTTGTCGAAAGAAAAGGACTCAAAAAGACTTCTTCGAAGGAACATCACTGCCATGCTTCTCCCTCCAGATTCCAGTTTCCGTTGAAGCTGCAGTAGGGTAAGTCCAAAGCCGGTTCATGGACCTCTGTTGCCAGCCCAACCATTGCTGAGACACCAAGGTCAGATGCAGGCTCCAACTCATGCTACACAGGCTCCATAACTTTTGGCAGGCATGTTGTCAGCATTGCAGAGCTGACAATGCTGTTGCCTACTGGGATCATCAACACTAATGGACTGCACTGCTCACATTCCTTGAATTAATCCAGAGACTGCTGCTTTCCTTGCTGTCAATATTGTTGTTGATACTGCCATTTGTTGCTCCTGCCAACGCAACCAGAACCTGGTGAAACTTCTGTACCTGTTTTATTTATACAGTCACTTGCCTCTAGAATGAGGCTCCTGTGGTTCTTCTGCACCCTCTTCCAACTTATACGGAGGAAGAGGATAAAAACAATTGAGACTTGGTAGATGATGAGGAGGAGGAGGTGGGATCCCTCCTTCTGGTAGTGAGCGCACTGTGGTTTGCACTACTAGGTCTCCACCAGAGGATGCCACACTCCAAAACTTACTACGCTTCATGAAACAGAAGCTCCGGTTCTAACGACCTATCCTCCGTCCCTACCCATGCCCACTCCACCCTATACGCAGATGACCTCGCCCTCCTGGCCAGCTCGCGGAACATCTCCACTATTAACTCCCAGCTTAACTCCAACTTTGAATGCATACATACTTGGCTGGGGGACCACAGGCTCACCCTCAATCTCAAAAAAACTCAAGCCATGTTGTTTGGGTCCTCGAACAAAATAAAATCCTGCCCTGCTCCTCTGCGTATCCTTGGGGCCGATGGCTCTCCCCTTGAAACGGTTACCTCCAAGTGCCTAGGTGTCACCCTTGACCAGCAGCTGGACCTCACCCTGCACATCCGTAACATCTGCAACGTCTCTAATTGCAAACTTGGCCTAGCTTATCGAGCCAATAGCTGCCTCACCCCTGCCGCCCACCTAGCCCTCGCCCGGGGGGTCCTCCTCCCCTCTCTCTGCTATGGCCTCGTAACTTTTTCCCCAGTCCCCAAAACCAGCCTATCAAAATGGGACACAGCCTACAATGTTTGCCGCTTCGTGCTTTCCGCCCCTCACCCACCGGTGTGATCTCTACAACCGCCTAGAGTGGCTCCCCCCGGAGAAACACCAGTCCTTCGTTATAGGTAACTTCATCGACAACATTGTCCGCTCTGGTTCCCCTACCACCCTTGCCCTTCCCCTTAATCCTAGGGCCCCATCCTACCACCTCAGGCCTGGGATAACCCAGGAACGTCTTGTTCCTAGGACCTGCACCCTCACGGGTGATCGGTCCTTCCACATTTGTGCCCCCAAACTTTGGAACTCGCTCCCTGAACTAGCCAGGGCCTCCTCCTCCCATCCAAGCTTTAAAGCCTCCCTCTGGAATTTCCTGAAACCTTCTCTCCCCCCCCCCTGCACCTCGTAACCTACTCCCTTGCCCCCTCCCTCATCCCGGCTGGGTGAGGGCCTCCCTCCTCCCCACTCCCCGCCCTGCCCTGCTTTGCACTTCTCCTCTAGCTCCAGCCCAGCAACCTGGTCCATCCCCTGCCTTGGCACCCCTGCTTGCACTTCACCATTGTCACTGCTACTGTTTACGCATAGTGTTTACCTTGTCCTAGAGCTAGCCTTGTAACGCCTGTTGTGCTAGGTTACCTTCTTGTCTCCTCAAACTAACTAATTGTGAACTCTACCAATCCGCGTTTTTGAGTTATTTCTTATGTTATTACCTGTATTCCTCCTGTGTATTCTCACAATTACAGAGCCACCTTTGTAATGCCTGGCTCTCCTATGGACTTTTCCCTATTCTGTAACTGTTAATTGTATGATGTCTGACTCCGGTAACTCTCCCAGGTCGCACCCATTCTGTAACTGTTAATGTACAATGTATGACATCTGTAACTCTCCCGGGTCGCACCCATTCTGTAACTGTTAATGTACAATGTATGACATCTGTAACTCTCCCGGGTCACACCTGAAAATAGGCACATGGCTGTCTAGTGTGCTTACCCGGTTAACAAAAGCAAATAAATAAAATAAATGGATAAAGTTCACTATCCACATTTTGGTAGTTCCCTGGAACAGGCTGATTTGTCAGATGTCTTCAAGTTTAAGCTCCTCTCATCACCCAGCGCTGTATCCTTCAACTCCGCCCCATGACGTCAGATCTTTCTTCCCACTGTAAGTGACAGGTCTCCTCTTTCGCAGCTCTGCAGTGGCTGAGAGATATCTTCAACAAAGGGCTTTCTGGGCGAAATTTTTTGACTGTCTTAAAGTCTGTTTACCGAAATCCTAGTCTCTGTCTCTGACACTCTACAACAATCAATGATTGAAGAATGGAAGCAATCAGGTTTCAGATTTTGTGTCCAGTGCTGGCAAAAAATGTCAATCACCAACCCCCTGTCTCTTGTCTATACTGTTTAGGCACGCAACACAACATGACAGATTGCAGGCTTTGGCAGGTAATGTTACTAATGTCGCCTGAAGATTGAAAGGCAGAACTCACCCATGGTTGACCCTTGGAGCAGTATCAACTTAAGAGATGCAGGAAGGTCTCTGACCTCCGGGACATCTTTACACCTTGAGGCCCTAGAAGAGGAGGTGATGGTTGCTGCAGTGAGTACCTCAGTTCTGTCGCTGCTTCTGTCTAAGGTCAACATCCTAGTGTCCTTTACTAAAGACTTTCGGGAAATATGTTGGGCCCTTCTGACCTTTGGGGAGAGCCCTTCTCACAGGGTCAAAAAGCACAAGCTCCACTGGCACAAGTTGTGGAATCAGGAGCGAACATTTTCCTCCCACTCCCTCGACCACTTGACTTTGGTCGAGCTCCCTTCTGTGAGGAACAAATCTAGAGCTCCTCTGTACCTCGACTGGGCTTGCCTGTCAGGCGGTTGAGATCTTCCTTGAGACTGTCCACTGGTTCTTGAAGGAGATCGATGAAGAATTGATCTCTCAGACACTGGTGCTCCTGGTCCTCACAAAGGAGGACGTGGCCCAGTCAGTGTCCCCAGCTGGGTCATCACAGGACCAGCCTTTGAAGCCTTTGCTACTGAATGTAGCAAGGCATGTAGTCTATCTCAATCCTCCAGAGGACCCACATTGACATCAGCCTTCTGGTTGAGGTTGAGGCATTGCTTACGCTTTTGATCCCACTCGACTGGAAAGTGTCGCCACACCTCGGCCTCCTTGTCCTCAGGCTAGGAGAGGCACCTTCACAAGATGCGTTGGCACTATGTGGAGCTCTTCTAACAACAGTAGACCATTGTGGGGCAGGATAGGACTCAACGCTCTGGATTGTTTGGTCATTTGGCAACCACTAGTCTGCCCAGAGCAGATGTCCCCAGCATCTGCTTCTCCACTGCTGAGGATGGAGCCCTCACCACCGCCGCCTTCAGAGTGTGGTCCTGCAAAGGACTCCTGTGCTGCTACTGGCTTGCCAGGCTGGTCATCAGTGGAAATCACCCAGTCAGAAGACACCAGGGTGTCCATGGTGGTGAATGGTCAAGGGAAGTTTTTGAGGATGCCTTACATGACTCTTGAGCGGTCATCCATGCTTTCCTCAAGGACTCTCACTTTCGACCTTGGCTGATTCGAGAATGTTACCGCCAACCATGGGCGGGTGTCATTCAGGGCATTACTCTGCATCATGTTGGAGTTCATGAGCATGCTGTTGGAACCAGTTCAGAAGAGGGCTAAATTACCCCTTCACTGACATACTGGATAGGGACAGATCACTGGGAGTTGTCTTTCTTGTGGTTAAGGCCATTTTGGGACCAGCCCTGGAACTTTGGCAGCATCCAGCATCCTGTCCAGCACCCTCCACCTCTACCCATATGGTCTGCAAGTATACAGTTCCTACTGGGCCCCTTGCAGAGTTCTCTGATCACCCTTCAGCTGAAGGGTTGGTATCAGACTCCGCCTTCTGGAAATCCAGTGGCCAAGGGAATGTGGGAAAGCCTCCAGACAAAGAGTCCAAAAAGGTTGACCATGTGGCTAAAAAGGTCTACACTGCTGCATTGTTGGATCTCTGTCAGGCGAGCTATGCTGTAATTATGGCCAGCTGTAATCACTCCCTGTTGGGAGCTTTGGATGATTTCTTCCCTCACCTCCCGACTGACCGTCAGCTACCAGTGAAGGGTTCACCCACTTTAGGGCAAAAAGAAATGGAGCACCAAAAATGGGAGCACAGACAAATGGCCACAGGTAAGCAGAGCGTCAGTCAATACAGGCGAAACACACACAGCACGCAGACACCATTGAAACCATCCACACTCTGTTTGTGCAGTACTGCATAATTTTATGCTACTGAGTGCCACACACCACTTTGCATGTTGCATGCGTCCTGTATGCGGGAGGATCACCCCCCCCCCAAAAAAAAAAGTATATATAATGACTTTCACCTGCCCCGTATTGGGGAGGAGAAGGCAGATTTGGAAGGAGGGAGAAATCTGGCAAGGGAACCCAGCAGTACTGTGGAGCAGAACACAAGGAGGGCAAGACACTCAAGTCCCCCGAAATTGTCACGCTTCACCACACAGAAACGCACTCCATGAGACAACCACACACCTAGACACCTGGAAATACGATACTGCAACTTGATACATCTGTAGAAGCATTCACCAGTCAGATAGTCCCACAGCCACAGCAACGCCACCACGCGCACACTGCACCGTGACCCAAACTCCTGTACGTTCTAATCACCCTCACACTAGCGCCAGCACCCTAATTGATTCGCCTTCTTAACGGTATAACCCAATAAAGTGAGTAAGAGACCAGGGCCACTTGCTGGCTAAGCTTGCTGGCTAAGCACCAGCTCCAAATGGCTCTAGACATGGGTGGCTCCTGTGCCTGCGCCATGGCAGCAGCCATTGCGATGAATCACAGCCTGTCTGCGGCTTACCTTTATCCTGGCGGATAACCAGCACAAATTGGCTGATGTCCCTTTCCTGGGCACTGACTTATTTGGCCTTGGGATAGAGGGACATCTCACTGGGATTGAGAAGTCCAGTGCCACCCTAAATTCTGTGGCATTGTCCCAGAAGGACCTGAAGGCACAGAAACGTAAAGAAAAGGACCTTTAAGTACATGTCCTTTCAGACACAGCAGCCTCAGCAGGGGCAGTACCAACACTGGTGCCCAAAACCCAAGATCTTACTTTGAGTGGGAGCTCTTGCAGCAGGCTATTACAATTAAGACTATGCTGCAGGCACTAGGACCCATTGGAAACCTTTAGATAACAGTCTCCAGCAGGGGCCGCCCTCGACGTCGGCTCCGCCCCAGCATTGCCCAGTGGTATATCAGGGTGCGGTCCCCATCCCCACCTTAGTTCTTTTCCCACTTGCCAGTCCAATGGGCCTCCACTCCTGAGGGCCAAGATGAAGATTCCTCTCCCAGGGGCCTCCCATCCTCACCTATAGCTCCTAAAACACCGTACAAACCCAGCCTTCCGGTGGGTTCTGCCGTGGTTCAGTTTAACAAACAGGAGCTTACTGGGCTTTTTCAGTTTTGGTGGGGTCAGGTTAAAAAGAATGTGCTCCCACCGCGGCTGGACCCAACTCCTGCTCTGGAGGAAACTAAAGACAAAGGCCGGCTCGAAAAACTGTCTTCTCCCCCGCCTAAAAGCTCTTCTTTCAAATCAGAGTCACAGTCACGTACTCCAGCTGAGACCTGTGGCCGGACTAAACATAAGGAACGTCGGCACCAGCAACGCTCCAGGTCTAGCAGTTACTGTCGCTTCCCCAGCATAAGACAGTCACACAGCTGACGCCAGTCTGAAAGCCATTCTTGGCACTCGACCAGCCGTCGCCAATCCCATAGCCAACGTCGGTCTACCAGCAGACGACATTCATATGAATGGAGCAGATCTTACTTTGAGAGGAAGCTCTTGCAGCAGGTACCACAATTAGGACTGACGCCACCGGGCAGCAGCTTCCAGCAGTTCTTTTCTCTAGCAGTACCGACGTGGGACCGCCCCACGCCGACATCGGCTCCACCTCCGTCACCCTATATAAGGGAGGAGTTCCCCACGTGCTCCAGTTCTTTCCTACCACACGGTCAGGGTTAGTTCGCTGTTGGTTACCACTCGTAGTACCGATCGCTCTCATTCCTTCTCCACCAACAAATTTCTTTGTATAGCATCTATGTCATCTTCCTCCAAGGGGCACGTCAATAAGTGCTCCTGTGGTCGTCAGATACTCTCAAAGGACAGCCATTCCATTTGCCTTTTCTGCCTCTGGGCCGACGCTTGCCCTCAGTGCCAGGCCTTCAATTCAAGAACACGTATCAAGCGTCTGAAGTCCATCTCCGCCTTCTTAGCGGAGTCTAAATTGGCCGCCATGAAACAGGCTTAGTCCTCGGGGGGTATTTTTATTCCACTCCCGCCCACAAGCACTGGGAACATCATGACAAGGAGAGGTTCCACTCTAGGCCCAGGTCCTCAGGCTCGAAGTCAGGGTCGTCGGGGCATGATTCCCGTCTCACCACCCTTAAGCTGTCCTGGGCTTCCTCTGCGGCCAAGTCTTCAGGGACCACTCTACAACTGCTGAAGGTGCATCCGCCCGCCGAGAAGGCTGTCTCGCAGGGCGCAGGTACGCACTCCTCCCGCTCGGCCTCCTCCTCCAAGGCCGACTCCCGGGAGTTGAACAAGGCCTCCAGGTCTTCTGGCTGTAGGGCCACGTCCTTGCTGCCGAAATCTAAGTATTCTGATCGGCGCCCGCCTCCGGCGGCTGACCGACACTCAGTCGAGAAATCTTCCAAACATAAGTTGAACCGTTCTAAGGCCCCCGCCGAGGGACGCCTCTGCCTGACTTCCAAAGACAACGGACGCTGGATCGCCGTCCGCCCGCGGCCCCTCCGGCCATCATTCCGGCGAAAGCTATTCTGCCACCGGTCAAGGTTCTCCCGACACCAGCCACTCCGGTGCCCCCCGACGTCAGCTCTGGGACCCTGTCGCCACTGTCGCCGATTCATCTGACAGAGCCTGACGACGGAGGAGCAGATGCCCCTCCGACGCCACCCATCAGGCCTACACCGGTGATAAGGGCTCGGATCCGACTCCAGTGCCCCCTGACGACAGTACGGATTCTGATGCTCCTCTGCTCCCTGCGCCAGGGTCTCCTAAATTGAACCTTTTGCAGATGAAGGAACTTTACTCCCACTGGTGGGACACGGTAAAACGTGATCTCCCAGCGGGGGCACCTCCTCCCACGCCCACTCCCGTGCCAGACGCCTCAGAGCCATCCAACTTAGAGGCGGGGAAGGAGCCAGCACCTAAAAAGCACAAGGACAAGAGACGCAGGAGGAGTAGGTCCAGCAGTTCCTCCCACTCTCCCTCTCCGGATGCGAGGCACAAGAGGAGATGGCATAAGTTCCCGTCCTCTTCACCCTCGGATTCATATGTGGACTCCGACACTTCCCGCTCAGACTCCGACATTGACCCAGATTTAGGGGGGACGGAGGAGCATCCAAAATCCCCTCCGGATGACCCCAGCTTCATGGAGGTGGTGAGGCACATCCAGGCCAACATGGGTTGGGACACTGAGGCCCTGGACCCCGAGCGACTACGGTTGGCTAAATACCTCAGCCAAAAAGACCCTAAGCCAGTGATCATCCCTCCCATGTTTGACACCTTTGAGGACCTGACGTTCGCAACCTGGAAGCGACCTCACTCCTCCTCTGCTGTGCCCAAGAAGGTTCATCGGCTCTACCAGGCCCCTATGGATCACCCCTTCTTGGCCGAACCACCCGCAATGGACTCAGTGGTGAATTCGGCAGCTCATGATTGTTCGCAGAGGCCCAAACACCTGAGCACCCAGCTGCCTGACAGGGAGTTGAAGTAGCTGGATTCCATCGGCCGCAAGGTGTACACTGCTGTCACCTGCAATATCAGGAGTCTCAGCTTCCTGGCACACATGGTCCAATTCCAGAATGCCCTTTGGGAACAGGGATTGGACATCGCGCAGAGCATGCCTGATTGCCCTCAGTGGCAGAGCTTGCAAAATTGCTTGAGACCGGCTCAGACGTGGGTACCCACATTCTGCGTTCGGCCTACGACTCTGCGGACACCTCCTCTAGGGCGTCCACTGCTGGCATTTTCCTCCATCACCATGCTTGGCTTCGGGTTTCTGGGTTTGATCCATATGTCCAGACAAACATTATGGATGCTCCCTTCAAGGGCTCCATGCTTTTTGGCGAAGACGCGGAGAAGATCATCACCAGGCTGCAGGACTCCGGCAAGGCCATCCAAACCGTGCAGTCCATGTACCGCCTGAAACAGAGGCGAGCTCGTAAGCCTCATTTTCATGGCCATGGGGGACATCAGCCTCAGCAGCCTCGCTTCCAGCCCCACTCGCAGCGAGGCTGCTTCAGTCGAAGGGGCGGAGCCAGGGATCCTCTGTCTCCTCCTCTAGACAGGCCAAGGCAGCCACTGCTGCCCTACCCACCGACTGACTATCCAGGCCACCCTCCATCCCTAGACGTCCTGTCGGGGGAGCCGGTTGGAGGACGCTTTTCCCTCTACGCAGCTGCATGGAGTCAAGTGACCTCCAACCAGTGGGTCCTGGAGCTCGTGGAGTTCGGGCACTCCATAGAGTTCGACTGTCTTCCACCGGACAGACCATTGCCCCCATCCCAGTATCCCAGGGAACACCGAGCGCTGGTCAGAAGGGAGGTATTATCCCTTTTGGACAAAAATGCCATCGAGACGGTACCGCCGGCCGAGCGAGGGAAAGGGTTCTTCTCCCACTTCTTCCTGGTCCCAAAGAAGTCGGGAGATCTCAGACCCATTCTGGACCTCAGCGATCTGAACCAATGGGTCTCCTACCAGAGATTCAGGATGGTCTCCCTCCCCACTCTCCTGCCCCTCGTTTCGACAGGAAACTGGCTGGCATCCCTGGACATGCAGGATGCCTACTTGCATATCCCTATCTTCAGGGCCATCGCAAATTTCTGAGGTTCAGGTTCGAAGACAAGGACTATCAGTTCCAAGTCCTTCCCTTCGGTCTCTCTTCAGCCCCCAGAATCTTCACCAAGTTCCTAGCAGTCGTTGTCGTGGCACTGCGGAGATGGGGCCACTGCGTGTTCCCCTATCTGGATGATTGGCTCCCTCCAGGTCCTGCCTGTTGGAAACCATCAGGGACTCCATTTCACTGTTTCAGCACTTGGGAATCACTGTCAACAGGGACAAGTCTCATCTTTTCCCTTCTCAGAACCTCCAGTTCATTGGAGCTGTTCTGGATACCACCCTCGGGGAAAGTGTTTCTTCCCTCCGACAGAGCAGGACGGATTCAGGTCTTGGCACACCAGATCTCTTCAGCCTCAAAGGTCCCTACAAGACTTCTTCTCAGGCTGTTGGGGCATATGGCCGCTGCCATAGTTTCGTTCCCTCTAGCACGACTATGCATGAGAACCATCCAGTGGTCACTCAGAGTTCAGTGGGATCAAACGCTAGACAGCTTGGACGCCTCGATCGGATCTCGGAGCCAGTCCTCCAGAAGTTACGCTGGTGGATGTCATCACAAAATCTTCTGCCGGGTATCCCCTTTCACACAGGGGCACCATCCCAGATTCTGACCACAGACGCGTCGTCCTCGGGATGGGGCGCCCACGTGGGGACACATCGCACTCAGGGCTCCTGGTCCCCAATAGAGGAAGATCTGCATATCAATGTTGTGGAGCTGAGAGTGGTCCTTTATGCCCTTCAAGCCCTAGTCTCGGTCCTCGCGCCGGGCAACCTGTTGGTTCAGATGGATAACACTTCGGTGATGTTCTACATCAACAAACAGGGCGGTACACACTCGTATCCCCTTTGTCGGGAAGCCATGCGGGTGTGGGATTGGGCTTTGGAACACCAGCTCACATTAACGGCAGTATACGTTCCAGGGGAACAAACCGTGTTAGCCGATGCGCTCAGCAGGACAAGGTCGCAGGCTCATGAACGGGAGCTACTGCAAGAAGTCGCAGCTCAGATATTCTGCCAGTGGGGGTCGCCAGAAATGGATCTCTTCGCATCACAATTCAACGCAGAACTGCCCAGTTTCTGCTCGCTAGGTTCAGAGCCTGGAGCTTTTTGGCACGATGCGTTGTCCCTCTCCTGGAAGGGGAGGTTTCTCTATGCTTCCCCCCTTTCTGCTTCTGCAGAAGGTCCTCCTCAAGGCGCAGTCAGAACCTTCCGCCCTCGTTCTGATCGCACCGCTATGGCCCCAACAGATTTGGTTCACTTTACTTCATCATCTAGCGGCAGAGCCTCTGCTTCCTCTTCCACTCTCCTCTCACCTCCTGTTCCAGGACAGGGGGTCCCTGATCCATCCAAATCTGTGCTCGTTTCACCTGCATGCCTCGCTGCTCAAGATCTAGCTAAAGCCAGATTTGGGGTGTCTGATCAGATAGCACAAGTTTTGGTTGAGGCACGTAAGCCTGCCACCAGGGCCACTTACGCTATGAAGTGGAAACGTTTCTGTATCTGGGCCGCAGCTAAGAAGGTGGACCCATTGGTCTGTCCGGTTAACTCCATTTTAGAATACCTGCTCTCACTTTTGGAGTCAGGTCTCAGTTGCTCCCCCATCAAGGTACACCTGGCCGCCATCTCTGCTTATCACTTACCAATGTTGGATAAGATGGTGGCTCAGATGGAGGTTTCTAAAGCCTTCCTGCAAGGGATTCTGCATATCAGACCTCCCATCTGGGATCCTGTGCCCCCTTGGGATCTCCTGTTCATATTGGAGAAGCTTCCCCCCCAACCAGCTATGGAGGCAGAGCTTTGTTTCCTTTCCTGGAAAACTCTGCTTTTGGTAGCCATTACTTCGGCGAGGCACATTTCAGAACTTCAAGCCCTCATGTGTAAGGAGCCCTACCTAATTTTTCCTAAGGATAGGGCTGACCTTCGCACTAATCCAAAGTTTCTACTGAAGGTGGTCTTGGAGCTCACTCTCAACCAATCCTTACAGCTTCCAGTGTACTACCCGGAGCATTCTAATGGGGGAGAAACCCTGCTTCACTCCTTGGATGTCCACAGGGCTCTCAGATGTTATTTGGCCAGGATGAAACAGGATTAGAAATCTGGTTAACTCTTTGTATCCTTTGTTCAACGGTCCTTAGGTCACCCGATCACTAAACAGACACTGTCACGTTGGTTGGTCCATTGCATTTCCTTTTGTTACCAGAAGCATAACAAGTCCACCCCAGGACCGGTTAAAGCTCACTTTACCAAGGCTGTCGCTGCTTCCTTCGTGGCGATGAAGCAGGTCCCTGCTGCAGACATTTGTGCTGCCGCTACCTGGAGTTCTTTTCATACCTTCGTCAGGCATTACAGATTCGGCATTATTTCCAGACACAGAGCAGGCTTTAGCCTCGCAGGTTTGCAGGGTCTGGTTTCCTGAGGGACCCTCTCTATTCCTACTGTTCCTTTACTTCCCTTCCCCCTCCCAGGGGTTGTTTTAAATTTATGTTGTTTGGGAATCAGTCCTAATTGTGGTACCTACTGCAAGAGCTTCCTCTCAAAGTAAGATAGTACAGTTACATAAGAACTTACTGTAACAGATCTTCGAGAGAGGCTCTTGCAGCAGGTGTATTTCCCACCCTCCTTCCCCCAAGATCAGGCCTTTTTCAGGCTGCCTTTTCCTCCATTCAGAGGGAAGAATTGTTTCTTTCATACTTCTGACTATTGCCTGTTACCATCTCTCTGTCTGACAGGGGTGTGTGCAAGAACTGGAGCACGTGGGGAACTCCTTCCTTATATAGGGTGACGTCGGAGGTGGAGCCGATGTCAACGGGGGGGGGTTTCTCACGTTGGTACTGGTAGAGAAAGGAATTGCCGGAAGCTGCCGCCGGGTGGCGTCAGTCCTAATTGTGATACCTGCTGTAAGAGTTTCTCTTGAAGATCTACTGTTACGGTAAGTTCTTACGTAACTGTACTATCTCTCTCCCGTTCCAGATCAGCCTCCTACTATTTGGAAGGCCACGGTTCGCATCCCAGCTCCTCTTGGTCCATCCGTTCCCTCTCACGGGAAAGGCCAGTGTCCCCCGATGAGATGAACTCTCCGAGATCTCCTCCTGATGATCCCACGTTTATGGACGTCATGAGGCACATCCAGTCCTCCAGCAGATGGGAGATGGAGGACTTGGATCCGGAGCGCCAGAGGTTGGCAAAATACCTGAGGTAGAAGGAGCTAAAGCCTTCAGTAGTTCCTCCTCTTGTGGATACCTCCCAGGACCTTACTAGGATTACTTTGAAGCATCCCTCTACCACCCCGGCAGTTCCCAAGAAATCGGATAGGCTGTACCGGAGCCTTTCCAGGCAGAATCCCTTCAGGTGGACTCTATGGTGATTACAGCTGCCCATGACAGATCTAAAAAGCCTAAACACCTCAGCTCCCAGCCTCCCGATGTTGAAGCCAGATTCCTGGATCAGGTGGGCAAAAAGGTTTATTCTAGGATCGTGGATATGTTGTTCTATCCACACTAGTTGGCATGTTCCTTTCCCTTTAAATCTTGCCAGAAAGTCTAAAAGCTGGCTCCTCCCACCCACCCAGGTGGTATATGCCTCAGCTCCACCCCTTGACCCCAGATCTTCCTTTCCACTTGGAAGATTCAGTCCCTCTTTACTGCTTCCGCGTTGAGTAGCCCTGGCGCTTAATCCTTTGGATAAATTACGGAAAATCGAACCTAGTTAGTTTCTCCGCATAAATTCGCGATAGCAACTGCAATGGAGGACAAGTCCACGCCCAGGTTCCGCCGGTGTTCCTGCAGACAGGTGTCCAGTACCGACCTGCACGCCACATGCGTCTACTGCCTGGGCCATGCACATGATACCCAGGCCTGTGATTTTTGTTGCACCTTTCATCCTGCAGTTCTGGATGACTACCTCGCATGTTTGCAACTCGGACGACCGGAAAAACAGTACCCGCCGGTCAAATCCAAAGATGCCCATCATGTGGTCTCCGCGGCCGCGTGATCCGCTGACCAACTGGAGCAGATGAAGGCCTTCAAGGAGGAGGCAGCTCACGCCGCCGAACAATCCTCTTCAGTCTCAGTCTTTGTTCCGCTCAAACTGGGCACTTTCTTCTCCGAATCGTTCAAGGAGAGGGCCCGTTCGGTTCGCACATCTCCCAGTCTCGCAAAAAAGAGAAAGGATCGAGAGAAGATTCTTTGCATTGACAACGCTCTTGGGACAGAGAGAGAGCTCAGTCACAGGAGTCTCCCATCTCAACTTCGTTCGAAATTGCAATCTCGACCAGTGGCTTCATAGTACACCCATCAGGCCAGCCAGCTCAGATGCGGGATGACGACCAGGTCGAAATAGTAATTGACCCATTGTCGACTGATGAGGCTGACAATTCTCTGTTTAGGACTCTGGTCCTACCAGCCACCAAGGAGGAGACCCAGCTCACTGGTGCTCCACCCGTGGTCTCTGTCCCTGGCCTGGAGGAGCTGCGGTTCTCCCCTGCCCCTTCTGAGACACCCCTGATGGTCAGAGTCAAGGTCTCTAACACCCTCGACCAATAGGCCGAGGAAGTCTCACAAGCGGCGCTCCAAGAAGCAGTGACGCCGCCATTCGTACTCGGTTGAGGAGAGGATTCGATGCAAGCTGCGTCGATGCTGCAAGGACCTCATGTGGCAACAGCGCATGCTGTCCAGTCCAAAGTCGACCCCGGCTTCCATTTCAGCCATCACTTGGCTGTTGCCTTCCAGGCTGACGCCGACTGCTCCAGAGCTGGTAGACACCGTCCCTCTGCCTGCAGAGCCGGTGAAGACCCTCTCGGCTCGGCTGAAGCTAGCTTCCACCTATTTTGGTGGAGCCGCCACCTAAGCAGCCTCCCTCAGGGGCTCCTGCCAAGTTTCAGCCCGTTCAGGGCCTCCCGCACAGGCTGTCACTCTTACTCCCAACCATCTGCGGCGGGTCAAGAGTGACTCTGGTGGTCAGCCACTCTATTCAGACTCGGAGACTGAGGATTCAGACCTGAAATTGCGTCCATGCAATGATTCCATGAGTTTCTCGACGGAGGAAGGTCCCACGTCCTTCCTAGGCATCCTCTCTCATCTCCGAATCAGCGGGGATGATCTTGGAGCCTATTGAAAAATGGGCCGAATATCCCCCAATTGATATCCTCAGAAAAGGGGATTCTCCATCCAGAGCCTTCCCAGTGGCCGAAGCCATAGTTGACTGTCTTGGAGCTTTGGCAGGACCCAGCCTTCTGTCCTGCGCCTTCAGCCCGCATGGCCCACAAGTACGCGGTTCCCATAGTCTCCCCTTCGGGGTTCACACAGCATCCCTCGGCTGAGGGGTTGGTGACTGAGTCTGTGTTTCGGCACTTGGGCAATTCAGGAGACATGGATAGACCTCCGGACAAAGAGTCCAAGAAATTAGACCATTCGGCCAGAAAGGTCTATGCTGCCTTCTCGCTTGGTCTCACGACAAGCGAGTTCAGCCATCATAATGGCACACTTCTCCCAAGCCCTCTTGGGCCTTCTGGATGAGGTGCTTCTTCGTCTTCCCATGGACCTTCAGACCACAGTCAAGTAGGTCCGTGACCAGGGTCGGGCCGTTGCTAAGCAGAAACTCCAGATGGCTCTGGATATCGGGGATTCTTGTGCCCGTTCATTGGCAGCTGCAGTCGCCATGTGCTGCAGGGCTGGCTGAGAGTCTCGACCTTTATGGCAGACACCCAGCACAAACTGGCGGATGTTCCTTTCCTGTGTACTGACTTGTTCGGTCCAGGAGTTGAAGTTCACCTCCAGCGTATCGAGAAGTCCAGTGGCACCTTGGACTCCGTTACCTCCGCCCAAAAGGAACACCAGGGTTTGAAGAAGCAGAAAAGGAAACCTTTTTGGCCTTCTGCCCCTGCAGCCAAACAGCCCCATTACCAATCTGGGCAGCAGCAGCAGGCTCAGTCTTGGCACCCTCGGCCCAAGTCAGGGGCCTCGGCAGCCTTCAAGCCCAGAGGGAAGGGCCCCGGCAGTCCCTCCGCTGGATCCACCTCCTCCAAGCCTGCACAGTGATGGGATGGGGATAGTCAACCTATGCCCGTCACAACCACTCTGGGTCCTCCTGTAGGGGGCCAACTCCGCTACTTCCTTTCCGTCTGGTCCACTGTTACAACGGACAGGTGGTCTTGGAAGTGGTCAGCCATGGACTGCCCCTGGAATTCAAGCAGTACTCTCCAAGCCAAGCCCCACGAGAGGAAAAGGTATCAGGTATCCGCCCACATTTGGTCAGCTCTCAGAGACAATATTGCCCAACTCCTCCGTAAGGAGGTAGTGATCAGAGTCGCGGATTCCCCTGTCAACCCAGGATTTGTTTCCAGGTACTTTGTGGTCCCGAAACAGACAGGGGCTAGCGCCCCATTCTAGATCTGCACAACCTGAATCAGTTTTTCTGGTCTCAGACTTTTTGGATGGTAACTCTGTCTCAGATCATACCATCTCTCGAGCAGAACATGTGGTTCTGCTCCGTAGATCTTCAGGACACGTTCTTTCACGTCCCGATCCGTCCGTCTCACCGAAGGTTCCACCACTTCAGGATGGAGGGAACCCTCTACGAGTTCCAAGCCATGCCGTTCGGCCTGTCAATTGCCCCCAGGGTCTTCACCAAGTGCATTGCAGTGGTGGCAGGCCATCTTCAGCATTGAAGGGTCAGAGTTTACACCTATCTCGACGATTGGCTCACAGCGTGTCCCTCCAGACTAGAGGTAGAGAGGTCCAGGGATCTGGCCCTCCAAACCTGCCTGAGCCTTGGCCTCCTGATCAATGAGGCCAAGTCGGAACGCATACCTTCGCAGGTGATATGCTTCATCTTAGGAGAACTCGACTCTTGCTGAGCCTGAGCCAGAGCCAGGCTACTGGCGGACAGGGCTTAGGTTCTTCCCTCCTTTGCCCAGTCATTTCTGGTTGGGCAATTGCACCCTGCCCGGGACTTCCAGCAACTTCTGGGTTACATGGCGGCTTGCACCTCCATGGTCCAATGGGCCCGGTGGCATTTGCACCCCTATCAATGGGAGCTGGCCAGCCAGTGGTCTCAGCTTCTAGGTCGTTTCAACCAGCTGGTCACGGTAACCCAGAAGATGTGGGACGCTCTCCAGTGGTGGATGCCCCCGTTGACGGAGCAGCAGTATATTGTATTGCTTTTAAAGCGCTAGAAATCGCCATCGATGAGAAGGTATGAGCCCCCGTCGAAAGAGTGGTGTCAGGGCGCGTTGTTGATGGAGGGACACCGACTCCCAAGGAGCCTACCCTGCCTCCTAGGGAAAGGTCCAAAGAAAGAAGGCCCCCTTCAAGATCTCCCTCAGGGTCTCCCAGTCCCAAGCGACCCAAACATTGACGGTCCACTCCGCAGGGGAATGACTCTAGACCTGACATCTCAGATACCTCCAGGTCTCCTCCTCCCATCAGCATCCCATCGCCTGACCCACGAGACCTCCCCAGGTCACCACCGGATGATCCATCTTTCTCCGAAATCTTGAGGCACGTCCAGGAGAACATGGGATGGGAAACGGAAGATTAAGACCCTGAACAACAGCGCCTAGCCCGTTATCTTCGGCAGAAGAACCCTAAGCCTGTGGTGGTCCCACCTTTGCGGACATCACCAAGGTAGCTTGGAAACATCCACACTCCACCCCTGCAGTACCGGAGAAGGCTGATTGCCTGTACAGGGCACCCTGCAGAGGGCCTGTACTTAGCGCAACAAACCCTGGCTGATTCCCTGGTATTTACGGCCTCCCATGATAGGTCTCAATGACCACAACATTTGAGTACACAACCTCCGGACCAAGAGTCCAAGCAGTTGGACTCACTGGGTAGGCACGTGTATGCGACTGCTACATGCTTCATTAGGTCACTGAACTATCTGACCCACATGGTTCAGTTTCAGAATGCCCTATGGGAACAGGGTCAAGACCTAGTTAAAATACTTCCGGATGGCGAACAGAAGGAGGAGCTTCTCAACCTCCTCCGCACTGGGGCAGACGTGGGGACCCACGTTTTGAGAGCCGCCTACGACTCAGTGGACTCCGCAGCAAGGGAAGCAGCCTCAGGTGTCCGGATTTACCCCGGACGTCCAGAAAAACATCCTGGACGTTCCCTATAACAGCGAAGTCCTGTTTGGTGAAGACTCCGAAAAGGTGATCACCAAATTACAGGACGCCGGGAAGGTAGTAAGGACTGTACAGGCCATGTATAGACCCAAATCTGGTTCCTTTCGAAAGAACCAGAACTGTTTTCACGGCTGACAACAATGGCAGCAGCCACGTTCCGGCCAGCAGCAAAGGGGTACCTTCCACCGTAAGGCCCAACCTAAGTCTTCCCCAGGCCGAGGTCAGAGGTATACCAAACTGGCCCAGCCTGCGGGGGTAATGCCGCCACAGCATGACTCCTTCCTGGCCCCCGCCCCTCCTCTGGATCAACGGGCAGAAAAGGTTGGGGGTCGCATCGCTCGCCACTTATCAGGATGGCAGTCGATAACTGCCGACTGGTGGGTCCTTTAACTGGTCAAGAGAGCACTACATAGAATTCCTTGACCACCCACCGTCAAGACCTCCCCTGCTTTCCTATTATTTGGGTGAGCACGCTCTGCTAATATAGCAGGAAGTGCTCACGCTTCTGAGAAAGAAGGCTATAGAGCACGTACTGAGGAGCCAGAGAGTTGCAGGCTACCATTCCCCTTCTTTCTGGTTCCCAAAAAGACAGGGGACCTCCGTCCGATTCTGGATCTCGGTGATCTCAACGCTTCGGTCCTTTACAAACGCTTCCGCATGGTGACCCTTCCTGGTTTGATACCCATGCTCAAGCAGGGCGCCTTCCTAGCTTCTTTGGACATGCAGGATGCCTACCTGCACATACCCATAGCTCAAGCACACAGCAAGTTCTTGCGCTTGAATTTCTCAGTCGCCATTATCAGTTCCAGCCCCTCCCTTGGACTGTCCTCAGCACCTCGGTATTAATGGCGCATGGCAGGAAGGTGCTCAAGGAGACAAGGCCACTCGTGTTCCCATACCTGACGACTGGTTCTCATGGTCTCTCGCGGGAGGCTCTGATGTCCACAATCCACTGTACTTAGTCCCTGTTCGGGGCGTTGGGCATCATCATCAATCAGGAGAAGTCACAACTGGTTCCATCACAGAATCTGTAGTTCATAGGTGCAGTTCTGGACCCCGCCAGGGGAGAGCTTTTCTGCCCCAGGACAGAGCAGAACACATCAGATCTCTCATCAGGGACATCTTGGCAAAGAAGACAGTCCTAGCCAGACTGGTCCTTTGCCTGCTCTGACCCATGGCTGTGGCCATTGCGACAGTCTCGCTAGCCCGTGTCCACATGCAGGTGACCCAGTGGATGTTACAGGTACAATGGGATCAGAAGCAAGACCATTTGCAGCTTCCAATTCGGATCACGAATGCCGTCATTTGGGATTGGCAGTGGTGGCTAGATTCAAAGCACTTGTCTGCGGGGTTCCCCTTCATTGCGCCATCTCCGATTGTGACACTCTTCATGGATGCCTCAGGGTTCTGTTGGGGAGCACACCTCAACGGGGTCAGGTCTCATGGCCGCCCCAGGAAGCTCATTGCCACATAAATATTTTGGAAATGAGAGCAGTTCTTTATGCCTTGCAGGCCTTAACATAGAAACATAGACTTTGATGGCAGATAAGGACCACTTGGCCCACCCAGTCTGCCCATTTCCCTACCTACTGGATAAGCTGCAGATTCTAGAAACATGGATATGTTGTTCATCCACACTGTCTGGCAGGTATCCTTGCCGCTTTAAATCTTGCCGGAAGGTCTTCAAGCTGGCTCCTCCCACCCACCCAGGTGGTAAAACTCTCGACTCCGCCCCATGACGTCAGATCTTCCTTACCACTTGGAAGCTCAGGTTCCCTCCTTAACGCTCTGCGTACAAGACTGGTTCCTAATTCTTCGGTTTTGCGAATTTAAAAGTTTTCGCTAAAATAGACTTCGGTCTTCTATCCCTCGCGGCTGCGATGGACAAATCGACTCTCGGTTTCCAGAGATGCCTTTGTAGGCAGAAGATGTCTCGGACGGATCCGCTCTCCACGTGCTACTGTTCTAGGCCTTGAGCACGCACCCGCAGGCTTGGCGGTAATCTGTGTTGTTCCTTCTCGGCCCACGCCCCAAGACCGTGTTGCCTGTTTACAACTGGGGCGCCCCAAGAAGCTGCCTTCTCTGGTGAAGTCGAAAGAGGCCCGGTCGATGTCTCTCGGTGGTGGGCTCGCTGGATCAGCTCGAGCAGATGATCGCCTCGAAGAGGAGGCGCGCGAGGCCGATCTACCTCGGCCACGGCATTTGTCCCACTCTCTGGGTGCCTCTTATTCAGCTTCCTTTAAGGAGTTTTGTCTGTCCCTCTACATCAAAGGAGAGGGACCAACTCTGCTGGACCCTTTCTCAGTCCAAAAGAGAGACAAGGTAGTCCTCCGTCGACGCTCTTGGGAGCGGAAAGATCCCTCTCCTCGAAGTCGTCGGCCGCTTCTCGGTCGACCGCCTCCACTTCGCCACTGGTCTCACGGTGTCCCTGCCAGGCCAGTTGACCGACTCCGATCTTCTTACGATGTCGAGATTTTTCTCGACCTGTTGGATGGGTTGTCGACAGGAGAAGCCGAGAACCTCTCCTCCCGGTTCCCCGGTGGAGTTGAGGACCTGCGGGCTTGCCAGTGCCTCTGGCTCCGGAGCTCGGTGAACCCTACGAACCGAGGGAGCGCCCTGCCCACACCCTCCCCGCACTGGCCTCGGGAAAGCCGAGGTTCTCGGTCTCGGACTTCTTCACGTGTCCAGCCGATCCTGTCCATAGGCGGTCTCAGCACCACGGCAGCGCAAGTGTCACGCTTTCATCTCGGATTTAGGAGGCTTCGACGTAGTTACGCCGACGATACGAGGACCTCATGTGGCAAGAGCTCCTTCTGACCAGGAACAAGCCGACGCCGTCGCCTTCCCCGGCCATTAGGTTGCTGTCACCGGAGCGGCTGAAACAACCCCTCGACTTACCCGAGGAACCTGTTCCCAGGCTGGTTGTTTGGCCAAAACCAGCTGCTCCACCGATCCCGGTGGAACCTCCGCCTCCACAGCCATTATTTGGGGCTCCGACCAAGAATTCTCGGTCGGCTCAGGGCCTGCCCCATAGGCTGTCTGTTACCTCACTCCCGATCGCCTCGGCAGGTGGAGGGTGGCTCAGGCCCGAGTGGAGTTTTGCGGACTCTTCCAGTCCGGGCGATTCCTCCCTTTCTCCAGGCAATGGACTTGGAGTCCCTCAGAAGGACAGTCAGTGGACGATAGCCCTTCGTCCTACCTAGGATTGCTTCGCTCATCTTGGAGTCCACGGGATGAAGCTCGAACCGTCTCTGCGGGCCAGGTATCCCCTCACGGAGATCCTGGACCGAGGGGATTCCCCTACGGAGGCCTTTCCGGTGGCCGAGGCCATAGTGGGCCCAGCCTTGGAGCTCTGGCAGCGCCCTGCTTCCTGCCCTGCGCCTTCGGCCAGAATGGCCAGGGAAGCATGCGGTCCCTACCGTTCCTGTCCGCTTTGAACACCGGCCGAGGGGTTGTTCCCCACAGTTTCTGGCATGCCGGAAACGCTTAGGGACGTGGACAAACCTCCCGACAAGGAGTCCAAGAAATTGACTATGCCGGGCAAAGTCCACGCCAAGGCCCTCCTCGCCTTCGCCAGGCCAGTTCGACATCCTCATGGCACATTTTGCTCATGCCCTGTTGGGCCCCTGGACAACGTTGACCTCATCTTCCCCATGGACCTGCAGACTACGGTTAGGCAGGTGCGGGACCAGGGCAGGGCAGTGGCCAAACAGCAGCTTCAGACTGCTCTGGACATTGGGGACTTATGTGCCAGGTCTGTAGCGGCCGTGAGTGGCTGGCGTTCCGTCAGGCTTGGCTGAGGATATCCATCTTCACTTCGGATACCCAGCACAATTGGCGGATGTCCCTTCTTGGGGACCACCCTTCGGCCCTGGGGTGGAAGGTCACCATAGAGGATCGAGAAGTCCAATGCTACCTTGACTCTGTCTCATCCGCTAGAAGGACAAAGGCCGCAAACCACAGCCTAAGCCCTTTCGTCCCTCTGCGCCTGCACGCCCTGCCCAGCAACGCCAGGGCCTAGCAGGCTCGAGCTTGGCATCCCAAACCCAAGCTCCGGACTTCTCCAACAGGAAGCAGGGAGGTAAAGGCCCAGGAGGTCCCTCCTCCAAGCCTGCCCAGTGACGGGTTGAGGGGTGTCACCCCCAACCCCGTCACCTCACCCCAGGTTCCCCATGGGGGGACGGCTCCGTTACTTCCTTTCCGCCTGGTCCGTTATTACCACGGACAGGTGGGTGTTGGAGGTGGTGGGGAAAGGCCTGCCCTTGGAATTCGAGCAGGCCCCACCCTTCAGAGCCATCGCACCTCGGGGGGCATCGGAGTCCGCAGTCTCACTGTCGGCTCGCCGAGCCGACATCGCTGTCCTCCTCCAGAAGGAGGTGATCAGGGAGGTGGCGGACCCTCCCTCAGACCCGGGGTTTGTGTCCAGGTACTTCCTGGTTCCGAAACAGACGGGGGGCTGGCGCCCCATTCTCGACCTTCACAACCTAAACAAGTTCCTACAGTCTTGAACCTTCAGGATGGTCACTCTGGCTCAGATAATACCATCCTTGAACGCGCTGCGTGGTTCTGCTCTCTGGACCTGCAGGACGATTTTCTTTTCTCACATCCTCATCCGTCCGCCCCATCAGAGATTCCTTCGCTGAGCCGAGGGATCTCTTTCGAGTTCCGAGTCAAACTTTCCGGCTTGTCTCCAGCTCCCAAGGTCTTCACCAAATGCATTGTAGTGGTGACAGTATTCCGGCGGCGTCGAGGGGGCTGGTGTACCCTTACCTGGACGATTGGCTGATAGCCCCTCCAGACAGGAGGTGGAGCTGTCCAGAAATCTGGCCTCCAGGTTTGTTCCTCGTCGGCCTTCATCAATGAGGCCAAGTCAGAACTCGAGTGAAGCAGGTGATTCTTTCATCGGGGCAGAGCTCGACTCTCTTCGAGCCAGAGCACGGCTCCCGGCGGACAGGGCCGAGGTTCTTTCCTCCTTTGCCCAATCATTTCTGGTTGGGCAATCGTGCCCTGCCCGGGACTTCCTGCACCTCCTGGGTCTCATGGCTGCCTGCACCAGCGTGGTCCGTTGGGCCCACTGGCACATGCATCCTCTTCAGTGGGGACTGGCCAGCCAGTGGTTGTCCTGTGCCCCCACCCGAAATTCCTTCCAAAGGTGGTGTCGGAGTTTCACCTTAACCAGGTGTTGACTCTACCGGTGTTCTACCCCAGTCACACTGGAGGCTGAATACAGGCTCCATACTTTGACCCTAGAAGGGGCCGCTATTATAAGGAGCGCACGGTTGAAATTCGGGAGAGGTTCGGCCAGCTGTTTGTCACCTACGCTGAAGCTGCACCTGACAGACCTGCAGCCAAGCGGATCTATAAGCAGGTGGGTCACCTCCTGCATAGATCTCTGTATAAGTTGGCGGGCATGGAGCCTCCCAGAGGGATAAGAGCTCATTCTACCCGCCATACTGCTGCATCGGTGGCTGCTTCCAGGGACGTCCCTATCCAGGAAATCTGCAGGGATGCTACCTGGAAGTCAGCACACACCTTCATCACCCATTACCACATCGACCTTGAGTCACGCCGGGATGCTGGTTTTGGGGCCTCGGTTCTCCAGTCTTTATTCCTAAGTAGGGGTGTGCGCCTGCCTCCCTCCTCCTGAAAAATCATAGAGTTCAGTTGAGATATGTAGATGAACACATCCATGTCCCAAGAAATCACAGGTTCTAGGACATGGATATGTTGTTCATCCACACTCATTGGCAGTATCCTTGCCGCTTAAATCTTGCCGGAAGGTCTTCAAGCTTGCTCCTCCCACCCACCCGGTGGTATAACTCGGCCCGCCCCATGACGCCAGATCTTCCTTACCGCTGAAGCTCAGGTTCCCTCCTTAACGCCCATGCTTTGCGACTGGTCCCCTCTCGCTTGCGTATTTAAAATAAAAAATTTGCAAAAGACTTCAGTCTTCGATCCTCACGGCCGTGATGGACAACCGACCTCGATTTGGAGATGCCCATGCGGCAGAAGATGTCTCGACGGATCCACACTCCACGTGGTGTTCACTGCTTAGGCCTTGAGCACGCCTCCGCAGGCTTGGCGACTCAGCTCATCTTTCTCGCCACGCCCCGAAGACCGCTGTGCCCGACAGTAACTGGGCTGGCCCCGAGAAGCTGCTTCCTCCGTGAAGTCCAAGGAGGCCTGGTTGGCGTGCCCTCATGTGCGGGTTTCGGGCGTGGATCAGCTCGAGCGGATGGTCGCCTCGAGAGGAGGCAAGTGCTGGTCAGATCTTTCCTCGCCGCGCATTTATCCCGCCTCTCTGGGTTCTTCCTACACGGCTTTTAAGGAGCTTTGTCTGTCCCTTCCACTAAAGGAGAAGGGTTCATGCCTGCTGGACCTTATTCTCGGTCCAAAAAGAGGGACACAGGGTCCCTCCGGCCGACGCCTTGGGAGCGGGAAAGGTCCTCTCCCCGGCCGCCGTCCGTCAGGCTCGGGTCGACTGGCCGGCTTCGCCACTGGCCTTCACGGTGTCCCTCGCAGGTCAGTTGACCGAGACTCCTACTGATGAAGTCGAGATTTTTCTCGACTCCATTGGACGGGCTGTCGCTTTTAGCAGCCGAGATTCCCCTCCCGTCTCCGGAGGAGTTGAGGATCCTGTGGGTTTGCCTGTGCCTCCGGGTCTGGAGCCTCGATGGACTCCGGAGTCAAGGAGGCCGGTTCCTGCCGACACCTCCTCAAGACCGACTCCCGGAAATTCGGGACTCTCGGTCTCGTCTTGACCTCTTTGGTCCAGCTGCTCCCACCGGCATAGGCGGTCTCGTCTCGGCATCAAGGGTAAGCTGGCGCGCGCCCCTCGGCCCTCCTCCTCGATGAGGGAGGCTTCTGCAATTATGCCGACGGCACGAGGACCTTATGTTGCAACAGCCCTCCTGGCCGGAATAAGCCGCAGACCGCGCTTTCCCCGCTCATTATGTCACCGAACGGCCGGAAGCACAACCCCTCGACTTGTCCGAGGAGCCTATACCCAGGCCGTGTTGTTCCGGCTAAAACCAGCTGCTCCACCGATTCGTGGAACCTCCGCCTCCACAGCCACCACTGGGGCTCCACCATGATTCTCGGTCGGCTAAGGGTTTACCCCATCGGTTGTCAGTTACCCTCACTCCCACCGACATTTTGCAGGTGAAGGTGGCTCAGGCTAGAGGTAGTTTCTTTTCGAGGACTCTTCCGAGTTCAAGATGATTTCTTCCTTCTTCTCCAAGCTACTGGACTTGGAGTCTTCAGGAGGTCAGTCAATGGACGATAGCCCGTCAGTCTCTTTCCTAGGACTGCTCGGCTCATCTCGGAGTCTGATCGGGATGGAGCTCTCGAACCCGCTTCCAAACGGGCCAGGTATCCCCTCACGGAGATTCTGGACCGAGGATTCGACGGAGGCTTCCGTGGCCGAGGCTGATAGTGGGTCCGGATTGGAACTTTTAGCTTTTTCCTGCTTCCTGCTCATGCCTTCGCCAGGATGCCAGGAAGTCATGCGTCCCTACTGTTCCTTTGTACTGCTGGAACACCCTCTGCTGAGGGGTTGGTTACCGACATGCTTTTCCGCCGCAACGCCAGGGATGTGGACAAACCTCCTGACAAGGAGTCCAAGAAATTGACCATGGCCGGGCTAAAAAAGTCTACCAAGGCCCCTCTCTCGGCCTCACAGCCACCCGGCCGTCTCATGGCATTTTTCTCATGTTCCTGTTGGGCTCCTGATGAGGTCATCCTCATCTTCCCGGCCGATCTGTGCAGACTACGGTTGCCAGGTGCGGACCAGGGCAGGGCAGTGGCCAAACAGCAGCTCCAGACTGCTTTTGACAGGGGGACTCATGTGCCAGATCGGTATGGCCGTGGGTTATGCGTCGGTGGGGCTTGGCTGATATTATCCACCTTTACTGGATACCTAAAAGCATGTTACGGATGTTCCCTTTTGGGACTGACCTCTTCGCCCTGGGGTGGAAGGTCACCTTGCAGAGGATCTGAAGTCCAATGCCACCTTGACTCGGCCCTTCCCGCTTCAGAAGGACAAAGGTCATGAACCACAGCCTAAGCTCCTTTTCGTCTTCTGTGCCCCGGCGCCTGCCCAGTAATCTGTTAGGAGGCAGTAGGTCTGCCTTGTATCCCAAACCCAAGCCGCCGGCTTCCTCTAACAGGAGGCAGGAGTGAAAGGGCCCAGGAGGTCCCTCGGCCGGTCCTCCAAGCCTGCCCAGTGACGGCTGAGGGGTGTCGCTCATCCCCGCCACCTTACCCCTGGGTCTCGTGGGGGACGGCCCGTATTTCTGTTCCACCTGGTCCGCTGTTACCACGACAGGTGGGTCTTGAGGTGGTGGAAGAGGTCTGCTCTCTTGGAATCTCTAGTAGGCACCACCTTCAGAGCCGCCGCCTCGGGGCTTCGGGATCCCCAGCTCACTGGCGGCTCACTGAGTCACTGTCGCCTCCTCCTCCAGAAGGAGGTGGTAAGAGAGGTGGTGGACCCTCCTTCAGACCCAGGGTTTGTGTCCAGGTACTTCCTGGTTCAAACGGACGGGGTTGGCTTCCATTCTCGACCCACACGACTCAAACAAGTTCCTAAGGTCTCGAACCTTCAGGATGGTCACTCTGGCCTGAGATAATACCATCCTGGAACGCGGCGTGGTGGTTCTTGCTCTCTGGACTTGCAGGACGCGCTTTTTCACGTCCCTATCCGTCTCATTCACCAGAGATTCCTTCTGCCCGAAATGAAGGATCTCTCGAAAGTTCCAAGCCATGCCCTCGGCTTGTCTCCAGCTCCCGGTTTTCTACCAATGCATGGCAGTGGTGACAGCATTCTGCGGCGCCGAGGGGTCCGGTGTACCTCACCTGGACTGGTCATTGATAGCAGCTCCTCCAGGAAGGAGGCGGAGTGGTCCAGAGATCTGGCCCTCCAGGTCTGTTTCTCCTCAACTGGGCCTCCTTATTAATGCAGGCCAAGTCGGAACCTTTGAGTCCACAGGTGATTCTATTCATCGGGCGCAGCTCGACTCTCTCTCGAGCCAGAGCTGCTGCCCGTGGACAGTGGGCCGAGGTTCTTTCCTCCCTTGTCTGATCATTTCCTGGTTGGGCAATTGCGCCTGCCCGGGACTTCCCAAGGCCTCCTGGGTCTCATGGCGGCCTGTACCAGCGTGGGTCCGTTGGGCCGCTGGAACATGCGTCCCTTCAGTGGGACTGGCCAGCCAGTGGTCACAACGCCATGCATCCCTTGACCAGCTTGTGTCGGTGTTAGGTGATGTGAACGCCTCCAGTGGTGGACCGCTCCAGATCATTTGCAGGAGGGCATCCTGCTCTGTCCGCCCGAGCCGACGGTGTCTCTGTCGACCGATGCCTCTCTGATGGGTTGGGGTGCCCATCTGGGGAACACTGGCCATGGCCTCTGGTCCCGCTGGAGTCCCGATGCCACATCAACCTGTTGGAGCCCAGCGGTCCGCCTAGCTCTCACCGCTTTGCTCCGCTCCTCCGGGGTCAAGTGGTCCGAGAGTCCAGACGGACAATACCACGACCATGTACTATCTAAACCGCCAGGGCGGGGACGCGCCCATGCTTCTATGCAAGGAAGCTCTCCGCATTTGGTCATCAGGCGCAGCCTGGAGGCGGATCTCCTAGCCATTCACGTGGCAGGAGCCTCCAACACCCTGGCCGGATGCCCTGAGCCGGATAGGGGCTGCATCCCACGAGTGGTCTCTCCTGCCGGAGGTAGTACAGCATCTGTTCTCCTTTGGGGCACACCTCAGGTGGACCTGTTTGCCTCCATGGAGAACGCTGGTTGAGTCTGTTCCATGCCCGCCTCAGCAGGGCTCGCTGCAGGGGATGCCTCTCGAGGCAATGGACCCCGGCCTCTTTACGCCTTTTTCCCATTTCCTTGATCCACAAGGTGCTTCTCAAGGCGAGGAGGGCAAGTGCGAGGATTTGATAGCCCCAGACTGGCTCCTCGCAGTTCTGGTACCCAGATCTCCTCAGTCTCAGCTCCAGGACTCCGCGGCAGCTTCCAGCTCGCCCGGACCTGTTCTCAGTCAATCAGGGGAAGGTGTTCCATCCGGACCTTCAATCCCTGCACCTGACGGCCTGGTTCCTGAGCGGGCAGAGTTCCAGGCCTTGGGTCTTTCCGACGAGGTCCTCAATGTAGTTGAGGCGTCCCGTATGAGTCGCACCAGAAAATGTTATGCCTTCAAATGGAAAAGGTTTTCCATTTGGTGTCAGGGCAAGGGCTTGGACCCTTCCTCCTGTTCCTTGGCAAGCATCTTGGACTATTTATGGTCCCTTTCTAGTCAAGGGCTTAGGTCGACGACCCTAAGGTGCACCTGGCAGCCATCTCTGCCACGGGCGGGCCGGAAGCAGTCGGTGGCTAGGAGAAGGTGGTCGATGCCAAAGGCCTTGATCACATTTCCTCCAGTGCGGGAACCCCCACCTCCGTGATCTACTGCTGGTACTGGCAAAGCCTCATGGGCAAGTCATTCGAACCTATGCACAGGTGTGTCTCTCTCACCTGTCGTGGAAGACCGCTTTCTTGGTGGCTATCACGCTCAGCCAGAAGGATGGGAGCCCAGGCGCTTCCATCGAGTCTCCTTACCTGGTCTTCCACAGGGACAAGGTTGTCCTGCGCCCCCACCCGAAATTCCTTCCGAAGGTGGTGTCGGAGTCTCACCTTAACCAGGTGTTGACTCTGCCGGTGTTCTACCCCAATCACACCTCGGAGGCCGAATATAGGCTCCATACTCTGGACCCTAGAAGGGCGCCATTATAAGGAGGGCCGCGGCTGAAATTGGGGAGAGGTTCGCCAGCTGTTTGTCACCTACGCTGAAGTCCGCATCTGGCAGACCTGCAGCCAAGCGGACGATAAGCAGGTGGGTAACCTGCATAGATCTCATTAAGTTGGCGGGCATGGAGCTCCCAGAGGGATAAGAGCTCATTCTACCCGCCATACTGCTGCAACGGTGGCTGCTTCCCAGGGACGCCCCTATCCAGGAAATCTGCAGGGCTGCTACCTGAATCCAGAACACCTTCTATTACCCACTACCACATCGACCTTGAGTCACGCCGGATGCTGGTTTTGGGGCCTCGGTTCTCCAGTCTCTTTCCCAAGTAAGTATATGGGGTGTGCGTCTTGCCTCCTCCTCCCGGAGAACTGCTAGAGTCTGCCAATGGGTGTGGATGAACAAGCATATCCATGTCCCTAGAGTACAGTTTACTCACCTGTAACGGGAGTTCTAGGAATGGTATATATTTGTTCATCCACAACCCACCAATACCTCCGGCCCGAGCGCACAACCTGGGCTTCAGCGGGCCAGATCTACGCCATGGGGCGGAGTCGAGAGTTATACCACCCGGGTGGGTGGAGGAGCAAGCTTGAAGACCTTCCGGCAAGATTTAAAGCGGCAAGGATACTTGCCAATGAGTGTGGATGAATGCAGACATATGCCATTCTTAGAACTCCTGTTACAGGTGAGTAACCTGTATTTACTCACCTGTAACAGGAGTTCTAGGAATGGTATATGTTCATCCACACGACCCACCCGACCTCCCCGGCTCAACGCCCAACCTGAGCTTCCAGCGGCCAGATTCAAGGCCATGGGCGAGCCGAGAGTTCTACCACCGGGTGGGTGGGAGGAGCCATCTTGAAGACCTTCCGGCAAGATTTAAAGTGGCAAGGATACCTGCCAGACAGTGTGGATGGACAACATATACCATTCCTAGAACTCCTGTTACAGGTGAGTAACCTGTATTTCTAGTCAACCAACAAGTCTATTTCCTGCAACCCCCCCCCCACTATAATTGCCTTATGTCTGTCCCATGCATGTTTGAATTCCTCCACTGTTTTAGACCCCACAACCTCTCCAGGAAGGCGGTTCCATGTGTCCACCACTCTCTCCGTGAAAAAGAATTTCCTCACATTACCCCTGAACCGTTCCCCCTCTAACTTTAAATTGTGCCCCCTTGTTCTTACACATCTCTTTTTCTGAAAGATGCTACCCTCCTGGACTTTGTTGATTCCCTTGAGGTACTTTAAAGTTTCTATCATGTCCCCCCTGTCCCTCCTTTCATCAAGGGTATATATATTAAGCTCTCTCAGTCTCTCTTCATATGGTTTCTGATGTAGACCTTGCACCATTTTCATTGCCCTCCTCTGGACTGCTTCCATCCTGTCTATGTCCTTGCATAGATGAGGTCTCCAAAACTGCACGCAGTACTCCAGATGGGGTCTCACCAACTGTCAGTATAAAGGGATAACCACTTCCCTTTTTCTACTTGTGATGCCCCTCCCTATGCATTCCAGTATCCCCCTGGCTTTCCCTACTGACTTCTCACATTGCATACCCACCTTTAGGCATACCTTCCAGTCGGAGATCCCACCAGGTACTCTTCTGTTACAAACAGACAGTACCACGGTGATGTATTACCTCAACAAACAAGGAGGCACCCATTCCTACCCGCTTTGCAGGGAGGCCATGTGGGATTGGGTTCTGCAACACGGCGCAAACCTCATTGCTGTTCATGTCCCAGGAGTGGACAGTGTCATCGCAGACAGTCTGAGTCGCTCTCAGGCCAGAGTCCACGAATGGGAACTACTCCAGGAGGTGATAGAGGATCTGTTTCACAGATGGGGCACACCAGAGTTAGACCTTTTCGCGTCCCCATCCAACGCAAAACTGCCCAATTTCTGCTCACTAGATCCAGGGCCCAGTGTTTTCTGGCGAGACACGTCCTCTCCTGGATGGGCAGTTTCCATTTTGCATTTCCTCCTTTCTTGATCCAGAGGGTCCTTTTGAAACTCTGCGGAGAGCAGGCGACGCTGATACTAATCGCGCCCTTTTGGCCCAGACAGATTTGGTTCTCTCTGCTACACCAGCTGTCCCAGGAACCTCCGGTGACTCTGCCAATCAACTCTCACTTATTGTCCCAGGAGGCAGGTTCTTTGGTCCTTCCAGACCTTCGTTCTCAGAACCTGCGTGCCTGGCTCTTAGAGACATAGCTAGCTTGCGATACGGGGTCTCGCAAGAGGTAGCAGATGTTCTAGCGGCTGCTAGAAAATCAGCCACTCATGCCACATACGCCATGAAATGGCGCAGATTTTGCCTCTGGGCTCAAGCATAAGAGCTTTCCCTGATGGATTGTCCGGAAAGGTCGGTTCTAGCCTACCTTCTGTCTCTTTTCCAGGTAGACTTGGCCTACTGCTCGATTAAAGTACACCTCTGTGCCATCTCAGCCTATCATACACCTATAGACCTACGGCCCATAGCTCAGGTGGACACCGCACGAGCCTTCCTGAGAGGCGTTCTCCACCGTAGACCTCCGATTAAGGATCCTATTCCTCCATGAGTTTTACCCTTTGTCCTGGAGCAGCTCATGCTGCTACCTTTTGAACCAGCCGCGGATTGCGAGCTACGTCTCCTGACATGGAAGACGTTATATTTAGTTACTGTTACTTCAGCCAGAAGGATTTCTGAGCTTCACGCACTTATGTGCAAAGAACCTTATTTGTTTTTTCACCAGGACAGGGTGTCCCTGAAGGCAAATCCAAAGATCTTACTTCGAGATGCAGCTCTTGCAGCAGGTAACACCATTTGGACTGAAGCCAGCAGGCGTCAGATCCCCACGGAAATCTTCTAGCTAGCAGTCTTCAGCGGGGACTGCCTCCAACGTCGGTCTCGCCCCCGCTGTCAGACGTAGTACATAATGAGGCGGTCCCGCCAGATTCCCCAGTTCTTTCCCACCGTCAACTTGCATGTCTCAACCTTTCAATTTGTTTCTAGCACACGACGCCTGGTTAAGTTCTTCCTTTGGGAAAAAGTTTGTTTTTTCTGCTCAGTTTCTGTCTGATGTCCTCTCCAACTTCCGTTGAAGGCCATCCGTCGAAGTGCGCCTGTGGGAAGCAAATCCCATTCAAAGACCCGCATTCGGCCTGCGTCCGGTGCCTAGGCCCAGACCACGACACCCGGGTCTGCTCCTTCTGCCAGGGGTTCAACAGCCGGACCTGGATCCGTCACCAGAAGGCCCTTCAGGCGTTTCTGCTCGAGGAAAAGATTAAAGCCATGGACGCAGCCTCCAAGGGGGAATCTTCCGACAAGGCCCGGAGACACCTCAAGAAACATAGGGAGAGAGTGAGATCCAGGTCCCCGTCTAGGGCCTCTGACTCCCGTAACTCCGGCTCCCGGTCCCACCGCTCCCCTTCCCGGGCCCGATCTCAGCCTCCCCCTGCAGCGGTGAAGACTTCTTCGGTTTCCTCCTCTCTCCTCAGGCCAAGACCTCCAGACCTTCTTCGTCCTCAGCCACTAAGGCCCTGTCGAGGTCGGGGGACCATCATCACCATCACAAGTCCGGTTCCCGCCATTTGGAACCTGACGCCAGGTCAGTTTCTTTGCCTCCTCCTCCCCAGCGGAAGACCAAAGAACTGACTTCACTTAAGAGATCGTCGGACCCGACGTCAGCCAAACACCATCGGTCCCGAGAACCGATGACCGCCAGATGCCCGTCGCTGGTTAAGCCTTCGCCTCCATGGACGCCGGCCGGGGGACCAACGTCCATACCTACTAAGACGACCCCTTCGCCTCCCACTGACATCGGTCAAGAGGTGATCACGGAGGAGCTGACCCAGTCCACGGACCAGACGGGCGAACCCCGTCCTGTCGCACCCCCCAGGGAACCCTCGCTGGAACCTGAGACCCTTGGGGAGCCGACACCGGAACCCGACGACCGGCCATTGGCGCCCGGTCCGTCGTCGGGCCTCAGCATATCAGAGGTCAAGTTGTTTACTTACTGGTGGGACACCATAAAGACGGATGTGGTTCCTACACCTCCTCCTCCTCCTTCACCTGCAACTCCGCCGGCCCCCGCGCCCCCTACTTCACCCAGGGATGCGGGCCGAGTACCTCCCCCCCAGAAGCCTACGGATCCTCCTAGGGGTAGACCAGAAAAAAGGAGACCTCCATCCAGATCTTCTTCAGGGTCACCCAGCCCCAAGAGACCCAGAAGACGCCGCTGTTCACCTTTGACGGAGAACACGAGATCGGACTTCTCAGACGGATCCAGATCCCCCTCTCCGATCAACGTCCCTTCTCCGGACCCACGTGAGCTTCCAAGATCTCCTCCGAATGACCCATCGTTCTCAGAGATTATGAGGCATATCCAGGAGAACATGGGCTATGATGCAGAGGAACTAGACCCCGAGAGATTACGCCTTGCCAGATATCTTCGGCAAAAAGATCCTAAGCCTGTGGTGGTGTCACCCTTGGTGGACACATTTGTGGACGTCACCAAGGCAGCGTGGAAACGTCCACACTCGCTTCCGGCGATGCCGAAGAAAGCTGACCGCCTGTACAAGGCCCCTAGGGAGGACCAGTATTTGGCATCACATCCTCTGGCCGATTCTCTGGTCATTACAGCCTTTCATGACCAATCCCAGAGGCTGCAACATTTTGCCACCGGACCCAGAGTCCAAACAGCTGGACACTATGGGCAGGCTCACGTATGCATCCACTACCTGCGCCATCAGATCCCTCAACTACTTGACCCACATGGTACAGTTTCAAAATGCCTTGTGGGAGCAGGGACTGGATCTGGCGGAAAAGATGCCAGAAGGTGAGCAGAAGGAGGAGTTGCTACAACTCCTTCGCACGGGTTCGGACGTGGGAACCCAGGTGCTGCGAGCCGTGTATGATTCCGCGGACTCCTCGGCCAGAGCGGCAGCTTCAGGCGTATGCCTCCGGAGACACTCATGGCTCCCTGTCTCCGGATTCACCCCGGACGTCCAGAAGAACATCCTGGACGCCTCGTTTCATGGAGAAGTTCTTTTTGGTGAGTCCTCGGAGAAGGTCCTCACCAAACTTCAAGAGGCCAGGAAGGCGGTGCGGTCTGTCCAGGCCATGTACAGACCCAAGCTTAGTTCCTTTCGTAGGAACCAAAGCCATTTTCGAGGCCGGATGCAGAGACAGCAGTCCCACACCGGCCCGCAACAGCGGGGCTCCTTCTCCCGCAGAGCCCAGGGGAAGTCGTCCGTGGGCCGAAGCCAATGACCAGGGGGCCGAAGCCAACGACCAGCTAAGTCGGCCCAGCCCGCCAGACCCTCAGCCGCCACAGCATGACTCCTTCCCGGCCCCCGCCCCTCAGGATCAACGGGACACCAAGGTCGGGGGCCGCATTGCGGACCATCTGCCAGGGTGGCAGTCCATAACCACCGACAGGTGGGTCCTTCAGTTGGTCAAAAGAGGCCACTTTATAGAATTCGTGGACAAGCCACCCACAAGGCCTCCTCTGCTCTCCCGTTACTCGGGTCAGCACAGATCACTCATCAGGCAAGAGGTACTCGCGCTCCTGCAAAAGAGAGCGGTGGAGTATGTCCCAGAGAACCAGATAGGATCCGGATACTATTCCCACTTCTTTCTGGTTCCGAAGAAAACAGGGGACCTCCGTCCAATCCTGGACCTCAGCGACCTCAACATGTCGGTCGCCTACAAACGTTTTCGCATGGTGACCCTCCAAGGACTCATTCCCATGCTGAAAAAGGACACCTTCTTAGCGTCCCTGGACATGCAGGACGCCTACCTGCACATCCCAGTAGCTCAAGCGCACAGGAGGTTCCTGTGCTTCGAGTTTCTCGGCCACCACTTTCAGTTCCGGGCCCTTCCGTTCGGACTGTCTTCGGCCCCCAGGTTCTTTACCAAGTGTATGGCAGTTGTGGCAGCGTCTCTGAGGAGACAGGGCCACTACGTGTTCCCGTACCTGGACGACTGGCTTCTCATGGCCGCCTCCAAAGAGGCACTGTTGATGGCTATTCAGAACACCCAGGACCTGTTCCAGTCTCTGGGCATTCTTATCAACTATGAGAAGTCTCTCCTCGTACCATCCCAGAAGCTGCAGTTCATAGGCGCAGTTCTGGACACCGTCCAAGGGAAAGCCTTTCTTCCCGATGAAAGAGCGGAACACATCAGATCCCTCATCAGGGATCTTTCGGCGAAAAAGACCGTCCCTGCCAGGTTGGTCCTTCGCTTGCTCGGACACATGGTTGCGGCCATTCCAACCGTCCCTTTGGCAAGGCTCCACATGCAGGTAACTCAGTGGATGCTCAAGGTGCAGTGGGACCAAAGGCAAGACCACATGCAGCATCCGGTCAGAATCACGAACGCCGTGATTCGTGACTGGCAATGGTGGCTAGACCCAGGGACACTTTCTGCGGGTGTCCTGTTTACAGCGCCATCCCTGAAGGCAATCCTCTCCACAGATGCCTCAGGGCTGGGATGGGCAGCGCACCTGAACGGGGTGAGGTCCCAGGCAACATGGACCCCTCAGGAAGCCCACCTCCACATCAACGTGCTGGAGATGAGGGCGGTCATTTATGCCCTGCAGGCCTTTCAGTCAGAAATACCGTCGAGTACCCTTCTGCTTCAGACAGACAACACGGCAGTGATGTATTGCCTCAGCAAACAAGGAGGCGCACACTCTTACCCCCTCTGCAGGGAGGCTATAAGGGTGTGGGATTGGGTAATCCGACACAGCGCGAGCATGATTGCAGTTCACCTTCCCGGAGTGGATAACACAATCGCAGACAGCCCAAGTCGTTCCCAGGCCAGAGTCCACGAGTGGGAACTTCTTCAGGAGGTAGCAGAGGATCTGTTTCTTTGATGGGACACTCCAGAGTTGGACTTATTCACTTCCCCATCCAATGCAAAACTGCCCAATTTTTGCTCGCTAGATCCAGGGCTTGGTGTTTTCTGGCGAGACGCGTTGTCCCTCTCCTGGGCGGACAGATTCCTTTATGCTTTCCCTCCCTTCCCGTTGATCCAGAGAGTTCTTCTCAAACTGCGCAGGGAGCACACAACAATGATCCTGGTAGCGCCTTTCTGGCCCAGGCAGATCTGGTTCCCCATGCTGACGCAATTGTCCTGGGAACCTCCAGTTCCGTTGCCTTTCAGCTCCCACCTATTGTCTCAGGAGGAGGGTTCACTAGTCCACCTGGACGTACACTCACTGAACCTGCATGCATGACTCCTAGAGACGTAGCCATTATGTGATACGGGGTCTCGCAAGAGGTGGCGGAAGTCCTTTCCACGGCCAGAAAGCCAGCAACGCATGCGACGTACACCTTGAAGTGGCGCCGTTTTTGTTTATGGTCACAAGCACGCGGCCTTTCCCCTTTAGAATGCCCGGTGAAAGGGGTGCTGGAATACCTTCTTTCCCTATTCCATTCGGGTCTCACCTACTCCTCCATTAAAGTGCACCTCTGTGTGATCTCTGCATACCACTTCCCGGTGGGACAGCGCAGAGTAGCACAGCTTGATGCTGCTCGAGACTTTCTGAGAGGGGTGTTACACCTTAGGCCACCCATCAACGATCCTGTTCCTCCTTGGGACCTACTCTTTGTCCTGGAACAACTCATGCTTCCCCCTTTGAACCTGCTGCGGATTGCGAGCTGTGTTTTCTGTCATGGAAAACGTTATTTTTAGTTGCTGTCACGTCAGCAAGGAGAGTTTCCGAGCTTCACGCTCTCATGTGCAAGGAGCCTTATTTAATTTTTCACCAGGACAGTGTGTCTCTGAGGACGAATCCTAAATTCCTGCCTAAGGTGGTCTCTGCCCTCACTCTCAACCAGGACATTGATTTGCCTGTGTATTTCCCCAAGTACTCTAATAGAGGAGAGTCGCTGCTTCACACCCTGGATGTTCACCACTCCTTGTCTCTACCCAATAGAACTAAACAGCTTCGGGTAAGTCGGAGCAACTGCCCGCTTCTTCGCTGAGAGGATGCTGGGACAACCAGTCTCTAAGCAGACCCTTTTCTCGCTGGCTTGTCCAATGTATTTCATTTTGCTACAACAACAAGCATAAACTACTCCCTGGTACAGTCCGGGGCCATTCGTCAAGGGGGGTGGCTACTTCCTTTGCAGCACTGCACAACGTTTCCACCTCGGCCATTTGTGCTGCAGCTACTTGGAGCTCAGTGCACACATTTATTAGGCACTATAGCCTGGATATTGCATCTCGGCAGAGAGCCGGTTTCGGCCTGGCCGTTCTACAGGGTCTCCTGTTCTAGAGTCAGGATTTGTTCTAGATCTCTCCTATTTTCCTCCTCCCAGAATGCTTTCAGGCGCTATTGCTTGGGAATCAGTCCTAATGGTGTTACCTGCTGCAAGAGCTGTATCTCGAAGTAAGATAGTACAGTTACGCAAGAACTTACCGTAACAGTAGATCTTTGAGAACAGCTCTTGCAGCAGGTACCTTCCCACCCACCATTCCCCCTTGGAGGAGGTACGGTCTACCAGGCCTTGGCAGGAGCTTTAGCTCCTTTCTTCTGATGGCGGATCCTCGGTCTCCCCTTCTGATGTCATCCTGCGGCCGTGAGTCTCCGGCGGGAGAACTGGGGAATCTGGCGGGACCGCCTCCTTATGTACTACGTCAGACGTGGGGGGCGGGACCGATGTCGGAGGCGGTCCCCGCTGAAGACTGCTAACTAGAAGATTTCCGTGGGGTCCTGATGCCTGCCGGCTTCAGTTCAAATGGTGTTACCTGCTGCAAGAGCTGCTCTCGAAGATCTACTGTTACAGTAAGTTCTTATGTAACTGTACTTTTCTACCTAAGGTGGTCTCTGCTCTCACCCTCAGTCAGGACATTGACCTGCCAGTGTATTTTCCTAAATACTCGAATAGAGGAGAGGCCCTGCTGCACACTCTAGATGTGCATAGGTGTCTAAGATACTACCTGACCAGAACCAGGCACCACCGCAAATCTGGTCAGCTTTTCGTCTCCTTCGCCCATAGGATGATGGGAGCTCCAGTTTCTAAACAATCGCTTTCCAGGTGGCTTATCCATTGTATCACGTTCTGTTACCAGAAACATAACAAACCCCTACCAGGCTCGGATAAGGGACATTCCACAATGGGGGTGGCTATCTCCTTTTCGGCTGTGAAGAACGTGTCCACTTCAACCATCTGCGCAGCAGCTACTTGGAGCACCGTGCACACTTTTATCAGGCATTATAGCCTGGATGTTGCATCACGGCGAAGAGGTGGTTTTGGTCTAGCAGTCCTTCAGGGACTCCTATCCTAGGCTTTGGTCCAATTCGCAATCTCCACCTAGCCTTCTCCCACCTTCGAGGGATTTCCAGTATTGCTTGGGAATCAGTCCTAATGGTGTAACTTGCTGCAAGAGCTGTTTCTCGAAGTAAGATAGTACAGTTACGTAAGAACTAACCGTAACAGTAGTTCTTCAAGAACAGCTCTTGTAGCAGGTAGTTTCCCTCCTACCATCCCCTCTGGAGGTAGAGTTGTTCTGTTATCTCTTTACCTAGGATTAGGTGTTTCTAACACTGCTCTAACCTTTTTGATGGCGGATCCTCAGTCTCCACTTCTGATGTCATCTAGCGGCCGGCAGGCTCCGGTGGGAGAACTGGGGATTCTGGGGGACCGCCCCCTTTTGTATGATGCCTGATGTCGGGGCCGACGTCTGGGGCGGTCCCTGCTGGATACTGCTAGATAGAAAATATCCTTGGGGTCCTAGCGCCTGCCGGCTTCAGTCCTAATGGTGTAACCTGCTGCAAGAGCTGTTCTCAAAGATCTGCTGTTACGGTAAGTTCTTGCATAACTGTACATTCCCTGCAAAGCGGATCGTATATACCAAGCTGCTCTGGATCATCCTTTCCTTTCTGCTATCACAGAAGCAGATTCTGTAGTCCTCACTGCCACGCATGATCGTACTAAAAGACCTAAACACATGAGCTCCTTACATCCTGATAAGGAATCCTGAAGACTGGACTATCTAGGGAGAAGGGTATTTTCCACAGGTACCATGAATATTAGAATTCTAAATTACATGGGTCACATGATTAAATACCAGCGTACCCTCGGATCCTCTGCCATTGACCTTAACAGTAAACTCCACCCTTCACAAGAAAGGAGAAAATGATTGTCTACAGTGTCAACTGGCAAGTATCTCCCATCACCCATGTGATGCTGTAGATACCTCTGCCCAGTTGTCAGCCTCTGACATGCACTGCACTGCAGTGTCAGTGGCTCAGCAGGTAGCACACTCGCCTCTGAGGCCGGGGGATCAGAAGGCTGTGGGTTCTAGCCCCACACCAGGCACTTGGGTTAATATCTCAGTACTGACACTGCAGTGCAGCATGTGGGGGGTGCTGCATTCCTGAGGTGCCGTCTTTCGGATGAGACATTAAACCGAGGTCCCATCTGCCTGTTCTGGTGGTAGTTCAGTGGATGTTAAAGATCCCATGGCACTTCTCGAAAAGAGCAGGGGAATTTCGCCGGTGTCCTGGCCAAATTTTCCCCCATTCACTAAAAATACCACCAACAGCTTAATCTGGTTCAAAGTCAGTTGGCATTCATCTGTATCCCCCTTCCCTGGGTCGTGCCTGAAAATAGGCAGAATTTGTCTAGTGCACTTACCCGGTCAACAAAAGCTAAATAAATTAATTTCTATGCGTCGCCATGCCTAGCTTCATGTTTCTGGTTTTACACCTGTTGTACAACACAAAGTAACTAATGCCCCTTTTAATGGGCCTAAGCTGTTCAGGCCAGGACTCAAACTTTACTAGATGACTTACAGGCATCAGACAGAACCCTGCATACTGTTCATGGCATGTACCATACTCCACATACAACCTACCGTACTCAGTACTCCTCTTATTCCAAAAGAGGTGGAAAACACAGAGCTATTAATAAAGGCGGCTTTAGAGGTCGTATTCGGTCCACCAGAGACAACACCTCTGCCACCCAGGGCTCCTGCCCCCACTCTCCTGGGGGGGGCGGGGCAGCCCAGTTCCTAGTGACCACTCAGGGTTTCTTCCCCCATGCCTCCCCACCCAGGCCTCGAAGGCTGTGGGCAGTCATTTTGCCCTCCATTTGGAGGTCTGGCAAACGATCACTTAAGACGACTGGGTACTTCAGATTATACAGAAGGGTCACACTCTGGAGTTGATCTCCAACCCACCCTCTCATCCTCCTCGGAAGAGTTTAAACATTTAAAGCATTTTTTTTCCCAGTATATATATATAAAATACAGCTGCCGATTTTCTAAGCGCAGTAATACCCTCCAGGGTGGGTGGTATTGGGCAATACTAGACCTTCCAGGGGCTATAAGGTCCTCCGCCTGTGGCTTCAGGTCTCATTACGAACCTGGGCGGTCTGGTACTGCCTAATACTGCCCACCCTGTTAGGTATTATTGCTTACATACTGGGAAAAAAATGCTTTAAATGTTTAAACTCTTGGCTTTTCGATTTATTTTGTGACAAAATAGTTCCTCCGCCTGCAATTTCAGTGTTTTTTTTTTTCTTAAACAAGGGACTTTTGGTCAGATGGAACCTCCGCAGTTTTGTTTCATGCTGGTTGTCATGGTTTCCTCCCCCCCCAGGAGTCAAGTTAAACTGCTTTTGTTTCTGTATTTTATTTGTTTTAAATCATTCATTCATTCATTCCGGATACCTTCTGAGCAGAATCTCCTTTTTGAAATGTGCAGGCACTGTGGCCAGGAGTTGCTGTCTGCTTTTCAGTGTAACGTGAGTTTCCAGCCCTGAGGTATGGAAAAGACTGTTTCTAGGGACATGGATATGTTGTTCATCCACACTGTCTGGCAGGTTCCTTGCCGCTTTAAATCTTGCCGGAAGGTCTTCAAACTGGCTCCTCCCACCCACCTGGGTGGTAAAACTCTCAGCTCCACCCCATGACGCCAAATCTTCCTTACCGCTTGGAAGCTCAGGTTCCCTCCTTAATGCTCTGAGTGATAGACTAACTCTTCAGTTCGTCCGAAACTCGTTTTAAAATTTTCAAGACTTCAGTCTTCCTTTTCCCTCGCAGCTGCGATGGACAAATCGACTCCTGGTTTTCGGCGGTGCCCTTGTGGGCAGAAGATGTCCAGGACGGATCCGCACTCCACGTGCATCTACTGCCTCGGCCTGAAACACGACTCGCAGGCCTGCGAGGTCTTGCATGTTCATTCTCGGCCAACGCCTTGAGGACCGCGCTGCCCCGTTGAAGCTTGGGCGCCCCAAGAAGCGCTATCCACCGCTAAAGTCGAAAAAGGCCTGTTGGGCAGTTACCACGGCGGCTGGCCCAGCTCGAGCAGATGATCGCCCTCGAGGAGGAGGCAGCCCAGGCCGCATCTTCCTCCTCCTTAGTCGTGGCATTTAATCCCACTCTCTCTGGGTACCTCGTATTCTGCTTCGTTTAAGGAGCTTTGCCATTCCCTTTCCACAAAGGGAGAGGGGCCATCGGGACATTCCTCTCGGTCCAAAAAGAAGGATTCCAAGGGTAAGTCCCATCGTCGGCATTCGTGGGAGCGGGAGAGGTCCCCTTTCCCGGACAGCCGACCGTCGACTTCGGTCGAGGTTGCGGCTAAGGCCGCTGGCTTCACGGCGTCCCTGTCAGGTCAGCCGGCTGAGACACCCATCGACGCGGTCGAGGTTTTTCTCGACCAGTCGGACGGATTGTTGACTGGTGAAGCAGACGACCCTTCTTCGCCGGTTCCCCCGGTGGAAACTGAGGATTGCCTGTGCCCCCGATGCAGCAGTCCCCGGTTAAGGTGTCTGAGCCAAGGAAGAGCTGTGTCCCCGCCTCCCCAGGCCCGCCCTCGACACACCAAGGGTCTCGGACCTCTTCTCAGTCCAGGCTAATCCTTACCGACATCGGGCGGCCTTGGTATCAAGTAAACGGCAACGCCGCGCGTCCTCAGATGAGGAAAGGCTTCGGCGCAAATTGCGTCGACGCTACAAGGAGCTGATGTGGCAGCAGTTACTTTTGTCTGGAAGCAAGTCTACACTGACGCCTTCCCCAGCCATCAAGTGGCTGTCATCTGAACGGTCGAAACAGCCTCTCGCTGCAGTCGAGATGCCCAAGCCTGGGCTAGTTGTTCAGCTGAAACCTGCTGCCCCACTGATTGTGGTGGAACCTCCGCCTCCACAACCGAAATTGGGAGCGCTGACCAAGGATTCTCGGTCGGATCAAGGCCTGCCCAACAGGTTGTCGGTCACCCTCACTCCCGACCGTCCTCGGCAGGTGGAGGGTGGCTCAGGCCCTAGGCAGCTCTTCGCGGACTCCTCGGAGTCCGACAATGACTCCTCCCTGTTCTCCAGGCCGTTGACCTGGAGTCCTCCGGGGGCCAGTCACTGGACGAAAGCCCATCGTCCTTCATGGGTCTGCTTCAGCTCATCTCAGAGTCCACCGGGATGCAGCTCGAGCCCGTATCCAAATGGGCCAAGTATCCCCTAACGGAGATACTGGACCGAGGGGATTCACCCACGGAGGCCTTTCCGGTGGCTGAGGCCATTGTCGGCCCAGCCTTGGAGCTTTGGCAGCGGCCTGCTTCCTGTCCTGCGCCCTCAGTCAGGATGGCCAGGAAGTATGCAGTCCCTACCGGCTCTTTGCCTGGGTTTTCGGAGCACCCCTCTGCCGAGGGGTTGGTTACCAACAGCGTTTTCCGGCATTCCGGGAACGCTAGGGACGTGGACAAGCCCCCCGACGAGTCCAAACAGCTGGACTATGCCAGGCGCAAGGTGTACACTGCATCCTCCCTTGGCCTCCACCAGGCCAGCTCGGCCGTGCTGATGGCACACTTCTCCCACGCCCTCATGGGCTCCCTGGATGAGGTGATCCCTCATCTCCCTGCAGACCACGGTCGGGCAGTGGCGAAGCAGCAGCTCCAAACATCTCTGGACATAGGGGACTTCTGTGCCAGATCGGTTGCGGCCGCGGTGGCCATGCGCCACAGAGCATGGCTGAGGATATCCACCTTCACGGCGTATACCCAGCACAAGTTGGCATACATCCCCTTCTTGGGGACCGACCTCTTTGGCCATGGAGTGGAAGGTCACCTCCAGCGGATCGAAAAGTCCAATGCCACTCTGGACTCTGTCACCTCCGCCCAGAAGGACAAAGGCCCGCCGACAGCAGCAGCACAAGCCCTTCATCCTTCTACGCCTGCGGCACGTCCAGCCCAACAGCACCAGCACCAGGGCCAGCAGGCTCGTGCTTGGCATCCCAAACCCAAGCCCACGGCTTCCTCCAACAGGAAGCAGGGAGGTAAAGGCCCAGGAGGTCCCTCGGCCGGTCCCTCCTCCAAGCCTGCCCAGTGACGGGTTGAGGGGTGTCGCCCCCAGCCTCGTTCCCCCTGTGGAGGTACAGCTCTGCCACTTCCTTTCTACCTGGTCTGCTATCACCACGGACCGCTGGGTGTTGGAGGTGGTAGGAAAGGGCCTGCCTCTGGAGTTCGAGCAGACCCCACCCTTTCGAGCCGTCACCCCTCGGGGGGTCCACGGGGTCCACAGCCTCGCTGTCTGCCTGCTGAGCTGATATTGGCCTGCTCCTCGAAAAAGAGGTGATCAGGAAGGTGGCGGAGCGTCCACCAGACCCGGGGTTTGTGTCCAGGTATTTCCTGGTCCCAAAACGGAAGGGGGGCTGACGCCCCATTCTCGACCTGCACAACCTGAACAGGTTCCTAAGGTCTCGGACCTTCAGGATGGTCACTCTGGCTCAGATAATCCCATCCTTGGAACGAGGCGTGTGATTCTGTTCCCTGAACCTCCAGGACGCGTTCTTTCACGTCCCAATCCGTCCAGCTCATCAGAGATTCCTCCGCTTCAGAGTGGAGGGATCCCTTTACGAGTTCCAGGCCACGCCCTTCGGCCTCTCCCTAGCTCCCAGGGTCTTCACCAAATGCATGGCAGTGGTGACAGCATTCCTGTGGCGCTGAAGTGTCTGGGTGTACCCCTACCTGGACAACTGGCTGATTGCAGCCCCCTCCAGAGCAGCGGTGGAGCGGTCTCGAGATCTGTCCCTCCAGGTTTGCTCTCAGATTGGCCTCCTCATCAATGAGGCCAAGTCGGAACTCGTGCCAAAGCAGGTGATACATTTTATCGGGGCAGAACTCGACTCTCTTCAAGCCAGAGCACGGCTCCCGGCGGACAGGGCCGAGGTTCTTTCCACCTTTGCCCAATCATTTCAGGTTGGGCAATCACGCTCTGCCCGGGACTTCCTGTGCCTCTTGGACCTCATGGCGGCCTGCACCAGCGTGGTCCGTTGGGCCCGCTGGTTCATGCATCCCCTTCAATGGGAACTGGCCAGCTAGTGGTCACAGTGCTTCGATCCGTTGGATCGGCTAGTGACAGCGACCCAGGGGATGTGGAATGCTCTCCAGTGGTGGACCATTCTGGTACATCTGCAGGAGGGCATTCCGTTTGTCCGCCCCATGCCTCTCTGATGGGTTGGGGTACCCATCTGGGGGAGCGCAGAGCGCACGGCCTCTGGTCCCCTCGGGAGTCCCGATGCCACATCACCCTGCTGGAGCTTCGAGCGGTTTGTCTGGCCCTCACCGCCTTCACTCCATTTCTACGGGGTCAAGTGGTTCAGGTCCAGACGGAAAATACCACGACCATGTACTACCTAACCACCAGGCGTGACGCGCCCATGCCTTGTGCAGGAAGCTCTCCCAAGATGGTCTCTCTCAAGGCAGCCTGGAGGCGGATCTCCTCGCCATTCATGTGGCAGGAGCCTCCAACACCCTGGCCGATGCCCTAAGCCGGATAGGGGCTGCATCTCACGAGTGGTCTCTCCTGCTGGAGGTAGTACAAGATCTCTTCTCCCACTGGGGTACGCCTCAGGCGGACCTGTTTGCCTCCAGGGAGAATGCGAAGCTGAGACTGTTTCATGCCCGCCCCCCTCAGCAGGGCTCGCTGCAGGGGGATGCCTTCTCGAGGCCGTGGACCCCGGGCCTCTTCTACACCTTTCCCCCATTTCCCTTGATCCACAAGGTGCTTCTCAAGGCAAGGAGGGACAAGGCACAGTTGATTCTGGTAGCCCCAGACTGGCCCCGCCAGTTCTGGTATCCAGATCTCCTCCGTCTCAGCTCCAGCCTGCCCAGACCTGATCTCAGTCAGTCAGGGGAAAGTATTCCATCCGGACCTTCAATCCCTGCACCTGACGGCCTGGTTCCTGAGCGGCTAGAGTTCCAGGCCTTGGGTCTTTCCGACGAGGTCCTCAACGCTGTTGAGGCATCCCGTAAGGAGTTGACCAGAAAATGCTACACCTTCAAATGGAAGAGACTCTCCATTTGGTGTCAGGGCAAGGGCCTGGACCCTTCCTCCTGTTCCTTGGCAAGCATTCTGGACTACCTGTGGTCCCGTTCTCAGCAAGGGCTTCGGTCGACGACCCTTAAGGTGCACCTGGCAGCCATCTCTGCTTACCGGGCGCGGGCCGGGAAGCAGTCGGTGGCGCAGGAGAGGTGGTCAGTCGCTTTTTCAAAGGCCTTGATCACATATCCCCTCCGGTGCGAGAACCTCCACTTCCGTGGGATCTACTGCTGGTATTGGCTAAGCTCATGGGCAGGCCATTCGAACCGATGCACAGGTGTGACATCTCTCACCTGTCGTGGAAGACTGCTTTCTTGGTGGCTATCACGCCAGCCAGAAGGATGGGAGAGCTCCAGGCACTTTCCATCGAGTCTCCTTATCTGGTCTTCCACAGGGACAAGGTTGTCCTGCGCCCCCACCCGAAATTCCTTCCGAAGGTGGTGTCGGAGTTTCACCTTAACCAGGTGTTGACTCCGCCGATGTTCTATCCAGTCACACCGAGGCCGAATATAGGCTCCATACTTTGGACCCTAGAAGAGCGCTCGCTTATTATAAGGAGCGGAAGGCTGAAGTTCGGGGAGAGGTTCGCCAGCTGTTTGTCACATACGCTGAAGCTGCACCTGGCAGACCTGCAGCCAAGCGGACGATAGGCAGGTGGGTCACTGCCTGCATAGATCTCTGCTATAGGTTGGCGGGCATGGAGCCTCCCAGAGGGATAAGAGCTCATTCTACCTGCCATACCACTGCATCGGTAGCTGCTTCCAGGGACATCCCTATCCAGGAAAGCTGCAGGGCTGCTACCTGGAAGTCAGCACATACCTTCATCACCCATTACCACATCGACCTTGAGTCACGCCGGGATGCTGGTTTTGGGGCCTCTGTTCTCTAGTCTTTATTCCCTAAGTAGGGGGTGTGTGCCTTGCCTCCCTCCTCCCGAACTGCTAGAGTCTGCCAGACAGTGTGGATGAACAACATATCCATGTCCCTAGAAATACAGGTTACTCACCTGTAACAGGAGTTCTAGGAATGGTATGTTGTTCACCCACCTAACCCATAGTACTCGGCCGACACACAACCTGGCTTCAGCGGGCTAGATCTGGCATCATGGGCGGAGCCGAGTTTTACCACCCGGTGGGTGGAGGAGCCAGCTTGAAGACCTTCCAGCAAGATTTAAAACGGCAAGGAACCTGCCAGACAGTGTGGATGAACAACATATACCATTCCTAGAACTCCTGTTACATGTGAGTAACCTGTATTTTTTTTCCCTGTTGGGTGTTGTGAGAAGGGCAGAGTCGAGCTAAGAAAATCAAAAATTTTTGGTTTCTGCCCTGTCAGTTGCGAGCACGATCTCATTCTGAAATGAACAGGTACCATGTCGAGGAGTTGCTGCCCGCATTTCAGTGTAGCACGACTTTTCTTCCCTAAGGTATGATGAAGAAGACTTTTTCCTGTTATGTGAGAGGGGCAGAGTAGAGCTAAGAATGAAAAACAAATTGGTTTCTGCCCCTCTGCAGCTTTGTTAAGGGCTCTGCATTTGTGGTTTCCGTGAGAAGGAAGGGTACAAATTCAGAATGGGCACGTTTAGCTGCCATTTATTAAGAGTCGGGTGCTGCCGACCACCAGTTACGTGAAGCCAATCGTACTGACGGCTTCCTTTTTCTTTTTCTAAATATGTGGTTAGTGTTTGTTTAACTTAAGAGACACGGGGGCATGACTGTCTGCTAACTTGCTCACTAAGCGACAGAAGAAAATGGCGGTTAGTCACTTTGGCCATCCGGGGTCCCCAACAATATGCTAAGTAATGGGGCACCCCGAATTGGCACTTCTTTCTTACAGGGCTCTATTGAAAAATACCTGCCCACTACTCTTCCTTTCCTAGCCAATCGGAATGCTAGGATTTACTTACCCATTTTCTAACCATCAGATCATATACCCATTCTTCAGAAGGAATTGAGGACTCTTCTGGTCAAACAAGTTGTTTTGCCAGTACCCCCTTCAGAACATCAAACGGGATTCAATTTCCACTTCTTTCTTGTACCCAAACCAACTGGAGACCTCAGACCGATACTGGATCTCAGAAAATGGAACCTTTATATCCAGTACAAATGTTTTCGTATGATAACTCTAAATTCCTTTATGCCAATCCTGAAACAGGGTGACTGGCTTTGTGCCCTAGATATGAAGAATGCGATGCCTACTTAGATATTCCCATCCACCCTGCCCACCACAGGTTTCTGCGCTTCCACCTGTTTGGTCAAAACTACCAGTTTCGAGCACTCCCATTTGTCCTCTCTTCAGCCCCAAGGGCGTTCACCAAATGTCTAGCAGTGGTTGCAGCAGCTTTATGAAGAAAAGGGCACTTGATCTTCCCATATCTAGATGACTGGCTAATCAAAGCATAGAATCTGACGGCAGATAAGGACCGCTTGGCCCACCCAGTCTGCCCATTTCCCTACCTGATGGATAAGCTGCAGATCCTAGTTAACCAGCAGCCTACTTCTTCCTACCCCAACCCCCTAGAATTGCCTTATGACTGTCCCATGCATGCTTGAATTCCACCACTGTTTTTGACTCCACAACCTCCTCTGGAAGGCTGTTCCATGCATCCACAACCCTCTGTGAAAAATACTTCCTTAAATTACCTCTGAGCCACCCCCCTTCTATCTTCAAATTGTGCCCCCTTGTTCTTGCACACCTCTTTTTTTGAAAGATGCTACCCTCTTGGACTTTCAAGTACCTCAAGGGAATCAACAAAGTTTCTATCATGTCCCCCCCTCTCCCTCCTTTCCTCGAGGCTATACTTATTAAGCTCCTTAAGTCTCACTTCATATGTCTTCCGGTGCAGACCCTGCACCATTTTAGTTGCCCTCCTCTGGACAGCTTCCATCCTGTCTGTCTTTGTGGAGATTGGCTCTCCAGAACTGCACGCAGTACTCCAGATGTGGTCTCACCAGCTGTCTGTACAGAGGGATAATAACTTCTTGTTTTCTGCTGGTGATGCTCTCCCTATGCATCCCAGTATCCCCCTAGCCTCCTTGCTGCCCTCTCACATTGCTTGCCCACCTTAGGTCATCTGATATGACTACCCCAGATCCCTTTCCATTTTGTTGTTGTTAGTATCTCACCCCCATTGTGTACTCTTCCCTGGGTTTTGTTTCCCAGGTGCATTACCTGCACTTCTTAGCATTGAATCTAAGCTGCCATACATTTGACCATTCCTCTAACCTTGCCAAGTCCCTTCTCATCCTTTCCACCCCACCTTGTGCATCAACTCTGTTGCAGATCTTTGTGTCATCTGCAAAGAGACATACTTTTCCTTCCAGTCCTCTGCAATGTCGCTTATAAAGACATTGAAGAGGACCGTCCTAATACTGAACCCTTTGGTACCCCACTGCTAACCCCCTTTTTTCAGAGTGGACTCCATTTACTATTACTCTCTGTGTCCTATTCTCCAGCCAATTCTTTACCCAGGCTGTCATCTTGGGACCCACTCCCAGGCTGGCTAACTTGTATATTGATCTTTTGTGTGGGACTGTATCAAATGCCTTGCTAAAGTCTAGGTATGCCATGTCCACAGCCCCTCCATGATCTACTACTTTGGTCACCCAGTCAAAGAAATCTATCAGATTTGTCTGGCATGACCTTCCCGCTGTGAATCCATGCTGCCTTGGGTCCTGTGCCCCTCTGGCCTCTAGATACGCAACAATTCTTTCCTGCAGAAGTGATTCCATCATTTTCCCTACCACTGAGGTTAAACTAACAGGTCTGTAGTTTTCTGCTTCTGCCTTGCTCCCACTTTTGTGAAGGGGAATCACATCTGCCCTCCTCCAGTCCTCAGGTACCACCCCATCCTCCCATGCAGATTCCAGAACAGCTCTGTTTGCTTTCCTAGAAGCTACTCTGAAGATGTTCCACACTCTAGGGATCACAGTCAGTTGGCCAAAGTCCAACCCAACTCCGACTCAATCCCTCCAATATATTGGAGCTGTCCTAGATACAGTCTCAGCCAGAACTTACCTTCCACCTGCCCGCCAGGACACACTTATGTCTCTGGCATCATGGGTACAGACTCAGAAAATAGTCACAGCCAGACAAATGCTATGCCTTCTGGGTCACATGGCTGCTGCCATTCCTATAGTGGCATTCGCCCGTCTTCACATGAGACCTGTCCAGTGGACCCTCCAGAATCAATGGTCTCAAAGAGCAGGACATTTCAAAGACAAGACCAGGGTCACTCACTCTCTGAAGTCAGCCCTGACGTGGTGGACAATCGGAACCAATTTATGTCAAGGAATGTCTTTCCGGTCCCTCACTCCCACGCAAACATTAACCACGGATGCTTCCCTGGACGGATGGAGCGCACACTTGAGTCCTTACCAGACATAAGGCAAGTGGACCACATCTCTCTCTCAGTCTCCTAGAGCTGAAAGCAGTCCACTTAGCCCTTCAGGCATTTCAACCCTACGTGACTTCAGGTCTATTACTGATCCAATCAGACAACACTGCAGTGATATTCTACCTCAAGTAGCAGGGAGGTATGAAATCCCGTACCCTATGCATGGAGACCCTTGCAGTCTGGCAAGAAGCCATCTGGCAACACTTGACACTAACAGCTGTCCACTTACCAAGACGTTACAGCCTGTTGGCCGACCGTCTAAGTCACCAGTCCTCCACACACAAACGGACATTTCACGAAGAAGTATTGCAAAAAATCTTCAACCTATGGGGAAGCCTACTACTGGATCTGTTTGCCTCCCCAGTCAATTACCACCTCCCCAACTATTTTTCCATTATCTCGAGCAAAAAGGGACAGTCTATAGATGCCCTGTCCCAACCTTGGACAGGACTCTTCTTATATGCTCTCCCCCCCCCATCCTTCTCCTGCAATGGACTCTATGAAACTAGAACCCACCACAATGATCCTCATAGCTCCCGTGGCCTCGCCAAGCATGGTTTACTCTACTTCAACAATTAGCATGGGAACCCATTCCGTTGCCAATCAGACCAGACCTCTTGACTCAGTGTCAAGGGGCTCTCTTGCATCCCAAGCTGAAGGCTCTACACCTTCACGCCATGGCTCCTGAGGACGCTTTCATAACCAGATTACAAGTATCCTCTCCTGTTGCCAATATTCTCTTGGCCTCACGTAAACCAGCAACCAGAGAAACATACAAATCCAAATGGAAACGCTTTTCCAAATGGTCTGCTTCTCGATCATTGGATCCCTATTCCTGCCCACTGACGAAAGTTCTGGACTATCTGGCCTCATTGTCAGAGTCAGGTTTGAGCTATTCCTCCATCAAAGTCCATTTGACCGCTATCTCGGCTTTCCATGAACCACTAGATGGCAGATTATTGTACCAACATCATCTAGCTAAAATGTTTTTGAAAGGAATGTTACATATCAAACCACCTATCAGACAACCCACTCCTCCGTGGAATCTCAGTTTTATAATAGAGAAATGAACCCTTGAACCAGCGGCCACTTATGACCTTCATTTCCCCTTCATGGAAAACCTTATTTCTAGTGGCTGTCACTTCAGCTCACCATATTTCTGAGCTTCATGCCCTCATGTGTAGGGAACCTTACTTGATTTTTCACAAAGATTGGATGGCACTCCGTACCAACCCTTCCTTCCTAAAGTACTCTAAATCAATCCCTGGAGTTACCGGTATACTATCCTGAATACTCCAAGGTGAACATCTACTACATACCTTAGATGTCCATCGTATATTCCCTACTACACTAATCAAACAAAATCAGGCCATGGAGGGCTCCCAGTTACTAAAAGAACCTTTTCAAACTAGTTGGCACATTGTTGTATTTTGTGTAACAGAAAGTAATGCAAACTCTTACCAGGACCTGTGCAAGCCCATTCCACTAGAGTTGTGACCACTACTGCGACTTGCTTTAAAGGAGCCTCCATGTCAGGTATCTGCAATGCGGCTACCTGGTCCACAATCCATACATTCACAAAGCATTACAATCTGGATAGTGCTTCACGCCATAGAACGGCCTTTGGCCGTGCAGTCCTACAAGGTCTTCTGTCATAATGTCCACGCATCTGGAGTATACTGCTTGGAATTCATCCCAAGTGTATTACCTACTGCAAGAGACCACTCCGTGGAAGATAGTACAGTTATGTTAAAAATTTACCGTAACAGTAGATCTTTGAGGAGTGTCTTTTGCAGTAGGTCCGATCCCACCCTCCATCCCCCTCTTCTTTAGAGAGGAAAAAATTCTGGTCCGGTGACTTTTGGGTTGGGATATCTTTGGTACCTCGGGTTCCCCTTGGTCCTCACTTTGTGAGCTGAATCCGGCTGGGGAACTGAGGATACCAGGGACCGCCCACGTTTATATAGGAAACAGGAAGCTGACATCATGTGTAGGCGGTCCCTGGCGAAAAACTGCTAAAAGAGCTGCCGTATGCCGCAGCGACCTATGCTGGTAACACAAGTGAATTACCTACTGCAAGTGACACTCCTCAAAGATCTACTGTTACAGTAAGTTTTTACATAACTGCTTTCTAGGAGTGGTATATATTCATCCACACAAACCCACCCGAACTCCCCAGCTTCAACGCACAACCCTCTGCTTCCAGCGGGCAAGATTTGGCGTCAAGGGGCGGAGCCGAGGCATATACCGCCAGAGTGGGTGGGAGGAGCCAGCTTTTAGACCTTCCAGCAAGATTTAAAGGGAAAGGGACATGTCAACTAGTGTGGATGAACAAAATATACCGCTCCTAGAACTACTGTTACAGGTGAGTAACCTGTTTTTCTGCCTCCACCTGTTCCATCCATTCTCTCAGTTTCCTAGAAACAGACTTTGATGGCAGCTAAGGACCATTTGGCCCACCTAGTCTGCCTATTCCCTACGTATTGGACTGTGGTCCAGTACCAGAATGCTATGTGGGAGAAAGGCCTAGAAGTGGCTCAAGCCTTACCAGTTTCAGCACAAAAGACCGAACTTCTGGAGCTATTGAAGTCGGGGTTGGACGTAAGCACCCATGTTTTGAGAGCCTCATACGACACTGCAGATACGGCCTCAAGGGCAGCGGCTTCGGCACCACACCTGGCTTAGAGTTTCAGGATTCTCCCAGGATCTGCAGTCCAGAATCCTGGATCTCCCATTCCAAGGTTCCATCCTTTTTGGGGAGGAGACGGAGAAACTCATCTCCCGCCTCCAAGATTCCGGAAAGTCCATCTGATCTGTCTGAAAGCTGTACTAGGGGTACCAAAAACCTTTCCGCAAAAGGCCATTTCATAAACCCTCAGGGCAAAATCCCCACGGCCAGTTCCCATAGAGAGGTGGTTTTAAAAGAAAGGCTGCAACCCAAACTTCTGGGAGCTCGACCTCTGGAGGCCCCAAGTCCTCCCAGCCCACTCTGCCAGTTCCTGGAACTACCCAATGACTCTACCGACCCCCCCCCCGCAGTAACACTGGGGGAGGCGGTAGAGGGTCGCTTCTCCCTCTGTTAAGAGGGATGGAGCGGCATCACAACAGACCTCTGGGTTGTAGATCTTATAAGGAGAGGGCATACTCTCGAGTTCACCCAGATTCCACTAGAAAATCCACCAGGGTCCTCCCGTTATCCTTCTTCCCACACTCCTCTGATAGGAGAGATCCAGGCCCTTTTGCTGAAACAGGTGCTAGAGCCGGTCCCCCAGGGACAACAGGGAAGGAGAAGTTATTCCCATTTTTTTCCCTGGTTCCGAAAAAACAACGGGGACCTTAGTCCCATCTTGGACCTCAATTCCCTGAATCTGTTCATAGAATACAAATGGTTCAGGATGGTCACTCTGCCAGGCCTCATTCCCCTCTTGCACCAAGGGGACTGGCTGTGCTCCCTGGATATGCAGGATACCTATATGCACATAGGGGTCTTCCTTCCCCATCAGAAGTTCCTGAGGTTCTGCTTCCAGGGGAGGCATTATCAGTTCCGAGCCTTACTGTTCGGCCTCTCCTCGAGTCTTCACCAAGTGCCTAGCAGTGGTGGCTGCGGCTCTCAGATACCAGGGCCATTACGTCTTCACTTACCTAGATGATTGGCTCCTGGCAGCGCCTTCCTGGGCTCAGCTACTTTGCACCCTCGAAGACACCTTTATTCTCTTCCGAGAGCTGGGGATCACCCTGAGCCTAGCAAAATCTTCCCCGGAGCCCAGTCAGCAACTCCTATTTTTTTGGAGTGGTCCTTGACACAGTTAATGGTGTGGCCTTCCTCCTGCAGGACAGGGGCGATTGTCTAAGGGGCATAGCCCGACCAGTAGCCATGGCTCCACAGGTCCCAGTCAGGACCTTCCTCAGACTTCTGGGGCATATTCCCACAGTCCCTTTGGCCCACCTCCACATGAGAGTCCCACAATGGATACTCAGGGTGCAGTGGGACCAGAGGTCAGACGATCTAGACCAACCAGACAGGATCTCCAGCCCAGTAAGAAGGACTCTCTCTTGGTGGCTGGACCCCTCCAACCTGGAACGGGGGGCGCCCTTTTTGGCAGGAGCCCCTGAAACAGACTCTACAGATGCCTCCTGTATTGGTTGGGGCACTCATCTGGGAGACAGACACACCCAGGGGACATGGTCTCCAGATGAACAACAGTTCCATATCGACATTCTCAAGATGCGAGCAGTCCTGAACGCCTTGCGGGCATTTCAAACGGACCTTCCACCAGGCCCTCGTCATCCGATGGACAAAATAGTGTTTCACGTCAACAAGCAAGGGCGCACACATTCCTATCCCCTATGACAGGAGGCGATTAGGGTCTGGTATTGGCACTGGAACACCACCTAGATCTCACTGCTGTTCATGTTCCAGGCATGCAAAACATCTTGGCCGACAGCCTAAGCCGGTCTCAGTCCAAGGCTCTCGAGTGGGAGCTCCTCCAGTCGGTAGCAGATCAGCTGTTTGACAGGTGAGGCCAGCCAGAGTTCCACTTCTTTGCGTCTCCACTGAACGCCAAACTGCCCATGAGAGCCCGCGCCTGGTGTTTTTTGGCCAGACACATTGTCCCTCTGTTGGACAGGGAGGTTTCTGTACACTTTCCTGTCATTCAGAGGGTTCTTCTGAAGCTTCAGGCCGAAGGAGCAGAGATGATTCTCATCATCCCACTCTGGCCTCAGCAGATTTTGTTCCCACTACTTCAGCAGCTGGCAGTGGAACCTCCAATTTAGCTGCCGCTGAGCTCACATTTGCTGTCCCAGGATCAGGGAACAGTAGTCCACTTGGACCTCAAGTCCCTGCATCTTCATGCCTGGCTCCTGCAGACTTAGTCAAATCAAGGTTTGGGGTCTCCCAGGAGGTGGCAAACATTCTCATGGCAGCGAAAAATCCCTCAACCAGGTCCATTTATGCCATGAAGTGAAAACTATTCTGTCTGTGGGTTTCATTTCATCACTTGGACCCTCTTACCTGCCCAGTGAACTCAGTATTCGAGTATCTTCTCCTTGTTGAATCAAGGCTTGAGCTACTCCTCCACGAAAGTACATTTGTCAGCAATCTCTGTATACCACATACCAATGGAGGGAAAAACACTGGCCCAACTGGACGTGTCCCATTCTTTTTTTTTTTTTTCATTCTTACTTTTTGGTATTTCGGTTTTTCCCCCTCTTCCCTCCCGGGATCACAGTGTACACATGCGTGTATGTGCATAGAGGCGCACGCACATGCCAGGATCTGGTGGCCCGTTCTGCCCCTCCCCAGACTTGCGTTGCCGCTCCAACCACCTGTGCTACCCACTGGACCTCCACCCGGTGGGAGCAGGACTACAGTGGAGCAGTATTTGAAATCCTGTGTATTTACACTGCAGTGCCTGGCTACTGCCTGCACATATCAAACTGAAACACTGCCTTCACTTTTCCCTTCCCAGATGCTTCAACTGCCTTCCCTTCAGATAGTATTTGAATAAACTTAATTTGTGTGTGTGTGTGTGTGTATATATATATATATATATATATATATATATATATATATATAGCACAAACACACCTGCCATAGCTTTTAGGAATAACTATGTTCCCTTTTACTCAATCCAAGACACAAAACTTTAACTGGTGGGACACATTACCTTTTTGTCCAGATGTATAGAGGCGATACGTATAGTCACACTGCCCAGACCATTGTACCTCTTTCAAAATGTGCCACTGACCCTCCCTGCATGGTAGTAGAAGAACTGCTATCAAGAAATATTAACTGGGTAGCTCAAAGACCTTGCAGCAAATTGCAGCAACTTTTCTTGCCCAAAGACAGAGGGGGTTTGGACTTTGGCCCTACCTAATCTTCAGGAATACTACTGGACAGCTCACATGCACTGTAAACTTTTCCACCATTTAGGTAGTTGCTATGCCATCTAGCCTGGTTTCCTAACGAACACTATGTGCAGGCAATTTATTACCAGGTGATGCCATCGGTCTTGATGCATACCTTAAGCCCCTGGCTTTGGTACCAGGTGAAAGCGTGGTACTCCATTCTGACAGCACATCTAACCCCATTCATGCCCTTGATATGTTCTACAAGTGGAGGATGTCATCCACCTTTGAATGGACCATGGCTATTGGACTTGGGAAAGATACTCACTGCAGTATCAGTTTAATAAGGATAACACACTTCAGTCATTCCAGCTCTTGGAAGCGCAATACCAGCTTTGAGGCATGGAGCATTACCAGTACTTGCAGCTGAGACACTACATATCGTCCCTACCACTGGAAGCCTGGACTATGGAGATGTATCTGACTCATCACTTAGCACCCCATCTTTTGAGAAATTGGATGCAATACCTCTCATGATTTCACAACTTTACTGAGCCCTGCACACCACTTCAGGCAATAACTCTCTGAACACTGCTGTGAAATGGGCTGGGAAAGCCAGAACTTCCCCAGATGCAGACACCTGGAGCAAGGAATGCTCAGCCTCTACCACGGTCACCAGTTCCCACTAGTGGCAGGAATATGCATTGAAACCCCTTACCAGATTTTTCCATACACCTTTAATAGCTGACCACACACACGCCTGTTGGGAGGGGATGTGATGAATCCATGGCCATACACATGCACTTCATGTAGGCATATCCCCCACTTGAAACCTTTTTTCCAGTCTCTGGAAACTGAACTCCATGAGGTGTTCAGTATACCAGCCCCCTCACACCATCACTATATATTCTCCTGCAATACCCTAGAGGCCGTAGAGACCCAACTCATGCTACGTTACGGAGTCTCAATGATTGCAAAGAAAGCCATAAGAAACTGCTGGCTTACCACAAGATCCTGGATATGATGACCTGGAGGACCATGGTCAACTACATCTATCGGACAGAAAAGATAACACTCCCCTCAACAACCATACAGAAGTGTGTTCTTCAGGCTGGAACTCCTAGCTGATTTACACCATGAGCAAAGACCCTACTATGGTGCAAAACCTTTTGACAGAAATACAGTACTGTATACCCAACCAGGGACATGTCACCTGAAATCAAGCAGACCATACACCGAACAGTAGCCTAATGCAACAGATAAAAAAAAACCCTGGCTCAGCCTGTCAGGTGGACTCTCTCTCTCCCCTCCCCCCGCCCCTGGCTCCTGCTACCTCCCACCTACCACTGCACCTGGATAGCAGAACTGGCACTGGCATGTGATTACATGGCCAGGGAGGCCCAGTTTCACAGGGGCATTCCCTTCAAGACAAATGGCAGTGGCATGGAGAGAGAGATTACAGATGCCATTAATGTGGAGTGTGGTGCGATATGCTCTGTGGAAGAGGCCAAGAAGCAGTTCTATGCATACCTCTCAACCTTTCTTCACCAAGATGTGTGACAAATGAACAATATGTGGGACATATCAAACATGGCACTGCAAGCTCTGAACACTATGGCTATCAGTGCACTAGTGTTCATGTTTGCTGATAATTGAACACAATAGATAGTTATGAAATTCTGCTTTAAAACCTCTGTGAGAAATGTGGAATATCATTACCTCAATGTGGAACAAAGGATTTTTGAGGGTAAAATGAGTGACGTACCTGGTAATGTGTGACAATTGAGAGGTATGGTTCTATGGGATGTGCTTGAGGACCAAGGAAAAGCTAATCGAGGCATGGCAAGCACTATAGAGCACAGGCGGTGGCCCATCTGCCAAGCCCACCATCACATCAAAGGAGGAACTTATGGCAGGCATCCTGGGATGACACCATGTAGAGAGGGTGTTAATGGGGGCATGGACACCACGGCCACCTGCACCTGCTAGGGCGAGTACATGCACATAACTATTACTTACATAAATTTTCTTTAACGCTTTTAATATGCGATACACTCAGCCTCTGTAAAAAGGGTGCAGTATATAATTACTACCACCACTGAGCTGGGTAAGGGATGCATGGGGCAGACAGGGCACTCATAGTGCACATGGGTGTTGCAGATGTTGGGTTGTTCTCCACATGTCAGGGCATGCATGCTGCACAGGATGTGTATGTGGTTTGCATGGCATAGGTGCCTGTGGTAGGATACGTGGCTGGACCATTCATCAGACTCTTGTGTGTACCACAGCTGTGCCATGGCCCCATTTGTGACACATAGCCCTTTGTTACCATTATTTCCAGATCAAGCAGGGAGTGATAAAGATGGCTATAGTAGTGATGGATCCTCAGACAGGAATGATTTTACTGCAGCCAACTTGGATACCGTTGGAGATTACCATGAGTAGAAGCGAACACTTATTCCATGATCTGAGGGAGGTCAGCCTCCTTGTCTCTGTGTCAGAGGAGCTCTTCTCAGACACAGAGACAAGGGAGGTTGACCTCCCCTACGAGATGCAGGAGTGAGAGTCTGAGGACATGTCCCAGTCAGGTTCCCCAGGTGCAGACAGGGCAGGGAACACACAGCTGTCCCCATGCAGCTGCTGCAGGGCATCCTGGTGACAGCCCTCACCTCTGCATGTGGATCTCTCCATACAGACATTCATCCTACAAGCACATGTACCGTTGTGCACGTGCAGCCCACTAGTCTGTAGCACAGGAGCTGTGGGCACTGATGGCCGAAATGCGTGAGCAGGGTGACAGGCAGGTGCAAACAAAAAAACAAAGGCTATTTGCACTCCAGAGCCAGGGCAATGATTCCCCACTGAAGGGGGCACAATGCCATAAAGTCAAATATAGTTCAAAAGAAAATCTTCATGTATTGTGATTGCCATACAGAAAAGCAAAGATAGGCACAGCAGAGAAATCCGCATGCAGGTGCCCCAGCGTTTTGCCAGTTAAGGCTTCATCAGGGGATACTCATCTGCAGGTGGACTGCCTTTTTATACTGACACTCAATTCTAAAGTGCTGTGATGTCACATCAACTGACCAGTTTAACAAATTACAGATTTGTGCCACATATAGACATTGTATCAAAACAATGTTTCATTCACATCTGATAGTTATTGATAAAAACACTATCCTGAAAAAGACACTTTCTTGAAAAACTTGTGACCAGCCAGCCAATCTTTAAATTTCTGATTCTGCTGAACGTTTGAATGTTTACCCTTATGATCAAATATCAATGCATAGCTTGGTATCGCATATGTATTTTAAATGAACTACACAAGGTATTACTGAAAAACATTATATCAAACAATTATTTCCCTTTATACTGTATGTACTTTTGTGGATTTTCCCTTTTTCTCCCTGACCTGGGACCCCAGACAACACATCCGTGCACAGGCGTGGAGGCGCATGCATATGCCAGGTACCAGCTCGGCCCCTTTGGCCACACCCCTGGCTATTGCTGCCGCCCCTTCATGCCTACTGTTCCCACCAGACCTCCACCCAGTGGGAGCAGAACTACGAAGGGTGCGGGCATCCACCCCAGGATAGGAGAGCTGCCTTGTGGCTGCTCAATCCCGCTCCCTCCCTCGCCAGCTCCCAGACAACCAGTGATAGTTCCCAAACCCGGGTTGCCAGCATATCGCAAGGCATCTAGCGACTCAGCTCTCAGTGCCACCAGGCTGGCCATCAAATAATTTTTTGAGGCAACCAATCAGATTGCAAGGATCCATTTTAACAAGTTTAAAGTACTTTTGTCGCTGCACAGTTAGTCTAAAAGAAATGAAATGAGACATTTTAAATACCAAGGAGGTTAGCTTCACCCCGTATACAAAAGAAATTCTTGATTCACACTAAAACACTGATATGAACTTTGGCAAAAATTGGCCTGTAATCATATTGTGAAATATATCCAAAGAATAGCAGAAAGAGTCATGATCTGAATAACCGGCTCATGGACTTCCTATCATTTTAAACTAAAATTAAATCTTTCATAGAGCTATTCCATAACAATTAAGCAGAAGACTTCTCCACATATGTACAATATATTACTCAAAAAAAATTGGAGCCAGCCCACTGGCACAGTGGTAGCACAACTGCTTGCGACGCCAGTGACCCAGGTTTGGTAGCAAGCCTGGGTCATCGGAGGGCTGGCAGGGGGGGGAGGGGACCTGAGTGCCTGATGGGCCGCTCTCTTCGCTGCTATACCGTGACCACCTGGGTGGTACTGGTGCAGCTGAGGAGGCAGAATGATAGGGAGGGGTGGGTATTGGCAGAGGACCGGAGCAGAGGTACGTCTTTGTGCACCTCTGTCTCATTGGTCCCCCATGAGTGCTGATGTCTGCAGGTGGCAGGGACCAGAACAAGGAAAAATCACCCCAAGGCCACACTGGGAGATGGGCCTCTGTGTCAAATGACCGGGGAAGAGTCTGGGGAGCTGCTCAGAACGTCTGCTCCCCTGAAGCTTCAGAGGGGTTGGTGTGTCCCCCTCCACCCCACCCATGGGATTATCCAGCACATTAAAGGATTCCAGGGAAGCAGGAGCACTTAATGGGGGGGCAGTCCTCAGATCTGTCCGGCATAGCCTGTGGTTGCATTGAATCCCCGATGAGTGGGGCAGCCATGGAGCTGGAAGGGGCACAAAAAAAGAAAACTGGGATAACAGAAGAAATCAGGAGTGGCTACCACAGGTCCCAGCCATCTCCATTACAGCATAGTCTCGGGCAGTTTACAGAGAATTCTGTGCTCCAAGATGTCCAACACTGTAAAAAATTATGCAAAAGAATTGGATTATACAAACTTTGAAACATCATAGATTTGCTAAATAGAGAGTGAAAAGCTGTAAAAAAACAAAAACAAAAAAAAAACGCACAAACTGTGGATGACCGACAAAATACTTTTCTGGATGATCTGGTGGGGGTAGAGGTTACAGCTGAGTTTCAGAAAGGGCTATTGGATTCTTAATTTTGCTAAATTACATTAGAGGTAGGGTTTAGTGTCCCATTCCCGATTCAATCCATCTGGTGTTAATGCTCCCAGCACATAAATCTATTATGTTTCTTTCTCTCTCTCTCTGCGAAAGCCTACTGAGTCCATCACCCCCTCTTCTACCAGTCCGCACCTGCTCTACTCCTGTGAATTTTAAGCTTTTTGGATCTCCATTATGATGTTCCCAAAAGTGTGTTGCCACTGGGCTATCCAGGACTACATTTCTTAGATCCCTGACATGATTTTGAAATTCTTACCTTGAGCTGTCTCAGTCTTGCAAATATAAAGCTTCACACATTCACACCACAATGCATAAATCACAAATGTGGTAACACATGAAATAAACGGTCCGATTTGTATTGTTAGTAGGCACTGTGAACGATGTCCCTTATTTGCAATAATTTCAGATATTACAGTTAGCACGTGTATGATCCTGGCAGTCTCACTGGCAGCCAAGTACTATTATTCTGTGCGTTTCTGGAAAAACTGGCTGTGTACCAACATATCAACGTTCTTACCTCTGCTGAGAGAGATTCTGGGCTTTGTACCAATGTGTTCCGCTAAGATGGTCCATCACTCTGCAAAAGGTAGATGCAGGCTGTGGCTGATTGCAGTGACTCACTGCAGGCCATCCTCTCCATAATGTGCCACAACACTGGCCTGCTTGAGCACATTGCTGTAGCACAGTAGTATCAGTCAGAGCTTATGGCCTGCAGTACTATGGCTACATTCACAGGCTGCCACCCAGGCCCAATTGGTGGAGGTACTATGGCACAGTTTAAGAAGAATAATCAGCAGTAGGTGCAGGAGATTCAGCACACAAAGGGGACACCACACAGGGGTGCGAATGGGTCTTCACTGCACCCGGGCCATGCAGTTGGTACAGAGGCCATCACCTGTGGCACAGCCACATGCCTGCACAGTTGCAGGTGGGTGCAGTGCAAGCCCACCCATGGGCCGTGTGCAAGGGGTCCATGGAGGATAGTGCTCCCCAGGAGTATACCGCACCTGGCAAAGGGGCCCTGTGGGTACCATGGCAAGTGAACACCTTGCCTGCAACCCCTGTGCTGCAGTACCATGCGTGGAACCCATAGGCAGGAGACTACATTTCTTTTGATTGTACACCTACACCCCTGCATTCTATATCCATACCCCCCCCAAATGTGTTAGGTGCTCTTTCTTTTGGCTCTCCCTCTGTGCTGCCTATCCCTATCCCCATGCCCAGTGCCCCTTAATGTGCCAGTTTCTTTTGGCTCTCCCCATGCCCATTGCACATTTTCTTTTAGCCCCTCCCCGTAATCCTTTCATCTGTCGCTGTCTACCCTTTCCCATATGGCACATACCTTTATATTCTTTTAACAGTGAACATAAGAAGTGTATACTATTGATCTCTGCACCTTACCTCGTCTCCGAGAAGTTCTGTTCAATTAGATGGTCTCTTACCTCCTTGGAGTGTCTTGGTCAGTCTGGTGTTACGTCTACTGTAGTGGACTGGAGGTTGTTCCTCCATATCTGCACCACTATCCCCATTCATCAGGTCACCCCTCAGGGCTGTATGGTGGAATCCAACATTATACTGCAATGTTGTGGAGGTTGCAGCAGACAAGGAATGTTGCACACCTTTGCAGAGCTGTGCTGTAAAGATCCACTAGACCAGTCCAGCCATTGGAACCTCATCTTGAGGATTCCAAAGAGCTGTTCAATGATAATCCTTGTGGTCCAGTGTGCATCACTGTAATGCTCCTCACTTTCAGATGTTGGCTGTAACAATGCTGTCATCAGCCAGGGATGTAGGGGATATGCACTTTGATCTGCGGAGGGAGATAAGCGACGATATGCACTTTCACCTGTGGAAGAGGTAAGGTTGCTATACTTAACCAAACAACTATCCATACTTTATCTGCCTGGTCTCCAACATCCAGCACTGGGAGGACTTGTACCAGATGAAAGCATCATGTGAACCACCGGAGTACTTAACAATAACATTGGTGATGCAATAATTGCCATCAAACTTCACCTGCAGATTTAGTAAATGGAATCCCTTCCTGTTGACAAATGCATCCCCCTCCCAGGTGGTGCCTTGATGGCAACATGTGTGCAGTCCACTGCTCCCAGCACACTGGATATGCATGTAACCCAGTAGAATGCCTGCACTGTTGCACATCCCTGCTCCTACAACATTGGGAATGCGTTTTAGTCCTTACACCTCTTAGAGGATCTACGAATCAGGTCTGTAGACGGGAAGAAAAAATTACTCACCATAGTAATGTTGTTTCTTCTAATGGAGCCTTGCTGTATTCAGACATAATGCAGTTAGCCTCAGCACTTGAACTGCCCCGGAGAGGAAAGAGTTAACTCTATGCAGAAGCATAGAACGTTGAGCTCGAGCTCGGTTTTCAAACCTCTGTCTGTGGTACTTCCCAGTGTAACCGTCAGATTCTTTACTCCGCCTAACAGTGAAGTCACTCCAGAGATTTCCTCTGCTCAGTTCGGTAAAAGTAAAGCGTTTGGTTGAAACCGTGTATTTTTTAGTTATTTTTGGATTTCCAGCCTCTGTCTACGATACAGGAAGTGTGTAGATAGGTAGTGACTGTGTTTTAGTTTTGTGGAAAAGTGAAAATTACCATTAGCTAACCCCCAATTCAAGTGATACATTCAGTTTTTGATGATTGAGCAATTGGTTTCTCTAGGATGATTAAACCGCTTAATCATCCACAGAAGTCAGTTATTGCAAGTATATTTCACAAACTGAATGTTATTACTATTATACCACTAGAATGTGTGGTATAAATGTATTTTTAATGAGATATTACATTTGAATTGCACCAAAGGTAATGTGCGTCTGTGTGTGCAAGTGTAGTGGGTCCGGAGCATGTAAAACTTGTTTATAACTAAATTCTGCTTTTTGGATTATGGCTCTAAACATATCAATATCTGAGACTTACTACTAGAAACAGTAGTCAAATGTTGCTCCCATTGTAAACCGAGCGGTAAAAGCCTTTTTATTTTGTGTTGTGTTCTGAAAGCGAATCCATGACTTTGTACATGCGCATGAGGCAAGCTTTAATGTGCATGTCAAGAATCGCTGATTGGATTTGGCAGCACAAAATAAAATGTAGTAACGCTCGGTTTTCAACGGAAGCAACTTTTAACTACATCTGGTAGTAAGTGTTAGTTATTGATGTTTTTAGAGGTATAATCCGAAAAGCAGAATTTAGTCAAACGAGTTTCTTGGATGGTCTGGCCGCAGTACAATTCAGAGAGAAGCGGAGCACATATTACGTGTGATGCCAGATAAATCTGATGTCTGGTGAAAAAAATATGTTTTTAGCAGTGAATACAAATTGGGATGGCTATAAATGTTGTAGAACTGGGTGTTGCAGTAGCCACCTTTACTGTTAGCATTTTAAAATTAGAGAGGGTAATAATGGTCGTGAATAAGATGCGTGTGGAGTGTGAGTGGACAGATATGAAAGGCAATGCAGATGAACTGTGGGCATGGTTAGGTGAATAAACTACTCTGGGAAGGTGAATAAACTACTGTGGGTGTGGTCATAGGTGAATAAACTACTGTGGGCATGTTGGTGGTAGTTTGTGGGAGAATAACTTAGTTTTCTTGTGTTCTGATTGACAGAGTAGATACCTGTGGTATAATATGGGACAATGCCCACTAAATGGTTGCAATCATGTTTTGTGCCTCATTAATCACACTTGTAACTCTTAAAACGTCTGCATATCCTGGCTTATGTGTTTTCCTTCCCTGCATCTGATGAAGGGACCTGTGTGGCCCCGAATGCTTGTTATACCATTTTTGTACAAAACATATCTTGGTCCAGTAAAAGGTATTAAACTAGTCGGCCCAGTGGCGCTGAGGGTTGAGGCGCTGGACGCCACACCTCACGCTGTGCCGGTGACCCAGGTTCGGGAACAAGCCCAGGCCGTCAGGAGTCTGCAGGGGTGGGAGAAGATCAAGCATCTGAAGGACAGCTCTTCTCTCCCAGGAAGGAGAGGTGGTCCCTTGCTTGTTGCTTGCCTGGCTTCTGGCAGAAGCCGGAGGCACAGCAAGAGTAGAAGCCAACTCGAGAGGTTGGGGAGTGGCGATGTTGGTGGTGATGCCATGATGCCAGGTGCATGCCACTCCCCCAAGAACAGTGGAAACAACTGTGCCCGGTCTCCTAGATGGGAGAGATCCCAACAGCAGAGACCCTGATTGCTCATGCCTGCCTAATGTCCCAGTGAGTCGGACGCATGCAAAGTCCTGTGTGAAATAGGTGTCTAAAAGGAAGGAAGGCACTCCCCGGGGTGGAGGGTCAGAGTTGTAGTTGATTGTTTCTGGAGGGCACAGGTTTACTCCCACCCCCACAAGCGCATGACTTCCTTTATAGCAGAGGTTCTGACATCACTTCCCCAAAACTGCTAAACACCTGTTCATATCCTTAAAGTCACAGCACACTAAATAGGGAGTAGAGACACTCACAAGCTTGCACACGCTATAACAACAAAAAAAAAAAAAAAAAAAAGGAAAAAGCACCTGTAACGGGAAGGGACACAGACATGAGGGGACTGGTGCAATGCACTGGCTGTGAAGCAGCAGTCTTCCAGGAGACATTCTGGAAACTGCATTGCTGCCCTATTTGCAGGCACCTCTCTCGTCTGAGGAAGGAGGTTGTTCGTCTCCATGTTGACCTGGCAAGGATTCGGGAAATCCGTTTCCCCACCCAGGCCACCGCCACTACCTCAGAGGTTGCCAAGAAAGGAGTGGTTGGACCACTGTGGGCTCAGGGAGGGTGAGGGTGGTGGAACAGAGGTGCATCCCTCCAGTTGTGCCTCTCCACAATTCATTTGCCACTCTGGCAGAGCATGGTTCCTCTATGGAGGCACCTGCAGTGGAGACCAAGGAGGATGCTAGGAACTTCTGCAATGGAGACCCACAGGAGGGTGGCACAGGACCCCACAGGGGAAGGAAACAACTCCTGGTGGGGAACTCAATTGTTAGGGAGGTAGGACTGGGGGGTAGGGGAAAGAGAGGTAAGGTGCCTGCCTGGCGCCATGGCTTGGAGGGACAGGAAACAAATTCTCAGGATCGTGGGAGCAGCTGCAAAGGGGAGTGAGCTGGATGTCATTATTCACCTAGGGACAAAAGACCTGGCTGAGACTGGGATCAGAGCAGTGTAACAGAAGTTTGAGGAGTAGGTGAGGGACCTTAGACAAGTAGCACATACGGTAACTTTCTCAGAAGTGCTACCCGTCTATGGCACAGATGAGGCTAGGGTACTCCGCACCATGGGATTCAATAACTGATTGAAAAACTGGTGCAGAGCTTAGGGATTTGGCTTCATTGGGGACTGGGGTTCCACCTGGAGGGATGCAGGCCTAAACTGACACGATTGTCTGCATCTATCCAGAAGGGGAACCAGGATCCTAGGTGATAGGTTTAAATGCTTCTTTGGCAAGCATTTAAACTAGCCAAGGTAGGAGGCATTGAAAAGGAGAAGGGAAATCCTAGCCCCCCCCTCCAAAATTAGGGTAGATAGTGAGGTAAACAAAAAGACAGAACAGTCGATAGGGAGAAGGGCAGGGGTAAATGGAGAAAGAAATAAAGCCATACAAAAATGGAGGGTAATAAGGACCAATGCCTGTAGTTTAGGTAAAAAGCTCCCCAAAATGGTGGCCTTGATGGAAGAGGGATGCCTGGATATCGTGGCAGTCACAGAAACATGGTACACAGAGAACCACGACCAGGATGTCAACGTACCAGGATACACAATCTACAGGAGGGACAGGGAGGGAGAAGAGGAGGAGGGGGAGTAGCTCTCTATGTAAGGAAAGGGATCAAAGCAACAGAACTAAAGGGTAAGACAAGGAGGAGAGGAGGCACTGCGGGTCACCCTGGAGACTGAAAATGGTACCACAGTCCACACAGGGGTTGTATACAGACCTCCCCCGTCTCAGGGAGGAAATGGACAAGGAAATGATAGAAGGCATCCTTAGGATGGCAGAGAAAGGGGAGATATTGCTGATGGGGGACCTGAATATGCCAGATGTTAACTGCAGCTCCTTTGCTGCAGCCACATCCAAGAGCAGGGCCATTCCCGATGCCCTACAGGGGACATGCCTCACACAGCTAGTTTTGGAACCCACTCGGGAGGGAGGAAGCAATCTTAGACCTCGTACACTCAAATGAGGATAGAGAGAGGATCTCTGATCCTGAAGTGAGTAGCCATCTGGGAACAAGCAGCCACCAAACAGTGTGGTTCATGATAAACTTAGCTGTAGAGTCAAGCCATACAAAAGTGAAGGTACTGGACTTCAGGAGGGCTGATTTTGTCAAAATGAGAGAGTGCCTCAGAAAAGCACTAGCAAACAGGCAAAAAGGTGGGGTGGGACAACAATGGGGAATCAAAACCACCATCAGAGAGACAACACACCTTTGTGTGAAGCAAATAAATCAAAATGAAAGAAAAAAACACTATGGTTCTCAAAAGAAGTGGTGGGGAAGGTTAGGGAGAAAACGATAGCATTCAGGAAGTATAGGGAAACACAGAAGGAGGAGGAGGACAGAGAACTATACCAGTTAAAGCAGAAGGAAGCGGGGAAGGCAGTCAGAATAGCAAAGGACCAAACCGAGGAAAAGATAGCCAACTTGGCTAATAAGAGGGATAAAACCTTTTACAGGTACATTAGGGAGCAAAGAAAGACCAAGCCAGGGATATTGAGGCTGAATAAAGAGGAAGGTGGTTGGGTAGAGTGCAACAGCGAAAAAGCAGGTATACTTAAATACTTCTGCTCAGTATTCACAATGGAAAAGCCGAGGGAGATACCTAATTCAGTCAATAGAAGCACTCTGGATAGGGGGGTTGATCTTAGTCCTTTCACAGAAGAAAGGGTTCTGAGAGAACTCTTAAAACTGAAGGTGGATAAAGCAATGAGGCCTGATGGGATTCAACCCAGAATTCTAAAAGAACTAAGGGAAGAACTAGTAACACCACTGGCTACCCTTTTTAATAAATCATGGGAGGATGGTATGGTACCTGAGGACTGGAGGAGGGTGGATGTGATTCCCCTTCACAAAGGCGGGAACAAGACAGAGGCAGGACACTATAGACCTGTCAGTTTGACCTCAGTGGTAGGGAAAATGATCGAATCACTTCTGAAGGAAAGAACTGCTGAATACCTAGAGGCCAGTGGGGTTCAGGACCCAAGACAGCATGGATGCACAGCAGGAAGGTCATGTCAGAGAAATTCAATCGATTTCTTTGACTGGGTGACCAATGTAGTAGACCAGGGAGGGGCTGTGGACATGGCCTACCTAGACTTTAGCACGGCATTTGACAGTCCTGCACAAAAGATTAATAAACAAATTACCCAGCCTGGGAGTGGGTCCCAGGGTGGTAGACTGAGTAAAACATTGACTGGACAACAAGACACAGAGGGTAATAGTAAATGGAGTCCGCAGTGAAGAAAGGGGGGTTACTAGTGAGGTACCACAGGATTCAGGACTGGGGCCAGTCCTTTTTAATGTCTTTATAAGTGACATTGCAGAAGGACTGGAAGGAAAATACAGGTTACTCACCTGTAACAGGAGTTCAAGGAATAGTATATGTTGTTCATCCACACTGTCTGGCAGGTTCCTTGCCACTTTAAATCTTGCCGGAAGGTCTTCAAGCTGGCTCCTCCCACCCACCGGGTGAAACCTCGGCTTCGCCCCCATGATGCCAGATCTAGCCAGCTGGAAGCCAGGTGTCAGCGCAGGCCAGGAGGTTGGTTGTTAGGTGATGAACAACATACCATTCCTAGAACTCCCTGTTACAGGTGCGTAACTCTGTATTTCTAGGGACATGGATATGTTGTTCAATCCACACTGTCTGGCAGACTCCTAACAGTTCTCCGGGAGGAGGAAGGCAAGGTGCACACCCCCTACTCAGGGAATAAGGACTGGAGAACAGAGGTCCCAAAACCAGCATCCCGGTGTGACTCAAAGTCGATGTGGTAGTGGGTAATGAAGGTATATGCTGACTTCCAGGTAGCAGCCCTGCAGATTTCCTGGATAGGGACGTCCCTGGAAGCAGCCACCGAAGCAGCGGTATGGCAGGTAGAATGAGCTCTTATCCCTTTGGGAGGCTCCATGCCCACCAACCTATACCAGAGATCTATGCAGGAGGTGACCCACCTGCCTATCGTCCACTTGGCTGCAGGTCTGCCAGGTGAGGCTTCAGCGTAGGTGACAAACAGCTGGCGAACCTCTTCTTGAACTTCAGCCGTCCGCTCCTTATAAGAGAGTGCTCTTCTAGGGTCCGGAGTATGGAGACCATATTCGGCCTCCGAGGTGTGATTGGGGTAGAACACCGGCAGAGTCAACACCTGGTTAAGGTGAAACACCGACACCACCTTTGGAAGGAATTTCGGGTGGGGGCGCAGGACAACCTTGTCCCTATGGAAGACCAGATAAGGCGACTCAATGGAAAGCGCCTGGAGCTCTCCCATCCTTCTGGCTGACGTAATAGCCACCAAGAAGGCGGTCTTCCACGACAGATGAGAGATGTCATACCTGTGCATCAGTTGGAATGGCTTGCCCATGAGCTTAGCCAGTACCAGCAGTAGATCCCACAGAGGTGGAGGTTCTTGCACTGGAGGGGATATGTGATCAAGGTCTTGGAAAAAGCGCCCAACCACCTTCTCCTGCACCACCGACTGCTTCCCGGCCCGCGCCTGGTAAGCAGAGATGGCTGCCAGGTGCACCTTAAGGGTCGTCGACCGAAGCCCTAGCTGAGAAAAGGACCACAGGTAGTCCAGAATGCTTGCCACGGAACAGGAGGAAGGGTACAGCCCCTTGCCCTGACACCAAATGGAGAATCTCTTCCATTTAAAGGCATAGCATTTCCTGGTCGACTCCTTACGGGATGCCTCAATGACGTTGAGGACCTCGTCGGAAATACCCAAGGCCTGGAACTCTAGCCGCTCAGGAACCAGGCAGTCAGGTGCAGGGATTGAAGGTCCGGATGGAATACCTTCCCCTGGTTGACTGAGATCTGGTCCGGGCGGGCTGGAAGGCACCTCGAGAGCCTGGAGCTGAGGCTGAGGAGATCTGGATACCAGAACTGGCGGAGCCAGTCTGGGGCTACCAGAATCACCTGCGCCTTGTCCCTCCTTGCCCTTGAGAAGCACCCGGTGGATCAAGGGAAATGGGAGAAAGGCATAGAAGAGGTCCAGGGTCCATGGCCTCGAGAAGGCATCCCCCTGCAGCGAGCCCTGCTGGGGGGTGGGCATGAAACAGCCTCAGCTTCGCATTCTCCCTGGAGGCAAACAGGTCCACCTGAGGCATGCCCCAGTGGGAGAACAGATCTTGTACTACCTCCGGCAGGAGAGACCACTCATGGGATGCAGCTCCTATCCGGCTTATGGCATCGGCCAGAATGTTGGAGGCTCCTGCCACATGGATGACAAGGAGATCCGCCTCCAGGCTGCGCACGAGGGACCAAGTGCGGAGAGCTTCCCTGTACAGAGGCATGGAGCGCGTCCCACCCTGGCAGTTTAAGTAGTACATGTTTGTGGTATTGTCCATCTGGACCTGGACCACTTGACCCCGTACAAACTGAGCGAAGGCGATGAGGGCTAGATGAACTGCTTGAAGCTCCAGCAGGTTGATGTGGCATCGGGACTCCCGAGGGACCAGAGGCCGTGCGCTCTGTGCTCCCCCAGATGGGCACCCCAACCTGTCAGAGAGGCGTCGGTCGATAGAGAGACAGTCGGCTCGGGGGCGGACAAACGGGCTGCCCTCCTGCAGATGAGCTGGAACGATCCACCACTGGAGAGTGTTCCACATCTCTTGGGTCACTGTCACTGACTGATCCAAAGGACCGAAGTGCTGTGACCATTGGCTGGCCAGTCCCCATTTTAGGGGATGCATGTGCCAACAGACCACGCTGGTGCAGGCCACCATGAGGCCCAGGAAGTCCTGGGCAGGGCGCAGTTGCACAACCTGAAATGATTGGGCAAAGGAGGAAAGAACCTCGGTCCTGTCCGCCGGGAGCCGTGCTCTGGCTCGCAGAGTCTCGAGCTCTGCCCCGATGAACTGTATCACCTGCTTTGGTACGAGTTGCGACTTGGCCTTGTTGATGAGGAGGCCAACCGAAGAGCAAACCTGGAGGGCCAGATCCCTGGACCGCTCCACCTCCGGTCTGAAGGAGGCCGCAGTCAGCCAGTCGTCCAGGTAAGGGTACACCTGGACCCTTCGGTGCCGCAGGAATGCTGTCACCACTGCCATGCATTTGGTGAAGACCCTGGGAGCTAGAGAAAGGCTGAAGTGCATGGCCCGGAACTCGTAAAGGGACCCCTCTGCACTGAAGTAGAGGAATCGCTGGTGAGACGGACGGATTGGGACGTGAACGAACGCGTCCTGGAGGTCCAGAGAACAGAACCACATGCCTCGTTCCAAGGATGGAATGATCTGAGCCAGAGTGAACATCCTGAAGGTTCGAGACCTTAGGAACCTGCTCAGGTCGTGCAGGTCTAGAATGGGGCGCCAGCCCCCCTGTCTGTTTCAGGACCAGAAAATACCTGGACACAAACCCTGGGTCTGGTGGAGGATCTGCCACCTTCCTGATCACCTCCTTCTGGAGGAGCAGGGCAATGTCGGCTTGACAGGCTGACAGAGAGGCTGTGGACCCCGTACCCCCCGGGGGCGTCTGCTCAGAAGGGCGGGGCCTGTTCGAACTCCAGAGGCAGACCCTTTCCTACCACTTCCAACACCCTGCGGTCCGTGGTGATAGCAGACCAGGCGGAAAGAAAGTGGCGGAGCCGTCCCCCCGGGGGGGGAGCAACGCGGCTGGGGGAAAGACACCCCTCAAACCGTCACTGAGCAGGCTTAGAGGAAGACCGGCCAAGGGACTTCCTGGGCCTTTTCTTCCCAGCTTCCTGCTAGAGGAAACTGCAGGCTTGGCTTTGGGGTGCCAAGTGCGAGCCTGCTGGCCCTGATGCTGGTGTTGTTGGGCTGGAAGTGCCGCAGGGGCAGAAGGCCGAAAGGGCTTACGCTGCTGCTGGCGGCCTTTGTCCTTCTGGGCAGATGTGACAGAGTCCAAGGTGGCACTGGACTTCTCAATCCTCTGGAGATGTCCTTCCACCCCGGGCCCGAACAAGTCGGTACCCAGGAAGGGGACGTCTGCCAGCTTGCACTGGGTATCTGCCATGAAGGTGGAGATCCGCAGCTAAGCTCTGCGGCGCATGGCCACTGGGGCCGCTACTGACCGGGCACAGGAGTCTCCACTATCAAGAGCAGTTTGGAGCTGCTGCTTCGCCACCGCCTCTTCCCTGATCCGCACCTGCTCTGGACCGTAGTCTGGAGGTCAGCCGGAGATGAAGGATCACCTCATCCAGGGAGCCCATAAGAGCGTGGAGAAGTGCCCATCAGTACGGCTTGAACTGGCCTGGACGGAGGCCTAAGGAGGATGCAGTGTACACTTCACGCCTGGCGAGTCCAGCTTTTTGGACTCTGTCGGGAGGCTTGTCCATGTCCCTGGTGTTCCCGGAATGCCAGAAAACACTATCGGTAACCAGCCCCTCCGGAAGAGATACTCTGAAAAACGGACAGTGACCCGGTGGGGACCGCGTATTTCCTGGCCATCCTGGCCAAAGGAGCAGGACAAGAGGCCGGCCGCTGCCATAACTTCAAGGCTGGGCCAACAATGGCTTCAGCCACCAGAAAGGCCTCCGTGGAAGAAACCCCTCGGTCCAGTATCTCCGTGAGGGGATACTTGGCCCGCTTGGAAACGGGCTCGAGCTGCATCTCCAGTAGACTCTGAGATGAGCTGAAGCAGACCCGTGAACGAGGATGAGCTCTCGTCCATCGACTGTCCCCCAGAAGACTCCAGGTCAAGGGGCCTGGAGAACAGGGAAGAGTCGTCTTCAGACTCCGATCAGTCTGCGAACAGCTGCCTAGGGCCTGAGCCACCCTCCACCTGCTGAGGACGGTCGGGAGTGAGGGTGACTGATAATGGGTGAGGCAGCCCCTGACCAGACTGAGAATCCTTGGTCGGAGCCCCAGATTTAGGTTGTGGAGGTGGGGGTTCCACCACAACAGGTGGCGCAGATGGTTTTGGCCGAACAACCGGCACCGGTTTGGGCTCCTCGACAACCGCGAAGGGTTGTTTCGGCCTTTCAGGTGACAGCCACCTAATGGCCAGGGAAGGCGATGGGGTCGCTTGTTCCTGGTCAGAAGGAGCTGCTGCCACATTAAGTCCTTGTAGCATCGATGCAATTTGTGCAGAAGCCTTTCCTCCGAGGAGGAAGAAGACGAGGACGAGTGGCGCCGCAGCTTTCTTTGGAGCCGAGACCGCCAGTGTTGGTGGGATGGGCTGGACTGAGAAGAGGTCAGAGACCGGTGTTTCCAAGGGTGGGTCTGGGAGGGAGCGGGGGAAACCAGTTCCTCCCTCAGCTTGGGAGCCTTAACCGAGGACTCCGGCACAGGAGGCGCAGGCAATTCCTCAGTTTCCACCGGGGGAAGCGGTGAAGAAGGGTTATCAGCTTTTCCAGTCGACAGCCCGTCCGACGGGTTGAGAAAGATCTTGACCGCGTTGACAGGTGTCTCAGCCAGCTGACCTGATGGGGACACCATGAAGCCAGTGGCCTTCGCTGCAACCTCGACTGAAGTCTAGTGTCGACTGTCCAGGGAAGGGGACCTCTCCAGCTCTCACGAACACTGACGGTAGGACTTACCCTTCGAGTCCTTCTTCTTGGACCAAGAGGAGTGTCCAGATGGACCCTCACCTTTCATGGAGAGGGACTGACAATGCTCCTTAAAAGAAGATGTATAGGAGGAGCCCAAGGAGAGCGGGATAAATGCCGCGACCGAGGATGAAGATGCAGCCTGGGCCACCTCCTCCTCCAGGGCGATCATCTGTTCAAGTTGCTCAGCCACAGCCAGCTGCCGCAGAAACCGCCCAACGGGCCTCCTTTGACTTCACCAGCGGAATAAGTCTCTTAGGACACCCAGGTTGGAGCCTGGCAGCACGGTCTTCGAGGACATTGGCCGAGAAGGACTTGCACAAATCGCAGGCCTGCGGATCGTGGTCAAGCCCAAGGCAGTAGACGCTCGTAGAGTGCGGATCGGTCCGAGACATCTTCTGCCCATATGGGCACCGCCGAAAACTGGGAGTGGATTTATCCATCGCAACTGCGAAGGAAGAAACAGACCGAAGTCTTGTAAACTTTAAAATTAGTTTCGAGTTAACCGAAGAGTTTGGATTCAGTCTAAACTCAGAGCGCTAAGGAGGGAACCTGAGCTTCCAAGCGGTAAGGAAGATCTGGCGTCATGGGGCGGAGCCGAGAGTTTTACCACCCGGCTGGGTGGAAGGAGCCAGCTTAAAGACCTTCCGGCAAGATTTAACGCGGCAAGGAACCTGCCAGACAGTGTGGATTGAACAACATATCCATGGCCCTAGAAAGTATGTCTTCGCAGATGACAAAGATCTGCAACAGGGTTGATATGCAAGGTGGGGTGGAAAGGATAAAAAGGGACTTGGCAAGATTGGAGGAATGGTCAAATGTATGGCAGCTTACATTCAATGCAAAGAAGTGCAAAGTAATGTACCTGGGAAACAAAAACCCAGGTGAAGAGTACACGATGTGGGGGGGGGGGGAGAGAGAAAGAGATACTGACAACAAAATGGAAAGGGACCTGAGAGTAGTCATATCAGACAGCCTAAAGGCAGGCCTGCAACGTGAGAAGGCAGTAAGGAGGGCGGGGGGGGGGAGATACTTGGATGCATAGAGAGAGGCATCACCAGTAGAAAACAGGAAGTTGTTGGCCCTCTGTACAGACAGTTGTTAAGACCACATCTGGAGTACTATGTACAGTTCTGGAGACCCCATCTCCACAAAGACTGAGTGGAGGGCAACCAAAATGGTGCAGGGTCTACACCAGAAGACATATGAAGAAAGACTAAAGGAGCTGAAGATGTATATCCCGAGGAAAGGAAGGAGAAGGGGGGGACAGGATAGAAACTTTCAAGTACCTCAAGGGAATCAACAAAGTCCAAGAGAGTAGCATCTTTCAGAAAAAGATGTGCAAGAACAAGGAGCACACTTTGAAGATGGGGGGGGCGGCTCAGAGGTAATGTGAGGAAGTATTTCTTCACAGAGAGGGTTGTAGATGCATGGAACAGCCTTCCTGAGAAGGTCGTAGAGTCAAAAACAATGCGGGAATTCAAGAATGCATGGGACAGACATAAAGCAATTCTAGGAGGCAGTAGGTTGTTGGTTAACTAGGATCTGCAGCTTATTCATTAGGTAGAGAAATGGGCAGACTAGGTGGGCCAAGCGGTCCTTATCTGCCATCAATTTCTATGTTTCTATGTGTCCTTGCTCCGCACCTGCCTGGGGGGTATAGCCACAGCTCCATGGGGACTGACTGGGAAGATCACGAAGCGGGGAGACTGCAGTGTGCGTCTCCTGAAGGAGTGGGGACCAGGTACATGAGGAGGAGGAGGTAAAGAAAAAAAAAAAAAAAAGAACAAGCGGTATCAAACTATCCTGTGGCTTCTATTTCCCAAGGATCACCACAGCCACAGTCTTATTACTTTACTTGTACTGCAAGTTTGTCCAAGGAAAGTTATCAGATTGCTATAGGTGGTCTTGTCAGTCAGATCACAATGCAGTCACTTGTGTATAGAAGAACTGGTAAAGTGGATTTTGCTCCAGTGAAAGTGCACAGTTTCCAATGCATTTAGGCAATCTGTGCCAAGCTTCACAAGCCACTGTTGCACTGATGAAAGCAAGGCGTATTAAAATGCAATGATGAAAGCCAGTCCAGTGCGCTAAGGGTTAAGGCGCTGGACACCACACCTCATGCTACACCAGCAACCCGGGTTAAGGAATGAGCCTGGGCCGTAGGGAATTGGCAGGGGTGGAGGACTGAGTGTCTCAATGGATGCTCTCCTCCTCCAGGGTGGGGTCGGTTACTGGGCAGCGGATGTGCCCACAGCACTACCACTGGCAGAAGCACAGGCAGTAGGGTGCACAGCTCTTCAGAGTCAGGGTGAAAGGGTGCTGTTGGGCTCTTAACTACAGCATGCATTAGCACGCCATCAGTCTGGATGTCAAGTCATTCACACCAGCGCCCTCAGGGGATAGGACCTACAAATAAGGGGAGAAAAATGCAAAAACACCCCCAGGGCATCTTTCACCATGATGCCAGGATCCCGGTATGATGGGACCTGGCAGAGGAGCCAGAGGGAAGGTACAAAGCCGCCCCCTCCCCACTCCCGAGGGGCCAAATGTCCAGGGCAAGTACCCAAAAAAAAAAAAGCAATAATGAAAATATTTACATGTGCATCTTAGTTGCGTATGCAAATTCTAAAGCTCCCTATAATCCTACATGAATTCTGGGCCCTCCTCCCTCCCCAGAAGCCATACCTCCAAAACATGTTGGCCCCAAGTGAAAGCCCTGGAATTGCATGCAAAGAACCCCTGGTCTCCCATGTGGCAGTGCACTGCTAGCGCACTACTTTATTTATAAACTTCTACAAAATCTGGCAGTATCCATAGACATTCCAGGCAGGCATTGTATTGCCAACAAACATGTTTTAAAACCTGAATGATGGCCTGGTGTCACCGAGGGCCAAGGCGCTGGACAACTTACGTCCCATCACGCCGGTGACCTGGGTTCAGAAATGAGCCAGGGCTGTTGGGAGCCAGCGAGGGGTGGGTCGAGAAGAAAGAAGAATCGAGCAGCCAAAAGGCAGCTCTCCTCTCCCGGGGAGAAACAGTCATCCACCATAGTTCCACTGCCCCCGGGGTGGCGGTCCGAGGGCAGTGCAGGTGGACAGGCAGCAAGCAGAGGGAGGGCATCTCAGTGCCACGGCACGTGCATGCCTCCACATGCATGCGCACAGCCGAGACTCTGGGCAGGGGACAAAACTGGGGGTAAAATCAGAATAAAATATAAATAAAAAAAAACACTAACAAGTAACCAAACTGCACAAAGGTTTAGAATATCAAACCCATAGTGTTTTGACAAATGTTGCACTTGCCATAATACAAAAGAAGCATATCAAGGGTGCCATAAGCAGACAACACACAATGGGATATGGATTATTCTGGATAAAACACACGTCTAGGGGTGTAGTGAGGCATGAGGCGGGAGTGCCTTATTGCCCCTAGAAGTGCATTTATCCAGACTAACCCACACCCTAGAGTGCATTATTGTGCTTATAAAATGGGTACAGCCAGCACAACAGTAGCACTACTGCTTGAGACACTGGCAACCTGCGTTCCAGAACAAGCCCAAGTTGTCAGGGGCCGGCTGGGGGGATTGGGGTAGAAGGACCGAGTGTCCCAGAGGATATTCTCCTTCCCCAGGGAGGAAGAGTTTTGTCTGCCGCTGCCACACCATCCCTGGATGCTGGGAAGTGTGGGGCTCTGCGTGAATAGTGGAGGGAGAAGTCGCACTGACTGCTTGTAATACCATGTGGTGACACTTCCAGCCCTTGACAGCATGGCTCCTCAGGGTTGGGGGAAGGGGGGGGAAGAAATACACACAGAAGAAAAAGCTGGAGCCCTGAGCCCGATGATTAAAATCCCCCTGGTTATCCCAGATCACCTTGCTTGGACCTCTAAAGTTTGCTGCCCGATGAGACCAGAAAGTGCATGAGGGACCAGGTCCTCACCTCGTCCCCACCTAGAGTAAACCATGGGTCCAAGGAGGATGGCACTTCAAGTTGGTCAGGTAAGGGGAATGGTGGATAGTCTTGGGGGATCTGAAGGAGATAAGGCTCAGTGTGTCAAGGGGGCATAAAAAGGAAATTACAAAACAAAAATTAAAATGGGTGTGTGTAAGTATGTATATATGTACACATACACACACACACACACACACACACACACACACACACACACACACACATATATAGAGGAAAAACTTCATTTAATGCATAGTTAGTTAGTCCACAGCGACAAAGCGATGAAATTCGATGTTGTTGAAATCTCAGTATTTCTCCAGCCCACCCCTCAAAATGGATGTGCATTGGGGTGATCAGTCTCATGTCACCCCATCACATGGAAAGAAGCTGAGGAATAGGAGAATGGGGTGACAGTTAGGACCGATGACCCCAATGCACACCCTGATTCCATTTCCGGGGATGGGCTGAGGGGGTGCAAGGGGTTTCAATCCATAACATCTAATTTCCTCGCTTTTGTCGCTGTGGAACAACCCTAACTGATGCATTAAACTGAGTTTTTTGCCTCTAATTTCCCTTCTTTTTGAGAATGATAATGAGAAATAGTGAATATAATGCAGCAGCGGGAGCACGGGGCCCTGCAGCGGCGGGAGCGTGGGGCCCACACCACGTGATGTCTTGTCACATAGTAACATTGTGCCCGCAAACGCAAATCGTAATGTGCATGGTGACGCAAAGCGAAACAGAAAGGAAAACAGTACTGTAGACAGAAATGTTAAGAACGACGCAAATGCAATGAAATCGCGAAGCGGGTGTTCCACATGGTATGCTAACATGAATGGTAAGTGAACGGTATGGAACCGCAAGCAGAAACGGTAATGGTAACAGTAATGTAAGCACGCAGGCTGGTTTTACCCAAAAGCTGTATAGAGAAAGACAGCGAGTACAAAGAATGTATGCAAAATAATGACTATCAGAACACAAAAATGAGGACTTGGAATAGTAAATTGCTTATATCTCAGTAACCGTATGACACAGAAAAAAAATGTATAAGTCATGAATTATCACTTTCCTAAGAAGTTTTTCGACAAAGTCCGTATCTCACACCGTTTGAGATACGGGCCCCGAAAGGCGCGGCGAACGCCATAATGTTATCCAATGGGAAAAAAACAGAAGTTCAGACTGCCATAACTTTACCTCCCTGTAATATTTTTTCACCAAACCACTGAAAGGCACATCTGTGGGATATTGGCTGTCTTCCCTGCAAATTTCAGCCCAAAAGACCAAACCGTTATGTTGCAGCAGGGCACCAAACGATTGCTGCAATGCGTCGATGCCCGTAATGTTATCCTATGGGAAAAGTGTCAAATTTGGAGTACCGTAATTTGCCGCCATGTAATATTTTGTCAACAAAACACTGAAAGGCACATCTGTAAGATGTTGGCAGCGTTCCCTCCAAATTTCAGCCCAAAACTTCAAACCGTTCTTTTGCAGCAGAGTGCCAAAGAAGAAAAAATTACTCACTTTAGTAATGTTGTTTCTTCTAATGGAGACTTGCTATATTATGACATGTGCAGTTTGTCCCAGCCTTAGAACTGCTCCGGAGGTGAAAGAGTTAACTTCCATGCCAGGCATGGAATCTGGAGCGTGAGCTCGGTTAGAAAAACTCTTGTCTATTTATCTTCAAACTGAAACTGTCAGATCTTTACGAGCAAAACTCACTAAGGTTCTGTGTGGAAGCTGTAAACATACACTAGCCAAATGGCTACTAAAATATTAACACATTTTTCTGGTCCCAACACCAAGACTCAAGTCAGGGGACCCAGAAAATAAGATAAGATAAAATACAACACCCAAACAACCCAAAAAAGAGAGGTGGAGAACACAAGATGGGCATCAATAAGTGCCAACACTGGACTGCCCACCCCCAGCCCAAGAGTAGAGGTTCTGAGAGGGGCAGGTGGTGGGGGGGGGTCATAATATAGCAAGACTCCATTAGAAGAAACAACATTACTAAGGTGAGTAATTTTTTCTTCAAACAACATGAAGTCTTGCTATATTATGACATGTGCAGACTACACAGCAGTACCTCCATGGAGGAGGGACAGAACCTACTTAGGAAATGGGCTGTGAAGCACAGCTGTGCCAAACCGAGCATCCCTCCTGGCCTGGATGTCCAGGGAATAATGCTTGGTGAAAGTGTGTACTGTTTTCCAAGTAGCTGCTTGACATATCTCTAAGATAGGGATGTCTCTGGCCGCAGCTAGGGACGCAGCTGTACCTCTGGTAGAGAGCCCTCAGGCCTGAAGGGGGAACCTTACCCAGTTTTTGATAGCAAAATTGGATACAAGAGACAATCCACCTGGCAATGGATCTCTTAGTGGCAGGTTTGCCTTTCCCCAACCTCACCATAGTGAGGGAAAGGTTGGAGGAGTCAAACCTGTGACCCTTAAGCACGCTCTATGTAGTAACTAAGGGCCCTCTTAACATCTAAACTGTGCAGCCTCTCACCAGAGGAGGAATGGTCAGTGAAGAACACTGGAAGTGAAATAGATTGGTTAAGGTGGAACCGAAACCACCTTAGGCAAAACTTCCTGTTAGTCCTGAGGACTACCTTATCCCTGTGAAAGGAAATAAAGTCAGTCTCCACTGATAAAGCCTGTAACTCACTCATGCGCCTGGCAGAAGTGACGCTACTAGAAATACAGTTTTCCAAGTCAAATACTTAAGCTCTGCCAAGAGAGAGGTTCAAAGGGGGGTTGCATGAGCTGAGCAATGCAAACATTAAGATCCCAGGCAGGGGCAGGGTCCCTGAATGGAGGATTGGTATGAAGCAATCCCTTAAAAAACTTGGAAAATACAGGGTGAGCAGAAAGAGAGAGGGCTTTCCTGCTGAAATAAAAGCAGAGACAGCTGCCAAATGCACTTTCAGGGTAGCTGGCCTCAGCCCCAAAGTATTTAGATGGGCCATATAGTCCAAAACTGTGGGCAAATCAGCAGATTCTGGGGAAAAATGCTTCCCAGAGCACCATATGGAAAACCTTTTCCATTTAGAGTTATAAGTAGCCCTGGTGGAAGGCTTCCTAGAAGCTTTCAAGATTTCGAGCACACCTTGAGAAAGGTGTAGGTCAGCAAACTCCAACTCCTCAAGAGCCAGGCCTTGAGGTTGAGGGATTTGAGACTCTGATACCAAACTCTCCCCTGGGCACAGGTTAACAAATTGTGGTTCCTGGGGAGACACAGGGAAAGAAGGACTGCTAAGGACAGAAGGAGTGGGTACCAGGGCTGTCTGGCCCAATCTGGAGCAATCAGAATCATCTTGCAAGGTTGAGATCTGATTTTGACTAGCACCTTGAACAGGAGAGGAAAGGGGGGGGGAGGCATAGAGGAACTTCCCTTCCCAATCGAGAAGGAAGGCATCCAGAGGGACTGGGCCCAACACTGGGGCCTGCAACAAAAGCGAAGTTGGTGATTGTCTGGGGCTGCAAAAAGATCTATCTGAGGGGTGCCCCACCTGGCAAAAACTAACCCCATTACTAGGGGATCCAGTGACCATTCGTGATGGCCCTGGGAAATCCTGCTGAGAGCATCTGCCAGGACATTGTCCTTACCTGGGAGGTGAACTGCTATGAGGGAGGCGTTCAGGGAATAAGCCAGAGACCACAATTTCATTGCCTCAGTGCACAAGGCCGAAGACCGAGTGCCCCCTTATTTGTTGATGTACCACATTGTAGTGGTGTTGCGTTTCTGACCTGTACCACTTTGTTCTGAACAGATGCAGAAAAAACCTGAAGTGCTAGAAAAACAGCTCTGAGTTCCAACAGATTGATGTGGAGCAGAGATTCCTGAGGGGACCACAATCCCTGGGTGGAGAGGTCGCCCATGTGAGCTCCCCATCCCAAAAGGGATGCATCTGTAGTAAGGGTCAAGGAGTGAGATTGAGGGATGAAAGGAACCCCCTGTCTCAGATTGCTCTGATCCTGCCACCACTGCAGGGCCTGGATCAGGGTTCGAGTTACTGGGATCAATTTGGTTAGGGAATCTCTCCTTTGAGACCAGAAGGCTCTCAAATGGAACTGAATGTCCCTCATCTGAAATCTTGCTCCTTGCACTACAGCTGTGGAAGCAGCCATGTGTCCTAGGAACTGTAGAAGTGCCTTGCTGGTCGAGAGACCTGCAGAGTAAAGGAGGAGGCCAGGGCCACCAGGATCCTTACCCTTTCTAGAGGAAGGAAGGCTCTGGCCTGCTTTGTGTCCAGTTCTGCGCCTATGAAGGTGAGTAACTGGACAGGTTCTAAAACTGACTTTGGAAGATTGAGAAGAAAACCTAGAGAGGTAAGCAGCTGCTGGGTAACCTGAAGGTGTGATTTGACTTGGTCTGGAGACTGACCTACTATGAGCCAGTCGTCTAGGTAGGGAAAGATGGCAATCTTTTGCCTTCTTAAGTGAGCAACTGCTACTGCCAGGCATTTTGTGAATACCCTTGGGGCAGAGGTAAGGCTCAAGGGCATTGCTCTGAACTGGTAATGGCCTGAGGGCAGTTCGAATCTGAGGTACTTTCGGTGGGAGCTTCTGATGAGAACATGGAAGTAGGCATCCTTGAGGTCCAGGGAAGCTAGCCAGTCCCCTGGCCTTAGGGAGGGTAAAATCATTCCCAGAGTCACCATTTTGAATTTTGGTTTTAAAAGGTGCTTGTTCAGATATCTTAGATCCAGGATGGGCCGCCATTCTCCTGTCTTTTTTGGTGTAAGGAAGTACCTGGAGTACAGTCCTTTGCCCTGGTGTAGGGGAGGAACCCTTTCCACAGCTCTGAGAGCCAGGAGGGTTGAGACTTCTGTTTCCAAAGCAAGAGTCTCTAGTGGATTTGCAGGTGGAAAAGATCTGATTCTCATCTTTGGAAATTTTTTGAAGCTGAGAACCAGTCCCTGGCTTACTACTTCCAGGACCCACTTGTCTGATGTTAAAGACTCCCAGTCCTAGACGAAGTAAGCCAGCCTGCCCCCTACAGGTAATGGAGAATCGGCCCTGGGCATCCCATCAGGGTGCCTGTTTGGCAGGGGCTTTAGGGTGAGGGGTGGGAGCAGGCCTGCTCGTACCCCGTCTGCCTCTCCCTCTGAAGAACCCCCTCTGGGCATAAGCTGAAGAGGAGGCCTGGGCTTCCTGGAAGGCTGCCTCTGAGGAGTGGCTTGCCTTTCCTTGGCCTGTGCACTGCTATAAGTGGTCCTATACTCATCCATTTTCTTCATGTAATTCTCTGTCTGCTCCCCAAACAGAGAATTTCCCACAACAGGAAAATCCATGGCCTTAGCCTGGGTATCCCGTGACAGACTAGTACACCTGAGCCAAGCCATTCTACGAAAAGCCACAGATGTAGCCATGACTCTTGAAGATACATCATTAGAATCCACTGCAGCATGGAATTGCACCTTGGATGCCTCAATACCATCAGCAGCCACCTGTTCCAGCTCCTTGGCAAGCTGGCCAGGGGCCTGTTTCGCTAAAGCCATAACAGTATCCCATCTGGATTTCTGGTATCTTGCAACATAGGCCATATAATTTGCCTGTCTGAGTCCCAAGGATGCTGCCATGTATTGTTTCTTAGCCATGGCATCAATCCTCCTGGAGTCCTTGTCAGGAGGGTGTGAAGCCAAGGGAATATTAGCCTTATCACAGGCTGCAGCCTGCACTACCCCAACATGGCTGCATTGCTGTGAAAGAAACTCTGTATTAGGACCTGACAAAGTGTACCTCCTGTCCATCTTTTTATCCACAGGAGGTAAAGAATTAGGAGCTTTTAAAATTTTTATTGTTTGTTTCCTAAAGGATTTATGTAAAGGAATAGACAATCTCCTGGACTCTGGGATATCCATTTCCACATAGTCAGGCTCCTCTTGTTCATCCACAGCTTCTTCCAAAGGGAGCTGGAGGGTTTCAGCAACTTTTTTATAGAACAGAAAATGAGAAGGGGACTCAAAGCCTAGGGGGAGACTCTCCTGAAGGTCTGTCTGGGGAGATGTCCGGTTCAATGGGCACATCCAGACTTTCAAAATCACATTCACACTGTTCATAATCCTCCCCCTCCTCCGGTTCATAAAACTCCTCTATATCATATTCTTGAACCGTGAAACCGGCCGAACCGACCGCTTACCTGATAGTGGCGGTTCGGACAGAACCAGGGAAAGTGACTGGACAATTTGGATCACTTTGGCTATCTCTGCAGCAGTTGGAGAAGGAAATTTTGGCTCCACACCTGCTGATTTTCTAGTCCTCTTTGCTGGAACTGGCTCCTCTGAGTCAGCTCTTCGTTTGCCCGAGGAAGTCTTGCCCTGGTCAGAGGGCACTCCCTCCGGTTGGCACCGAACCGGGCTGGCCATCCGGGTCAGCAGACTTTTTGGCCTCTCTCCCTGAGCCTACCAACTCTCTTATCTAGGGTAGCTGCAGGGAAATTCTTGCAAATCTGGCAGTCTGCATTGAGGTGGTCAAACCCCAGACAAACACATGTGGTGTGTGGGTCAGCCTTGGCAAAGGCTTCCCCACAGACACTACAGTGTTGAAACCCAGTGGGCCGGTATTTCTTTTGGTTTCTCAGACATAATGCCAGCCTAACAAAACTTACCCTTTCTGGCAAATGCCAGGCAAGACACCCTTATCGGTTCCCAACCGTGTCACGGGTCGTGGAAAAAACCGTAATGAAATCCGTTTTTTTTTTGTTTTTTTTAGAACCGATAAGAACCGGGAACCACACTCTAAATGTATTAAAATAAGTTTTAAAAGCAACCTGATCGGTTCAAACCGAACCGATAACCACATTTACAAGTTCCACACAGAAAAAGAAAACCTGTCTATTACTTACGATACCACAGACAGAGCTTGAACTGACCAGTTTGTGGTTAAAATAAATATAATCGCGGTTTAAATAACAGAGAAAAAACACTTTTTAACCGAGAAATGAACCGAGCAGTAGGAGGAATCTCCGGAGCGACTGTTCAGTGAGGCGGAGTAAAGAAACAGACAAGAGTTTTTCTAACCGAGCTCGCGCTCCAGATTCCATGCCTGGCATGGAAGTTAACTCTGTCACCTCCAGAGCAGTTCTAAGGCTGGGACAAACTGCACATGTCATAATATAGCAAGACTTCATGTTGTTTGAATTACTGTTATTTTGGGCATACTGTCGCAAAGTAGTGTCGCAATTTGCAAAAGCTTTCGCAAAAATTTGCGACACTTTCGTGAGTTCGACACTACTTTGCGAAAGTACTTTTTCCAGAAATCTGAAAAACATATTTCTGGGGTGTTTTACCCCAAAATAAAGACATGGCTAGCATCCTCAGGGTCCGACTAGGTGAATACAAAAAGAATTAGGTTGCTAGAGGGTCCCAAATTTAAATGGCAAGCATTTTTCTGATCACTAACTGAAAACAAGATAGCGGATTTGCGACAGTAACAGGGCCATTTGCGACAGTAAAAAGTGCATTTGCGACACTGTCAAACTTTTTGTTAACTTTTCCCATTGACATAATGGGAAATTGTTTTTTGAATAACTTTTGAACCGTTTAATATTTTTTCACGAAATCTTTGAAAGTCACATCGGGGACCCCAGCTGCACGTTCCCTGAAGATTTCGGGCTGGTCACGCAAACTGTGCGACCTGTAGGCGTGACCGTAGAATTCCAGAAAAAGCGTAAACGCACGTGCAAATCACACTTAACTCCGCAGCCATATATCCGACCGGTACGAAACTTGGCAGATCCCAAGGCCTATGGTTCTTGATCGTGTATTCCAAATTTCAGGCAAATCCGTCAAATGGTTGCAAAGTTAAAGGGTACGAAACTTTGGGTTTAACATGTAAATGGCCCTCAACTCTAACTATGGTAGCACTACGTGCTACCATAATATTAGAGGCAGGGTCCAGCTGTTTATTGTTCAGTTGTTATCCGCAGTGAGGCTCAGTTGAAAACCCTGACTTCGCCATCACGGCACAGGCGACAGACGTTAGCCCAACTCTCACCCCAGATTAAAGCAGCAGAAGTATAGAAAGGGTGAGAGTTAGGACCACGATCCCAATGCACACCCCAATTTTGGTTGGGGGTATGGGGTCCAAGATGGGGTTTTCAACCCTAACATGTGATTTCACTTTTTGTCGCTGTGGAACAACCCTTAATCTAATGCATTAAACAGAGTTTTTGCTCTAATTTCCTTCTTTTGAGAATAACGAAATAGTGAATGGTATGCAGCGGCGGGCTCCTCATGGGCCCCAAGGCCCCACCAAATGATGTCTGTGGCATACTAACAGGGACAGCAACGCAAACAGAAATGGGCACAGTGGCGCATATGAACACAAGGCCAATGAGAACAGAAAGGGTAACGCATGGTGGTATGACGGAACGGTTCGCCACGTGATGTTGTCACATAGTAACATGGTGCCTGCCAACAGAAATGTCAATGGGCATGGTGGACGAAGTGAAACAAAGAAACAGTACTGTAGACAGAAATGGTAAAAATAACAGAAACGCAGAGCTCAAATGAAAACGCAAAGGATAACGCACATGGTAGCGCAGGCGTCAACGCTGATGCAAGCGGGTGCACGGAACACAATGCTTGAAAGTGGCAACAGTAATGTAAGGGCACAGGCTGGTTTTCCGAAACCTGCATAGAGAAAGACAGCAAGTACAAATAATGTATGCATAATGAGTATCTGAGCAGAAAATGAGAACTTGGAATACTAAATACGTTCTATCTCAGGAACCGTACGACGTGGAAAAAAAATTTAAAAGTCGTATGATTTACAACTGTCCTGGCTAATTTTGTACTTAACCCCCATTAGGGGCTAAGCATTTTTCCGACAAAAAGTCCGTATCTCGCACCGTTTCCGAGTTACGGGCCCTGAAAGGCGTGGTGAACGCCATAATGTTATCCCCATGGGGAAAAAGAGAAGTTCGGAGTGCTAAGCAACTTTGCCTCCTGTAGTATTTTTTCACCAAACCACCGAAAGGCACATCTGTGGCTATTGCTGTCTTCCCTCCAAATTTCTAGGAAAAGACCAAACCGTTATTTGCAGCAGGATCCAAAGGATTTCTGTAAAGCGTCGGGCGCCGTAATGTTATCCTATGGGAAAAAATGTCAACTTTGGAGTGCTGTAACTTTGCTGCAGTGTAATATTTTTCCAAAACGACACTGAAAGGCACATCTGTGAGATGTCATCTGCGTTCCCTCCAAATTTCAGCCCCAAACTCCCAACCATTCTTTTGCAGCGGAGTGCCAAAGAATTACTGTTACTTTGGGCATAGTGTCGCAAAGTAGTGTCGTGATTTGCGAAAGCTTTCACAAAAATGTGCGACACTTTCATGAGTGCGACACTACTTTTCGACGCTTTTTCCAGAAATTTGAAAAACACATTTCTGGGGTGTTTACCCCAACAAAGACATGGCTAGCATCTCAGGGTCCGACTAGGTGAACACAAAAAGAATTAGGTTGCTAGAGGGTCTCAATTTTAAATGCCAAGCATTTTTCTGATTACTAACTGAAAACAAGATGGTGGATTTGCGATAGTAACAGGGCCATTGCGACACTAAAAGTGCATTTGATGACACTGTCGAACTTTTTGTTAACTTTTCCCATTGACTTATAATGGGAAATTGTTTATTGAATAACTTTTGAACCGTTTAATATTTTTTCACGAAATCTTCGAAATGCACATCGGGGACCCCAGCTGCATGTTCCCTGAAGATTTCGGGCTAGTCGCACAAACCGTACGACCTGTAGGTGTGACTGTAGAATTCCAGAAGAAGCGTAAGCGCACGCACAGATCATGCTTAATAACTCCGCAGCCATATATCTGTCTGGTATGAAACTTGACAGATCCCAAGGCCTATGGTTCTTGATCATGTATTCCAAATTTCAGGCAAATCCGTCAAACGGTTGCAAAGTTTTTAAGATGCAAAGTTTTGGGGTTTAACATAGAAATGGCCTCAACTCCTAACTATGGTAGTACCATTGTGTTACTATAATATTATATACATATATATACATATACAAATATATATATACATATACATATATACACATATACATATACACACACACACACACACACACACATATACATACAATATATACACTCAGTGAGATAAGTATGTAATCTCAACATAGTGCGATATTAAAATTTAAAAAAAATTGACAAATTATCCACAATTTCGCAAACCTTCCAGATTATGGAGTTCGCTCACAACTACCAAACAGTTCTGCAGATTTGTAGAAGTGTATTAGTGTGTGAGAGGGGTCGAGTCTGTGGAGAGAGAGGGAGACAGACAAAAAAAAAAAATAAGAATACCACCAACAGCTTAATCTGGTTGAATGTCAGTTGGTTTCCATCAGTACCCCTCCCTCCCTGGGATGCGGCTGGAAATAGGCACAGTTGCCTAGTGTTTTTTTCCCGGTCAACAAAAACTAAATTAAGAAGGTAAAAAAGAGAAATCGATCCGTCCAAGGTCTCCTCCCATTTATTTAAAAATGTACCAAGTTCCAGTTAATGCAAGAAGTTCAGCTTTTGTGGGTCTCAAAGTGTTACAGGAAACTAGAGCTGCAAGATTTAGGGTGGTCAGTGGAAGGCCTTTCTTGTTTAAAACACACACTTTATGAGGAATTCCTAACTTAATTGCATAGTTTTACCATTGGCATCGCACAGGTGGTAGGTCATCTTATGTTCCTAAAAGCTGCAGGTCATTCCCTTGGACTTTTTTTTTCTCACTTGGGAATGCCTGCTATTTTATTAACCCCCTAATTCCTTTTTTGTTGTTAGCATGCCAAAGACCAGTTGTGAAAAAACAATGGCTATAAGTGCCTGTAAGAATTTCTTGTGTATTTTAGCAGACCAAATACATGCTACTCGCAACTCACATTTCAGATAAAAATACTATCCTTTCACCCATGGACCCATACAGAAGAGCCTTGTCTGGTCTGAGGAGTACAAGTGTGACGAAAAGGCCATTGGTAAGCTCGCCAGCTTGGGAAATGGGACATGGCAGGTTCAAACCTCATTAGAGCCAAATACGCACTGTGTGACCCTGATCGAGTCACTTAACCCTCTGGTGCCCAGTTGCAGAAATAAGTAAAGACATGACCCTACTGTAAAAGAGGTGTTGAATATTAGCTGTATTGTTCTGGGCAAACTGTGCCAGAGAGAGGAAAGAACCACACACACCCGCACCTTACTTCTTATACTCCCTGCAGCAGGTTTGATGATCACAACAGGACCCCCTCCTTATTCCAGGCACTCAGACTTTGGTGTATGTATATGTTATAGCTGTCACACTGCTTGTTGTAATATACATAGTTACAAGGTGTGAAAATGTATTGATGTCACGTCACTTTTTTCCTCTAGTCTTCTATAATGTTGATTAACTGAAAAAAAACCTAAAGGTGCCATATCAATACAAATCGTAGTTGATACAGGCCTCTGTAGAGATTAAAAGAGCATTATTGAGAAACTGGCGGTCTACCATAATTCCCTCTTTCCAGGGCTGGTTAATGTCCATGGAGAAACCTGCCAATTTCACTAAAGTGTCCCATTTTGCTGCAGGTACCACTACCGTGTTCCTAGAGAGATGGGCCCCCTTTTGCTCCTACATATCTTGAAAAGGATGCCCTCCCACTCCACCACACAACAAGGATCTTAAGAACCCCCCCCCGAAACTTAAGTAACAGAGATCATATTTACCCCAAACCTAGGATCCCCAATTTTACGCCCAGCTTCAGATAGAAATATCCACTTTAGTTCAGTAATGCCTGTACTGCCTTCTTGTCGCTATCTGTTGAAAACCTAACAGTAATACATACCTGTTATAGTAGATTGTAGCTTATGTGAATGTTATGATTGCACACAAATACGACTTTTTATAGTACTCAAAAATGGGTTGATAACAAGGATCACCAGTTATTATACACAAATAATATGCAGTATCCTTTTTGGCCTGTTTATTGTCATTTGAGGAAAGCTATATATGTTGTATCTGTCTGTACCTGTGTTGTACGCTTGAACACTTGGAAAAAACAATAACAAGATTAACTGCAAAAAAAAAAAAAAAGAAAGAAAACAATACATTATTTTCAAAAAAAAACACTTTTTTGAAAGCATATCCCTATGTATACATCTTAGTACCTTAATAGGAGTTTATTTAGGGCACTCCTATATTTAATACAAAATAACTTTCTTTGTGCCTTGGGTGCGACTTTCTTATATCAACATGTTATAAACTAAGGTGACATATTTGAACAATAAAAAAATCTGTCTACATATACTTGGGTGGTAAAAGGGATTTTTAAACCGATCTGACAGTGAGCTAGTTTTGCGCAATAAAATTAGTCTCTGTATCCCGTGTCACGAGTAATGCAGGCGACATTGAAAAATGGCTCTCTTATTTGTAACTATTTAAAAAGTGACTTAACTGCGAGATGAAAATCATGTTCAATATGTCTAAGTGTTAAAAATCAGTCTGTTAAAAATCAGTCTGTCCATCCATCTGTCTACGTGTTAGAAGTGGCATTAAAATAAAAATTGCTTTTTACATATCTCTATTTCATTTGCCCAGATATGGGATGACAACACTTTGTTTATTCATTCATGTATTTATGTATGTGTGTGTGTTTATTTTAAAAGACGACTATTTGCTTAATTAATGAATTTCATGTGTGTCTAAGAGAGAGTTTAAGGTACCCTTCTTTGTGTCAAAAGGTGTGTGTAAGGGGGCATGGCGCTTACATTGCGTGTTAACAATGACTTTGTTCTGTGTTCATGTGACTACAAGGATTTTGATATCCGTGTGTTAAAAATTACCTTTTATATTGCAATGAGCATTAAAACAGAGAGAAAGAGAGATATTGACTGAGTGTATGTCCGATATATGTGGTACAGTTACCTGGCTGTGTTTGTGTGCCAATGTGCTGTACTTGTTTGTGTGTTAAAAGTGTGTGTAGTTAAGAGCTGTGTGTAGAAAGTAAATGCGTTGGTATGTCGAAGGTGGGTTTCTATTTGGACTTTGTGCCAGAAGTTGCGTTCTTAATATTTGCGTGGGTTTTAAAAAGGAGTGCGTGTGGTTTGTAGAAATGCCGTTCTTAGATCTATCATTTGGGATGAAATCACTTCAAGCAAATATCACCGAAATAAATATAATTAGGAAACAACCACAAATCTGGGCGAAGAAGAAAAAAATAAATAGCGCAACTTTGACCTAGTTATGGAGTCAAAAACCGGTTGTGGGATGTCCTGTTTGTTTTACACAGGCACTATTTCAACCTCTTTTTGGATGAAGCTTGTGTATTGAGCCTCCTTCCTTTAGCAATGTGCTGCTCTTATAAAAACAACAGTATAGAGGTTTCAAATGTCTTTATTTCGAATCACACATGTGAAGTTAAAACTGTTCTGCACATCAAGCTTTATTTTTTGTAACTTTAAAAGTTGGTAAATGTGAAAAAAAAGAGTAACATGTCTTGAGTACAATCTTGGTTACCTGTTGAAATTCCAAAGGTTAGGCACCACCTTGTACATTTGTGTAAGGATGACAGAAAGGGGGGCTGCTCATTGACAAATTTGCACAACAGTACAATAAGAAATATGATTATCTGTCTACCTTGTGGCTGTAGACAGTATTTGTCTGTCTACCCATCCTTCCCCACCATCATTGTATGGACAGGGCCTCTCTGTAAGTTATCAGGCATGTTCAAAGGGCTGTCTATCTATCTCATGTCCTACCCTATCATGGGGACGGGTCATCTCTGTTAATGAGCATACAAATTCAAAAGGGCTACCCTGCAGAAATCTCCCCCGCCCGTGTGTGAGCAGTGAGGCACTAACTCAGGTCTGGCATCCAGTATGGTGTACTCAGGTTAGCTGGGTGTGTAGTGATTCTGGTATAGTGTGTGTTTGTTTCCTGTGCCTGTTAAATGTAACTGTCTTAGGTGTCCACACTAAAATCTTTGTCAGCATCGTGTGTGTGTAAAAACAAACCTGTGTGTCTATATATGTATATAAAACAATATGGACAGACAAAGGCCATTGGTACAGCATGTGCGTGTGTGTGTATATAGTGTAGAGATATGTATACACACCCATATATAATATTTTAGAGTGGTGGTGACCCTATGACATCACCAGTGCTGTTACAGGGGTCAGGGATCAGAATTAAAATATCAAGTATATTTTTATTGGACCCATGCCATATGATTTATGCAACGGCATGGCTTTGTGTGGCACAGTGGCTAGACGTGCTGCTGTCACACGGAAACAGCACAGTTAGAAGTTCTGTGAATATAGCTGTTCAAACCTCAGAAGGAAATGCTGCCAAGCCTCTATTGTGAAGAACCCACAGTGCAAATATTTGCTTTAACTGCCTAAAGGAGACTATCGTGATATTCTGCTTGTAGGTAGCAGACAACAAAAATAACCTTGATATTTGTGACTTTACTTACAGTGTTGCTTGTCTTTGTTGTACATATTATATATACTGCATATGTATGTGTCCTGTGTGTGCAAATATGTATATGGTGTTTCATTTATATTTTGTGTTAAGATTGACATTTCTGTTCCTTTCAAAGGATTCTCATGTGATGGTGTTTCGTCTGCTGTATTCTTGTTTTGTGTTAACTGTGCTCGTTTCTTAAATTCAGTCATTTCCACAAACGTGATATATTCCAGTTTACAAACATTACAAGCAACAGTTGAAGACCTGAGGGGGGAGTTAGTTCGTTCAACAAGTGAAGAACAGGAGAGAGTTTCTTGGCTTGCAGGGCGGACACGCTGTATAGTGAGAGAGAGGGAGCTGTCTGCCTCTATCTGTATCCCTCTGAGCCAGGTATAAAGCTTAGAGCCTCAGCCCTCACGTCCCATTATTACCAAATCAGTGAGCAATCCGACACAGGGTGGCAATCCTTCGCTTACTCACACACCACAGCACACACTAGACTTCCTGAGTTTCTAGAACAAAGTGTTGAGAGAGAGAAAGAAAAGAAAAGAGCATAAAAGGCTCTGGGGGGGGAAGAGGAGGAGGGAGGCAGTGGTGGTGGTGGGAGGGGGGATAGCGTCAGATTTTGTGGTTAGGGTGCATCAGAGCGGTTTGCAGGCTCTGCACCCAAAAAGGCTTCGCTCTGGAAATGGAAATTCTAGGAGGCGAGAGAGGACTGCACAGAGCGCTGCAAAGCGGCAGGCCCCCCTTTCCTTCCGAGTGGGATTCAGTCTGCTGCTGCTATCAGCCTCGAGCTCGAAAAGCTCTCCTCCCGATCGACGATCCCTCCCAATGGATTGTTGCAAGCCAGGTAAGGAGCAACAGAGGTGTGCGTGCTGCGGGCTCTGACAGCCCCCTCCAGCAAATGTTAGCCTAATAATAATTATTATTATTGCAATTAAATCATGCTGTTATTGCTTCTCGCGTGCAAGGGGAAGAAAGGGGTGCTGTGATTTGTAAAGCTGGTCTCTTGAGTTGCCAACTTCAAAGGAAGCATGCTTGTCAGAATGGTGTTTTGTCTAACCCCCACACACACACACACACACACACACACACACACACACACACACACACACACATGGTTTGTTATAAACTATTTATCTGTAGGAAGCAGCACTGTATAAGAAATGTGTGTGTGTTGGGGGGGCGGTAGGAGTGGTGCTGAATTCCCAACTGAAGTTTCTACCCTTAAGGAATTTCCAAGGTGAGACTAGCTCCATGCTTGGAGTTAGCGCTTGGGAAGGTGGTTTGAGCGGAAAGTGATTGCGTTGAGAGCAAGCTAAGCTCCCCTTCATTTTCCCAGGTGAGGGATAGAGACAGGCAGGGAAAGAAGTATATGGCAATGGAGAAAGAGGGAAACAAAGTCACTGGGGAGAAAGTGTAAGGGAAGAGAGGACAGGGAAAACAGAAAGTGGAAAAATTGGGGAGGGAGAAAGGAAAGCGTAAGAGATGGGGAGAGAGGAAAAAAGGGTGAGGGAGGGAGAGGAAAGAGAGGGATGGGGCTGAAAGGGAGATATGGGGAGAGAAAGGGGTCTGAGTGTGGGGAAAAAAGGCAGTGGAAGAGATAATGAGAAAGGAGGAGTGAGACAGAGGGGAGAAAGAGCAAGTGGGATAAATGAAGGGTTAGGGAGAGAATAGAGAGAGAGAGAGAGAGTGTGTGTGTGTGTGTGTGTGTGTGTGTGTGTGTGTGTGTGTGTTATATGCGTTTGTTTTTGCCCAACTTTTGCAGAGGTTTCCTAAAGCACACATCTGTACTATATAGCTAAAGATTTACCTGTGGCTGAGCCAGTGCCTCGTCATTCTGTGTATACAACAATGCATCCGACTACACTGACAACAAGCGATTGTTGGATAGGAGCAGATCTGTGTGTGTGTGTGTTTTCTTTTTGTGAAGTTGTGACGGCAGTTATGAGTTTGGTTTTACTTTTTAATGAAGAAAAAAAAAAATTAAAAGAGCCAGGTGTGAACAGTGGAGATTTTTTAATTTTTTTATTTTTTTTACACTGAAGTA